>JAZKJV010002906.1:600000-1200000 GCA_037367405.1 Ottelia alismoides | reverse complement strand
GGAGAAGCTCCGACGGACCTTTATTCTTGCAGAATCAAGGGAGAAAGTGAGGCGAAATATGGATAAATGGAGGGGATACGAGATGACGGTCGAGTCAATGCAAATAACAGCGAGGATCACATTGAAATCGAGCTGGAGCCTAATGCTCCAACAAACAAAGTTCTAGGAAATTACATAAACCTACTAACTAATTACGAAAATTAAAGGATAAATTACAATGCTTTGGTGGGTAATTTGTGTGAGCCCCTATCACCTTTTTTGTATTTTTTCTTTTACTCATGTAAATATTTTTGTACAAATAAATATTTGTGTAATATTAGCAAGTGACCCCCTCAACTTATGGTATATTGCATCGAGGGCCTTTGCTAGGTCACCTCCATGCCCCACACATGAGGAGCCTAACTATTTTACATATAAACCCTCCCAGCTTTATGTATTTAGTTTTAGTCCTATAATTTGTGTAATTAGTATTTAACTTTAGGATAAGTTGCACGGAAGCACCTTGTACTTTTATTTTGTTGCAAATATACCTGATCAATTTGTATTTTATTTTTTGCGTTTCTTTTTTATTAAATAGTTCCTTTACTATAAAATTTTGGAATAATTTCAAAAGATTCCTTAAAACTTGTTATTCACGTTCATATTTTTATTTAGGCATTTATTACATTTTCCAATTTATTAAAAAAAAAGGAACCTTATTTTCCCTGTCTAAGTATAAAAATCCAAAAATATAAAACCTTAATAAAAATTATAAAAATATAGTATATATTACTATATATATTATATTTTCAGACCAAAAACCACAAAAAATATAAAAAGAAAACATAAAAATCATAAAACCTTAAAAATACTATAAAAACCAATAAAAAATCCACAAAAGTTCAAAAATAGTTTCCTATTCTATATTTTTCTTTATATTATATGGTTTGTATTTAAAATATTGTGGGAAATTTTTAACTTATTATCTATTTGTAATACCCAAAACAATTCGGCCTATTTATTTTACTTACTGTTTTGTACATTTTATTACATTAAAATATATAAAATTAGCAAAAAATCTACAAAAACCCAAAATAGAGAAAAATATTTATAACACAAAAAAATTATTTTCTGAATTGTGTGTGTATATATATAATTATAAAACCCTATATATACTATATATTTATAATACTTATATACTATATATTGTTGTTATTATTACTTATAAATATATATATTATATTTACAACTTTTTAAAAAAGGGATTGTCCCTTATATATATTTATTATATACCCTATATATTATTTACCATATATCTTATTATATAGATATACATTATTCTTTAAACACAAAAAGAAATAAAAATTTTCAAAACAAAAATTAAAAAATATAAAATATTAAATAATAAAAAATTCATAAAAATTAAATATAACCAAAAACCCAAAAAATAGCTAAAAACATAAAAAATAATTATTATTGATTATTATTATTAATTATACATATCCATTGTGTACTCTCAATGTTCGACCCCTACACTTACGTAATATACACATCTTTTTTAGGGTATAATAAATTTCACTGTACATTTTATTTATTGTTTAATCATATATCGTGGGTTGATTATTTGTCTGATTTGATTGATTACGTGTTTAGTGCCAAGAGACGGTTGATGCAGCGATTAGCAGATCCGACTTATCGAACACCATAGGCTCCTCCAAGACTAGATGTTAGGTACCCCTGATCAATTTCATCAACAAAATGATGTTGTTGTTGGGGAACAACGCATACGATAGTGTATACCTAGTTTGTGCGCATATATATATATATGCCATTATTTCTTTTTAAATAGTTTTTCATTTAATTAGACCAATCTCTTTGATTGACTTCTTTGCAAGGGCCTGCTAATTGAGGAGGATTTCCTAGGAGGACATGTGCAACCTCTTGAGGTAGGGATCGACTCTTTCTTCACGAGCCGATAGGAGAGAGCAAGAAGAAGACAAGGAGAGAGAGCAAAGCAGCATAGCATTAGTATAGAATTTTATTTTTCATTTTATGAGAGAGAGACTCATTAATTTGTAATAATACAGGGACTTGTACACTTGGACATTAAGACTTTGTAAGCCTATTTTATAAGGTGTATGTTAACTTGGGTGCCCGCTCGATTTTTTGCATTTTCTTCACCTTCTAGCTTTTGTTGTCCCTATTTTCTCATTATTTTCTTTTGTTTCTCGCAATTTATTCTTTCTACCTTTATTTTTCTTTGGTTTATGTGAATGAGCCCTTAGTCTTTAGGATTGCTTGATTCGGTAATTTAGGTCCAAATCCCTAATATCTGCATGCATCTATAGTCTATGATAGGTTTGGACCTAGATCAAATTAAATTGGTGCTTCACTAATTTCAATTTGTGCTTAGGTGATTTCATTGGCCTACATACCACATTTATTGTAATTTAAATTTCTGTCTTGCATCATGCATGGAGAGAGCTAGGAAGCACTGTAAGTCTTCTATCTAAGCATCCATCATTCCGATACAAGGGTGAGATTTTCATCCTAGTATCAACTTACATTACTTTCCCACTATCTCCCTCATTTTCCCTCACTTAGGTTTAAAGAAAATCCAAAAAAACCGTTAGGCATATATTTTGAAAAATACTCAAAAAATTGAAAATTCATAAATTAAAACAAAGGGACTGCTAATTACATTTTGACCCTAAATAAAATTCGTAATGGACTTGATTGTATTAGGTTCATAAAGCCCACAACACTCTATACTGAGAGAGGCATGACCCATAACGATTAGTGCCAAAAACCCAGTCTGTGGTTGCCTTGATTATAACCTAGGCAAGGTGAACTACCGATGCTTTTATCGTACGTGGCCGAGTAGGGCTTCGTCTGCTTGTAGACTTAGTCTGAAGTATTGAGCCTAGGCCACCCTTTTACGGGGGTCATCATTCCACGTCCGAGTACCCCGAAAGGAGGGAGTACTTGATTTGCCACTATTGGCTTCCTCACTCTTATTCTTTGGTTGAGTAGCCAGCTTAGGACTGATATCAAGGATCTCAAAAAGTGCAGACTACATGTTATAAAGGAAGTGAGAAGTACGAGATACTTTTATGATAGTACTCACTCTCCTATAGGTATAGCCTCTAAGGACTTTCTATAGCATTGCCTGAATAATAATAAAATTTAAAAGATAAAAATAGCCTAACTCTTACGGCTTCACAGCCGTGAGTTGGAGAACCCATTGCTTTGTTTTTATTTTGAATTAATTTAAGGTCGGAAATCAATCCCGAGCCCTTGCACCATTTTGCATTTCCTTTGTTTTCATTTCTTTGTATTTTGCTCACTTTTTACCTTCTTCCTATCTCCTCTTTATTTCATCCTTTTTGTTTATCATCACATTCCATACTCCTCATATATTCTGCTTCTATCCCAAGATGTCGACTCATGGATAGTTTAGTCAGGAACATTCCGACCACCCCATCGATTCCATGAATTCAACATCTTCAATAATTCAAGGTGATTACCAAGAGTTCGATTCAGACTTTATGGACCACTCTCTAGACTCCTCATATTCATCTCCAATAAACTGTGATCACTCTTATCCCGATATTCAACCCTTATGGATGGAGATCAATTTATCTTCATATCAAGTACTCCTTTCACATTTGTCTAGAATTGATCGTAATTCTAGACTTATCACTTCATCTGGTGCCCAAGATTGCCAGTCTGATCGGGATGAATTTCATGAGCAGAACAAGAGCCAAACTTGGAATCAGTTCAAATTAATTCATATGATTCTGATTGAGATATGGCTCCTCAAGTGAAGGGAAGGGACTACAACAACCAAATCAAGGCCCTCGGCTAGATCAGAATGGTGAATGCATAGTTGCTTGCATTTATTCAATCTATTCAACAACAACTTACATATCAAACTCTAGCCCAGTTCGCCTTTATTGATATGCTCAATGAACTGAGGAGAGACGGAGAGAAGCAAGGAGGAGGAGGAAGATAACAAAATATTGAACAAGGAGATGGACCCTGTGGAAGGGAAGATGAACCGAGAAGAGAGTATCCCAAGCCTACCTTGAAAGAAACATACAATCCTGACGTTGGGTAGATGATAGAGTAGATCCAGATTCCTCTGGTCCACGGACATTTTGAGCTCAAGCCGTAGTTCTTAGCTCTTCTGCCCTAGTTCCATGGGATCACAAACGAGGAACCTTATATCCATATCCAATAGTTTCCTCGCATCTGCTATACAATGCACTACTCTAACATCATGTTAGGTGTAGTTAAAATAATTGCCTTCCCATTCAGCCTTCAGGATAAGGCTTTGTGTTGGATAAATCATTTGGAGAAGTTAGTGATGACCTGGCCCTCTTGGTCAATGATGAATCTCTTCATCACCTTTATTCTTTCATTTTGTCCTTTAAACCCTAGCTAAATACATGTCAATAGCGTTAATTTGCATTAAATAACATTCCTTATTTATAATGCAAATATTGTATAAAATATTGTATTTAAAGCCAAAATAAAAGAATAAATAAATGGAAAGAAAAAGAAATGAAATACCATAGGTATTGAATGAACCATAAATTCCGAGACTAAGTTAAGAATAGGCTTGGTCGATAAGGAATAATGTAGTGGGAGATAAGAGCCAAAAATTACTCAAACCCTATTTTTTAATTCTTCAATAAATGCTTTTTGGGATATATTTTATTCTTTATTATTTATACCTCAAATCAATAAACTTTGAACATGAAACTTGTAGACAAAAATAAATAGAAAAATACAAAATTTATTTCATTTAAAATAATGCATAGTGTTCCCTAGACACTCAGAATAAAAAAGCCCATAGAAAACTTTACAGACATGTATCTTCTCCATATGAAATCAAAATTCATCAAACTCACCTTTATTGTTGATAAATTAAATTATCTATTTAATGAAGGTGGTTTCATTCAATTTGGAGTTAAGATTCAAAAGTTAGATTTTGGGCCCTCATTGTGCAATTTACCGATATAAAATAATAAATTTATTTATTCTTTATGTTTTTGTATTCTTATATTTTTTATAAAATTATGAATAATATTTGAAAGATATGTACATAATTAAAATTAAGTAAAACAATTAAAATTACATTAACATAAATAAATATACTATAATACACAAGTGAATATACTTGCAATAAACCTATATATACTCATATTTATTGAAGTATACGAATAACTTCATAAAAATATTATATGTGTATGTGTGTGTTTGTGCGTGTATTTAAATAAGTTATAAATATATAAAATAAGTGTATAAAATAATAAAATCCAAAATACAAAATAAAAATGAAATACATATTATATCAGTCAATATACGTATATTTGAACTTGTAAAAATAAGTAAAAATCACCATAAAATACTACATAAAATAATAAATGTTTTCCATATTTTTATTAAAAACTAAGAAATTTGTTTAATATGTAAAATCGAATTAATAAGGGTTTTATACCTTATTTTGTCATCTGGCATGCATGGTCGACCAATGGGAGACCGATTTAGGTCGACCTCTGTCAACTCCTCAGCCTCCCTAGGTCTGTGTGTGACAGATGTTAGGCTGCCTACTTCCTCAATTTTCCCCCATTGACCCTTTCATTTTTTGGGTCGATTCCTTCAGAGATTTTGTGCCTCGGTCATTGATCTTACACGCCAGCCTCTCATCTTGATCTGAGGAGCTCTGAATCAAGTCGTCACCTCAATCAAAGACCCCCTCTTCAAAGCCCCACTGGACTCCATTTTGATTTTTTATCTATCTTGGACCACTTCTCTACCTGCAATTCTTGGCTTGAGGTTGTAACTCAGCGACAGGGAATTGATCTTGCCATCTTTCAACATGGAGGAGCTGAGTTCGACGCAGCATCCCCCTTTGTCGGAGCTTATCTCCAACGTCGAAGCCTCTGGGTTGAATAGTGACCTTTTGAGGCATAGTGGTTAGTTTTTTCTTGTATTTTTAGCATTAGCTTTCATTTACAATCTTTATTTTTCATTTTAATTAGTAGTTGTAGCGTAGAATTAGGATTTAAAGTTCATAGAGGCTTCCTCTTTGGCCACACACTGTTCTTCAATCGTGCTCTGCCCCGCCTTTCACCCCCGTTTCATTCCCCTTCCATTTCTATACGCTCCCATCCACTGCATTCCTCTTGATTGTCCCTCGATTTGGAATTCGAGGTCCTCCTCAGCCACCTTCATCGGACCTTGCCGCCCCACCTCCATTATGCCCAATAACGGGTTGAGGCAGTTTTCCCTTGACCCCTTTTTCTTCCTGTATAGGTAGTTGGAGATCATAGCCGAGCTGGAGGGGGTTTTGATGTCAAAGTAGGTTCCCAGGTCACCTGAGCTACTCCGACCTCTTGGGATGCCATCGGTGGTCCTTGGAGTCTTTTAACGCCTCCAGCAGTTACGGACAGCCGTAATGAGAAATTCGAGCATCGGAGCAGCACCAAAGGAGCACAGAGGGAGGAGAAATCGAAGATCAAATCTCGCACTCAAAACGGTCCCTCCCTATTCTTCAGGAAGAGCTGCACCTATCGGATCATCCTTAACCTCCAATCTTGATCACAACCGTTGGATGGAGCGAGTCCATGACTGTTAGATCCCCCATGAGATCTAATATGGCCCTCCATCAGTGTATCAGCATTGTGCAATGAGACGACATCACGTGGATAAGTGGAAATCAAGAGCCGTCAGATCGCTTACAAGGGGTAATTTTGCAACATACGCTCGCCATTTTTGTATGTTATCTTTAGTCTAAAAACTTTCATCTGTTGTTATATAGTTTTTGTAAAATTTGTATTAAGACACCTGAGTTTTTGTTATTTGTAGATAGGTCCCTCGCTACGTCATCTCACATGTTCATGCTCATGAGGGGGTAGGCATTTTGCAGGGAGACCCTTGGACTTTTTGTATTTCATTTTAGTCCTATAATTTTCAATTCCGATGTTATAATTTTTTGATAAATTGTACTAAGGACTTGCTACTTTTTTGTAATTGCAAATATACCCCGCCAGCACATATTTTATTGAATATTCAGGGAATTTTGCATGATTTACCTTGGATTTTTGTAGGGGGTTCGAAAAATAGGAAATACTTTTCGTAAATTACAGATAGGTCCCTGCTAGTATTACATTTTATTTTTTTTATTTGTATTTTTAAAATTCAAAGATAAAGCATTAATTCCATATTCATAATTAAAAATACAAAAAATATAAAATTATCTTCAAAATTCCAAAAAATAGATATTATTTATTACTGTATTTGTAACTATAAACCAAAAATCACTAAAAATAACTAAAGAAAAACATTAAAATAAAAAAGTCTAAAATTCTTATATTATATATTAGAAATAAAACAATATATTTATGTTTCCAATTTTCTATTATATATTAGAAATATTTTTGGAAATTGTGCGACTTTTATCTTCTTTAAAATTTCAGACAATTCGACCTATTATTATAAGTTACTATTTTGACATTTTTATTCAATTAAAAATCCAAAAAAAATAAAAAGTATAAGAAAAATATCAGAAACAGAATAAAATGTAAAAAACAAAAATATTGTATTCCACTTATTTTGAGTATTTATAGATATATCTATAAATATTAACCTACATCTTTATATATAGATATATTTACTAACGTTAATATTATTAAAATACCAAAAAACATTTTAAAATCTTAAAAATATAAAAAAGGATTGTACCTTAAGGTATTTTCCTGATTTTGTATATTATATATATTTACGATATATAGTATCTCTAATATACATATAACTACATCTATATATAATCTTTAAAAAGAAATAGAAACTAACAACTAGAAATATAAAAAGAAAATAAAATTTATCAAATTAAAAATTTAAAAAATCTAAAATCTAAAATCCATAAAAAATATAAAATATTAAAAACCCTTAAAAATAAAATAAAAAGTCAAGAAAAGGATCATTTTGGATTTCATAGCCCAACCTATCTTGTGTGGTCCATGTGTTCGACATCTACAGTACTTGTACATATAAACATCCTTTGTAGATTTATGATAAATTTTAACTGCACATCTAGATTGCATTTCTTTAGCTCTATTTATGGGTTAATTATTGTCTAATTCGCTTTTAGTGAGGAGTCGCCACAACGACTGTGTTCTCTCCTTGTGAGGATACATTTGACCTTCGCCAAAAGCATTTCAATAGTCGTTCAACCATATGTGAGCCAGAATCAACAACTTCTCCCATGTACTGCACGAGTCCATTCATTAAGCTTGAGAGATGTTTAAATATTTATAAGAGAAATGCCCCCACCATAACATTCCTCAAATCAGTCTGGTCCAACACTTCTTTGGGAACCTGTCACAAAAAATTCAAAGGCTTGTCGATGACACATGTGGAAGATCTCACTTCAGAAAGGATGAGGACGTCGTCTGACAAATATTTGAAGAAATGGTCGAAAGAGAGGCTGCATTGTCTTCATCCCGTACTTATCAACGCCAGCCATAGATCCACCACAAGCTAGTGAACACGGTGGCATCAAATGAGCAGGACATGGACGAGATCTCCAAACTCAGCATTGTTAGGAGCCACCAGTCCAAAGTTGATACTATTGAGATCACAAGACTTGGAGAAATTGTTTATGATCGAACAGAGAAGCCAACATTTAGACAAGCACGATAAAATTACCAAGCAATTTGAGCTGCTAATTAGTATGATAAATATTTGTCAATCGTGAGCCCATCAACCGTAACTCATGTTGAGCAGAAGGAGCCTTCATCGCCATAGCCATCTCAATCAAGTTCAGGGCAACCTCAACCGATCCAGCACGTATACTACATGCAGGCTCCGGACTAGGCACTGCCACAATCATTGTAGTAGCATCTAGTCGTGTACCAGCCTGAGCCCTAGTCTTACATGGATCCATTTTTTCCACCTCCACCTCAAATCTAGGAGGTAAACGGCATCTGGAATAATGATACACAACTGGCCCATCTAGGAGGATAGCAGCATGTCTAGTCATTTGCCATTTGATCGTACCACCATCATCATGGTGAGAAGTTTGTCCAGCGGCACCAGCTTCTGCACCAATCTCCACCATATCAAAACACATGGAGATAGAATCACCAGTATCAACAGCTGGCATACCGCCAACATCAGTTGTATCATAATTACACAGCTGCTCCATAGAATCAGTGTCCTCCTCAACACTACCAGCAACATTCTCCTTATTGCAATTCATAGTTTTCTCATTTGCAGCCTCAACAGCAGTATCACTCCCAGCATGGTCAGCACGTTGAAGCCGAGGTTGCTCCTGTGAACCCCACTCTCGAATACTTGGCCCAACTAGTGAAAAGCCTAGCAGAGATGAGCTAGAGCTTGATGACCTCATGATGGATCTTAGATTACCTGTGTTAGATAGCGTCGATTGGATTGGATTATCATTCTCCAAATTATGAATGTCGTTTCGTTGTAGATGGGCAATCGGATTAGGTTAAGAAATAACCACAATTATTAAGTCATTTTTTAATCAATGTGGTTTTATGTTTATTTTGCTTGGGCAAGTCCCAAGGTCGGACACAAGGAGACAAAGGAACAACCTAGAATTTTGTCTATCAAAGTTTGAGAATGGTTTTCGAGACGGTCTTTTTTTGTCATTTTTAATGCAATTTTGGGATGCGAAATGCAATTTTGGCCTATTTTAGGGACTAAAATGTAAATATCAATCAAACAATGTTAGAAAAATATGAAACTTGACCAAGATGATAATTACGATGAAATGAATGCACTGTAATTTTTTTAGAATTTTTGAATGCATGATAAATTTTTTTATGAATTTTCGAAGGCAAATGATGTGAATTTCAATATTTAATTATAATAAATATTAAACCTATTTATTTTCAAGAGATAAAATTATCCAAGATCTATCAATAGGTGATCTATCTCAGAAAAATCCTAAATCTCGAAAATGTGAGATTTAATACCTATTAAAAATCAAATATTGAAATATGCAAAATAATTTTTACAAGGCAAAACATGCATGTAAATGCCATTCTTCTTGGGTACAATGTAACATACAATTAATTCTACAATCTATGACTTTTTGGTAATTTTAAGAGCAACGGTTAATTAGTTATGAAATTCAGAGCACAAAATGGGCAAAGTATGCAACATTCCACAAAACAATTAATTATTAATTAACCATAAGTCATAAAAATGTCATACATATGCCATAATGTAGAGAATTAATTGTAAAACAAAATGCCTATTTTTAAATAATAAAAATATGCAATGTATCTGTCCAAAACAAAGGGGGAATACATGGGTATTTATGCAATATATAAATATAAAAATAAAATGCAAAAGGACTAATGTGTAATTATCGGAAGCTCTAGGGGGTGTTTGCAAAATTTTCAAGAGGTCACGTACCAAGCATGTGACCCTTGGTCTGCAGGGACTTCTGCGTAAATTGGGAAAGAGCCTGGGGCTTCGTTGCAATTTACCCATACAGACACGTGTCCCACACATGATCCATGGGGGTGATACTGTTCCCCCCAGAGCGCACGTGCCTCGCACATGCGCGGGGGGGGGGGAGGTGGGGGCTCGGGTCCACCGCCTGGCCGACGAGGGTGAATGAGTGGCTCGGAGGAGCAACGCTGGTGGGGGGCTTCTGGCTAAGCAAACAGAGACGAAGGCATGGCGTGGAGGCGCGACAAGAAGGGTCTTGCTCCTGATGGTGACCGACGGAGGATCCTGTGTAGTAGGTGAGGTGATGTAGACGAAGGCACGGGCTCCTGCTGGTCAAGGGCGTCCCTGTGGAAGATGTGGCGGTGGAGGCGCTCGCGGGAGTCGGAGAAGACAAGGTTCACGGCTTAGCATTGTCGATGACGAAAATCGTAGGCTCAACGGTCGATCGAAGGAGGGCCAGAGCTAGGCAGGATAGGCGATGGTCGCCGCTGCAACGAGGGGGGATCTCGCGGATCACGCCGGCGAAGAAGGACCGGGCTGTCACCCCGGTGATCAAGCAGATCAGCGGATGGGTTGTCGAGGTCAGCGCGGTGATATATTTATAGGGTTGAAAGGAGGATCACCGAAGAAGGAATGTGGGACTCGGGGATTTGACGATCGGAGGAATTGATTCGGAGGAGATGATCATGATGGGGATTGACGAGGAGATTGGATTGCGGAGATGGAGGAGATCCGATAATCGCGGTGGCGGCAGTTGATTTGGAAGGTCGGGCGGTGAAATCGCGGGGGGCAGCAGCCCAGAAGAGGAAAAAAGGGGGAGGAAGGAGAAGAGCAGGGGTCGTTCGATCGGCCGAGATCGGACAGCCTTGTTGGGGCCACGTGGCAGCAATAGGAAGGGGGTGTAGGCGGTGCACGTGCAGAGCACATGCTTGGTCGGCACATGCACTGCACGTGTGATTCTTTTTTTCTTTTTTTTTTTTCTTTTTTTATAAAAACGAAAAATTAAATCAAAAATGGGTGACACGTGGCGGCTACAGGAGCTGCCACGTGTCAGCCCCACAAATATCAGAAAATAAATAGAAAGAAAATTCAAAATAAATAACAAACGACCTCGGATCGTAAAATTTTCTTAACGAAAGTTGCTCGTCTCAATGAGATCTACAAATTTCATGAGGTCACCAAAACCTATATCGATCAATTACATAAAGTGATATTTTTGGGGTATCCTATGTACATAGAATACAATGATTTTTGGATTTTATATTTTTTTGTTATTTTTAAACCAGATAAAAATCCGGAAAAAATAAGATAAAAACAAAGATAAATATTTTTAAATTAATATATTCTTTGGATTTTTATTAATTAAGAAAAAGAAGAAATAAATTAAAACACGAAAAAGACTAATTTTGTACAGACAGTTAGTGAAGACTCAGATTCAGTTAGTTTTTTTTATTCCAAGCTCAGTTTGGATTTGGATTATTATGGATTTTAATAAAACTTTTATCAAAGAAGATAAATGAAAAAGAAATAAAATAAAATAGGTTAATTATGTACATAAAATATTAGGTCAAAACCGCTAAAATACAAAATGTACAAAAGAGGCCTGAAACCCAACTTTCACATATGAACTCTGATTCACTTGAACTTGGTCTTGTTTTGAAGGTAATTGAATGTACATTAGTTCAAAAGTGAGTAAGATCCAAACGGATATTGGATGAGGAAGATATGAGGGTTTTAGTCTGGTAATCCTAGAACTAGGGTTTGGGGTTTTGGTCCACTTATTTGAGTTATTTATTTATTTTTTTTATTTTTCATTTATTCTTGTTAGTGATATGTACACAGTGGAGGTAGTTTTGGGTCAATTGGAGTTATCATGAATTAACTAAAAATCATGGAAGTTAGGCTATTTACATGTCAATTTTGGTTGGAATTTTTGGCTTCTTGTTTTGTGCAAAAATAAGTGATAAAATGCAATTCTTATCAAAACATGCATGGATGCTTATTATGCAGAATAAATGGAGAAATGCCAATGATTTTTAGGGATTAGAGCTTAATTAATGAATTTTAGAGTGATGAATCTGAGATTCATCATCCCCCTATACTTAAACTATGCTCGTCCCTGAGCATCAAAAAAAATGCCATGAGGTGAAATGAGATCGGGTTCCATACCAATACCATGAGCTGAAGGTGAAAGTGAGACTAGTACTCGACCTTCGGATTATTAGTTTGGCAGAACTTCGGTGAGACGTAGAATTTTTAAATCAATAGCCTTCAAGTTCTACACATCATTGTCACAGTTTCGGCTAAGAAGTCATCTTAGATCAATCCTCTTCCCAAAGCATACCCTATGAACATTGAACAATCGACTCATGTGTGTGAAAGGTTTTAGCTCTTCCCATCCAGAATGCCGGACTACCATGCGAACCTCCTCTCCAGTAACTCGTCCTCGAGGAGTCAGGTATTTCCTTATAAGCTATGTCGCGTTGTGTTCACAATCGAAATGGGGGATAAGTTAGAAGAAGGAGAAAAGAACTAGAGGGTGGTCAGTGTAGTCACATCTCCTTGTGAAGCTGGCCAGTGTAGCCGATTCTCCACCAAGATCTGCAGGTTTTCTTTGAAGCTTGGACCTTTTTGGTCAGATATTTATTTGGTAGTGGCTTCTTTGTATTTGAAAATTTTGGTAGTTCTGCTTGGATCTTGTTGTGCCCTACGGATATAGAATCTTTTTTTCCGTACATGTTTTGGGGTCTTAGAAAAAATTGTGCCCAGCCGTCCATCCCTTTTCCGAAGCTTTATTTCAACTCGTACTCAGGTCTTTAGATTCCACTACCAGAAAAAAAACTCAGACAGTCTTCCAACACCACGTCTGAGTTGAGCTAAGTGCATAGTGCGAGAGTACAAATTAATTCCATAGTCCAAAGTTGTACCCAGAATGAAGAGACCGGGTTAGACACTAAGAGTCAAATACTGCACATTGTCATGTGGAACTCAAAGAATTAAGTCAAAGACGTGGTGCTTCTAAAATCCTATTTCTCAGTGAAGTTCCTCTGAAAATTAGGTGGATTAAGGTCAAGTCCAGACCACTATCGATTTCTGCTCATAACTCGGTTCAGAACCCGAGGACTTTTCACAGATGCAAATGAATGTGATGCTGGATGAAGTGCAGGTGTGTGAAATGCAGGAACATTCTTTTTATAATTTTTTTTGAAAAGTTTTTTTTGAGATTTTTTATGCAAAAATGAATAAGAAGCCTTTTTTCAAAAATTTTGGGTTAGACACAGTTAGTGTTAGTAGCAAAACTCTTTTTCTTTTTCTTTTTGTTTTTTTGTTTTGTTTTGTTGTTTTTTTTCACAAGTTAGTTACCTGCCCTGTAAATACATATAGACTTACGCGAAAGTACGAGATATGGGTAAAATATATACACAGTATATATATAGACCCCCCTATACTTAGTGAGTGTTGTGTCCTCAGAGCACAAAAAGCATAAAGAAGACATAGCTCGGGTTAAGCGTAAGAGAGTGAAAAAAAAGATAGATCGGTCTGCCCCCTATACTTAGGCTGTGAACAGTCTAAGTATATAAGAAGAACGAAGATGAGGTGGTCAGAATATGTGAATGAGGAGAGTATATGCAGATGGGTATCGGTTCCCTCTATACTTAGGCTCTGGTCAGCCTAAGTACAGAAGAAGGTGGAAATGGAATGATCGTGAGATGGGGAGAATGGTATGTACAGATGGCATCGGTTCCCCTATACTTAGGCCTTGGCCTAAGTAGAGGAAGAAGATGTACAAGGAGAATGATGTGGTTAGGAGGGAGGGTGGGTAGCCGATGATTAAGGAAGTTTTTTACTGATCTTTTTGTGAGCCTGCGGTGGGAGATCGTAATGATGAGAAGGAGATGAAGCATATGATTCCCAGCTATTATCAGTGTTATCCTCAGAAAAATCATGATGGATATTAGATGAAGCTTATGAGTCAGATGAAAGGTAACCATCATCAGAGTTATCCTCGGAGGAATAGTATTTGAAAGTGGACACACTCCAGATATTCTTGTCTTTTTGTTTCTTCAGTTGTTTTCTCAGAATTCGTTCCTTCTTGAGATCACGCGAATTGTCCTCAGATGAACACTCTGAAGCACCAGTCTCAGTCAGCTCATAAGAAATAATTCCAGTGTATTTGATGGGAGCAGGAGCATCGACTTTGGATGAATAATAGTGAGGAACGGGAGTCGTCCAACAGGAATCGAAGTTTGGATCCTTGCACAGATATGGTTTTAGAACTGATGAGCAGACCTCACTCATGTAGATTATCTTTTCCGGACCTGATGAGGGATCATCAGGTGATTCCTCTTCCGGAAGGTCAAAGGTGACTTTCTTTTTCGATGAAGGAGTAGTCTTTTTGTTTCGTGAAGGTGTTGGTCCACTTGCGTCTCCAGATGAATAACCATTGGAATTCTTCTCCTTGGTCGGTATTTGTCTTGCATGTTTGTTAGTCTTCTTAATGTTGGTGCACTCCTACGTTGGGATGATTTGGTCAAGGTATTCAGAGTAGGTTGACCAGGGGTGCGACCATGCATATGTCTCAGGTTCATATAAGAAACATTCTTCTATTGTGAGATCCATGGGAAGGGGGGAGTCTCTGCATGTTCGTTCTCAATAGTTTGATGTTAAAGCGTTCCTGTATCGAGTTGATGTAATCAAGGTAGTCAGAATAGGTTGACCCAGGGTGCGACCATGAATAAGTATCAGGATCATATGATTCATATATTTTATTTTCCATGGTGAGATAAGCTGGGAATGGAGCAGGGGGAGTGTCTCTAAACCAATAGTCTCATCAACAAATGCTATCTCAGGTGTAGCAATGGGGTAGGGCTCTTCTACCGCTTGATGGTTACGGCTGTCGAGGACTTCGTGGGTTGCCTAAGAAAATCATGGTTCCTCAAAGACTTGTTGAGATCGAAGTGCTCCCAATGCTGTGAAATTGATTTACCGAGTCTCACACTCAATAATTACCTTAGCTAATGTTAAGAATGGCTTTCCGAGAATAATTGGAGATTGGGTGAATTCTCCTTGATGCTCAATATCAATGATCATGAAGTCTACTTTGAGCGGAGCACCTTCGGATGTAATGATGATAGTAATGATTCCTCTCGGTCGTTTTATCGATTGATCAGCCATTTGAACGATCTCCCGTATCTTCCTGATGGGTCCGAGTTTGAGTTTGTGAAATACAGAGGTCGGGAGGATATTGATCGGTGAATCGTCATTAATTCGAGCATGGGTAAATATTATGTCTTTGATTCCACAGTCAAATCTGGGCAACCGCTTTACTATGCGGCTCTTGGTTTTTCTCCTCAACACCAAGGAGGAGGTCATTGACAAGATATGTCTTTCGGTATTTGTTCTTATCCTGCCCAACTTTATCATCATTAATTTGTCCATCACATATCCTTTAAGGTCGGGGAAGTGTTTAATGGCATGTATAAAGGGAAGTTCAAAAATCAGTCTTTTCTCCAATGCTTGCCATAAAGCAGGATCCAAATTCCTCATATCTTCTTCAGTTTCAATTTGTATGTATTTTTTGAGATTTTCGATTTTTTGGGTGTTTTTTAATATTTCAATTTTTTGGTATTTTATGTGTGGTGTGGTGATGTGGTCTTTTCCATAGATGAGCAGGGGCTTTGATGTTCCAAAAATGAGTCAGAGGCATAGTCATCCCTAGGGGAGTAATAGGCAGAGGTGTTGTTATCAGGATTGTCCCTAGATTTCTGAATATCCTTAAATTTTTCAACATGATATCAAATCTTTTCCTCATTTATTTGTGTGTCCGATCTACCAGAGATTGAAATTAATCGATCGACAAACTTTCCAAACCTATCCTTCATTAAATCAAATCGCTTATTTATCCTTGAAATGCCATCCTAAAAAATATGTTCATGATCAATCATGGGAGCAGTCGGGGTATGTATTTTTCTTTGAGATTCAGTAATTTTATCTTCCATTTTCCTTATGTGTTGAGAGGAGAGTCTCTTGGAATATCCAATATACGATTGTTATTTTATGAAAATTTCTCCTCAAAAATTATGGAAGGAGGCTGCTCAGTGGAAGGATTTTACGGGAATATGTAGGTCTCATACTCAGCATGCTGTGACTCAGGCATGTAATGTTGGTTTGAGTAGAGTCTACTTCCATGGTCATGATTGATTGTATCCTCAAATAATGGCATCACTATACAGGGTTTATGTGTATTGATGTCATCTATCCAGTCCTCTGTATGAGTGTCATGTCTGAAGAGGGGGTTGTCATGGTCAATCCAAGATGATGGTTGTTCATTTGTGTTCAAGGGTGGGGAAGGTGGAAGATGTGAAGGAGTGTTAAATTCGATCATATGGTTGTAATCTCCCATGAATGATGGATTTACATTTACAAAATATAAAGGATGGATTGTATGATCAGAATAGAGAGGATTGACATATAAAGAAGTGGAGACCTCAGTCGGTTGTTGGTTTGCATGATCTGAATACAAAGGATTGCCATTCATGAAGTTGATCAGATTTGTAGAGAGTGTTCGATTTATTGGTGGGTGAAGTCTCTTGTAGAAGTTGGATAATGTGTAGTTGGAGGAGGTTTTGAAACTTTGGGTCTAGCCGATACAAATTCTTTTTCATAGTATAGCTCTGATGGATTTTCAGATAAATGTTCAGTCATTTTTGAAAGAGCTGAAATGAATGACGATTTGAGTTTGTTTGAGATGACTTGATTTTCACGATATGGATCTGGAGGGTACTTGGATAAAATTTCCATGATTTTCGAAGAAGATTTATTGGTTGACATGGTGAATTTGTTTTAAATCAAGAAAGGAGAGTGATGACACAAGTGTGCGGCTTTTGATCGTCAAAATTGATTCACGCACACAATTCAATCACAAATCAAACCCCAGGTTCACCAACTCACTCAATGAAGCCGCAAGAGTTTGGCAATTTTCTTTTCAATTTTAGTTGGTGATAAATCAATCTTGGAAAATAATTAGCGAGCTAAAAGGTACCGAAATTTTTGTAATGACTGACCCGAATTCTTACGACTAGTTGCAACTACTTTCAGCCAATATGGATGTAAGTACGGACTGTAAAACGGCTACCCGTGTTACTTAAGGACGGATCC
This sequence comes from Ottelia alismoides, assembly GCA_037367405.1. Taxonomy (NCBI): domain Eukaryota; kingdom Viridiplantae; phylum Streptophyta; class Magnoliopsida; order Alismatales; family Hydrocharitaceae; genus Ottelia; species Ottelia alismoides. Next base: position 1,182,366 of record JAZKJV010002906.1, on the reverse strand, counting down.
TTACGCAGTGCCTTTAAACCACCAACTCTGCTAAGGAAATCCGGACCGGTTACCGGCTACCCGTAGATCCTCACTGAGAAGTAGCTAATCATTTTTGGTAGAATCAGTAGTAAATATGATAATCTGGATTTGGGCTCTAGACTTAAGTGTCGTCTCTCGCTCACTCAGAGAAAAAAATAAAAGAATCCAAGGTAAGGGTTTCTCTCCCGCAAATATTCTCAATTTTATGGGTTAATTACGATCAGCTATATTTAGCAGTCTCAATTTTAATTAGGCGATCACTGCAGAATTAAGTGAGCACAAATACACGTCTACCGTCCAGTCCCAATTTCCTTTAAAATTATATGATAAAACAAGAGGGAGAAATTTGAGAAAAGCCTATGCACGCGAAAAACTATGATGTATGCTCAGTTAGAAGACTTATAGTGATTTATCGCAATCTCCAAGTAAGATGCAATACAAGAATTGAAATATTATTCTAAATGAATGCAAGCCGATGAAAAACCGCACCTAGCAAAAAGTTCTATTAGCGGGGAAGAATTAAGTTGAATTTGACTAAATTGAACGATCTATGTGCGTCTCAATTAAAGTGAATTGTGCCCTAGGTTCAACGAGCAATTTAAATGCTCTAAGAGCCGTAGTGCAGGTTTATCCTAAACGCCACTCAATTCGGGCCCCACCCTCATCGGAGAGTGAAATAGGCCACGACACACTACAGAAAAAGTTCAAGGTCTTTTTGCACACGCGAGAGTCCAAACTGACACCGCTATAAATGAGCAATTAATTACAGAAATTAAAATTGTAGAAAATAAAATCCTAGAGTCTATGCTCTCTCACGGCTCGACTCGATCTTAATTTAATTGCAGCTTTTTAGAAGTCGATGAAGATGCATCGGTTCTTGAAAAACCACTCCATGTACGCCGGGTACCTCGTAAAAAATTAAGAGAGATGGTGTAAGAGAGTGACTCAAAAAAACAAGAAAACAAATGCTGAAAAAAATAAAAATAAATGCAAAAAATGGAATTTACAGGGAGAATTCGGGGGTCATACTACCCGAATGCAAAAAATCGAACAAAAATTTTTACACAAAAAACTAAGTTGTTTGCCTCCCCAGCAACGGCGCCATCTGACGGATCGTAGATTGCATGTGTTAAATAACATTGGTTGGATTGGATTATCGTTCGCAAAATTATGAATGTCGTTTCGTTGTAAGCGGGCAATTGGAATCGGTCAAGAAATAACCACAATTATTTAGTCAATTTTTAATCAATGCAGTTTTATGTTTATTTTACTTGGAGTCCCAAGGTCGAACACAAGGAGACAAAGGAACAACCTATAATTTTGTCTATCAAAGTTCGTGTACGATTTTCGAGGCAGTCTTCTTTTTGTAATTTTTAATGCAATTTTGGGATGCAAAATGTAATTTTGGCCTACTTGAGGAACTAAAATGTAAAAATAAATCAAAAGATGTATGAAAAATATGAAACTTGGCCAAGATGATAAGTACGATGAAATGAATGCACTGTATTTTTTTGGAATTTTTGGATGCAAGATGATTTTTTATGAATTTTTGAAGTTAAATGATGTGAATTTCAATATTTAATTATAAAAAAAATTAAACCTATTTATTTTCAAGAGATAAAATTATCCAAGATCGATCACTAGGTGATCGATCTCAGAAAAATCCTAAATCTCGAAAATGTGAGATTTAATACCTTCTAAACTCAAATATTGAAATATAAAAAATGATTTTTACAAGGCAAAACATGCATGAAAATGCAATTCTTTTGGGCACAATGTAACATATAATTAATTCTACAATCTGTGAATTTTTGGCAATTTTTAGAGCAACGGTTAATTAGTTATGAAATTCAGAGCACAAAATGGGCAAAGTATGCAACTTTCCACAAAACAATTAATTATTATTTAACCATAAGTCACAAAAATGTCAGACATAAGCCATAATATAGAGAATTAATTGTAGAACAAAATGCCTATTTTTGAATAATAAAAATATGCAATGTATCTGTCCAAAACAAAGAGGGAATACAGGGGTATTTATGCAATATATAAATATAAAAATAAAATGCAAAAGGACTAATGTTTAATTACCGGAAGCTCTAGGGGGTGTTTGCAAAATTTTCAAGAGGTTACGTGCCAGGCACGTGACCCTTGGTCGGTGGGGACTTCTGTGCAAATTGGGAAAGAGCTGGGGGCTTCGTTGCAATTTACCCATACGGTCATGTTTCCCGCACGTGACCCATGGGGATGATGACGTTCCCCCCAGAATGCATGTGCCTCGCACTTGCGTGGGGGGGGGGGGCTCGGGTCCACCGCCTGGTCGGCGAGGGTGAATGGGTGGCTCGGAGGAGCGACAAGAAGGTGCTTGCTCTTGATGGCGACCGACGGAGTATCCTGAGCAGCAGGTGAGGCGGTGTAGATGAAGGAACGGGCTCCTACTGGTGAAGGGAATCCCTGTGGAAGATGTGGAAGTGGAGGCGCTTGTGGGAGTCAGAGAAGACAAGGTTCACGGCAGAGCGTTGTCGATGATGAAAATCATAGGCTCGACGGTCGATCGAAGGAGGGCCAGAGCCAGGCAATTCGGATCACGCCGGCGAAGAAGGATCAGGCTGTCACACCGGCGATCAAGCAGATCGACGGATGGGTTGTCGAGGTCGACACGGCGGTATATTTATAGGGTTGAAGGGAGGATCACCGGAGAAGGATTGTAGGTCTCAGGGATTTAAAGATCGGAGAAATTGATTTGGTGGAGATGACCATGATGGAGATTGATGAGGATATTGGATTGCGGAGATGGAGGAGATCCGAGATTCACGGTGGCGGCGGTTGATTTGGAAGGTCGGGCGACGAAATCGCAGGAGGCGGCGAAATCGCAGGGGGCGGTGGCTGGCAACAATCATGGCGGTGGCCCAGAAGAGGAAAGAAGGGGAGGAAGGAGAAGAGCAGGGGTCGTCCGATCGACCGAGATCAGGCGGCCCTGCTGTGGCCATGTGGCAACAATAGGAAGGGGGTGTAGGCGGTGCACGTGCAGAGCACGTGCTTGGTCGGCACGTGCGCTGCACGTGCGATTCTTTTTCCTTTTTTCATTTTTTTTCTTTTTTATAAAAATGAAAAATTAAATAAAAAATGGGTGACACGTGCCGTCTACAGGAGCTGCCACGTGTCAGCCCCTCAAAAATCGGAAAATAAATAGAAAGGAAAATTCGAAATAAATAGCAAACAATCTCGGATTGAAAAACTGTCTCCACGAAAGTTGCTCGTCTCAATGAGATCTACAACTTTCATGAGACACCAAAATTAAAATCAATCAATTGCACAAAGTGTTATTTTTGGGGTATCCCATGTACATGGAATACCATGATTTTTGGGTTTTATATTTTTTATTTTTAAACCATATAAAAATTCAGAAAAATATGACAAAACAAAGATAAATATTTACACATTAATCTATTTTTTTGGATTTTATTATTTAAGAAAAGAAGAAATAAATTAAAACACGAAAAAGACCAATTTTGTACAAACAGTTAGTGAAGACTCATATTCAGTTAGTTTCTTTGATTTCAAGCTCAGTTTAGATTTGGATTTTTGCGCATTTTAATAAAACCTTTATCAAAAGAAGACAAATGAAAAATAAATAAAATAAAATAGGTTAATTATGTACATAAAATATTAGGTCAAAAACCGCTAAAATACAAAATGTACAAAAGAGGCCAAAACCCAACTTTCACATATGAACTCCGATTCACTTGAACTTGGTTTTGTTTTGAAGGTAATTGAATGTACATTAGTTCAAAAGTGAGTAGGATCAAAACAGATATTGGATGAGGAAGATATGAGGGTTTTAGTTCGATAATCCTAGAACTAGGATTTGATCCACTTATTTGAGTTAGATATTTTTTTTGTATTTTTCATTTATTCTTGTTAGTGATATGTACACAGTAGATTGGTTTTGAGTCAATTGGAGTTAGCAAGAATTAATTACAAATCAGGCAAGTTAGGCTATTTACAGGTCTATTTTGGTTGGAATTTTGGGCTTCTTATTTTGTGCAAAAAAGTGATAAAATGTAATTCTTATCAAAACATGCATGAATGCTAATTATATAGAAGAAATGGAGAAATGCCAACTGCCATCAAAAACTCCCATACCAACGTAGGTCGGGGCAAACCCTAATAACTCCAAGTAAAAGGAGCATGTAGTTTGTGATGTCTCATCTGATCCAATAGAGTTAGGTATTTCAGATTTTGTATAATCTAATGCAATGACTCTCAGGAGCATTAGGGTATTGCACACGTCTGTCGCGTCGAAGGGAAAGAATAAAGCACCTTCTGGCGAGTCACCATTTTTTGCATCAACCACTACAACAACAGAGTCAGGTGAGGAAGGAAAAGATGGAGGAGCAACATCTGACCACCACCACCATAAAGAAAAAGTCCAAAAAATAGAAAAAAAATAAAATATTCAAAAATAGTATAAGATCCCAAGCCAAGCCAAACCAGATCAGGAGAAAACTACAACAGCCGATCCAGAGCAGACCGTCGAAGGTGAAGCTCCTGTGGATACATCTTTCCTCGTTTTACATGATTGTGGACTCCTAACTAGTCATATGTAAATAATGATGTAATTAAGAATAATTCCTTTGATTCTATGAATATTCATTTTCCTGATGCAAACAAATATTTCAAAAAAATGAAAAATGGAAAATGATTTGTCTGATCCCGACATTGTTGAAATAATTCAGAATTTTAAAAATGTCGCTATTGAAGGCCATGGAATACATGCCAACTATGAAGAAAGGTATGAAAGAGTCATGTTCCTCTAAGCATTAGCATCGCAAGAACAAACACAACCGAGGAGAAAAAGCACGTCCTAATCATGGCCATTGTGAGTTCTATTAGTGATCTCCTATAGAAGAAGAAGAAGAAGAAGAACAAGGAAGCACCCTTGATCAGATGTCAAATTTTTTATCAGATTTTTTAGCAAGCCTTGCTTGATAGTGGTTCCTCTATAAACCTCATGCCCTCCTCATTGCTTCAAGAATTTGGGTCGGGTCCGCTTAAACCCACACGTATGATCCTTCAGTTTGTTTATCGATCCATTAAGTGAACCAGATGTCAATTAGAGGATATTATTGTAAATGCACAATATATGTGCTTCCTAGTGGATAGGTTGATTATCGGTTCGGGCAGGCTGGCTGGGCCTCATCTCGAACCCGGGTCCATTTTATTTTTTTTGGGTTTCAAGTTGACTCGCGATCTGAAAAAGTATGTATGGGACAACCCGAACCTGAACCCGACCCGAAGTTAATGCGTCGAGCCCAGGTCGGGCTAGGTCATCCTAGTTACTTTTTTACCTTTAAAAAACTTTTGGTTTTTTTTAAATACTTAATCCAACGGGTGATATGGAAATATCTTTTTAAAAACTTTTATTTTTACAAAAACTTGTGATAAACATAAGAATCTTGATATACCTATGATATTTTGATTAAAAAACTTTGAAATGTTCGCTTTTTTCTCTTCAAAAACTTTTGATTTTTTCATATACAATTTATGTGCACTCATGCACTTGCATATTTTACGCTTGCATTATACTATGTATGTTTGTGTTGCATTTCTACCAAATAGAGTGTGAGGTTTCGTTCACATTATCATGAAGATTTACCATTTCTCTAACATGTAACTGGAAAATGAATAAGCCTACAAGTCAAATCACTTACAAACATTTAGATACAAAGGTGACTAAGTGATTAAAATTTGCACTTCAGGAATAATTTAACTGGAAAAGTAATAAGCCTACAAGTCATCTCACATAAAGCATTTAAACTTTTGTTGACTAAATTTAACCTTTGTAGCTCAATGAAAATGCACCTGCAATATAAAAATGAACATACACATGCAATAATAATTTTTTGGCCTTACATTTTTTCAACCTTTAATAAAATAGTTTTGGAAAAAATCAAATAATTTGGAATAGAAAAAGGGATAAATATTTATTACATGACAGATGGCTTCGAAATTTAATGCATTCAACCATTTCAACTAATACATGTCCCTTCATTTAGTTCATCTATATAGGTTTGGGATCGGACTTTTGGGTTGGGTATCGGGTCAGGTTTTCGGGCCGAGCTTCGAGTCAGGCTCTACTTAGTCTGAACCCGACCCATTTTAGAAATGATTTATTTTGGGGGCATGAGCTCGGCCCGAGTTTAAACGGGTTTGGGTTCGGGATGGGCTTAACGGGACGTGTTGCAGGCTGGGTCGGGCTAGACTGGTACAATGCTCAACCCTACAAGTAGACTTCGTTGTCCTAGATATGGATTCGCATGCATCGTTACTCCATACTCTGATTATTCTTGGTCGATCGTTCCTTCAAACTATCGAAGCAGTTGTTGGCTATGGTTCTTGAAAGATCATGTTTTGCTCTTGTAGTGATCAAGTCACCATGGACATAATCAATGATCCATAAGACGTATCTGATGAAGGCATGCCAGAACCAGTAGCTGAAGACTGCGACATTGTGAACATCAATAATTAAAATTATCTTTGAATGACATTTTGACACAGGAAATCCTCTCTTCAATGGAGGGCCTGAAAAGCGCAGTCATCCTTTGCCTCTTTACCAACTGGGAGACAATTCTGAGTCACTGATCATCCTATTCGAAGAAGATTCAAGCCAAATCGAATAAAAAGAATTCATTGAAGATATGTTCTGTACATTTTTATCAGAGCCAATAGTGACAAATGTGGACAACACCCCATTAATTTCAGCAGAACATTCATCTACCAACACAGTATCCGAAGTATCTGTAGAGCCGACTCCCCAATTACCTGAATTAAAATAGCTCCAATGGGTCTAAAGTATGCTTTCCTTGATGGTGAGGAGAACATGTATCTGATCATCATCATCAGCAGACTGACCTCGGATCAGGAATATCAGAGAAAAACTGCAAGGAACTTGGTTGGAAAGTCTCGGATCTCTGAGGGATAAATCCAACCTTGTGTTCACACCATATTTATCTGGAAGATGATTGCAAACCATCTTGGGAATTTCAAAGAATGTTGAACCCCAACCTACGTGATGTGGTAATGAAAGAAATCACGAAATAGTGTGAAGAAGATTTCATTCGTCTCATCTCTGACTCAAAATGGGTTAATCCTTTGCATGTAGTGTCAAAATAATCGGGGATCACTATGGTTACCAACGACCAAGGAGAGGAGATTTCTACTAGAGTACCAACATCATGATGCATGTGTGTTGATTACAGATGCCTGAATTCAGTGATAAATAAGGACCACTTTCCTCTCCATTCATTGACCAAGTACTTGAAGGATTGTCTAGGAAGGAGTTCTTCTGCATTTTAGATGGGTACTCTTGGTACAACAAGGTGGCGATCGCCCCTGAAGACCAAGAGAAGATTACATTCACTTGTCCATTCGGTGCATATTCCTTCCGAAGAATGCTCTTTGTATTGGGTAATGCCCTTGCTACATTTCAAAGGTGCATGTTAGCCGTCATTACCGATATGATCGGTAGTTTTCTCAGAGTTTTCATGGATGATTTCTCAATCTACGGTGACAGTTTCAATTCATGTCTTATGCACCTAGATCGAGTGCTTCAGAAATGTCGTGAAGTTAATTTGGTTTTATCATGGGAAAAGAATCACTTCATGGTTATCGAAGAGATTGTGCTGGGCCATGTCGTTTCCAAGCATGGCATGGAAGTTGACTCAACGATGGTGGATGTGATTACCAAACTAGACCCCCCTCGAATTGTGAAGAATGTGATGTCCTTCCTTGAGAACGTCGGCTTTTACAGAAGATTTATCAAGGACTTCAGCAAGATTGTTCGACCTCTCGTAGAGCTTTTACGCAAGGAGACTGAGTTCAATGTTTATCAGAAGGATCTCCAATCATTTTATAAGCTGAAAGATATTGTCGCTCAAACTCCTATCCTACAGCCACCCGATTGGTCTCTCTCATTAGAGATCATGACATATGCATCAGATTTCGTAGTTGGCGGTATGTAGGACAAAGAAAAGAAAAGTTGCCCTATACCATTCATTTTACCAGGAAGACACTAAACAATGTACAAAAAAATTATACAGATACAGAGAAAGAACTGCTGGCAATGGTTTTCGCTTTGGAAAATTTTAGATCCTATTTTTTTGGATCTAAAGTCATTGTTTACATTGACCACTCTACTATCCGATACTTACAATAGAAGAAGGATGCCAAATCACACTTACATAGATGGATCCTTCTTCTCCAAGAATTCGACTTAGAAATCAGAGATAAACTTGGAGTTCAGAATGTGATAGCAGATCATTTGTCCAGAACTAAATGCACATATACTCAGATGGGAAGTACACCAATCACAGAAACCTTTCATGATGAATCAATTCTCAACATGACATCATTGTGAACTACCTCGTATCTAGGGTGGTCCCACAAAATTAGACGAAAGTCAAGAAGGATAAATTCCTGTCGGATATCCATTTTAACTAGTGGGCAGATCTATACCTCTTCAGGGAAGGAGCAAACTACATTTGACATCGATGTATCCCTCAGGAGGAGTACACAAGTGTCCTCGAGCATCTTCATAAGCTCAAATATGGTGGATGCCATTCTAGAAGTAGAACGGTAGATGAAATATTACAGTGTCAGCTTTGGTAGGCAACACTATTCAAGGATGTCGCAATGTATGTCAATGGATGTGTTGACTGTAAGAAGATGGGAGGAAACCTAAGTGCTAGAGATTCCATGCACATCAAAATCATTCTTATTTTTGATGTTTTCGATGTTTGGGGCATTGATTTCATGGGTCCATTTCTCTACGGTCAGGGATATGAATACATCCTACTTGTTGTGGATTATGTGAGTCGTTGGGTATAAGCTATCCCTACTCGATCCGTTGATAGTCACACAATTTGTCGTTTTCTAAAAGATACCATCATCTAGCGATTTGGGATTCCAAAAATTCCTAATTCAGACAGGGGTAGCCATTTAATAAATAAAGAGGTAAAGAAATTAGTGAAGGAGTATGACATCGATTATCGTGTCGCATCTCCTTTTCATCCTCGATCCAATGACCTGGTCTATTATCAAATATATAAATCAAGACAATCTTGTGGAAGCTTATTAGACCTGACAGAAAGAACTAGTCACAACGTTTGGACTCAGTTCTATGAGCTTATCGGACTGCCTACAAGTCTCCCTGGCTATATCACCCTATCATCTAGTACATGGAAAGTCATGCCATCTTCCCATGAAATTAATTCACAAATCCCTATAGGTATTAAACATTTGCAACCTCAACTCACAAAAAGGTGGTCAAAATAAAAAAGTGTATCTGAACAAGCTCCTGGAATTCTATGATTATGTATACTATAACAGCTTGATGTACAACGAGAAGGTCAAACACTGGCATGGATGACACATCAGATGAAGTACCTTCGAATCTGGATAGAAAGTATGGTTATTTGATGCAAAGTTAAAGATATTATTGGGTTAATTGAAGAGTAAATGGATAAGACCATTCATCATCAGAACTGTCCATGACAATTCTCATCTCAAAATTTTCATTTGACACAATCATTTGTCACCAATGGTCAGTTGTCGAAGCCACACTTAGAGCATGATACATTCATGTCTATTATCGATTCTATCCAAGTTGTATTTAACGAAGAACTCTCCTCAACTATAGGAGATCCAGACAATGCAATTAAAAATATTTTTTTATTATTTTTCTTCTTTTCTTCTTTTCATTTTAATTTTCCAATTCTTTCACTCTTCTGTATTTCTCTCATACCATTCATCTGTGTTATACTTAGGATATGCTTCATCCTAAGTATAGGGGGATGAGTGTATACTGATTATTTTTTTATTTATTTCCTTGCTTGTCTCCCAACTTGCTGATACATTGTCTATACTTAGGGATATTTTTACCCTAAGTATATGGGGACAAGCAAATCCAATTGATTTCGTAAATATTGATCCTTTATCATCCTCGTTTTGTGTATAGTGTGTTATACTTACGATTAGTTGATCCTATGTATAGGGGGGACAATTGACTTCTTATTCTTTATTCGTCATTACAGAATTTTCCTACACTTAGCATGATTTATGTCTTCCTTTTTCTCTCTAATCACTATGAGGACATAGTTCGCTCTAAGTATAGGAGGGTCGTATATACGATGTACATACTTTGGCTATAACCCGTAATTTCATATTTTTATAATATAGCTAATATACTGGGCAAACATATACAATAATAAAGAATACACCCTAAAATGTATAAAATTTTTCAAATTTTTTATAAATATTATTAATAAACTAGTTTAAAAATGTTTTATAAAATGATTTGAACATTGGTTGGATAATGTCTTGAAAAATCTTTTAAATCCGTTTGGGAAAATATTTTGTAAAATGCTTCCAAACCTTTATAAAAATCTTTGTAAAGGTTGAAAAATTTTGTTTTATTTGTTTTAATATAATTATTTAAAAATTACTTTGCAAATAATTTGGAAATGATTGCAAATTTGTTTCGAAAAAAATCTATCTATACCTTTTAAAAATCTTTACAAAATGATTTTCAAATTTTGTAAATGTTTGTAAAAATGTTTGTAAAATTAATTGCAAAATAAAGTTTTCAAAATGTTTGTAAAAATACTGTCAAAATGTTTCGAGAACCTTGTATATAATCACCCTAATAAAATTCTTATATATAACCCTTGTATATAAAACCCGTGAATAAAAACTGACACTTCACATGTACAAATTCTCAGTGTTAGATATACATCAAATTCTTGTAAATATGTAAGCACTCTCATGTAAACATTTGTACATACACCCCTCACTAACTCTTATCAAAAACCCCTAAAAATCAAGATTTTCAAAACCCATAAAATTTTGCAAAATGTTTTTTCAAAAATTCATAAAAAATGCAAAATTATTTCAAAAACTTCATAAAAAGTTCAAAATCCGAAGAAAAGTTTCACAAAAATATTTTCTTGCATTGCATAGCATTTGCATTTTTCAGAAGGCGACGACAATTGAATAGGTCTAAATAAAGTCTGAAGATTGGAGCTTAGTCTCAACCTTAATCCACTTAATTTCAGAGGAACCCATTACGGACGAGAATTAAGACGTTTCAAGTCACCTTGACTTAATTCTTTAGGTTTCAAGAGACTGTGTTCATGAGTCGACTCAATATTTTTAACTAGAACCTTTCATGTCATCCGTATGAATTTTGATACAATTGAGACTTCACACTTAAAACTTAGCTCAACTCAGATGGATTGTTAAAAGATCTTGGATTCCAAGTCGGGATGATACTAGGCCAATCCATCAAGGGTGGCTTGGGAACTATTCTTTGGGAATGTCGAAACCAGCACTTCAACCTGGTAGCATGGACATCTAATGAATGGAGATAGGACTGAAATAAAGCTTCGGATGAGGAATGGTCTGCTAGCACTATTTTTCCAAGACCCCAAAACATGGGAGAAATGAAAGATTCTATGTCTGTTGGGGCAACATAAGAATGCAGAGCAATGTCATACAAAGAAAATATCCAAAAGAAGCTGATACTAGAAATTCAAAAATTTCATGCTTCTAGAAAAGGCTTGTTTCTTGGTGGAGACATGGTCACACTGACCAGGCTTCACAAGGAAATGCGATACACTAGTCCATTTCCACTTCCTTTCCCTTTCTTCTAACTTCTCCCCCATTCATTGTGAACTAGCGTGTACCTGAACTTAGAAGGAAATGTCCATCTCCCCAAGGAAGAGTTGCCAGAAAAGGAGACCACTTGGTAGTTCAACTATATGTCTGGGAAGAGCTATCACAATTCACACACATGGTACCAATCATTTCAAGGTTATGAGAGTATACGTATGAAAGGACAGTTCTGACCAAGCTAATGAATTGAACTGAATAGAGGAACATGGAACTTAAGGGTTATTGTGTCACAATTCCTAACCTCATTGTTGTTCCGAACACACTTAAAATCCAAAGGTCTTAACTGAACTCTAAACTTTGATTTTATTGAAACAAGTTTAAAAGTCAAAATTATTCCAAGTTCTTTATTTTTCCTTTTTATGCACTCATTGTCAGAAGTCTTGCTAGGAACTAGCAAAAGCAAGTGTAGGGAGCGATGAATCTCCATTTCATCACCTTTACTCTTTCATTTTGACCTTAATCCCTAGCTAAATACATGTATATAGCATTGATTTGTACAAAATAACACTCAATAGTTAACCTAAAAATACTATATAAATATAGGTATTTAATTCCAAAAAAAAGAAAAGAAAAAAAGAAATGAAGCGTCAAAGACACTGAATGACCTAGACTCCGAGACGAAGTCAATATTAACTTGGTCGACAAGGAATAAAGTAAGGGGAGATAGAGTAATTAAATTGTATACAGAACACATTAAAACCCTAATATTATTCATCAATTAATAGACATTTGGACCTTATTGTATTTTCCTTTTTACACACCTAAAATAATAAAAACCTTCAACATGGACTTTTATAAAAATACAAATAAAAATACAAAAATAATTGCACATAAAAATAATGCACAATGTGGCTGGAATACATAGAAGACAAAGACGCACACAAAACTTCACAATCATGTATCTCCTCCATATAAACTCAAAATTGACCAAACTCACTTTATTGTTCTTAAAATTAAATTATCTATCAAATGAAGGTAATTTCATTAAAAATAGGGTTAGGATGCAAAAATTAGCTTTTGGATCCCTATTGTACTGTGAACCTGTATATTTTATTCAATTTATTCATTCTTTATTTTTTTAGATTTCTTATATTTTTAGATACATGTAAGTAAATACACTAAAAACATAAACACAAAATAAAAGTAAAAATGAACATAAAAATAAATCAAGACTTAAAATATATAAGGTATACTATACTTATAGAATATATGCTCATATTTATTAAAGTAAATAAATAAAATAAGAAAAACAAAATGAAAATATATAAATATGTATTTAAATAAATTATAAACAAATAAAAAAGGTGTGTATAATAATATATTCAAAATACAAAATAATAATAAAATACTTTAAATAGAGGTAAATATACATATGTATATACATGTAAATATTAGAACATAATAAATGAGTTTGTCAAAATAAATAAAAATCATAAGTAATGCTACAAAAATAAATAAACATTTTTTTATGTTTTGACTTTAATTTAATAAAATCGATTACAGTTTTTAATTAAAATTTTAAGGGATTTATTTTCCTGATTAATCTGGTTGTTCCATGTGGACCAACCAGGAGTCGCAAACTGTTAATCATCTAGTCAACTATTTGACCTACCCGCCCCCTTGGCAGAGCATGCATCCCTCTTATTTTCTCTATTTTTTCTCCTAATCCACTGCTTAAGGAGACCTAATTTCTTCACCAATCTTGTGCCCCTCACCATCATGCATCACGCTCCATGCTCTAATGATCCAAAACCTTGGTGAATCAGCTGCCATCTCATGATCTTCTCACCTACGCTGCTCTGTATATAAAATTCCATTGTCGCCCCCTTTTGTTGTTTTGATCCATGTTTCTTCCCTGTAACTCCAATAGCACCTACCGGGAGTTGAGCTCTCAGTGACAACAAGACCTCCTCCCCCTTGTCGGTGTGGAAAAAGGCAAATAGTGACGTGATCCAGGGACTCATCGGAGCTCCTTTGGCGAGCCTTCCTCTGCTCCCTGTTCATAAGGTTAGAGTTGTATTTTAGGTTTAATTTCTTGCATTCCTTCCCAGTAGCATAATTTAGCCATTAATTTTAGTAATTAGTAAGTAGGTTTTTGTAATATCCTAGATCCTTGTTTGTTGGATAATTTATGATCATCATTGTTATTTGCCTCGCTTCCACCATCATCTCGTATACCCTCCATTTCTCCATATTTTGCCTCACTTTCCCCTTGATTACACAGAATCAAGGTCCGTTGAAGCTTCTCCTCCATCCTCCATATAAGCTCCATCGCCCCTTCATCCCCGGCATGCTTTCAGCTTTAAAACAGGTCGAGGAGACACCCCTCAAGCCTTAGCATCTTTTGCGCAGGTCTTGGTGCCTTGAGATTCACCTGGAGCATAATTGATGCTCATCTACGGCTCTAGTTTGCTGAGAACTGAGGAAGACCTCCAAGTCCCTTCCGATGTGACCGAGACCACATTGAAGCCTTTTGTAGATATGGTTGGCCATCAGGAAGGAGTAGAGGCCATCAGGAGCGACAGCTGTAGCCGGAGACACGTGGATTCCATAATCAAAGCAACCCTCCTCCATTGTTCTTGGTTGTTCTTGCAGTTGTCCTCCCCGTCGTCGAATCGAAGACACTGCCCAAATCTAATCTGGTCCATCTAATATTAGGCGAACCGTTACATCCTCCCAGCTTCCCGATTGTTAAGTGTGTCACATGTAGTGCGCTTGGCCGTCCATCGACGCTTTAGTGGGTAATTTGCGTGAGTCCCATACCATCTTTTTTTATTTATATTTTAGTTGTGTAAATATTTTTGTATGTTTAAATATTTGTGTAATTTTAGAAATGGGCCCCCTCAACTTCTGTTATATTTCACCGTGGTCCTTTACTAGGACACCTCACGTGCATGCGCGCATGAAGAGCTTGTCCATTTTGCATAGAAACCCTTCAGGGTTTGTGTATTTAGTTTTAGTCCTATAATTTGTGTAATTTGTATTAAAACTTTGGGAGATTTTGCACGAAAGCACCTTGTACTTTTATTTTATTGCAAATATACTTCTGCCAGACTATATTTTATTTCTTTAATTTTCTTTTTAATAAATAGCTCATGTGCTCTAAAATTAAGGGGATAATGTATGTATAAGCCTTAAAACATGTTTGTTCACGCCCATATTTTTTCACAATTTATTGCATTTTCCCATTTATTAAAAATAAAAAGGAGCCTTATTTTCGCTTTCTAAGTATAAAAATCCAAAGCAATTATAAAACCATCTTTAAAAATTCAAAAAAAATATTGTATATATATTACTATATATTATAACATCAGACCAAAAATCACAAAAAGTATAAAAAGAAAACCTTAAAAATCCTAAAACTTAAAAATACTATAAAAATTGGCAAAATTTTCACAAAAAAGGTTTTATTCTGTATTTTTCTTATATTATATAGTATGTATTAAAAACAGTTTGAGAAATTTTAAACTTATTATCTATTTTTAATACCCAAAACAATTTAGCCTATTTATTTTAGTTACTATTTTGTACATTTTATTACATAAAAAAATACATACAAATTAGAAAAAAATCTATAAAATCTCAAAATAGAGAAACATATTAAAATACAAAAATATTTTATTTCCAGAATTTTGAGTGTATATATATTTAAAATAATAAAACCTTATTACTTTTATACTTATATACTATGTATTATTATTACTCATAAATATATATTATATTTAAAACTTTCAAAAAAGGGATTGTTCCTTATATATATTTCTTATATACCCTATATATTATTTATAATATATATTATTATTATATAGATATACAGTATTCTTTAATACAAAAAGAAATTAAATATTTGCAAAAATAGAATTTAAAAATATAAATATTACATTAATAATTTATAAAAATGAAATATAATTGAAAATCCATAAAAAACAAAAAAGTGGAAAAAACACAAAAAAATAATTATTAGGAATATATTATTAATATCTATTATACCTATCTAATGTTTGCTCTCAATGGATCGACCCCTACACTTACGTTTTATATACATCTTTTTGTAGAGCATAATAAGTTTTATTATGTATTTTATTTATTGTTTAACGATATATCGTGGATTGATTGTTTGTCTGATTTGATTGATTATGTGTCGAGTGCCGAGAGAGGGTCGATACAACGATTGCGAGATCCGACTTCTCGGACACTGCATGCTCCTACAAGACCGGACGTTAGGCACCCCTGAACGATCTCATCAATAATGTATTACGTTCTAAATGTACAATTTTGATCTCTTTGAATCTCTGAGTTGACAACTATTGATTTATTTGATCGGTTTGAGTTGTGTTGAATGTACATACGAGTTTGCAGCTTATGATATGTGAGATGGTTTCTATTCTTGTACTGCAATGTATAAAAAATGTCCATAATGAAACCATTCATTGGAAGTTCTTCCAATGAATGGATTGAGCAATAGAATGGGTATTATCGTATGTTTATTTTTGTTGGTCGTTTATTCTTAAAGGAAAAAATGTGCAATTTTTTATGGGTTAAATTGGGTACCGATATCACAATGTTTATACTTTGCAGTAAGATTTTTTAAATCTTCGCATTATTGTGGCTTCTTATTTACCCTATCAGTTCGAGCTGGCTTCGAATTCGAACACCAGTCAGGTTAATCTTGGATTTAGTGACCACTACTTCATAAGATCTGTTCCTATTTCATGTTGTGATTTGTAAAAAAAAAGATGATCCCTTTTATGTTTATTTGGACCAGATCGTGCAGTGTTGATGATATGTGTTGCTTTATGATTTTGGTTTGAAATGGAGAAGATGTGGTTTTATGGTTTAATCTATTTTCTAATTTGTTTATGAGTTTGGACATGATCACATGCCCAACGGCTCTTCCATTAGTCCTCAATCAAAAGGATGATGTACTCGGATTGTCGGGTTATATCATACCCTTAAAGAGCTAATGGACTTATACAACCAAAACATCGACTAAGGTCGGATACAAGAACTTTTAGCTCCCAAATCCATAAAGGTCGGAAACTGAGACTTAGGGTTCCAATCTATGGTTTTGGGCTCTATCATTAAAGATGTATCATCACCCACTCTAGTCTAGAGGTAAGTGAAGGATATGGGAGAATCTTTAAGCGCATCACGGAAGCGTGAGGCTCGCATCATATGCAGTCGAGAGCGACTAGTCGTACTAGTCGCTCAGCGTGATGGAATTTAAAATTTAATCGATGAAACCACGTGATCGACGAACACTTCTTGGATCGTTTCATCTAAACCACATACTAGATAAAGGAATATCTCTTGTAGCCTAGTTGTGCTCGAGTCTCTAAGCAAAGAGGCCTCTTGTCTCAAGTCCGATCTGTCGGAGGAGACACTTGCGCGCGCGTAGATGAATCGTGTGCTTCTCGCAATCCAAGTAGTTGAACCAACCAATGAAACTCCTTATCTCGTCTCATGAGATCAAACGTCTTCTTTACGAATGAGACACACTGAAGGTCTCAAGTAATAGAAGCACAATTGTGATGCGACGATGGAGACGACCTTCTCTCTAGAGTAAGGTGGACGGTCACCCAATGAGAGAGAGAGAGGAGGCATGTGCCTTGACAATGAGAGAGAGAGAGAAGAACAATTGTTGTTGTTCTTATTGTGTGTTGAAGAGCAATGGGTGCCTCTTCTTATATAGTACTTTGGGAGTCCAAATCAATCGATGAGATTGATCTGTGATCCTTTCAATGGTCATGATTTTGTTGTCAAAAACAAACAACAATCAATCAAATTAATTACCCTTGTGATGATTGGAAAGAGATTGCCAACAATCATCCGAAGAGGGGACGACCGCCCAATCCTAATTGGACTTGGAGACCATCCACCACCTTTGGTGGATGGCAATCTTTTTCCAATGAGATTACATTATCTCATTTCCAATATAAAACCATTTACAATGATAATTCACAATTATATTGAGCAGATTGCAATCATGCCATTTGGAAATTAGTAAATCACATTCACAACTCGAAATAAAATGTAAATTATATTTTCAATTAATCATCCAATGTGAATCCAATTCACATCAATAATTTATCAACAAATACAAATCACAAAAGGCTCTCACTAATATATTAAAATCACATTTATAATATATGAGAATAACTTGGATAATGCTATCCATATTATTCCTATTCATAATAATTTAAATCACAATTAATTATATTCGATCATCGATCTTAATAATGTGAATCAAATTCACATTACTCATGATAATTAAATCACATTTAATTATCCATTTCTCAATGCTTGTATATAAATCAACATTGGAATTATTCTCGAACTTTTTCAAGAATAATGTACTTTCTCTGCATATACTCGGAGATACGGACAGGGTGATTGTACATTCCACGTATAGTGACTTGGATATTGAGATCACATCCCAAATCCAGATCTCATGGACCTTACATAGATGCTTGATTAAATCAAGGTCATAAATCTAATCTTCTCATTGCATCTGAATCTTTTCATATCAATATCCAACACTTGGACCAAGATCAGATTATTGTTTACTAAAAGTAGTCACTAAAATCCAGACATATTTCATCACTCCCTTGGAATGGAAGCGTCATGGTCATACAATCGTTTATGATCACATCACCCTCAGGTATTCCTAATATCTGTATATATTGCATACTAGAGGACCTATGATAAACCCAAATATATAGATCAATTTTATACTGTTATCTTTAGGGTTTCATCATTAAGTTTCTCAATCTTGGTTATTGGGATTGGTATCGATCTTATGCTTTCCAAAAGCATATATCATACCTACAAATTCTTGCCATGCTTCCAAAGCATGACGACCATGCATGAAATTTGATCGGTCCCAATACCTCATGAATGAGCTCATGTTTTCCAGTTCACAAGTTAACATGTATGATCCCTTTGAGAGATCGTATTACTCATATGCCCTTATATGCACACCAACTCACCAATGTATAGACCTTGGTTAGGTCATCAACCTATTGGTCTGCCAAATATACATACTTAGACATATAGTAACACATCTGTCTCCGATCAGAGGATGTGTGCCTACATCATGACAATTTATGACATAGGACTTTGGTTATCTCGATCTCGTTAAGTCAACTCTTTGACCTAACTAACCTGACACCTCCGAATCTCTATTCCCAAGCAGAGGACCTACATCAAGAGTTCAGTCAGATATCAGCTTAATGAGAAATGATTGCCATCTCATACTCGGGATGGAGATCATCTCTTAACAATCATTTGACGGTGTTTGATGAGTCCTCAATCTAACTCCTTAGATATTCATCCAAGCATTAACCACTATGATTCAACTATTGAATCAACAATTGTATGATCATTAAGATGGCCATGGTACATAACCCTAATTGTACAAAGGGACCTTATCATTCATTCAATATCAAATAAGGAGTGAAATAATCAATAACTTTTATTGATAAATCAAATATTACAATAACATTTATTATAGGACTGGTTCACCTCAAGCTCACATGGCTAACAATCTCTTACTAGCCCTCAACACCATTCAGGTACAATCCTTAAACCTATACTCATTACATGCTGGTCAAAAACCTTCTATGTCAAAGGTTTGGTAAGAGGATCAACAAAGTTGTCAGCAGAGGCCACCTTGGTGATGATGATGTCACCACGCTTTTGAATCTCCTGAATGATGTGGTATTTACTTTCCACATGCTTGCTCTTTCGACACCATATGAATTCCTTCTCCTGGAAAATGGTTCTCGTGTTATCGCAGAGCAGCGGGATGGGAGTATTAGAGGAAAACTACACCAAGTTCCAGGATGAACTTGTGTAACCATAGCGCCTCCTTTGCAGCATCTGATGCGGCAATATATTTGGCTTCTGTTGTTGAATATGTTGTAGTGTCTTGCTTCTTATTTCTCCGACTCACAGCATCACCGTTCAACAAGAACACAAACCCTGATGTCGACTTTCGATCATCAATATCTGACTGGAAGTCTGAATCTGTGTATCCTAAGACTTGGAGATCACCATCTCCATAGATAAAGATGTAATCTTACATATGTATTAGATAATTGAAAATGTTCTTTACTGCATTCCAATGTTGTTCTCAACAACAGGATTGGTAATGACTTAATACTCCCACTACATGGCAGATATTTGAACCTTGTACGCATCATGGCGTACATTAAGCTTCCTACAGTTGATGTATAGGGGCATCCAGCAATGGATTCCTTATCCTCAACACTTTGAGGAGCCATCCCTTTAGATAGGTGGATACCATGTCTTAAAGGAAAGAAACCTTTCTAAGAACTCTCCATACGGAAATGTTCCAAAATTTTCTTAATGTACCCATGTTGTGATAATCCTAAATATCCTCTTTTCTTGGTTTCTTAACAGCTTCATACCCACGATATAAGATGCTTCTCCAAGATCTTCCATCTCAACAGTATGGGATAGCCAAATCTTAACACTGATCATCATCTCAGTATCAATCCTGATGATAAGGATGTAATCTACATAAAGCACGATGAACACAATGGCGCTCCCACTAAGCTTCTTGTACACACATGGTTCATCAGGATTCTGCACAAAATCATAACTCTTTATGGTTTCGTCAAATTTGATGTTCTGACTACGAGAAGATTGTTTGAGATCGTAGATAGATTTCTTTAGCTTACATACTTTACCTTCCTCGGTTATGAATCCTTGGGGTTGCTCCATATAGATATCCTCCTCGAGATATCCATTAAGGAAAGTCGTCTTGATGTCCATCTGCCAGATGTCGTAGTCAAGAGATGCAGCTATAGCCAGAAATTTCCTAATGGACTTAAGCATAACCACAGGAGAGAATGTCTCATCATAGTCGATGCCTTCTCTTTGTGTGTATCCCTTGGCTAGGAGTCATTCCTTGAAAGTCTCTACTTTCCCATCAGGTCCCCTCTTTCTCTTGGAGATCCATTTACACCCAATGGCATTTACCCCTTTAGGTGGATCCTCTAGGGTCCGTACGCCATTCTTACATGGAGTCAATCTCTGACTTTGTTTCTAGCATCCATCTATCCATGTCATGATCTACGAGTGCTTCATCATATGAAGCAGGATCATTGTCAGTTTCACCTGACACTTGAAATCCATACCTTTCAAATGGTGCAACATTGTTACGGAAAAGGTGTCCTAATCATTTTACCTTATACATCTGAAGGATATGGGGAATCCTCAAGCACATCACGGAAGCGTGATGATCGCATCTTATGCGATCGGGGCGACTAGTCGCACTAGTCGCTATATGCAGCGGAAATTAAAAAATTTTAAATCAAGTGATGAAACCACATGATCACAAGAACATTCCTTGGATCGTTTCATCAAACTACAAAGTATTAGAAATACCTCTTGAAGCGTGGTTGTGATCACAAGATCTCTAAAGCAAGAGATCCTCCAAACTCGAGTCCGGTCTACGAAGATGGCACTTGCGAGTGCGATGATGAGACGCGTTCCTCCCACAATCCTCGATGAAGATCCAAGCCTTGAATCTCCTGATTTTGTCCAACGAAATCCATTGATGGAGATCCACGAGCAATCGAAACGACGGCACAATGGCGTGGAGACGATCACTTGTTCCCTCAAAGCACAAGGTGGATGGCCACCTTAGAGAGAGAGAGAGAGAGTAGTCGAGAATGAGAGAGAGAGAGAGAGTAGGCGTGTACTCTTGATGTACTCCAAAGGGCTAGGGATGCCCTCTTTATATACTAGTTTGGGGTCCAATGGATATCAATCCATGGCATACATAGAATCAATGGCTAGATTGATCTATGTATCAATCAACGGCTATGATGATTGTTGGTTAAAAATCAACAACATTAATTTATATCAAATCAAATATATGTTGCATTATCATCAACATAATTAATTTAACATAAATCAATTACTAATAGATAACAAGATAACAAAAGGGGAGACAATAAATCACCCCTAAAATTAGGGGGCGTCACCTATGACTAGGTCATTGGTGACGCCACCTCATTTTGGTGGTGATTATCTCTTTTTATTTTTGTCCGATTATTTCTTAATAAATTGCAATAATTTTTATTGCAATAATATCCCCCAAATTAATTCCAAATTAATTTGTCAATATTTCAATCATGCCATTGAAAAAATATGTGAATCATATCACAACCCAAAGTAAATTGTAAGTTACATTTCCAATTTATTGCTTAATGTGAATTACATTAACAATTAACAAATTCTATTTACAAAACTACTCTCTCTAATATATTATAAATCATATTTATAATATACTCACAGATATTATGGATAGCACTATCCTTGATCTGCGATTCCTTGACAATTAAATTTCATTTAGTTATCTTGGACGACCATTCTCACAATATGAATCTTATTGATATTATATTTGATAATTAAATCTCATTTAATCATCAAGACCTTCTTGCTTGGATACAAAATTCATCATAGGAATTATTCTTGAACTCCTTCAAGAATAATGTGCTTTCTCCGCAGATACTTGGAGATAAGGACAGGGCGATTGTATTGTTCCACATATAGTGACTTGGATGTTGAGATCCCATCTCAAATCCAGATCTCACGGACCTCCCATAGATGCTTGATTAAATCAAGTCCGTATACTTAATCTTCTCATTGCATCTGAATCTCATTCAGATCAATGTCCAACACATGGACTAAGATCAAGTTACTTCTCTACTGAGAGGAGTCACTAAAATCCAGACATGTTTCATCACTCCCTCGGACTGGAAGCATCATGGTTATACAATCGTTTATGATCACATCACCCTCAGGTATTCCCAATACCTGCACATCCTGCATACTAGAAGACCTATGATCAACCTGAAGATGAAGATCAATTTTACACTATCTTCTTCAGGGTTTGATCACCAAGTTTCTCAATCTTGGTCATTGGGAATTGGTATCGATCATATGCTTTCCCAAAGCATATATCATACCTTCAAATTCTTGTCATGTTTCCAAAGCACGACGACCATGCATGGAATTTGAACGGTCCCAATACCTCATGAGTGAGCTCATGTCTTCCGATTCATAAGTGAACCTGTATGATCCCTTTGAGAGATCGTATTAATCATATGCCCTTACATGCACACCAGCTCGCCGGTGTATAGACCTTGGTTAGGTCATCAACCTAATAGTCTGCCAAATGTACACACTCAGACATATAGTAACACATCTGTCTCCGGTCAGAGGATGTGTGCCTATGTTGTGACAGCATTCAACATAGGACTTAGGTTATCTCAATCTCGCTAGGTCAACCCTTTGACATAACTAATCTGACACCTCTGAATCATTATTCCCATGCAGAGGACCTGCATCAAGAGGTTAATCAGATATCAGCCTTTCTGAGAAAGGATTGCCATCTCCTACTCAGGCTGGAGATCATCTCTTAATAATCATTTGACCGTGCTTGATGAGTCCTCTATCTAACTCATTAGATATTCATCCAAACACCAGCCTCTATGATACATTTAATGAATCAACAGATATATGATTGTCAAGACGGCCATGGTACATAACCCTAATTATACAGAAGGACCTTATAGTGCATTCATTCATTTAATTTCAGAAAGGGAGTGAAACAACCAATAACATTTATTGATAAAACATATTTATTACAATAACATTTATGGTAAGAAGGGTTCGCCTCGGGCTCACATGGCTAACAACATCGGTATGTATTAGGTCAAGAATACCCTCGCATCGTGTAATATTGTTACGAAAAATATGGCCTAGTCATTTTACCTCGAATACAATGTTCGCAGGTAGACAAATATTGAACCTTTAGAAAATCTTAGAGTCCATCATTTATCAATCTATTGATCATATCAACAGATAAATGCCAAGCCTTTAATGCCAAATCATGTTTGAATGATTTCCATCCCCCTGGATCTTTTAGGGTTTTTATTAGTGGTAATAACATTCATGACATGTTCGTCAATGCATAATTCATAGAGTCCACCAGAAGTCAAAACACCATCCGCAATATGCTTATCATAACAACTTATGATTAGTTTATTACAAAAAAGGAATGAATATTCGCTTTTAACAACTTAGATATAGATATAATATTTCTGACTTCCGATACATAAAGACACTCTTTAAGTACTAGAACTCTTCCATTAGATAATGATAGTCGGCAGGTCCCGACGGCGACTGTTGCAACACTTGCATCAAAATCCCATCTGGATGAATCTCCCCTTCATCGAGACTTCTAGTTTTCTGAAACAGATGAAACAAATTGTATACATGAACAGAAGCACCAGAATCTATAACCCAACTTCCTTCTCATCCAACAAGAAAATTGGTTTCAATGATGAAAGTAGATTTCTTACCTGCCGGGGCTTTACCTTTGTCAGCAGACTTCAGGTAATCCAAGCAATTACGCCTCCAGTTCCCTGGCTTCTTGCAATGGTGACAGACATCGGTTTTCTTCGATGCCATCAAAGTGGATTTATTGTAAGATGAACCAATGCCTTGACTCTTCTTCTTTCTCTTATGGGTCGGGCCCTTCCAAGAATCACGCTTCCGACCCACGCTTTCCTTTGACTTGTGTAACCATTGCATTGCCAAAGGGGCCATCCTTCTTCATTGCATCTTCTGCAAACTTTAATACAACCAATAGCCCATCATTAGTATAATCAAGTTTACTCATGTGGAATGTAACCACAAAAGTGTTGAAAGATTTAGAGAGCGACAGCAGAATGAAGTCAGCTTGTGTATGTGCATCCATATCAGCCCCCAAGGTTTCCATCTCAGAAAGGTACCCAAATACTTTGAGTACATGTTCTCTGACATAGGTCCCCTCCTGCATCTTGTAGCGAATAAGCTCTTTCATTATATTCTAACGTTGTGTGTGATTTACATCATCGAACATTTCCCTCAGATTCATCATAATATCATAGCAAGTGTTCATTTCCATATGTTGCTTCTAAAGCACATTGGACAATGAACCCAGAATGTAATACCTTATCAAATTATGATCTTCATCATATTTTCATTGTAATTAATTTCTTCTGGAGTCTTCAGGTATGTGTATTTGTCTTTTGTGAGTACATAAGAGATGCGCTCAGCAGATAGGACAAGATTCAAATTTCGGATCTAATCCAAATAATTTGAATCTGATCAACTGATTGACCTCCAGGGAGCCTGCTGAGTGGGTCCATGGACTTCATTTTTTTTTGAAATTAAGAATACACTATATTAGAATAATTATATATTCAATTGTAATTCTTTGATTAAGGATTTTTAATCAAATTAGTCTTACCTTTTCAACGTTGAAAGGTCATTCCCTTAATCACTTTCAAAGCAAGAGATATACTTATCGCTATATCTCTAGCAAGAACTGGGATCTCATCATTACCTTTTTTTGCATTCCAATAATATGAGAACTTGCAACTCGAATAAAAATAATCGGTAACACATTCTGCCTTACAAGTCCAACTTGCATTTCCCAATTCGGTCTTTAACACTCAGGTCCACCAACCCTAAGGTGATGTTGACCCGTTGTTAATTGAACCAACCGTCAACAGGATTAGAACTTGCTATAAACTTCCAATATCGCCCCAATTATACGAGAACTCGATATTGGAGTCACTACATATACGGCCTTACTCTTTCGAAAAGTAAAGAACCCGATCCAGATGTACTTGTATGCAGGAGTTGTCACTTCGGACTGGTGTCTCCTACATACAATTCCAGGAAATGGAACCCTTCATCTTGACGGGAGACCATGGATGCCACTACGTGATCCTCCACCTCATATTCAAATTCTAATTAATTATCATGAATCATAATCACATAATTAATTATTCCAAGGGAAATACACATATTTTCATAATATAGTGTTTTAGTTAGATATAATTCATTTAATCATATTAAATCAATTATCAATCAAATTCAATCAACCAACAAACTTGATTGTTACTTGAAAAGATGGTATTATCTCAAAAATAATTATTCGAATTTTAATTATTAGAAAAATACATTATGATCCCTTCAAACGTTATCCCTTCCCTACCTGTTGTCATGGCCAGTACCGACAGGAGTGAGACAGACTGCTCACAAAGCAACATGCTACCCCTACGGTCCCTAACTAGACACCATATCTGCCCCAGGTTAGGGTAATGCCAATTGATCACTTTGTAATTGTGATGATAATCTATCTTTCAACCGAAGCTATACGATATAGTAATAATCAAAACCATTTTGATTAATATTATAAGGAGATTTTCTAAACAGATCCCCAATCATATCCAAGTAATCAAGTTTTGCATGTAGAGATTGTCCTACAACTATTGTGTAATATCCTAGGGTTTTCATGAAACACTCATTCAATGATGACTGATTTTTAATTAATTATTTCACCAAATAAATATTAATCATCAATTAATCATATTAAATTCTCAATTTCCGTGATTGACATTGAATGTAAATAAATTAAGAAAGAGATCCCCATGATCCAATCATCATCCGACCCTTCTCCACTAAATATGGAATATCTACGGCAAACGGAGTCAGAATCATGCGAAATAAAATCGTGCATTTTGATGGTTTGAGTCTCTACTTAATTGAGGTGTTTGTTTTATGTCAGAAAATCAGTATGCAAAAATAAAGTTGTTACAGATTTGAAAATACATGCAAAACAATTTTCATAGCGGGAACCATGATCGCATAGGGTTTTGGATCATATCAAGACTTGAATAAGGTTCTGATACCACTTGAAGGATATGAGAGAATCCTTAAATGTATCACAAAAGCGTGAGGATCGCATCATATGTGATTAAGAGCAACTAGTCAAACTAGTTGCTCAGTGCAGCGAAATTTAAAAACAATCGATGAAACAACATGGTCCAAGAACATTTCTTGGATCATTTCATCTAAACCACATACTAAATAAAGGAATAACTCTTGTAGTATGGTTTCTGATCAAGTATCTAAGCAAAGAGACCTCCTGTCTCAAGTCTGATCTATCGAAGGAGACACTTGCGAATGCGTAGATGAATCGTGTGCTTCTCGCAATCCAAGTAGTTGAACCAAGTAATAAATCTCCCGATCTCATCTCCCGAGATCGAACGTCTTCATCACGAACGAGACGTACTGAAGGAGACGGAAGTTCTCAAGTAGTCGAAGCACAACTGCGATGCGATGACGGAGGCGACCTTCTCTCTAGAGTAAGGTGGACGGCCACCCCAATGAGAGAGATAGGAGGTGTATGTCTTTAGAATGAGAGAGAGAGAGAAGAACAATTATTGTTGTTCTTTTTGTGTGTTGAAGAGCAAGAGGTGCCTCTTCTTATATAGTATTTTGGGAGTCCAAATCAATTGATGAGTTGATCTGTGATCCTTTCAATGGTCATGATTTTGTTGTCAAAAACCAACAACAATCAATTAAATTAACTGTCCTTGGGATAATGGAAAGAGATTGCCAACAACTATCCAAAGGAGGGACGACCACCCAATCGCAACGGGACTTGGTGGTCGTCTGCCACCTTTTGACGGATGGAAATTTTTTTCAAATGAGATTACATTATCTCATTTCCAATATAATTAATTTAGGAGGATAATTCAATTATATTAAGAAGATTGCAATCATGTCATTGGAATTTGTGAAATCACATTCACAACCCAAAATAAAATGTAAATTATATTTTCAATTAATCATCCAATGTGAATCCAACTCACATCAATAATTAATCAACAAATTTAAATCACAAAAGGCTCTCTCTAATATATTATAAATCACATTTATAATATATGAGAATAACTTGGATACCACATTATTCTCATCTATAATAATTAAATCACATTTATTTATATTGGATCATTAATCTCAATAATGTGAATCAAATTCACATTATTCATGGTAATTAAATCACATTTAATTATCTATTTCTCGATGCTTGGATATAAATCAACAATGGAATTATTCTCGAACTCTTTCAAGATTAATGTGCTTTCTCCACAGATACTTGGAGATAAGGATATGGCGATTGTACGTTCCACGTATGGTGACTTGGATATTGAGATCACATCTCAAATCCAGATCTTATGAACCTCTCATAGATGCTTAATTAAATCAATGCCGTAAATCTAATATTCTCATTACATCTGAATCTCATTCCGATCAATGTCCAATACTTGGACCAAGATCAGATTACTTCTCTACTGAGAGGAGTCACTAAAATACAGACATGTTTCATCACTCCCTCAGAATGGAAGCGTCATGGTTATACAATCATTTTATGATCACATCACCCTCAAGCATTCCTAATACTTATGCATCCTGCATGCTGGAAGACCTATGATAAATCCGAAGATATAGATCAAGTTTATACTGTCTTCTTTAGGATTTCATCATTAAGTTTCTCAATCTTGGTCATTGAGGTTCGGTATCGATCATATGCTTTCCAAAAGCATATATCATACCTACAAATTCTTATCATGCTTCCAAAGCACGATGACCATGCATGGAATTTGATCGGTCACAATACCTCATGAGTGAGCTCGTGTCCTCCGATTCACAAGTGAACCTGTATGATCCCTTTGAGAGATCATATTACTCATATCCCCTTATATGCACACTAGCTCGCCAGTGTATAGACCTTGGTTAGGACATCAACATATTGGTCTGCCAAATGTATATACTTAGACATATACTGTCTCCAGTCAGAGAATGTATGTCTATATCGTGACAGTTTATGGCATAGGACTTTGGTTATCTCAATCTTGTTAAGTAAACTCTATGACCTAACTAACTTAACACCTTTGAATCTCTATTTCCATGTAGAGGACCTACGTCAAGAGTTCGGTTGGATATCAGTTTAATGAGAAAGGATTGTCATCTCCTACTCGGGGTGGAGATCATCTCTTAACAATCATTTGATAGTGCTTGATGAGTTCTCAATTTAACTCCTTAGATATTCATCCAAGCACCAGCATCTATGATTCAACTATTGAATCAACATATGTATGATCATTAAGATGGCCATGGTACATACCCTAATTGTACAAAGGGGCCTTATAGTGCATTCATTCATTTAATCTCAGATAGAAAGTGAAATAATCAATAAATATTACAATAATATTTATTGTAGGAATGGTTCGCCTCGAGCTCACATGGCTAACAGTAAGTACTTACAATCAATGAGGGGAATAATCTTCCGTAAGACAAGGTGAATTTTATTCCAAGTTAATTAATCAACTTTGTATTAGTGGTCCTAGTTTTAAATATCATACCACTGATTTTGTTAATCTAACCACATAAAGTATATGCCTAATCATCAGTTCCTTTTTCTTTTAATCCTAAATTGTAGAAATCAACATAAGGATTTGTGAAAGCCAGTGCAAGTGAAAAAAAACTATTGTGAATGCTCAATTAAGAAGAGTTATAGTGATTCTCAGCATTCTCCATGTGTGATGCTCAACAGAATATAAAAAACTAACTACATGAGACGTAAGTCGATAAAAATCCACACATAAGCAGAAGTTCCATTAGCGATAAAGAAATGATTTGAGTTTGAGGTAATTACAACAAGCTATAATGTGTCTATTAAAGAATCTTTTACGTGGCCTAATGTAATCGGGCATAGATAGTAACCCTAGATAGTTCTAAGAGCCATGTGTCTCTCCTAAGTAATCAGTGTGAGGCCATGAGATATATGTGTTAGAATATAAAATAGGATATAGGTGTCAGGACGTCCATACAAATCCGATCTCCATACAACTTGTGATATGAAATTCGGTCCGACTTTATATACATGTGTTCACTTAGTTTTAGATTTCAGACTTGATCCATTATCCAAATTTAGTAAATGATAGTCTATTGTGTAGTACTCATCGAGATCTTTTCAACTATACCAAGAACGTCGAAATCTTACAACGGACGAAGGAGATACTGTCTTTTACGACCGTGGGTCTGTAAACGGATCCGAACCAAAACCGATCCGGATCAGGATCTGGTTAAGAGAACCCGGACATATAAGGGGTTGAGTGCTTCATTCATGTTTGATCATTACATATGCGCATCAATTGCAACAAATTATTACTATTATTATTATTATTATTATTATTATTATTATTATTATTTTCGGCGTATGATGTATTATTTCGTATGTAAACACATCCATTTTCATTGTTGACGTGTTGTTGTGCTATTTAATGTTCCTCACGTGCTCTTCTCACCGTATCTAAGACACCCCCTTACTGGTACTCTATGTTGAAAAACAAGCCAAATTTTATCTCGTAATGTACTATATCCAAGATTTATCTCCGACGGGTACATGAAATGAACCTACTATGTTCTCCAAAAATCAACAAATTTGATAGATGTTCCTACAATTTGGAAGAAAACATTCCTTTTTGCACATATATATGAGGATCATTGTATGTCCATCCTCCCAATTCGGATGCTTCTTTCTGACACAACCTATCACATGCATAAAATAATAATCACTACACCAAGTGGGCAATGTTCCCAATTTTCCTGCTGTTCAAGATAATTAGTGGGGTTATTCCTAAAATTCATTTTTGTTGCTATATAGTTAGTGAACATTTGGAAAATGTGACATGTGTATGTTTATAACATGCAACAGTTTGTGAATTAACTTTGATAATGTATAGATCGATAGATCTTTGTAAAGAAAGTTCCTTTTTTGTTTCATTTGTATTGCCAGCTAGATTGAGCAACTCAGAAATATAGAGAGAATTAATCGAAATTTTGCCATTTTAAACAGTCCAATTAATATACTCCCACCTCATAGCATGTCAATATTCAATATCGATCTTGGTAGATTTTTTAGTAGCAGTAGTTTGGATTACCTTAGCAATTTATTTACCTTATCAAATCAATTGGCCACTATGTAATATGCATTACAGTGAAAATCTTTGATTTAATGAGGTAAGTAATATGTACTTATTACGAATATTGAGATATCCGTTCTACACCACAGATGCAGTCTCCGCATGCTTTATATGTCTCTATGGATGTCATTTCTTGTGTTGAAGTTTTATACATAGATGGAGTTCTCGTGTTGACATGGGTAATTGGAGATAGCGATTGCAAGGGATGGACATGCACCCTTAGGTCCCGCGTAGATGACAACAACGACCTCAGTGTTTGCATTGACAGGGAGACACATAGTATGACTATATCCTGATATAGTTCAGGTGGTTGCACGACAACGTTCGAGGCTGGTAGTCTTGTCTTCGCTTCAATCATAGAATTAATATGGGAGGTCAATTAGAGACGATCATTCGAGTTGATTTTTCATATTGGTTTTGTAAAGAGAATTCCATGAGTGGTTAGTGAAGGAGGCATTTTACTAATCTTCCCCGTAGCTGGAGAAAAAACAGAAGGTAGTCAAATGTCTTCCTAACTACAGTAAAAAGTGGTAAATCAGATCGTATAGGCAAATTTTATACTCTACCTTGTTCCCTACCGATGTGGACTATTACCGATGAGTAGTGGATCTTAGTTGGTCGTGATTCAAATTAAACCTCTTATCTCATGTGTAATGGATGGAACATAGTCAGGATAGATATAACTAAAAAACAGTAGTTCTTATAAAAGTTATAAGTGATGATATAAATGACATAGCTACATTGTAGAGTTTTCACTTCCCATTAAGTTCTTATTATTAGTCTCTTTTCTTTTTGGTATTTGCTTTCCTTATAGTCATTGTTTCTTGTGCACACTTTTACCTCCTTTTAGTTGTTGTTTTATATATGTACCGGATGCTTTGCTCATAAATATACTTGTGTGAAATCGACAGGTTCGATTGAGAAGTAGCTCTTTTTGTAGTACAGTTGATTTCCATTCTTTTGGCTTATTTTACCTATACTTTTTTGAGAGACATGATGGGTTTGTACATGTTGCTTACATTTTGGGTACATTGTACATCTTATATGGACATTAATACTTATGGAAATTATAGTTGGTTCTTCATTCTTACTACCTTCTGGCATGTATTATACAACTTGATATTTCGAATGTAGAAACATATATTGTGGATGTGTATTGATAAGTATATGGACCCTGACGGTGTGAAAATTGGTCACTCAAGTCGAGACCCACTCTTAAAGTAAAAGAGTGAAACAAACCTCGACACACACACAAAGTATAATAATGCCCAAGTCTCTATTTACAACCGCAAATTTTCGATCAAAAATCACATTAAATAAAAAAATAATTATTACAAATTAATTTATATAAATAAATTACATATAAAAATTAATCTACTTTATTCTAAACTAATCTCTTTTCTTAATGTAACTTCAATGTGGTCTCCTCAGCTCCTCGGGCTCTATCCACAACACAACTTGGTCAAACACAAGTTAAGAGAGATATCAACAACAATGAAAATAAAAATAACAACACAATAACAAAACAAGACAAATTCAAATAATGAAATTTGAATCCAGTAACATCAAAATCACATAAAATTATTATTTAAACCTAAATACGATGTGTTCTCGGCAACGATGCCATCTGATTAATCACTAATTCACTTCTCTAAGATGGTGATGAGCGTCAAATCTGCCTCTTTAATAATCGATAATTATCGTAGTATAGGAGGAAACTTTGGTTCAATGAAAACCACAATCCTTGAATGTTGTGGAATATTTTAACTTGGCAAGTATACCAAAGTCGAACACAAGGACACAAGCCTCTTTAATATATTTATCAAATTTTGGTCTAATAAATTTATGTGTGAATAGATTCTCCATTTTAGGTCTTCATGTAAATGTGCAAAATAATAATGCAAATGAAATGACACACAAAATGATGCACGTATTTTTTTTTTGGATTTTTCAATGCAATTATAAGTTGATGCATGTTCAGAATGAATGAATAAATGCAAAGGTTATGCATGCAAATGATTACTGCAAATATGCCCTAGAAAATATGACCACTGAATTTAAATTAATATCAGGGTTAAAAGAATCACCCATCTATTTAATGGTAAGGCTTTATTGAGCAAAGCACACTTTTTAACATTTAAAATTTGTCATATTTAAATTAGTGTCAAATCGGAAAACTAAATATGCCATTAGATAGAGAATTAAATAAGGAACAGAATGACACTGAAATCATGAAATTTGGACTTAAGATGCTCAAGTTATGAAAGAAACAATGCAGGTGCATAAATGTAATAAAAATGTGGGAAAATAAATGATAAATAACTACAAAAGGCCCTTGGAGGGACCTATCTGCAATTTTGCAAAACTGATTGGGCCCCTTTGTAATTTCACCATATGTGCACAGGGACCAAAATAGAATTCTGTAAAACCTCAAGGGCCTCCCTAAAAAATACTCAAGCACGCACGTGAGGCACACGTCAGGGGTCCAAAATGTAAAATCTGAAAAGTATCATGTCTTCATGCAATTTACCCAGCCCTCACCTCACGTGAGGGGTCCAGGCTCGGGAGGCGCAGCAGGCTCGGGCCACGCGGCGATGCATGGTGGCTCGGTGCAAGGTTTGGTGGACCCGAGCATGGAGGTTCAGTGTGAGGTTTGTAAAGTCCACGCGGCATCAGCTGGACCATCCGATCATGAGGATCGAACGGTAATTGTACTTCTCATCCGTCGCAGGTCAACGGAGGAGGCGGGGATCCGACGAGCTTCATCTAGATCCTCCGTGCCCCGAGGTACAATCTGATGGTCGAGGAAGGTGGTTGAGGTCCGGGCGAAGATGCTGGAGACAAGGTGGAGCTCCATCATCGTATGGAGAAGCAAGGCAGAGGAAGGTTGTCGGAGTTGGAGTAGGAGATCAGAGTGGACATGTATTTTTCGACAATTGATGCACCTGCACATGTTAAATGATAGACAAAGCATTGTGGGTGCGTGCAAGTGGAGTGAGGTGGGTGGAGGTCCAGCAGAGACGGAGGGAGCGGAGGACCTGGGCTTCTTCTCCAGTGAGATGAAGAAGGAGATGGGTCAGAGCGGGGGAGGCTTCTAGAGAGGGGAATGGGCAAGCGGGGTAATTGATGAAGGTGATGATGGTAGGGCGAAGCTCGGAGGAGGGTGAATGCGGGGTGAAGATGGTTGTGAAGGGTGGAATAAATAGGAGAAAATCGATCAAAACGATGGTGAAGAAAGTACCTGATTGGGGAGGATAACGGAGGTCAGGAAGGCTTGGGCTGAGCGGCGAACGTCTCTCTGATCGTTGCATGATGAAGTCAGCCAGGCTTCAGTGCTCAGCGGTGCATGGAGGTGGCTGTGACATGGTCGGAGGAACATAGATCTCACTGGGGACGCTTGGTTGTCTTCACCTTAGCCTCTGCCATCGCTGTCACTGGAGGGACGAGGCAAACTAGGTCGAATCCCCTTAAATGGTGGATAAAAGAAGCTGGGGGCGGATAATTCAGATAAATAAGCAGAGGTGGTGGCCATTTCAGGTGATGGGGCGGCTTTTTAAATGGTTGTATTGAAGTTTGGGAGTGAAGGCGGTGGGGGTGGAGGTTACACGAGGGAGTAGGAGGGAACAACTTTGTGGAGGTGGTGCTATGGAGAGAGGAGGTGACCAGAGGAGGGTGCTAAAAATGGGAGGGGGTGGCTTGGTTGCGAGTCGTAATGCCTGGAGGGGAGGCGTCTGAGGTAGGAGAAGAATCTTTGACCGTTGGATCTTACGATCCAACAGCTCAGATGGAGGCACTGACGGAGGGCTACAATATGATCAGATCAGATACGGCGGCTAGGAAATGGGCAGAGGCGAGTGGTGTAGATGAGAGGAGACGCCTGATATGATGGTTAGAAATGGAAAGGGGACGTGAACCATATGATACAAGCTGGATCGGTGGCTGTGAGCGAGGCGGAGAAGAGTGGTTGAGATCTGATCAGAGATCATATCTGATGGCTCACATAGAGGCGATGATGGACGGTTAGGATAAAGGTTGGGAAGAGGGATCCAATGGCCAGGAGAGGGGCTGGTGGCGGAAGGAGGGAGGGGCCGCGTGGCAGTTCCAGAAAAAACAATAAATACAATAATAAAGAAAAATCTAAAAGAAATAGTTAGAGGAAAATTAGGAAAAAGTAAAAACATGAAAGTTGTAGACCTTGATGAGATGTACAAGATTCATGTTGAACAAAAACTTAAAAGAGGTCATTTTTACAAAAGAGTATTTTGGGAGTGTTTTCAAGGGAAAAAAACACGGCCATTTTTGTTTTGAGATGTTTTTGTATTTTTTTTATCTCTTTTAAAGGTTAGGGAACTTATAGACAACTAATTAACCTAATTTTTATGGGTTTTTAATGAGAATAAAAACAAAGAAAATAATAGTAATTAAATACAATAAATATAGTGTGAATTATACAGTTTATGTACCGTATAATACAAGATAAAATGAATGAATTGTCAGTGATTTTTATTGGATTATTTAAGCAAGGAGTTTAATATGCTGATTTTATCATGATGAATACGAGATTCATCATACCCATATACTTAAACTATGCTCGTCCTCGAGCATCTAAAGAATGAAGGAGTCGAATTAATTCCCGACAGTGCATGTGAAAATTTCAATACTCAATTCTTTCTAAGACACTCAATTTAAGTGATCTTAAAATTATGGGCTCAACCTTGCTTTTGGAATCCAACTTCTCTAATTATCAGACTCTCTTTTTGTACATAAAATATAAAGATGTGAAAATTAGTGTACTACATTAATGAGATTCGAGTACATGCATCACCAAAAGTTCCAGTCCAGGAGACTCTCCTCTAGTCCTAATCCTCAACACTAGGGAATAAGTCTATTCTGGCTTCAGCCAACCGTCTCATTAGTTTGTCAGACTTGAAAATGTATATGGACAACCAGATGATGGATAGCATAGGATTGTGTCTATTTTTCTCTCCCTCGAACAAGGGGCCTCTCGAGTGCCTTATTACTCAACACAAGTATTTTTAGTTTGTTGATCAATGTGTCGGTCAAGAGAGTTCGGAGTCATTTGCACTTGCTCTTTTAGGAGTATACCAGGGTGTGTCTCTTTTGAGTATCTAAGATACCTTCGACATCCAGACTTGTATCACTATACGATGCAGAGCCCTCTCCAGTACTAGTTCCTCAAGTGATAACTCCACTCATCTCATCAATCACGTAGTTGTAAATGTGTTGTGGTGATCATATTCTTTAAAGAGTAGAGATGAAGAGTGCAATATAGCTCTCAAATCTTTCAAACTAGGGATGTGTGGATTATTAAGTTTAAAACCCTAATGACTAAGGCTGGCTAACTCAGACTCTCTAGATCTCAGAAATTTAGTGTCCTCCAAATTATTAAGTCTTGAGTGAATGTGAATGTGTCAGGAATACACCAACTCCTCGGTTTGTTAATTTTTGTGTTTTTTATCTTTTGCAAATTTTTATGGATTTTAATTTTTCATTTTTTTAATTCCTTTGAGAGACAAAGATTGGCCTAGGATCATATGAATAGTTGCATCCACTCTCAGCCAGCATGGGTGTAAGTACAGATCGTTAGATGGACTCGTGTTACTTGAGGATGGAGCCAAATACAATGTCCTCTAAACCACCCACTTTGCTAAGGGATACCGAAGTTTCCTCACTGAAGAGTAGCTACTCATTTTTAAGCCTGGTAGTTAGAGTCTCTATAGAAAAATTTAAATTTTTCAGATTTTTATGGAGTTTTTGAAAAATATTGATTTAATTTAAAAAAAAGTTAACTTTTACAAAAAAAAAAGTTAATCCCTAAATTTTAAAAGGGTTTTTTCAAATATTTTTTACACAACTCAGTTCACAAGTTTACTTAAACCAAGCCCAAAAAAGATTTTTTTTAGAAAACACGAGCTATGGCTGAAGTATATATACAGTAATATACAGTATATCCTGTTATGCTTAACTTTTACTATTCCCTCATAGTACAAGTGATATGAAGCCATGGCTCGGTTAAATATAGGGTGATATAGCGGAATTGAGGAGGAGGGTCCCCCTATACTTAGGTCAAAAATGACCAAAGTATAAGAAGGTAGATGGAGGGATGGATGCATGAGTCGGGTCCCCCCTATACTTAGGCTGAAGTAGCCTAGGTAAGGGATCTGGAAATAGATCTAGGGGACCCTTGGCTTTTAGGGTTAGATGGAGCATTTCTACAAAGATACATGGAGAGGGGAGGGTGAGTTTTTATAGATGATTATGAAGATGCGGGAGGGGAGTGTGTTTGTGCACTGTATGATTCTATCTGAAATTATAACATTTATAATTTCATCAAATCTTATGTTCCAACTACAAGAAGCTTATTTGAGTCTATAGATGGATTTCTTTAGCTTGCATATCTTTCTTTCCTCAACCATGAAGCCCTGGGGCTACTTCATGTGAATATCCTTAAAGAGGTATTCATAGAGGAATGCAATATTGACTTTCATCTCATAGATGCCAAAATCAAGTTGTATAGCTATAGTCAGCAATATTCTGATGGGTTTAAGCATGGTCACTGAAGAGCAGGTCTTATTGCAAGCAATATCTTCTCTTTCGGTGTGTAGCTCATGGCTCGAATCGTGCTTTGAAGGTCTCTACCTTCTCATCAGGTTCCTTCTTTCTCTTGAAGTTCCATTCACACCTTTATGGGTCTTACCCATATAGGTGGATCCTCGAGGGTCCATATACAACACTTGTATATGAAGTCTAGTTTAGACTTTTATATCTAAAATCCATCTCTCCATGTCATGATCCTCAGGAGTTTCATCACATGAAATCCGATCATTTTCAGACTTAACTAACACATGGAATACATCCTCAAACTCATTCGAAGAGGTATTAGTGTTTCATCTTTAATTATCCTTTTAGTTTCCGATTTCAGGAGCCTCATTATCTTCTATGAGTTCCTACACTTCATTTTCATCTTGATTCTCAAGAGTCTCAATCCTCTGAGAATCACATTCTCAGAAATGATATCTTTTAAGAATCTCAAGTTCATAAAGTAGGTATCCAATATCATCCTTTATTTTCCTAATGAAGTAGCACTCTCTAGTGCTTGATTCTAGCTTACTTGCATGGAATCTTATTAAGGATATATGATGTAGTCTCTACTACATATATACCTGGAAACTAAGAGGAAATTATGCTAAAAAGCATCATTGATCAAATCATTTCACACATGATCCAATTGTATCTCCCTACAACTATATTGAGTTTAGGTGTGTTAGGAGGATTGAGATAGAAATGATATTCATATCTTCATAAGGTATTCTTTGAATTTATCTAACAGGTACAAGCTACCTAGGTTAGATCAAATTCATTTCAT
Source organism: Ottelia alismoides (assembly GCA_037367405.1). Classification (NCBI taxonomy): domain Eukaryota; kingdom Viridiplantae; phylum Streptophyta; class Magnoliopsida; order Alismatales; family Hydrocharitaceae; genus Ottelia; species Ottelia alismoides. The sequence goes on along the minus strand of JAZKJV010002906.1, from coordinate 1,144,299 downwards.
CATTCTTTAAATTTTGGTTCTAAACCAAAATTATGAAATCTTTGAACATTTCAAAGGTTTCTTAGGTGAAAAGAAGAAATCTCATATCATAAGTAATCATCTAATGATATCACATATCATTAATGTTTATCATGATATAGATGATCCACATACATCAATATGTATGAGATCCTGAATACCTTGACATCTTACACCATTCTCAAAGAAGGGTGTATTGGACATTTTACTTTGAATACAATATTCATAAGTATGTAAGTTTTGAACATTTAGACATTCTAAAGTTTTATATCTTACTAGTCCATTGATCTCATCAACAGACATATGTCCAAAACTTGATGTCAGATCATTGTCAAATGATCTTCATCCTCCTATTGATCTTTTAAAGGTTTAATTTAAATATTAAAAATCTTAATGAACCATTCATTAATTTTTCTAATTTAGTAGAGTCCACTAGATGCCAGATTACTATCTGAAATATATCCATCATAACTTTTTATGATAGATTTACTCCAGAATTCATGTTTTTTTCCAACATTTAGAAATAAACTATGAGTGTATTCTTATATCTAGGTCATAGAGACATTCTCTAAGACAAATGGCTCTCCCACTGAAAATATGAAGTCCATCTATCCAATAGAGATTGTTGCAAAAATTGCATCAAAATCCATGTAGATGACTATAAACCTTAAGATCAAATTTTTCAGTCTTCTAAAACATATGCAACCTATTGCAAGTGTTGTTAGAAGATTGAGATACAATTATAAGACTTTATCTTATTCAATAAGCAAGTCAATATCAATGATTTATGTAGATTATTCCGGTGCTCTATCCGAGTCCTTCTCTAAGGATTCTAGACAGACTTGATAGTCATACTATCAACACACCAACTTATTGCAGTATTGGCATATATCCAACTCTTTTGGATGTCATATGGAAGTCATAGAAGTGCGATCAACTATTTGACTATCCTTCTCATCTTGGGTCTAACCCATGCTTCCACTGCGCTCCCTTTATTTATAAACAACCATTGCTTAAGACTAAGGATCTCTTATGTTAAATTCAAAAGAATTCAATGGAAGAGCATTTTAACATTTATACATGCTTCATTAAATTCATACAATATGAATATTATGAAGTTTCATGAATGACTAGAGTATAGACAGTAGAATGATGACATTCATCGTATATACATCCATCTAAACTCTTAAAACATTGGTTCAAGTAGGTATTCAAACATTTTGAATACATCATCTCTTATAAAGCTACCATTCTGCATGATGCAGTGAACCATGTCATTCATGGTTAAAATGCCGAGAGCACATATGTACGCCAGAACATCTTCTTAGGGTTTTATAAGGATTAATTAACAATTACGATCATCATCGACAGGTCACTTCCAAAGTACATTTGATAGTATCAAGATTATAGGGACATACAAACCCTAGGGTTGTAGATCTATTGTCTATTTAATTGTCATTCCAAATTACTATGAGGAAACTTGCACATTGCAACCACATACATTATGTGTCCAACTGCAAGTACAATATCTAGATCATGAGTCCAATCCATGATATTTTACTAGTGTTTATTGAGTATAACATTGAGTGGATTTAATGAAGGATTATCTGAAATAAGAAATTTGCATAAGTGTATATATATTATATATACATTTTTTACTTTAATTTAGGAATTTTTATATCAAAGTTGTCTTGCCTTGTCAACACTGAAAGTTCATTCCCTTAATCACTTTCAATGTAAGAGATATACTTACCATTATATCCCAAGCAAGATCTGGGATCTCCTTCCTTCTTTATTACATCCCAATAATATGAGAACTTGTAACTCGAATAAAAAGAAGCGTGAACACATTCTGCCTTGCAAGTCCAACTTGCATCTCCCAATTTGGTCTTTAACACCCGGGCTCACCACCCCTAAGGTGATGTTGACCCGTCATTAATTGAACCAACCGTCAACAAACTTAATACTCGCTATACGCAATCCAATATCGCCCCAATAATATGAGGACTCGATATTGATTTCACTATGTATACGGCCTTACTCTTTCGAGAAGCGAAGAGCCCGATCCAAATAGATTGTATGCAAGAGCTGTCACTTCAAATGGACGTCTCCTACATACAATATCTGGCGACGGAACCCTTCGCCTTGACGGGATACTATGGATATCACTTATGTGATCCTCCATATCATATTCAAATTCTAATTAATCATTATGAGTTATATTCATTACAATTAATTCATCCAAGGGAAATAATACATCTATTTATAATAGAGTGTCTTAATTTTAATTGGATTCCAATTAATCTAATCATATTAAATTAATGATCTAATTAACATCCAACAAATATTCTTAATTGTTACTTGAATTATGGTATTATCTCAAATACGTATTATTTCGAATTTTATAATTAGAAATACATCATGATTTCTTAAGCATTATACCAACCCTACCCGTTGTCATGGCCAGTACCGACGGGAGTGGGACAGACCACACACGGTGCAACCTGCTACCCCAAAGCTCCCCGACTAGACACCATATCCGCCTCGGGAAAGGATAATGCAAAATAGATAACTTTGTACTTGAGATGATTATCGGTTTTTAACCGAAATTATACCATATAATATTCATCAAAACCATTTTGATAATATTATAAGGAGATTTTCTAAACAAATCCCCAATCATTACTCAAGCACCAAGGTTTTGCATGTAAAAATTGTCCTACAACTATTGTAGGATAAACTAGAGTTTTTATGAAAATAATGTTTGTTGGAAATTTCATATTAACCAATTGTGATCAAGATCAACTACATTATTATTTTGGTTAATGCAATATCATTCAAGGAAATAATTATCATCTTTAAATATTTCACAAATATTTATCAATAATGATTTCAGAAAATTAACAATTAATTTTCATTAATTTATTTGAATGACAATCACAAGGTTCATGATCAAGTTTGTTAACTTTCAGCAGTGACACGTACTCACTAAAATTAACATAACACGATCAATTTAAATCCAATTAATGCAAACTAAATTTATTTTGTTAGCCAATTTGATTTAAAATATAACTCAAGTGATAATTACTCATTTCTAGGTATTTAAGACCCGTAATTAACTTTTTAATTACGTCACTAATCGCCATCCCCGAAACAGTGGACATATGATTATTAAAAAGATCATATCTTGAGTTATCGGATTCCAAATCATGCAAACTCAAATTTTACGGTTTCCTTATTTAATGGGAACATTATCCAATTTAAAATTTCGTGTTTAAAATTTTAAACAGGGCTGAAATTTTATCACAAGACAGGGCTGCGAAAATTGAAATGCTAAAATTTTCACGAACCCAAACAAGCCCAAATCTTCGTAGGTTCATGGATCATATCCAAAACCTCTGAGAACCTGGATCTGATACCACTTGAAGGATACGGGTTAAATCCTCAAGCACATCACGGAAGCATGATGATCGCATCGAATGCGATCGGGAGCGACTAGTCGCACTAGTTGCTCGATGCAGCGGAAATTAAAAATTTTCTATGTGACAAAACCACATGATCCAAGAACACTTCTCGGATCATTTCATCTAAACCACAAAAAGTAATAGGATTACCTCTTGAAGCGTGGTTGCGATCGAGTCTCTAAACAAAGAGACCTCTTATCTCAAGTCCGATTCGACGGAGGAGATGTTTGCGAGCACGTGGATGAGACGCGTGCTTCTCGCAATCCATGTTGATGATCCAAGCCACGGATCTCCTGATCTCGACAAACGAAATACAACGTCTTCTTCACGAGCAAGGCACGCTGAAGTAGACAGAGATCCATGAGCAAATGATCGGGCAACATAACGACGACACTGCGGCGATGGAGGATCTCTCTAAGGCATTCATGGTGGACGGCCACATGAGAGATAGAGAGAGTAGGTGTGTAGAGAGAAGAGAGAGAGAGAGCATTTCTTAATCATGTGTTGTACCCTTAAGAGCAATGGATGCCTCTTCTTATATAGGGTTTTGGGAGTCCATGGATCACAATCAATGGGATACACATAATCAATGGATGAGATTGATTTGCGTATCTTTCAATGGCTAAGATGTTGTTGTAAAAACACAACAACTAATTATTTAATTTAACTTAATTTTCATTGATAAATCAATAAAATTAATTTGAAATTAAATCATCTTTGATAAGAGAAAAGATGATGAAGAGAATAAACCAATCTCCTCATAAGAGGGGACGCTACTCTTCTCCTCATGGAGAGTTGTAGCCGTCCACTCCTCTTTGATGGACTTGGTCTATCTCTTCAAATTATCATGAGATCTCATTATCTCATGATATATATCATCATCTCTTGTTGACAATATTTTCACCAAAGTAATTCCAAATTATCTTATGGAAAATATCAATCATGCATTGAAATTATGTGAATCTTATTCACAACCCAAAACTAAATGTAATTATATTTTCAATTAATCGTTCAATGTAAGTTCAATTCACATTAAAAATTAATCAACAAATATAAAACACAATATGCTCTCTCTAGTATATTATAAATCACATTTATAATATATATGATTAATATGGATAGTGCTATCCACATTATTCATATCCATGATAATTAAATCGAATTTAATCATCTTGATCTCTTTTATCATGTGCCCAAATAACATGAATCACATTCACATTATTCATATTTTTATAATTAAATCACATTCAATTATCTCAGATAACTCTCCTTATAATATGAATCAAATTCAAATTATCCATGATAATTAAATCACATTTAATTATCAATTTTCTTGATGCTTGAATACATATATCAATAATGAAATTATCCATGAACTCTTTCAAGGATAATGCACTTTCTTCGCGGATACTTGGAGATAAGAACAGGGCGATTGTATTGTTCCACGTATAGTGACTTGGATGTTGAGATCACATCTCAAATCTAGATCTCGGGCCTCCCATAGATGCTTAATTAAATCAAGACCGCAAATCTAATCTTCTCATTGCATCTGAATCACATTTAGATCAATGTCCAACATTTGGACCAAGATCAGATTACTTCTCTACTGAGAGGAGTCACTAAAATCCAGACCCGTTTCATCACTCCCTAGGAATGGAAGCGTCATGGCTATACAATCGTTTATGATCACATCACCCTCATGTATTCCCAACACCTGTACATCCTGATATTGGAAGACCCAGAATAAACTCGAAGTATTAGATCAACTTTATACTGTCTACTTCAGGGTTTTATCAGTAAGTTTCTCATTTGATCATTGGGAGTTGGTATCGATCATATACTTCCCAAAAGCATATATCATACCTAGGTCTTGATCATATACTTTCCAAAAGTATATATCAAACCTACAAATTCAGTCAACCTTCCAAAGCGAGACGACCGTGCACGGAATTTGATTCTTCCCAATATCTCATGAGCTCATGTCTTCCGGTTTAGTAGTGAACATGTATGATCCCTTTGAGATATCGTATTACTCATATGCCCTTATATGCACACCAGTGCACCGGTGTATAGATCTTGGTTAGGTCATCAACCTATTGGTCTGCCAAATGTACATACTCAGACATATAGTAACACATCTGTCTCCGGTTAGAGGATGCGTGCCTATATTGTGACAGCATACGATATAAGACTTTGGTTATCTCGATCTCGTTAAGTCAACTCTTTGACCTAACTAATCCAACACCTCCGAATCTCTATTCCCATGCAGAGGACCTGCATCAAGAGGTCGGTCAGATATCAGCCTATGTGAGAAAGGATTGCCATCTCCTACTCAGGCTGGAGATCATCTCTTAATAATCATTTGACAGTACTTGATGAGTCCTCAATCTAACTCTTTAGATATTTATCCAAGCACCAGCCTCTATGATTCAATAACTGAATCAACAGATGTATGATCATTAAGATGGCCATGGTACATAACCCTAATTGTACTAAGGGACCTAATATGCAAATTATTTATTCTTCATTTCAGATCAGGGAATGATATTCTCAATAGTAATTATTGCATAATGGCTCGCCCTGGGCTCGCATGTCCAACACCATATTCATAAGGACATATACTATAGAGTAATTTTCTGAATCCATGTCAATCAATTATAATGCATCGTAGATTAATAGTGCAATAAACATGCATTTCCGATTTATATCTCAATTACAAAAATGCAACCATGAACAAATTTAACATCAAATACAGCACATCAGGGCAAGATTAAATAACGGTAAAATAATAAACCAAACACAACAAACAAGATGGTAAACACATTAGATTAGAGATCAATGATGCGTACATGTAATGGATTGTCCTTAAAGAAGATATCGTCCCCCACAATACTGGTGCATAGGGTACAGACGATCCGCTTCCATGATATAATCGCATACGATCTTCGTCCACGCACACCGACGAGATCGTCCTCAAAAGTACCTCAAAGAATTACAATCGAGAAAAGAGTGAAAAGGGCTTCTCACTGTGGAAAAACAGAGAGAGTGAGAGAGTTTCTCTTGCATGTGAAGAAAATGCATCTGGGGATTGGTTTATAAAGACCTAGCGCGAGGTCCTTTGAATTTCAAAAACGCCCCTTTCAGTGGGTGTTCATATTCTAAAACGGCTAAGTCTGAGCCATTGGATTAAGTCAGATTACATCAATTTAATCACAGTTAGTCTATTGGATTAATTTATTCGACTTATTAAATGAAACTCACCGCAAAAGTATCGAGAACCGATATCTGAATTGAATCTCCCTAGCTCAAGTCCACGATGGAGCATAGCGCTCGTATATGTGGTCCTCCATTCCTCCTTGCTACTATTGATACTAGATCTTGAGATGGGAACACATATATAAGTCCACCATAATTTTAGCACTGCTAGAGGTGGTATTAAAAACTCCACACAAACTCACCTTGTTTCAAATTTGAGAACTCGTAACTTTCCCTCCAATAAAATTTGGCTTCCCACTTGAAACCAATTTGTTAACCCAATGTAATTACATAGTTTTACTAAGATAAAATCTAAATACATTATCACTAGTTATAACAATCCCCCGTGAATTCATCAATTTGAAAAGGAAATTCAAAGAGAGTCAAAAGACATCTATCGACTGCTACACTTTGCTTTCAACCTTCTGGTTTGAACCTCTACTTGTTCTAACTACTTTCACCTTAACATGAACGAAGTGAACTATGACTTGAACTTCAAACCTAGATGCTAAAGTATATAGTAACAACAAAAAAGTGTTGTTCTTGGTACAACAACCTTCAAGATTGATGCTATTAAAGATCATGTACCCTAATCATGTTTCATTAGTTTATTTTGGAAAGACCCTCTTCCTTTAATTGTGGTCCATAGTAAAACTCATATAGGTGGCATTCTCCGAAGATGCACTGTTAACATCCTGCTCAAAGGCTTGAACCCATTTTTACTCTCTTCCTAATCTTGCAGCGTAAATGGCAATCAGGCTTCCATGGATAAGACAATCATGCATACTGATAAACACAAAAAAGAGAGCGGTCATACGGTTTCACAAGGCGAAACCGCAGTCGATGTCTTGACTGCTTCAAAATCCCGTATTTAATCAACAATGAACCCACAATAGTATAGATCAAGCAATGAAAACCAATGTGTAGTCAAATTTATTTTTAACTCTACAAACAAGGTGTATAGGTGTAAGTATGTAGAGTTCAATCACAGGGAGCAAGGCAGGATAGATCACGCATGTGTGTGTGTGTGTGTGAGTGTGATGTGTTGTCTACACTATGCAAATGTTTTTGTGGGTTTTTATTTTACTTTTTTTATTTAATTTTTGATTTTGTATTTTGATTTGTAATTTACTGATTTTATATTTTCTTTTTATATTTTATATTTTTAATATTTTCTTTTTCAATATTAGAATATATAAACAATGTAAGAAAAGAGGGGATATAGTATTTACAAAAATAAGGGAAAATGCTCAAAAATTAGGAAATAAAATCTTTTTGGTCTTTTTATTATTTTTTACTATTTTTGTGATTTTTGGGGATTTTTCAGAATATTTTTGGTATTTTTAAAAGCTAAAATACAAGAAATAGTGACTAAAGTTGCTGGCTGAAACTAAAATGGGAAAGAAAAAATAGCAACAGTACCAAAATTTTCCCAAATTAATTTTGAAATAGAGATAATAAAATAAAGAAACTACAGGAACTGAGTTTGCATTTTTTATTTTTCTTTAATTTTTTAGATTTTTTTGAATTTTTTAAGTGTTTTCTAATTTTTAAGGAGTTTTGTTTTGTATTTTTTAGTGATTTTTGGACTGGAGTTAGAACACTAAAATATGAAAAACATATTTTTTGGGGAATTTTCTGGGGTGTTTTTATATTTTTTATGTATTTTATAATGCAAACATCAGAAAATGAGAGTTTTTGAATTTTTATAAATAATTAAATGCAATAAAATGCAAAACAAAAAATATATGCATGGAAGTATAATGCAGCAGGAAGCTACGTGATTTTTTTGGGATTTTTTTAGAGGTTAATAGATGCATGCAAAAAATACTAGAAACATAAGGAAACTACACACGACCAAGGGTATATTTGTAATTATAGCAAAATTCGAGGGCCCCTGCGCAATATTTCCACAAAAATTATAACTGAATAAAATGTTGGTTGGACTAAATATTAATAGCAAAAATGACCGGGCGAATACTGCAAAAACTCCAAGCTCACGTGACGTGCACGCGACCTGGCGGGGGCACTAATGAGATTACCAAAAGTCATGAGGGTTCGAATGCAATTTACAAAACTTAAATAAACTCAGATGAAAGCTTTGAGTAATAAACTTTAAATAACAAAATGGGATGGGCAAGGTCTGCAAAATACCCAGCTTAGGGGCTGATCGAACGGCGGCTCTTCCCCCACTTATACACATGTCAGCATATGGGCCCGCGATGCCCCTTCGGACGCCAACGCCCAAGATTAGAAGGTAGACGATCAATCGGACGGATGGGCGCTGGGGCTCATCTGACGGCTCCTGATCTGGGGCTCGTGATCCAACGGCCGTGGAGCGCGTTGGATGAACTTGATGAAGAACAAGCTCCAGGCGAGTTTTGATCCTGCAAAATCTCGCTACCCAGAGGTGCTTGATCCCCTCCGACGGCTTCACAAAGTTCCTGGAAGTATCCTCGAATGGACGGCGACCACAAAATGGCCTGAGAGCGGTCAGGGCGGCGCCGCGTCGTCGGTGAAGGAGGACGACCCCAGTTGGCTTGAACTTCAGCAAAAAACGACCCTCCCAGGAGGGTCCTTGGCACCTGGGACCCTGCAAAATAAGCACACAACAAAAGAAAGGATCCCAGGGCGAATCGTGGGTGGATGGGCGACGTTTGGCGCAAATAGACGCTCGTTGGAGCAAGCTCCGGCGAGGGGTAGATGGTGGCGAATGGATCACAAAACATAAAAATAAAAAGATGGAATTAATCCTAGCACTATATCTAACCTACAGCAAGAAAAAGATCAAAGAAAAACGAGTAAAAACCACCTCGATTGGTTGAAAAACCAAGAGGAGGAGTACCTTACGGCCAAGGCCGGAGATTGGGGGTGGAAGCTGACCTTAGACCTTCGCCGTACCTCGACGGAGATGCGGGGACACTCCCCTGTCACCGGAGCAAAACTCAACCAGCACCCGAAGGTCTGAGGTGCCCAGAGGAAGGTTCAAAGAACAAAGGAGGTCATGGGTGGTGTTTTGAAAAGATGGTCAAGGAGCTCCCTTCGAGACGAGGTCACGGGTGGATCAACGACCCGAAGGTCGAAAAAATCCTATGGCGTGTAAGATGGATTGTCAATACACAAGTTTGCAGAAGGAAGCTACATCAAAGGGTGAAAGATGTGGCCTCGATAAATGTGTGAACTTGGGTCAAAACCTAGTCTGACACGGCTATAGGAGGAGGGTCAGACTGTTGACCTCGGTCAACAGTCCCAGCCCCCTGGTTGGTCCACGTGGACCAACCAGGAAAATCCTAGAAAAAGTGTTTTCAAAATTTGTTTTAAAATAGAAAACGATTTATTTAATTTTTAATCATAAAATAAAAAATGTTTTATGAAGTATTTTATAGTGATTTTTATTTATTTTTTAGAGGTATAAAAATATAAGTTGCCTTTTTAGGCCTATATAGGTATATACGCTTGTATATTTTATTATTTATTTTTATTTTTGTATTTTAATTTATTTATTTTTGTTTATTATTTTATAAATTTATAAAGTATTTTTATACACTTAAAAGTATTTTTTATTTTATTTTTTTGATGTGTTTTGTACACTTAATAAAATAAAAGTAAGGTTTATACAGGTATGTATATAAGTACTATACCTATGTCTTTTATAGATAAGTATTTTTATTTTGTATTTCTTTTGTATTTTTATTCTGATTTTAATATTCAAATATATTATAAATAATTGTTACAAAATTATAAAAATATAAAATTATAAAAATAATGACTAAATAATAAAATGAATATTTTAATCTATACAAGTATATAATCGGGGTCCAAAAGTCAACTTTCAAACCGTAGCTCCGCCAAATACGAAGCCACCACCATTAAATAGCTTATTTTAAATTATATACAATTAAAGATGAGTTTGATGCATTTGGAGTTTTCATTTGTGAGATACAGGTCTGGGAAGTTGGGATTCTGGATTCTTATTCAGACTATAACTTTTTATCTGTACATTATTTTTGAGTGAAATCAATTTTGTATTTTTATTTATTTAATTATCTACAACTTTCATGTACAAAGTTTCTTTATTTGATGTATAAAAAGTGGAACCAAAAATAGGTCCCAAAATGAATAAAGAATGCATTAAAAAGAATAGGTATTTTGACTATATTTTGACCCTTATCTCCCCCTACTTTATTCCTTGTCGACCTATTCATCAAGATGCCTAGGTCTCGGGGTTTTGGATCATAAAATATTTACAATATTTTATTCTTTTTCTTTTCTTTTATTTATTCTATAATTTTGGCTTTAATTACAGTATTTTATACACTATTTACATGCACATGCATGAATGCTAAGATGCTGGTTTTAATGCCATTTACACGCATTTATTAGGGTTTTTGAGGCCAAAATGATAGAATAAAGATGACGAAATATGGATTCATCATCCCCCTATACTTTACCTTTGCTAGTCCCTAGCAAACACTTATGCAATAAGTGCAAAAAGAAAACAAAGAAAAGTAAAAGAAGAACATGGATTAAATTTAGTTATCAAACTTGTCTTCACAAAATCAAAGTTTGGAGCTTAAGTCGGACCTTTGGAATTTTAGTGCGGGCGGAACCTTAATGAGAACCGAATTTGAAATCCAACAGTCACTGAGAATCCCAAAACTCTGTCCAAGTCTCCTCAATAGCCAGGTCAGCAATATCTCAATTCATACGCAAACCCTTACGACTATGAATCTGACTCGTACAGTGTAAGTGATGGTGGCTCTCCCCAACTAGAATGACAAAGAAACTAATTTCTCCAGTACGACAACCCAATGATTCCCCAATCCAATAACTCCATCCTCGAGGAGCGGGGTATTCCCTTCTAAGTTCAAGTGGCAACTAGCTCAAGAGGAGGGGGTGAAGAGAAGAATGGACGGTAGCCAGTGTAGCTACCTATCGTAGGATGCAAGACCAGTGTAGTCAAGTCATCCAGATGCAGGCTCACATAATTTGACTTTGGAACTCAAGCTTGCTTATTGACTTTGCAACATATGTACATACTTTGCAGGCATTTTATTTTTGTACAGGCCTGACCATTTTTTTTTTGAAATACTATTCACAGCAGCATTTACATAAGGAGTTTTTCCTCTTGAGCCAGTAAACTATCCCTCTTTTGAAGCTTTATCGCAACCCACACTCTCCTGTCTTTAGACTTCCTCATCACTGGACGGGTTGGGGTTCACTTCCCTCCCTAGAGGAGGACAAATGTTTCCACTTGTGTGCGCTCATGCCGGCAAATCCAATCCCCTCACCACTCCAACGGAGTTGAGCCAAGTGAAAGGTGCAGGTGTCCAAGTTAATTCATTATCAACAAGAGTCATACGTGTGTTCCGAAATACTCTACTTAGGCAGTCAAGAATCCATTGAACCAAGTCCCGTGATCCTCAAAGAATTAAGTCAACTAGACCTGAAGTACCTCAAACCCAGTTCCTATAAGGTTCCAGCTATTAGGTAGATTTTAAGGTCCAATCAAGCTCCAATCTCCGGATTTTACATAGACTTGTTCAACTATCAAACTCAATCCGAAAAATATTCATGCTATGCAAATGATATGCAGAAAATATTTTTTGTGATGCAATTTTTCAATGATTTTGAACTTTTTATGGATTTTTGAAAAGATGATGATGATGCATACACATTTTTTTGTATTTTTCAAATGTTTTTGGATTTTAATTTTGCAAATGTTTTTGGGATTTTTGAAAACAAAAAGATTTTGGCTGGAAACTAGGTTAAAAATATGTACACGGGAGTGCTTCTTATTTTTACAAGAAGTGGATTTTAAGAATTTACAGGGGTAAGTGATCGATTTTATAGGTATGCATTCCTCAAACTTATTTGACACAGGTTTTTCAAACAGTTTTGAAAACTATAGTCCAAAATAATTTTTACAAACAATTTTACAAACATGTACACCCATTTGAAAATCATTTTGCAAAGGTTTTTCAAATAGTATAGATAGATTTTTCAAAAAACTTTTACAACCATTTTTCAAACCGTTTGCAAATCATTTTTCAAATATTTTATTTCACACAAAGAAAATAAACTTTACAAACCAAAATGTTTTTACAAAGGTTGAAAACATGTAACAAACGTTTTCCAAATAGTTTTCAAAAGATTTTTCACAAAGATTTTTAAACTATTTTTCAAACATTTTGCAAAAAATATTTTCCCCTGATTTATTGAATCAATATATACAAAAAGAATTTGAGGAACAAAACACCTTTTTATTAAGGTTTTTTTAAAGAATTATTAGCCATATTTATTAGGAAAATACGAAAGTACGAGTTATGGCTAAAGTATATACGCAGTATATACAACCCCCCTATACTTAGCTTGAGCTATGTCCTCATAGATCGGAGAGAAAAGAGAAGACATAACTCGTACTAAGTATAGGCAAGTCCAAAGAATAAATAAATGAACCAATGAGAAGTTGACCGTCCCCCCTATACTTAGGATCAAATAATCCTAAGTATAGCAGACTGTACACAACGCAGGGAGAGTCAAGGGTGGGAATGAACAGATCATACTCAGATTGTCTCCCCCTATACTTAGGGTAAGATATCCCTAAGTATAGACAAGAAGAGGAGACAATGGAGAGGAGAATCGAACAACTCGGGGTGCACACCCCCCTATACTTAGGACAAAGTACGTCCTAAGTATAGAAGATTGTCCACAAGGGGCGACACCTTTTTGGTAGATACAGAAAGAAGATGGAAAAGGAAAAGAAGAAAAGAAGAAAAGAAAAAAAGATAGCAACAGATTGAAGAAGAGAGACGGATGTACACGTCACTCCCCCTATACTTAGGGTAAAAGAAGCCCTAAGTGTAGGCAACAACAGGAGTAATGAAACGGAACGAAGAATGAACACTCGGCTTGTCCACCCCCTATACTTAGGACAAAGTACGTCCTAAGTAAGGCAAACACGAGAATGGGTGGATGAGTAATACGGGAGAGACAGAGATGAACAAAGGAGAATGTACAACAGAGGTGAATGTACAAATGATCAAGAAGGTAGAAAGCAGACCTTCTTGCGAGACCGTTGAGGGATAGATCTAGTGTGGTGCAAGTCGACATCGGGGTCCACAGTGGACGGAAGCCGATCAGGGTCGACAGAGTGAAGGCCCTCAGTGGAGTCAAATCGAAAAGGGACGAACTGGTCGATGGAAGTAGTACGGCTAGGTCCGCCCTTGGTGGTCCTATGGTGTGAAGGCGTAGACGGACGAGTGGAAGAAGTGTGGTCAGGTCTGGCCTTGGAAGTCTCGTCGATCTCAAAGTGAAATGGGACAAACTCATCATCCTCGGAAGAAGTGTAATCGGAGTCGTCATGCGAGGTCTCGTCCAGGTCAAAATCAAAAGGAACGAAATCATCAGTGGAAGTAGTTGAACTCAGATCGTCCTCAAGAGTCTCACCCGGATCATCTTTTTCATCAGGAGGCCAGAACGTTTTAATATTCGCATCATAACCGACCTCAATCGTCATTACTTTAGAATGACCAAGAACGGACTTATCAGTGGAAGTAGTCAAACCAGGTCTGTCATGTCTAGTCTTGGTATATGCCCACCGCACAATGGGATCAATCACGTAAATGCTTTGGATTTCATCAACACATTGCCACACACCAAAAGGAGGAACTGTGAGGTCTATGCTTTCCGATTTCCTCCCCTTTCGGGGGATTCTTCGGGTCTCATCAGGGGTCGCTAAGCAAACATCTCTAATATCATCAGATTGGTCATAGGCCTCGGAGTCAGCTAGAATAGGTGAGTGTGCATCAGGTGCAGGTCTCTGGTCTACTGTGGGTGCGGTGATCAACACTTCGCTCTCGTCAACAGGACGAAGACGAATCTCTCCTGATCCATAGTCAATAGCGACCCTCGCAGAGGCGAGGAATGGTCGTCCCAGGATGATTGGAGATGGCTCCCCTGTGGAGGTCTCCATGGGCAACACAACAAAATCAACATGGTGGCTCGTTCCCTGAATAGAAATGACGACGTTTTCAAGGATATCCTTCGGCCTCTTGATAGATCCATCAGTAAACTGAACGATCATCCTGGTCTTCTTGAGAGGCCCTAAGTGAACGGACTGTACCAGCGAGAAGGGTAATATGCTAATAGATGCACTGCCGTCCAGGAGAGTGTGATCACAAGTATAGTCAGAGATGGTGCAGGTGATGAATGGTGTAGATGTGTTCTTCTTTCTAGGAATGGGACGGTGTGTGATGGCGTGGGCAGTGGCCATGGTCAGAATGTGACGCTCAGATCTGCTCCTCCGCTTTCTCTTCTTGGGAAGAGGAGCCAATAAATCAGTCATGGCCTGCTGAAGTGGGGCACAAATAGTCTCATGAATAGTGGCCACCACTTTGGGTTCAGTCAACATTTTTTTGAATTTTTGGACTTCCTCCATACAAGGGAGGAAGTCGGAATCAGCATCTACACGAGGTATGACAAGAGCAGTCTGTACAACGGCATCCTCAGGGTCAAAGGTGGGACAGTGTGTGAGAAGTTGTGTGGGTAAATGATTTGGCAAATGGACCCTCTCCTCACGGTATGAATCAACCAAAGGTCTCCCGAACTCTTTTTGGATTTTTAAATTTTTCTCATTTTTTTGTATTTTTGGTGATTGCAATCTCCCATGATCTCCTAGAAGGAAGTCTGTATCCTCGACGAATGGAGCATCAATTTGTTTTCTCCTCAAGATAGCCATATCATCATTCATCAAATCAAGGCTCTCTATCATTCGGTTCAATATATCACTCATAGAAATCGAGGGAGGTGACTCCAACAGGTCAGGCTCGGGTGGATGTGAAGGTGGAGGTGGATAATATACAGATGGAGGTGGAGGTGGGTAGAAATACGAGGACTGATGCTGTGGCTGAGGTGGGTATGTACAAAAATCAGAAAAAGTAGGAGGAGGGTCCTCCTGATAAAAGTGAGGTGGACCGGCTGGAGTGAACGAAGGATCCGCAAAGTCCGGATAAAATGCGCTCCAGGGGTCCATCTCGAAATCAAAAGGAAATGATTCAGGAGAGCACGACGGTCAAGTCAAGAGAGTGAAAGAAAAGGCGCAAATGCGTAGAGGCGATCTAGGGCACACACAAAACAATCACAGACGAAAATGAAAAGAATACAAACCCTCAATTCACCTACTCAACTCGGTAGAGACCGCAAAAAGCAGTCTTTTTATCTTGTCTGTTTTAGAGTTAGGTGAGAAGTCAAGATATTGCACACACACACTTAGGGGCTTGAATAGGATTTGGGCACTAGTCCTTAGGGTGTGCGCGAGCAAGTAAAACAAGGACAATGAGGGGATTACTCGCCCCAAGACAATATTTTTCTTTTTGATCGATTTTAGGGTCGAGTGATATTAATAGTTCCAATTTTATTGATTATCACCTTTTTTGGATTTTTAGTAAAAATGCACGACCCTAACGAGGATTCAATTTCACTTAGCACCTAGGTTGTCAAAATCAAAGGTAGAGAGATGGAAAAGTAATGCAAGCGGCAAACGATGATGGATGCTAAAGCGTAAATGCTCACCTTTCCTCCAGCACTCTACATGCAAGGATGCTCAGCAAAATTGAAACCTATCTATATGCAAATGCAAAGCCAATGAAATCGCCCTAAGTTTCAAAAATTGCTATTATCGTGAAGAACCACAAGTTGATCACCGATCTTCAATCTAAGAGTCCGATCTAGGCTCACCCCTCCTCTCGACAAATCGAGTTCAGGAGAAGCGCTTGGCAAGGTGGGCTCGCGGCGCGGTGGCTCGAAGATGGTGAGTCGACTGTTTAAAGTTTGACTAAGTCCAAACGCGGCTATAGGTACATGCAAATATATTAGGTGTTTGGCCTTAATCTATCGCAAGCAATCCTAAAACTAGGGGCTCAATCATACAAGAGAAATAAAATCAAAATCGGAAAACAAAGTAAAAAATGCAGTGAAAAGCCGACAAAAACCGCGGTGAGCCCCCAGGTGTACAAGCACCTGGAAATTAGGCCCGATAGTCCAATGTTCGGGGGTACCTATATTAGTACAAAATATGGTCTCTCTCTCACTTGAATTACAAAATAAATACAATAAAAGAAAATGCAACTAAAGTGGAGCACGGTCTTCAAAATTCTCTTCTCGTCTCCTCGGTGCTAGGTTGGCTTCACGTGGGTGCGTCGGCACCTCGGGTGAAGCGCCTCCCTTGATCCGTGGTTCCTCGCACGAAGTCAACAAAGAGAGGGGTTAGACAGCTCAAAAGATATATCAAATAAAAAGCAAATAAATAAAGCCGCAAAAGTAGACAAGTATCACAATCACAAAGCAAAAACCCGAACTACGCGATGTTGCTCCTCGGCAACGGCGCCATTTGATAAACACGAAAAAGAGAGCGGTCGTACGGTTTCACAAGGTGAAACCGCAGTCGATGTCTTGACCGCTTCAAAATCCCGTATTTAATCAACAATGAACCCACAATAGTATAGATCAAGCAAAGAAAACCAATATGGAGTCAAATTTATTTTTAACTCTACAAACAAGGTGTATAGGTGTAAGTATGTAGAGGTCGATCACAGGGAGCAAGGCAGGATAGATCATGCAAGTGTGTGTGTGTGAGTGTGATGTGTTGTCTACACTATGCAAATGTTTTTGTGGGTTTTTAATTTTATTTTTTATTTATGTTTTGATTTTGTATTTTTATTTGTAACTTACTGATTTTATATTTTCTTTTTATATTTTATATTTTTTATATTTCCTTTTTCAATATAAGAATATATAAACAATGTAAGAAAAGAGGGGATATAGTATTTACAAAAATAAGGAAAAATGCTCAAAAATTAGGAAATAAAATCTTTTTGGGCTTTTTATATTTTTTATTGTTTTTGTGACTTTTGGGGATTTTTCAGAATATTTTTGGTATTTTTAAAAGCTAAAATACAATAAACAATGACTAAAGTTGCTGGCTAAAACTAAAATAGGAAAGAAAAAAATAGCAAACAGTACCAAAATTTTCCCAAATTAATTTTGAAATAAAGATAATAAAATACAGAAACTACAGGAACTGAGTTTGCATTTTTTTATTTTTCTTTGATTTTTTAGATTTTTTTGAAGTTTTTAAGTGTTTTCTAATTTTTAAGGAGTTTTGTATTTTTTAGTGATTTTTGGACTGGAGTTAGAACACACTAAAATATGCAAACTGGGGTATTTTTATATTTTTTATGTATTTTATAATGCAAACAGTGCTGAAAATGAGAATTTTTGAATTTTTATAAATAATAAAATGCAATAAAATGCAAAATAAAAATATATACGTGGAAGTATAATGCAGCAGGAAGCTACGTGATTTTTTTGGGATTTTTTAGAGGTTAATAGATGCATGCAAAAAATACTAGAAACATAAGGAAACTACACACGGCCAGGGGTATATTTGTAATTATAGCAAAGTTCGAGGGCCCCTGCGCAATATTTCTACAAAAATTATAACGGCATAAAATGTTGGCTGGAATAAATATTAATAGCAAAAATGCCCGAGCGAATACTGCAAAAATTCCAAGCTCACGTGACGTGCACGCGACCTGGAGGGGGCACTAATGAGATCACCAAAAGTCCTGAGGGTTCGAATGCAATTTACAAAACTTAAATAAACTCAGATGAAAGCTTTCAGTACTAAACTTTAAATAACAAAATGGGCTGGGCAAGGTCTGTAAAATACCCAGCTTAGGGGCTGATCGAACAGCGGCTCTTACCCCACTTATACACGTGTCAGCATATGGGCCCGCGATGCCCCTTCGGACGCCAACGCCCAACATTAGAAGGTGGACGATCAATCGGACGGATGGGCGTTGGGGCTCATCTGACGGCTCCTGATCTGGGGCTCGTGATTTAACGGCCGTGGAGCGCGTTGGATGAACTTGATGAAGAACAGGCTCCAGACGAGTTTGATCCTGCAAAATCTCGCTACCCAGAGGTGCTTGATCCCTTCCGACGGCTTCACAAAGTTCCTGGAAGTATCCTCAAGTGGACGGCGACCACAAAATGGCCTGAGAGCGGTCGAAGCGCCGTCGCGTCGTCGGTGAAGGAGGACGACCCCAGTTGGCTTGAACTTCAGCAAAAACGACCCTCCCAGGAGGGTCCTTGGCACCTGGGACCCTGCAAAATAAGCACACAACAACAGAAAGGATCTCAGGGCGAATCGTGGGTGGATGGGTGGCCTTTGGCACAAATAGACGCTCGCTAGAGCAAGCTCCGGCGAGGGGGTAGATGGTGGCAAATGGATCACAAAACAGAAAAATAAAAAGATGGAATTAATCCTAGCACTATATCTAACCTACAGCATGAAAAAGACAAAGAAAAACGAGTGAAAACCACCTCGATTGGTTGGAAAACCAAGAGGAGGAGTACCTCACGGCCAAGGCCGGAGATTGGGGGTGGAAGCCGACCTTAGACCCTCGCCGTACCTTGATGGAGATGCGGGGACACTCCCCTGTCACCGGAGCATAACTCAACCAGCATCCGGAGGTCTGAGGCGCCCAGAGGAAGGTTCAAAGAACAAAGGAGGTCATGGGTGGTGTTTTGAAAGATGGTCAAGGAGCTCCCTTCGAGATGAGATCACGGGTGGATCAACGACCCGAAGGTCGAAAAATCCTATGGCGTGTAAGATGGATTGTCAATGCACAAGTTTGCAGAAGGAAGCTACATCAAAGGGTGAAAGAAGTGGCCTCGATAAATGGGTGAACTTGGGTCAAAAACCTAGTCTGACACGGCTACAGGAGGAGGGTCATACTGTTGACCTCGGTCAACAGTCCCAGCCCCCTGGTTGGTCCACGTGGACCAACCAGGAAAATCCTGGAAAAAGTGTTTTCAAAATTCGTTTTAAAATAGAAAACGATTTATTTAATTTTTAATCATAAAATAAAAAATGTTTATTTTTATGAAGTATTTTATAGTGATTTTTATTTATTTTTTAGAGGTATAAAAATATGAGTTGCCTTTTTAGGCCTATATTGGTATATACACATGTATATTTTATTATTTTATTTTTATTTTTGTATTTTTAATTTATTTATTTTTGTTTATTATTTATAAATTTATAAAGTATTTTTATACACTTAAAAGTATTTTTATTTTATTTTTTTGATGTGTTTTGTACACTTAATAAAATAAAAGTAGGGTTTATACAGGTATGTATATAGGTACTATACCTGTGTCTTTTATAGACAAGTATTTTTATTTTGTATTTCTTTTGTATTTTTATTCTGATTTTAATATACAAATATATTATAAATAATATTTACAAAATTATAAAAATATAAAATTATAAAAATAATGACTAAATAATAAAATGAATATTTTAATCTGTACAAGTATACAATAGGGGTCCAAAAGTCAACTTTCAAACCGTAGCTCTGCCAAACACGAAACCACCGCCATTAAATAGATTATTTTAAATTATATACCATTAAAGGTGAGTTTGATGCATTTGGAGTTTTCATTTGTGAGATGCAGGTCTGGGAAGTTGGGATTCTGGATTCTTATTCAAACCATAACTTTTTATCTGTACATTATTTTTGAGTGAAATCATTTTTGTATTTTTATTTATTTAATTATCTACAACTTTCATGTACAAAGTTTCTTTATTTGATGTATAAAAAGTGTAACCAAAAATATGTCTCAAAATGAATAAAGAATGCATTAAAAAGAATAGGTATTTTGCCTGTATTTTGACCCTTATCTCCCCCTACTTTATTCCTTGTCGACCTATTCATCAAGATGCCTAGGTCTCGGGGTTCTAGGACATAAAATATTTACAATATTTTATTCTTTTCCTTTTCTTTTATTTATTCTATAATTTTGGCTTTAATTACAATATTTTATACACTATTTACATGCACATGCATGAATGCTAAGATGCTGGTTTTAATGCCATTTACACGTATTTACTAGGGTTTTTTAGGCCAAAATGATAGAATAAAGATGATGAAATGTGGATTCATCACATACGTATTAAAATACGAGTGACAACTAGTTGTCCAAAAATATTGTTATTACCACATTGAACTTACTTTATGGGATCTCGACTCAGATAGGTTGGGTTGCTAGTATATATGGAGGAAATCCCAATCAGTCCCATCCTAGCCTAAACTTTAGGACTAAAGATCTATCAAGTTCCTTAGTCAATGGATTTGCTTGTTGTCTTTGGAGATAATAAAATACATAGTCAACAAACCTCAAGACACAAAATTCCTTAACATTTTATATCTGATTTGAACATGCCTCCTCATTTTCCGGTTGAACTTTGAAATCTTAATCTTGGCAACTGTAATCAATGTTATCGCAATGTAGTGAGATCACATGAACTAGTTGTCCTACCATGGGAATTTCATAAAGAAGTTCCCTTAACCATTCAACGTCAATCCCAGTGGTGTCTAAAGCATACATCTCAGCCTCAAAGTAGATCAAGCTAGAATGGCTTGCTTCACACACCTCTAGGAGACTGCACCGCCTCCAAGGATAACACCACCCAGACTCCTATATTTTCTTTATCCAGCTTGCATCACTATATCCTTTTAGTATAGTAGTGTCTATTAAAATGCAAACTAAGGAAAATAGTTCTCTTCAAGTACTTCAGTACTTGATCCAGAGCCTCTCAGTGAATACGGTTAGGACAGCTAATGTATCTACTCAGCTTTGCAATCAAGAATGAAATATCAGGTCTCATGCAATTTGTAAGATACATTAAACTTCTTATCACTTGTGAATACCTTAGATGGGTTGCAAGCCTCCACTCTCATTCTTAGAAAGTATTTTGGATGAATCAAAAGGAATGCAACTTTGCAATCTTGATATCCAAATTTCTTAAGTACCTTCTCAACATAGTGAGATTGAGAAACTACAATCTCATCAACTAACTTTCTTAGTTTGAGTCCCAATATCACATCAACAACATACATGTCCTTCATATCAAACTTGCTACTTAAGAACACTTTACTCTCGTTAATAATCCCTAAATT
Source organism: Ottelia alismoides (assembly GCA_037367405.1). Classification (NCBI taxonomy): domain Eukaryota; kingdom Viridiplantae; phylum Streptophyta; class Magnoliopsida; order Alismatales; family Hydrocharitaceae; genus Ottelia; species Ottelia alismoides. The sequence continues at coordinate 1,122,533 of JAZKJV010002906.1, read as the reverse complement.
TGATCCAAATAGTACCATGTCATCAATATATAGGCACAAGACAATAAACTCATCATCTTTCACCTTGGAATAGACACACTTGTTGGATTCATGAACATTAAAGCCATATGATAAAATATTTTTTTCAAATTTTTCGTGTCATTGCCTTGGTGTTTGTTTCAATATGTAAAGGTATTTAACAAGCATACAAACCTTTCCCTCATTCCCATGAGTCATAATCCCATCAGGTTGATCCATATAGATCTCCTCTTCAAGATCACCGTGTAAGAAGGCAATCTTCACAATCATTTGGTGGATAGAGAGATTATATACATATGCCAATGCTATAAGAATTTGGATTGTGTTCATCTTAGTCATAGAGGAATAGATATCAAAATAATCGATACCTTCCATTTGCTTAAAGACCTTAGCAGCTAATCTTGCTTTAACTTTTCAATTGATCCTGTAAAGAAATAAAAACTGTGTGTTTATTCTGCGAGATCTAGGGGTCCTTATATAGGACTAAACCCTAGGGTCCTCAGTGGGGAACTTACATAAATACCCCTATGGGGTTACATAGGGAAACAGTTCATAAGGAAACAGTGATACATGGAAACAATGCATAAGGAAATAGAGGTAAATAAAGAAGCAACAATATGTGGTATTTTATAACACTCCCACTCAAGTTGGAGCATATTCATCAATCATGCCCAACTTGGAAGTTATCCATAGAAGATGCTTCTTTGGTAGTGATTTAGTAAATACATCTGCAAGTTGAAGATATGTAGAGATATGTGGTGTGACAATCTGCCCTCCTCGTATTGCATCTCGAGTGAAGTGACAGTCAACTTCAATGTGCTTCGTCCGTTCATGAAATACTGGATTTGTGGCAATGTAGGTAGCAGACTTGTTATCACAGTATAGTGGTACAAGAGTAGTAGCAGGGAACCCAAGGTCTCGTAGAAACGATTCAAGCCACATAATCTCATAAACAGCATGGGCCATTGCCCTATATTCTGCCTCTGCACTTGATCTGGAGACCACGGTTTGCTTCTTGCTTCGCCATGAAACAAGGTTACCTCCAACAAACATAGCATAGCCTGTAATGGATCGTCTGTCCTCAGGAGAACTGGCATAATCAGCATCTGCATAAGCAGTGATATCAGTATGACCGTTGACCCTATAGATGAGTCCTCGCCCTGGTGATTCCTTCAAGTATCGAAGGATCAGAAGGACATCCTGCCAATGACTGTAAAGAGGTCTTTCCATGTGGCGGCTGGCTCTGCTTACAGCATAAAATATATCAGGCCTAGTAACGGTGAGGTAGATCAGTTTACCCACGAGGTTTCTGTATTGTGTAGTGTCTTCAAACTCAGAATCGGCGGATGTAGTGTGTTTTCGTACCTCTGCGGGAATGCCAGATGGTTTACATACTTGTAAACTGACTTCCGTAAGAATATCCAAGCAGTATTTCCGTTGTGATAGATGTAACCCTTCAGCAGTGCGTATCACCTCAATACCAAGAAAGTACCGGAGTTGTCCAAGGTCCTTGGTGATAAATACCTTCTGAAGGAAGGCCTTGGTCTCTAGAATTCCATTGTCATCGTCACCAGTGACCACCATATCGTCAACATAGACAGCAAGTATCACAGTGCCAGTGGATCGTCGTCTAATAAACACAGAGTAATCAGATGTTATCTTATGAAAGCCAAGAGAGTTGATTTCAGTGGTAAGCATGTCAAACCAGGCTCGAGGACTCTGCTTTAGGCCATAGATGGCCTTACAAAGTCGGCATACATACTCCCCCTCGACGGAGTAACCCGGTGGCTGCATCATATAGACCTCCTCTTCAAGATCACCGTATAGGAAGGCATTTTTTACATCTAGCTGATAAATTGGCCAGTTCTTGTTAGCTGCAACAGAGAGTATTGTGCGAATAGAACCCATCCTAGCAACAGGAGAGAAGGTCTCAAAGTAATCGACTCCATATGTCTGGGTGAATCCTTTAGCCACAAGTCTGGCCTTAAGTCTGTCAATAGAACCATCTGGAGATTGTTTGGTCGTAAAGACCCATCTGCAAGCAACAGGCTTAATGCCTGTAGGACATGGCACAAGATCCCATGTGCCCATGGATACGAGTGCATCTATTTCTTCATTCATGGCTTCTCGCCAACCTGCATCTTGGAAGGCATTGTGATGATCTTTCGGAATGGAGATATTCATTAGGGCATCGGCATATAGTTTGTCAGTGCACGAAAGTCCAGCAGTAGTAGTAAAGTTAGACATAGGATAAGTGGTACACTTTCTCGTTTGCTTCCGTAATGCAATCGGCAGGTCGCGTGGATCATCCGGGACAGTAGTGGAGGGGACTGTCAAAGAGGGCATATCATCTTGAGGCAGAGGTATGGGTAGAGGGACATCTGGTGGTGAGGTCTGAGATCGATGGGTCTAGATGATTGGTGTTGGAGGAAGATCTAGAGGGACATCGGTGACAGGCTGTGTGAAGAAGCTAGTTTGCTCAAAGAAAGTTACATCTGCAGAGATTTAGTATCGACCATCAATAGGATCATAACATCTGTAACCTTTTTGAGTGTAGGAGTAACCAAGGAAAACACATTTGATGGCACGAGGGGATAGTTCGTCCTTGGTGTGGAAATTGTGGACGAAGGAGACACACCCAAATATCCGTAGAGGTAGAGGAAATGGAGGATTATTAGGGTGAAGTAAAGAGAATGGTGTAGAGCCTTTGAGAGTAAGAGAGAGAATCTTGTTGATAAGATGGACAGCAGTGAGAACAGCATCACCCCAGTATGTTTTGGGAACTTTCATCTGGGTGAGAAGGGAACGGGCAATGTTTAAGAGATGACGGAGCTTGCGTTCAGCAACCCCATTCTGCTGAGAGGTATAAGGACATGAGGTTTGATGTATTGTCCCATTGGAAGCAAAGAAATCAGAAAGATCTCTTTGAGTAAACTCCAAGGCATTGTCTGAGCGGAATATCTGAATATTAGATGAAAAATGATTTTTGACGTAAGCGAAGAAGCCTTTGATAATTTTATTGATTTCTGAGCGTTCTTTAAGAAGATAGACCCACAATGACATGTTGTAATCATCCACAAAGACAACAAAATAGCGGTGTCCACCAATGGTTCGAACAGGACAAGGTCCTCAAACATCACAATGAATTAATGAGAAAGACATAGCACGACGGGGTTCAGTCCTAGCAGGAAAAGATGCACGGTGATGTTTTCCGAACTGACATGCCTCACACTCGAAGGGTTTTAGCATGGATAGTTCAGGGAACATTAAGGAGAGAGCTTTAGCAGATGGGTGACCCAGACGAAGATGCCAGAGAAGAGGATCAGCAGAGATGGAAGTTGTGCCAGCGAAACCAGAGTTGGAAGGGATATCAAGATAATATAAGTTGTTCTTCTCATGTCCCCCACCAAAGATCTGTTTCGTCTGGATGTCCTGAAAATAACAGCATAAATCATCAAATATCACACGACAGTTGAGTTCTATGCATAATTTGTGAACAGACAGCAAACTGATGGGAAAAGCAGGAGCACAGTAAACATCTGTTAGCTTAAGTTTGGGGCTAAATTCCATGGTCCGTACACCAGTGATAGGTGAGTAGGCGCCATTGGCCACACGAACATGATTCACCGTAGAGGGCTCCCTGGGAGAGGTGAGGAGACTACATTCTCCTGTGAGGTGGGTTGAGGCACCCGAGTCGATGATCCAGGTAGAAGTAGAGGTGGAGGCAGAACTTGCAATCGTACCTGTGGTGGCTGCTAAAGTCGCAGTAGGCCCTGAAGTTGTAATGTCAACAACCAGGTTCTGAAGGAGTTGGCGAAGACGAGCATATTCTGCAGCAGTAAAAGACACTGGAGCATCTGTGGGAGACTGATCTTGGGAGATCTCCATAGTATCATAAGTTGTGTCATAAGATGTTGCCTCATATGCATTATTGGCTTTGGGCATGCCAAAGGTAGCCCAGCATTTGTCAGACAGATTGTTCCAGCGGCCACAATGAGTACATGCTGGACAACGAGCATTGGAAAAGTCACGACCACGGCCGCGTCCTGAGTCACGTCCCCGTCCCTGCTCTCATCCTCGACCGCGACCAAATGTACGGCCTCGTCCGCCTTGGAAAGGTGGGCATCTCCTGCAAAGTGAGCAGTAGTGTCTGTAGTGGGCGATGGGTTGGGCGACTCCAGCTCCTGTAGTCTGCCAAAAATAGTTTCAAGAGACGGTAGGGCAGCTGCCGTCAAGAATTGATCTTTGACAGATCTATATCGAGGGTGTAAGCCTGAGAGAAAATGGTACACCTGCCATTCTGCCCTTACACCTATTTTCTTGTCACAACAGGTAGGTTGAAATATAAGCAGTTCTTCAAATAATCCTGTGAGGAGCCGATAATATTCTATCAAAGATGTTTCTCCTTGATTTGCATACCAAATCCTTGTGTAAATGTCTGAAAGCATGGATTTGGTTGTTTTCTGGGAGTATGTTTTCTCAAGGCTCTCCCACATTTCTTTTGCAGTTGTTTTGTAGAGCAAATTTGATGCAATATTAGGATCAACACTATTCGTCATCCAAGTGATTACCTGACAATTGTTGACGTACCAGGTGTCATAGTTGGCGTCTGTCTCGACAGGCGGAATATTAGTGAGAATGTAGATCTTGCGCTGGCCACCAATGAATATTTTGAAGGATCGAGACCATAGTATGTAGTTCTCCGATCCCTTTAGTTTGATAGAGGTCCCCTGTACCATCATAGATGAGGTAGGGTACAGGGGCTTGGAGTCCGAAGACGCAGGAGCAGATGTCATGGTGGCCGCAGTGGTCAAAAAATACAACGACCTAGTATGCAGAGGTAATAGAGATCATACACAACTAGCAAACCATGCCGATATAGTCCGTGCCGAAGACTATCAATCTACGGTTGGGAGGGCCTTTGGGCGCAGGAAGCCTAGGCCTTGCGAGGAGAGCGCTGAAGAAGGTGCTAGCGCTGTAGCGCTGTGGGGTCGTGTGGTAGGAGCGCTTGGGGCAGGGGCCGTGGGGCCTAGGGATAAGGACTAGAGGCCGTGGGGCTGGAGGCCGAGGTGCAGGAGCGCCTGGATGCCGTGGGGCTGAGGCCGAGGCGCCAGGATGAAGGGCCTTCTGGCATATGAAGGGCCTGGATGCCGTGGATGAAGGGCCTTCTGGCTGAGGCCGAGGTGCCTGGATGAAGGGAACAGGGGTGCGTCTTGCGGAGGGCAGGGGCGGGGTGGCGCGGGGGGGGTGCCTGGTGATGCAAGAGGCGCGGGAGGCGCAGGGAGGACGTCTGGCGACGCGGGGGGTGGGCGCATGGCGACACGGGAGGGCGTGGGAGGCGCTGGGGGTGCCTGGCAATGCGGGAGGGCACGGGCGACGCGGGAGGCGCTGGGGGTGCCTGGCGACGCGGGAGGGCTCGGGAGGTCGTGGGAGGCGCGGGAGGCGCAGGAGGGCTCTGCAGGCGCGGGAGGTGCGGGGGGGGGGGGGGGGGGGGGGGCATGAGGGGTGGCGCAGGAGGCGTGGAGAGGAGGCGTTGTTGGACTAGGGCGGCGGGTGCCCTAGAGATCGAACATGACGAGGCTTGCGGGTGGGGTAGGGATCGAACATTGCTCTGGTACCATGTAAAGAAATAAAAACTGTGTGTTTATTCTGTGATATCTAGGGGTCCTTATATAGGACTAAACCCTAGGGTCCTCAGTGGGGAACTTACATAAATACCCCTATGGGGTTACATAGGGAAACAGTTCATAAGGAAACAGTGATACATGGAAACAATGCATAAGGAAATAGAGGTAAATAAAGAAGCAACAATATATGGTATTTTCTAACAGATCCATTAGGCCTAAGCTTTCTCTTAAACCCACTTGCACCCAATGGTAGAGTATCCTTTGGGTAATTCAATCATTTCCAAGTTCCATTGGCCATAATGGTATTCATATCAGATTTGACAACTTCCTTCCATTATTTTGCTTCAGATGAAGCTATGACTTCCTTGTAACTTGTAACTTGATGGATGACCCTCTATCTGGTAGACAGATCCTTAGATATATGTTGTCATTTACTCCCCCTTGTCTCAATTTCTTTTGAAAGCTCACTAGGTTTAGTTCGAGTCTCACCCTCCCACATTTGTTATCCATTCCACTTGATCTGGAATAGATCCTGATGTGGAGGCAACGTCATTGGTCAGATTCTAAGAAATCCTAGTCTTCATAGGGAAGACATCCTGAAATAAGGTCGCATTACAGAGTTCAACAATAGTGTTGAAATCTATGTGAGGTACATTGGTCCAAATTACCAAGAACATATATGAATAGCTATTTTCAAATAATCTAAGAAGACGGCATCAATAGTTTTAGAACATACCTTCTTTCTCTTTTATTGTGAGACTAAAACCTTAGCAAGACAATCTGACACTTTGAGATACTTTAAGCTTTGTTTCTTATTTCTTCAAAATTCAAAAGGATATATTTCCATATATCTTAGAGGGACTTGTTCAAAATATGGCAAGTCGTATTCAAGCACTATCCCTACATTTATGTTAGAAGTCTAGAACTCTATAAGAGAGCATTGATCATGTCAGTTAAGGTTATATTTTTTCGTTCTGTTATCACATTTAATTGGGGTGAATATAGGGTAGCAACTTTCATGAACTATGCCAAACAATTTGTATTGTTCATTGAACATGATAGAAGTATATTCACCTCATATATCTGACGTAAGGTGTTTAAACAGTTTGCATGTTTGTGTCTCAGTCTCATTCTTAAAGATAAGAAATTTCTAAGGCTTTACACTTGGTTTTCATTAGATACACATAGCAGTATTTACTATCATCGTCCATAAAGGTGATAAAATATTTTTTTATTTCTGATCAACACACCATTAAACTCATAGATATTCGTATGCCTTAGATCCAAGATATATCACTATCTCTAGAGACAAACTAAAAAGACATTCTAGTTTTCTTAGCTCGGACATAAATTTCACATTTTTGAGTTTTATCAATAACAAGTTTAAGGATCAAGTCTAAATTCATCATTCTTTTAGTTGAATTTAAGTTCACATATACCAATCTACTATGCCATAAATCACAAGATTGTAAATTATTAATCACATGAGAAACAGAATTAAAACATTCAGAATTTAAAACATTAACTAAATCAATGTTTATCGAATCACATCTAATTCTAAACAACAAATAAAAATATGCCAAATAGCATTTTCCATAAAAATGTCATGTCTTAGAATAACAACTTTATTACATTTAAATTTTAATTCAAAATCATTTCTAATTAAGATAGAATTAGATAAAACATTCTTCTTTACGTGTGGGGCATGTAACATCTTGTGCAAAATTCAGATACGTTCAGAAGAGAACCTCAAGTTGACTTATCTTGACCCTAATACCATGATCGCAGAATCATTCCCCATCTTCACAATCCTACCAATACAGGTCAAATAAGAAGAAAATAAAAATTCTTTCATATTAGATATGAATATTGACTCTCGTATCCATGACTCACTCATTAAGATCATGTATATGGTACAGTTCAGGTTTCACAGAGACATACCCCCCGCTAGCCCATGTTGGACATGCGAACCCACTACAAGAAATTATGCAATAAATGTTATTGCAGATATCATTTCCTGATCTGAAATGAAGAATAGCTAAGCATAATATCTCCCTTAGTACAATTAGGGTTATGTACCATGGCCATCTTAATGATCATACAGATGTTGATTCAATAGTTGAATCATAGAGCTAGTGCTTGGATGAATATCTAAGGAGTTAGATTGAGGACTCATCAAGCACCGTCAAATGATTTTCAAGAGATGATCTCCAGCCTGAGTAGGAGATAGCCTTCCTTTCTCATTGGGCTGATATCTGACTGACCTCTTGATGCAGGTCCTCTGCATGGGAATAGAGATTCAGAGGTGTCAGATTAGTTAGATCAAAGAGTTGATTTAACAAGATCGAGATAACCAAAGTCCTATGTCGTATAATGTCACAATATAGGCATGCATCCTCTGACCGGAGATATATGTGTTACTATATGTCTAAGTATATACATTTGACAGACCAATAGGTTGATGACCTAACTAAGGTCTATACACTTGCAAGGTGGTGTGCATATGAGAGCATATGAGTAATACGATCTCTCAAAGGGATCATACAGGTTCGCTTATGAACCGGAAGACATGAGATAACTCATGAGGTATTGGGACCGATCAAATTCCATGCATGGTCATCGTACTTTAGAAGCATGACAAGAATTTGAAGGTATGATATATGCTTTTGAAAAGCATATGATCGACACCAACTCCCAATGACCAAGAATGAGAAACTTGATGATGAAACCCTAAAGATTAAAGTGTAAAATTGATTTATCTTCAGGTTTGTCATAGGTCTTCCAGTATGCAGGATGTACAGGTATTAGGAATACCTGAGGGTGATGTGATCATAAACGATTGTATAACCATGACGCTTCCATTCCGAGGGAGTGATGAAACATGTCTGGATTTTAGTGACTCCTCTCTGTAGAGAAGTAATCTGATCTTGGTCCAAGTGTTGGACATTGATTTGAATGAGATTCAGATGCATTGAGAAGATTAGATTTATGACCTTGAATTATTCAAGCATCTATGAGAGATCCATGAGATCTGGATTTGAGATGTGATCTCAATATCCAAGTCACTATACGTGGAACATACAATCGTCATGTCCTTATCTCCAAGTATCTGCAGAGAAAGCACATTGTTCTTGAAAGAGTTCAAGAATAATTTCATTATTGAATTATATCTAAGCATTAAGAAATGGATAATTAAATGTGATTTAATTATCACAAATAATGTTAATTTGATTTATATTATTTAAATGCATGAGAATGATAATCTATATAATTAAATGTGATTTAATTATTATGGATATGAATAATGTGGATAGCACTATCCAATTATTCATATATATTATTAATATGATTTATAATATATTAGAAAAAGATTATTGTGATTTATATTTTTTAATTAATTATAGATGTGAATTGGATTCACAGTGGATGAGTAATTGAAAATATAATTTACATTTTGTTTTGGTATGTGAATGTGATTTACATTTTTCCAATGGCATGATTGTAATATTCACATGATAATTATGAATTATTTTTTTATGAAATAATCTACAAAAAGTATTGTTGTAAATCTTGGAAATATCATGAGATAATGAGATCTCATGAGATAATGAGGAGATTGACTTATTCCACCACAAGAGGGTGGACGGCCACCAACTTCCATTAGGAGTAGGGTGGTCGTCCCTCCCTTTTGGGAGATGAGGGCAATCTTCTCCTCCCTGATCTCCAAGGTTAATTGATTTGATTTGAAATTAATTTATTTTGATTTATCAATATATATTAATTTAAATTAAATTAATTATTGTTGTGTTTTAACAACAACATCATGGTCATTGAAAGAAACACATATCAATCTCATCCATTGATTTTGTGTTATCCATGGATTGAGATCTATGGACTACCAAAATCCTATATAAGAAGAGGCATCCCTTGCTCTTCGACTTACAATGACAACGACAACAACACAACTCTCTCTCTCTCTCATTATCACGCCAAGCCCTCTCTCCCCTTGAGTGGTCGTCCATTCCTTCCCTAGAGAGAAGGTCACCATCGTCGTCGCGTCGGCATTGTGTTGCCGCTTTGACAACTCTTGGATCTCCATCTTCTTTGGTGTGTCTCTCTCGTGAAGAAGGTATTCGATCTTGTGAGACAAGATCAGGAGATCCATTGGTTGGATCATCGACTTGGATTGCAAGAAGCATGCGACTCATCTCTGTGCTCGCAAGCGTCTCCTCCGACGGATCGGACTTGAGACATGAGGTCTCTTCTCTTAGAGGCTCGATCACAACCACGCTACAAGAGGTATTCTTATATCTACTATGTGGTTAGACAAAACGATCTAAGAAGTGTTCTTAAATCATGTGATTCTGTCGATTAGAAAAAATTTAAATTCTGCTACATCGAGCAACTAGTGCGACTAGTCGCTCTCGATCGTATATGATGTGATCCTCACGCTTCTGTGATGCGTTTAAGAATTCTCCCATATCCTTTAGCCTCGAGTCCCACTGTTTCACTTGACGACTCCCATCGGCATTCTTTGGTTGAGCCTTTAAGGATGAAGAGCCCATCTTTCAATGGCCAACATGATTATAGTACCAACATAGTTTATTCTTTACCTTTTGTTGGATCTTATCTTTTGGTTTTATTTCATTATTGTTACTACCTTTGTCCCAATTCTCTTTGCCCTTGTAAGTCATGAAATTAACCCTTAGCTTGAACATTAGCATGAATTACGTACTTTTGTTTCATGTGTTCCTCCTCTATGGCGATTGAAATCATCAATTCATTCATAGAAATTTTTCCCTTTCTATGTTTTAGGGTCATGCCGAAGTCTTCTGATCCTTGGAGTAGGAGTACAAACTTGTGTGCATGTTCAGAAACTGACTTCCCCTCGACCATAGAAAATTTTAATCACTTTACGATGGGGGTATTTCATTATACAGGGATCCTCATTGCTATATTTCCTATTCAGTTCTTCACATAGCCCATTCACAGTCTGCGTGGAAGGATAGTATATGTCAAACAACATGTTGGATAGAGCCAATAAGATACAACCAAGACATATACGGTCACGTTCTTTCCACATATATTGTGCCTTCTGGCTATCGAGTGAGGGGCTTTCCTTCTCCACCATAAGACATTCAGTTTCAAGCATTAATATTAACCCATTGTTGGTTAACCAGATTTTCATACGGAGTTTTCAATGCTTAAAGTTCTAACCACCGAATTTGTAAGGAATCTCGGTCATATCCACTCTCGATTTAAACATCGCATCCGACATTTTTTTTAATCCCAGTCACGGTATCTTCTCTAAGATTGCTGATACGATATTCATAAGGGCATACATTATATAGTACTTTTCTAGATCCATACGAATCAATAATAACTCATCACAAATTAGTAGTATAATAAGCATGCATTTCCAATTTAGATCCCAATTACAAAATGCAACCATGAACAGGTTCAATATCAAATACATTGCATTAGAGTATGATTGAATAATGGTAAAACAATAAACCAAACACGGCAAAGAAGATGGTAAACAAATTAGATTAGAAGTCATCGAAGCGTCCACGTAATGGATTGTCCCTAGATAAGATATCACCCCTACAATACAATTGCACAGATATTAGCGATCCGCTCCCAAGATATGTTGGCACACGATCTTCGTCCGTGTACACTGATGAGATCGTTCTTGAAAGTACCTCAAAGAACTACAGCCGAGAAAATAACAAAAAAAGCTTCTCGTCGTGGAAGAATAGAGAGAGCGAGAGAGTTCTTCTTGCGCATGAAGAAAAGGCATATGGGGATATGTTTAAGAAGATCTATCACGCAACCCATCGAATTTCAAAAATACCCTCTCAATGGTGTCTCTTCGGATACCGAAATGGTTAAACTTGGGCCATTGGATTAAGTCAGATTCCCGCAATGCTCTAATCACAATTAATCCATTGGATTAATTTATTCAGCATGCTAAATGAAACACGCAACAAAAGTATCGAGATCCGAATTGACTCTCTCGAGCCTGAGCTCGAGCGGACCGTGCACTCTCGTGTGTGGTTATTCATTCTCTCTACTATTGCTATAAGAGTTTGATGATGAGAACTCATATATAAGTCCATCAAAATTTTAGTACTACTAGATGTAGTACTCAAAACTCCATCCAAACTTACCTTGTTTCAAATTTAGAAGTTCTCAACTTTCCATCCAACACAATTTAACTTCCCACTTGAAATCAATTTCTTAATCCAATGTAATTGCATAGGTTTAATCAAATAAAATCCAATTATGTTACCATTAAAGACAACAATATAAACACAGATATAAAACATTGTATGAAATTTGTATTACCTCTAAATTAAATGTGAATAAAAATACCTACATACATACAAAATAATAATAACAGATCATACATGGAAATATCCGCATCCATTACATATTTGACAACATTGTTTACCCTTTCTGGACTAGTTTTAATTGGAAAGGAGTATCTACCGTCCTTTAGTCCTGGACTTCCCGCCAGCGTTTAAAAAATCGGATCGGACCGGCCGGTCGGACCGGTTGGACCGGGAACCGACTCCGACCCGGTCGGTTCGACCGTTTTTTGTAATTAATTTCAAAAAAATAAAAAATAAAAAATCGGGTCCGACCAGTGGTCAGACCGGGTTGACCCTGATGGTCGGACCGGGTTGATCCGGATCGACCCAGTTTTGATGGTTTGATAGTTTTTGAAAAATAAAGGTTTAAATAATGAAATAATGGGATTTTATCACGTATGCCTTCTTAACTTATGTGATATAAGGTATGCCCCTCTCTTTTTTGGAATATACGTTGTGCCAGTACTTTCTTAGAGTAATTTTCGAGAAACAACTATAAATAAATGATAACAATATTATATTCACATATAATTCTAGAAAATGTGTCTAACTTTGTTGAGTTTTACTCGAAATAAGCAATCATGTTATTTCATTTAAAGATTTGAAATTTCTAACGATCACTTCATTGATATATAAATACATACTTACATATATGTATCCGATTTTATTGGTTCAAAAAACCGGTTCGACCGGTCTGACCAGTAAATTTAAGCCCGGTCTGATTTTTCCCGATTCGATAAGAATGCTGACGTCTTGCTGACGTCATCACCGGTCCAGCCGATTTGGACCGACGGTTCGACCCGGATGGACCAAACCGAAGACTGACCGGTTCAATATCCGGTTTGATTTTTAAAACCTTGCTTCCCGCTTCACTGTTATCGGCTCTCCCACAGTAAATAAAACATTCCGACTCAATTTGACAATATTCTGAAGGCTAATAGTGCTTGTCGGTGGAAGTCTTTTGAACTTTTTACAGTTCAGTGAGATATAATTTTCTTTTTCGAAATCGCATTGCTGAATTCAGATCGGATCGAATACAAGTGGACGGACACAAAAATATAACTTACTACATTAAAGATCATGGACCCATCGGCACACCGGCTATCTCAGCCCATACAGCTATCTCTACCCTCCATTCCACCAATAATACAACGATATATATCTTCTATATTATTTTTTTTGCTATAGATAAAGGAAAATAAGATATTTATCTGATCCTCCATACAACGCTCCTCTATATATTCCATCGAATTGCACCTCTCCCACCAACAAGCTTTACTGCCGAAATGAGGCCACACATTCCCCTCGCCTTCGTCCTCCTCCTCCTGGTGGGCTTCGGGTCCGCCGCGGCGTCGGACTGGTCCCTGTTGAGCCTCATCCCGAAGATGAGATCCTCCAACAGGAAGATCGACCTCAAGAACTACTGTGAGAGCTGGAGGTTCAACGTCGAGCTCAACAACATCCGCGGCTTCGATGCCGTGCCCGACGAATGCGTCGGCGTCCTCGGGAGTTACCTGAAGGGGGGGCAGTACAAGTCCGACGTGCAGAGGGCGGTGGAGGAGAGCACGGTGTACCTCAACGACGTGGTACGTCTCGCCGGGGATGGCCGCGATGCGTGGATCTTCGACATCGACGAGGCACTGCTCTCCACCCAGCCCTTCTACGAGAAGCATTACTACGGGTAAATTATACCTTTTTCATAAAACGATAATCCTCCAAAACATTCAAGTCAATCACAATTCTGAACTAATGTCTACATTTTGTATATATCTGTATCCAAAATTCAAAATACATACATACGTACATATACATATCACACATTCTTAAACAACATTACGGGTGCTCATAGATATGGCTTCGATATATGTGTGTATATATGGTGTGTCCGTATATGCTTTCGTACCGGAGCGGTTCCTCTGAAGTTCAGTAATGTAGGGAAGCTGCTCGATGGGCATCTATGACCTTAAGGGCCTGTTTGGTTACTGGGTTGGGTTGGTGTATCTTCCTGTGAATAGTAGTTGTTTGGAGGATTGGGATTGTTGGAATGATAATTGTGACGTGATGTATCATGTGTTATATTAACTTTTTTAATTATTATAATATGTTTTTATGTTAATAAGTGTATTTGAACAAGGTTAAAAACTATTATACCAAAGAAATTGTAAAGTCAATACAAGTAATCCCAACCTAGAAATGTAGGGTTGGAGCTAGGGGTATACCAGGGTATCCGGGGTACCCTGGTAACCAAACATGCCCTAAAGGTTCGTTTGGTAACTGGGTTACTCCGAGATAACTCGATTTACCCCTCTTTATTTTTGGGTTGGAATTTCATCACAAATCATGGTGACATCATATCATATTCTTTATTCCAACCCTCTCTAACCTCGTAACCATCCCAAACAGCTATATTCACATCAGGTTACTCAACCCACCCATCCATTAAAGGGGAACAGAAATGACTAATACGCATCTCGATGCCCATCGAGCAACTCCCCACGTTACAGCTGTAACAGCATAGGATCTGCCGTGCATACGATCACTGCGCTTTCCATCTACCTACAAAATATTATCTCGATTATTTTTTTTCTTGTTCGACCCTAGGCGATAAAAATGATGTTTTGTCGAACTTTAGTTTATCGCATCCAATTTTTATATTTATATGGTATTTGTTGAGGTGTGGAAAGTAAGAAACATCTGGCAGAAGTGTCCTGACACAAACAGAAAAGGTTAAGACCTTGGGGTGTGAAGCAATACAAAAAAGGAAGACGGTCTGAGAGTAGCATTTTCAAGTATCCTTTGGAGTCGAATCGGAAATAGTTTACAATATCCATAACCTTTTAATACTATAACCCAGACCAAGTTGTTCATTTTTCTTATAATGTGCAGAGCCGAGGAGTTCAACAAGACTTTACTGGATCAGTGGATGGCGGAAGGCAAAGCCCCTGCTCTTGAGCATTCCCTGTATCTTTATAGGCTCATCAAGGCAAAAGGGTTGAAGATCTTCCTCATCGGATCCCGACGTGAGAACCTGAGGGCCGCCACGATCGATAACCTCGTCAATGTTGGCTACCATGGCTGGAGTGGCCTGTATCTGAGGTACAATACTCGTCATCGCCACTTCTCCATCTATAAATCGGCCAGAAATGGTGATAAGCTCCTTAAATAACTTGATGGGCCTAAACATTAGTGAACAAAGTCGCAAATAATATATTTATAAGATATACTGACTTTTAACCTTTTAAATGAGACTAAGCAGGGAGTGATCATTCTTTAATATATCAACAGAAAGGCATAAATCTAGATGGAAAAATTATTCAAAGATCATTCTCGAAGAATTTAATATAACATGCACAATTACACAACCACATGGATCGACAGTGTGGGGGCTTTGAAGCTACTAGATCATGTGCAGAACATTGGTCACCGACTCACTTGGCATAAGACAAGATGTGATGTCTGAGATTAAAAAAACAGTAAATCTATCAAAAATAAAACTATCCAGAAGAGATTCTTCACAAGTTGATGTATAATGTATGGTTTGTTTTTGAAAAACGATTGAAGGGGTAACGATGACAATCGGAGCATCGGATCATACAAGGCTTCTCAGAGGCAGAGACTGGCAGCTGAAGGGTACCGTTTCTGGGCAGTAGTAAGCAGCCAATGGAGCAGCCTCTTCGGCGAGCCCAGCCCCCTCAGGATCTTCAAGCTCCCCAATCCGCTCTACTACGAAGTTTGATGCCCTGCGTACTTTGACGTTAGAACCGAGTTTGCGTTGGAATAATCGATGCTTGTTTTTGCTCTGTTTCCGAATTTTGTGGTCGACATTTTCATGCATGTTCTTGATGTTTATGCTTTTTCCCAGTAATTAATGAGAGCTTATTTGGGAACCCGAGAACCTACTGTTGTGGTATATTTTATTTTTCTTGAGAGGTTTAATTGTGTATTTTTGTGTTCATTACGAGAAGGCCCCGCACAAAAAAAATAAACAAAAATATATTTAAATAGTAGTCTGAGCTCTCAGAAAAGGCCAACGAGCTCTGCCTTCAGTAGTCCAAAGCAGCCTCACCCAACAACCGCAACAGGGCTGTTCAAGAAACATCATATCGTAAAGGACTCTGGATTTAAAAAGAAGAGTATTTTATGACTAATTTACCGTATTGGATATGCGATAATCTTGGTGTTATGAACTGAGAAGAACATGATGCATAACATCCTTGACATTCTGTTAGCTAATATTCTGAAGGAAAACTTAGCAAATCTCATAGATCTCAAAGAATCGCGTATTGAACACGATCTCTATGTTACTGAATCTTATAACACGAAGGGGATTGTCACACCCTGATCCCCTATGCCCGACACGGTCACAATGTATCGAGACATGATTTTAATTGTTTTCTAACAAATACCAAAGGAAAGAAATACAGAGGAAGATAGCTAACCGGATTCTGTACATTTCCATGTGACCAAAATTTTCTCATCAAGTCTCCATAGTAGAACAAAAAACAGTGTTCACTGATGCTAAGATAGAAAGATCATTATTTACGGTGAACTCCAACTAATATCAACATCGATTCTTCTGATGTTGAATTGCGCCAGGTGATCCTTGATAATGCATTTCGATGAAAAGATGAATGCAATTTCTTAATGCATGCATTATGCTTGCCATACTCTTTATTCACGCCATATGAAAAAGAACTAGTGTTTTGTTTGATGGTGACTCTTCTGTACAATTTTTTTCTTTCTAAACAACGCTTAAAATTCCTATAATACATATATGGTTAACACCAACTAAGGTTAATATTGATTCTTTATGTGTTGAACTGCACTTGGTGTTCCTTGATGATAGATTTCCGATGAACTGATGAATGCAATTCCTTAATATCTGCATTATGTTTGTCCATATTCTTTAATCATGTCATACTCTTCTTATGAAAATGAACTGTTGTTTGGCTTGATGGTGACTCTTCTGTAGAGTTTTGTTTGATGTTGTTTCATCTAAAGTTTCTTATCCCATGTATTATGCTTTTGTCCATACTCTTTAATCCTGTTTGATGTTTATATTGTTGGTCATATTGTATTTGACTTCTATTTGTTGATGTTCGTAGTACTGATCAACTTCTCCTTTATTTGATGTTCATAATGCTGGTCATTATTTTTTATTTCCATTTGTTGATGTTGATATTGTCGGTTAACTGCACTTCTGTTAAATTTACCGATGTCAGTTTTATGGATTGAATGAAGTTTCTTATGTTCATTTTGATTTTCATATGTGGGTATGTTGTGAAAATTGCTTACTACTAGTTTCTTCATAGTACAATGATGGGAACTATCTAGCACCAACTTGACTCTGTCTTTTGGGTCACAACCTCTAATCAATGTTTATGACTCGAGTACAGAATGTCTTGAAATCGTGCATCTTCATCAAGAACAGATGAATGGGAAAATCAATATGGCAGAATGCGTGAAACATGGATGTGTGTCTCTTGCACTTATTCAAGCATCATTTCGACATTGATGATTGGGTAGGAAGCTCATTCACCTCCCCTGCGTGACGGACGATAACCGTGCACATCACAATGCAGACGGGGATGCATCTTGATAAGGAGAAGCTCCTGAATCGATGGAAAACCATCAAGAAGGAGTACAATGGTTTCGTCTACCTCATGACTAAGAGTAGTTGGAGATGGGATCCTTTATCTTGCACAGTAGTTGCACCAAACGATGGAGCGTGGGACTCGGTAAGATTTCATTTCTCACAACAATTATGAACTTGTTGGTCTGATTGGTAACTACTTCGAGTGCAGATCGACAAGGAATACGAGATGTATAAGAGGAAGACCTTCCCATACTGTGACCTTGTTGACAGTATGATCTCGTTTACGTTGTATATTTTCTTTTCGAACCAAACTTTTCATAGCACTTATTTTTTTCGAGTCTCTCGCATTTTCGAGTGGGTGTCGCCTCCACCCTACCTAACGGTGTCGGGGGGAGTTTCACTGGATTTGGGTGAGCAACCACTGGGTTGGTGAGGCTTGACCGCCAGAATCGAAACTATCCCACGACTTAAGTGCTGGCTTTCTGAGCATAGTTTTCCCAACCCGTCCTTTTCTTAGTTCACACATGAAAGATCGAAATTCGTGCTGCGATGATGAATGCCCACTTTACTGTACAATGACAGGGGGTTGTCCCTAGACTTGGATGAGAAGCCACTTAGGAGGCGAGGTTTAACCGTCGAGAACGAACCCATCCACAACTGAATCTTATGGCTTTCTGAACATAATTTTTACCATTTTTTCCAGTTTGCTTTCCATTTCTTCCAAGATTTAAAATAAATGGACTCGTAACTTTTATGGACCACAGGTGTGTCTTAATTAGATATTCGGAAGTCATGTTCATAAGGTGTGATCAAGCGAGGACACACGGACATAGATGCTATTGCCTGACGGATGCAGTCTTCCTTTTCGATGAAGCGCGTTGTCTAGAGGATGTCGAGAGTGACTATGGTATTCATGTCCACACAATGTAAGTTATTGCATGATAAGTACTTTACTAAATTCCTTGTCGAAGTCTATTTACCTAAAGTTGGACTATTACATGGTTAGGGCTTCGAAGTTGGCATCTACCATGGAGTATTTGGCTACGGAGAAACTTTTTTTGTCTGGCATGCTACATGTTATCGAATTTGCTGAAAACTACAATCAGGATAAGTTGGAAGAACATGAACAGCTACTTCATGAGAAGGATAGACTTATCTGCACCTAACTAGCGGATCAACGCCAACTCATGACCCCATTTATGATCCTCCATTTATGATCCTGTGTGTGATAAACATATATTGTCGTAGATTTCACATTGTGTAGTATCATGTACTACACAGATGATGTATAAATCATTTAACATGTCGTACGTGTAATAAATTGGGATTGACAGCTCAATTGTTTCGATATATTGTCAATATACCATGTTGTAGACATTGTTGTTTCGAAGCAATAGGCTTGTTATACTGTCAAATATGACTACGAAATAGATGGTCAATAATAATGTTCTATTTTTTATATTGAATGGAGTGTACACATTCAAGCACAGGGCTAAATAGTTCGAGTTGCATATAACAGATACAAATGTTATTGCACATGTATGGAATAACTCACAAAAAGGATTTAACTAACTTTCAAACTTTATTCCAAATTATCTCTCATGTTGCAACCGAACTGAGAATAGCAAATAACTACCTCTTATTTTACCTTTTCTTATTCTTCCAAACGAACAGATACGGTACCTTATCCCTCCTTATTCCTCCAACCTTAGCAAATCGAATAGATCTCAAAGAAGTAGGTATTTAACATGATCTCCATGTTCCTGAGTCTAATAACAGGAAGGAGATTGTCACACCCTGATCGCATATGCCCAACACGGTCACAATGTATTGAGACGTAATGACTTTAATTGTTTTCTAACAAATACCAAAGGAAAGAAATACAAAGGTTGAAAGCTAACCGGATTCTATACATTTCCATATGAACAAAATTTTCTCATCAAGTTTCCATAATAGTACGAAAAGCAGTGTTTACGGATGCTAAGATAGAATCCGTAATCCGCTATACACCTGTTGCGAAAAGATAATTAAAAGTTGGAAACCGATAATTGTCAATAGATAAAACCACGGCACAGGCGTTCGCTACTAGGAATTCCAAAGCATCTGACAAAGCTTAAAATTAACAAATGTGAGGAAGCAACATGCCATCAAAAACCAAATATTTCAGAGGCAGGATTTCGCAGAAATTGTGCACTACATATAGCCGTCATTATATAAACAAGGCATGTACATAAATCAACGGAAAAAAAATTTGGATCAATCTTCAAGTGCAGATCGCAGCCCCCTCGCGTTCTGGCAGAAGACGATAAGCAGGGATCTTTCCGAGAGATGAGGTGGTTCCCCAAGGGCATTACTTCTTCAATACACTAAAAACGCGTAGAGGGAAATGGATTAATAACAAATGATAAAAAAATTAAATGTTGGAATGCTGAAAAAGGAAATCGAGCTTCTCATCGCATGTGGAGTAAGATTGGAGTGCAGGAAATTACTTGTCAATACACAATTATGACAAGCATTTTGCGGATGTATCAGATGCATCTCTAGATGGGTACTGATGCGTTTGTCAGCAAAAATCCGAATATAAAATCGAGAGGCTAAATTATTTAACACTTCTATAATTTAGCCTATCCATTCCATATTCACGGCTTAGCATCTTATCGCATTCTAGTCCAAACAGTGGGATGTATTCAGAGGTGCATGGGGTGTACTGTACGTTTACCATTTATCAGAAGAATATTATTTGCCAAAGCATATTCAGAAAGTAATGACCAGCAACTCACTTGTATAAATAAGCAGCGATTCCCAGGATGACGCATAAAAGAATGATGTCAATGCAGAAGTTACGGCTGGATCTAAGCTGCAAAGTTCAAAAACAATTCTACCATTGAAGAATATCCTTCTTACAGAGGTCAACCCACTATGAAACAAGGTAAATTTCACTTACCTGATTAACAGTATCCTTAAGGCGCACGTTGGTATTTTTCAGGTCTGAAGTTGCTTTATCAACCTGTGACATGATGTAAGCTTGATGAGAAAGTGACATTTCTTACAGCATTCAAGCACCAAAGACTAGGTTAAGATATTGCCGTCCATCTATGTAGTAGTCAAGTAAATAGAAAATCGAAAGAACAGCATACCTTGGTGTCAATCTCGTCAATTAGAGGCACCTGTCTGTCTAGTTCCTGTCAAACAGTAGTATTAGTAGCGGTAAGTGCTTTCCACTGAGATTAACTTCAAAACTAAGAGAATTTTAAACTACCAACCTCATTCATGTCATGAGCCAGATTTTTCAGCGTATCAAGTCCTTCTGATATAACATCCAATCCTTGGTCCTGCAAAACACAATATACAATCATTCGATATTTGCCATCATGGACACAAATGTCTGTGAACATCCAATAAAATGATGTTCCTGTCAGGTAGCATTTTGAACTAGTGTAGTAGGTTCTTACAGCTACTAAAATTAATAATTCGTTCCTATCAGGTTATCCGAACCATAGAACTAAATTAAGCCTTATTCTATCACTACTTAAGGTCGCATACATGGATCCACCGCCTCTAAGCATATCTATCATCCACGCCTAGATTTAGTTCCCCTTCCTGTCAGATTTTCAACCACGCAAGTCTACAGAAAGCTAACGCTCTACTGAAAATGCAATCTACTATTAAGTGACATAGGAAAATAGTAATGTTCAAAGCACGCATCCCCAAAAGATGAAGGTGTGTGCTAGGAAAAAAAGATCAGAATTCAAGAGTCCACATTTAAGTCAGAATACTCTAGTAACAATTGACCATTTCCATGAATCATAGTGAAGTACTGCAAAGAGCTTGGATAAATTTACCAACTTCCAAACAAGTGGCTAACTGCAAAATAAAAATGAGGAAACAAGTTTACGATTATTAACACTTGTTGCATAGTTTAAATAGCTAGAACTCGATGAGAAAAGGGGGATAAAAAGCTGCATATTATCATCACATCCTGTATAACACATTTTTCTCTATACGGAGTTTTTACACAAAATTTGAATGTTTGGTAAGAAAATACAGAGATTACTATGATAAAAACCACTTGCCTGCTTCATTTTTCGCATTTCATATTCCTGTCTAAATTGCTTTGATTCCTCAGATTGGTGAAAGTATTCCTCATCATAATTTCCATCTGTGTAAAAGAGAATCAGTACAACAAATTCTACAGTGAGTACTATCACTCCTGAAAAGAACAAACAGATTGGGACTATCATCTAACAAGATCACAACATTAATTCTTGTTGTAGAATTTAAAAAATAAGGCGATCAAGAAATGATGTCTTCGATTTGAGAATAACTACCATGGTAAGCTCAAGATATAATCGAACATATCACTCGTCTACAAAATAAAAACAACTAAGAATTTATTTCAATAATTTTTACAATTAAACTAATTGGCTGGGAAATTTGACTTATTTTTCTGTTACATTTCCCAATTGAACTAATAAGATATACCAACCTTTATTTTAAAATGAAAGATTACGGTAGCACCTACATACACCGCAGCGAGAAGAGGGAGACTAAGACCAAGTTGGGCTCCGCATATGGAAAACATCTGTGTAATGCTTTGGTGTTTCATGCAATCGTCAGTACAAGAGAGCCCGATGAGAGAGCAGGTCGACGATAGTGGTCCAGGTGCAGAACTTTCCTCAGATTGTGTCTGAACAAGTTGCCGAGATTACACCTTCCCCATAAGAGATGGCCGTGGCACTGCAGTTCTTCAAAGCTTCAGGCAGACACTTTGATGTCTCACCCCTTTCACCAACTGTCCTATTGTTGCAGAGGTTAAAGTTGGAGGAAAGCATGGCACTGTGGTAGGATGATGTCTTTAAAGGGAGGGCAGGGGTTGATCTTGATGTGGCTGCAGGGGATGGATGGAACCATGGCTTTAAGTTTCGCGAACAGTCCACAAATATCACCGAATCCCCAAAATCGACAACCTAATGCTATCTTTTTTTCTTACATGTCGACGATATATCGCCGACAATGAGAATCTCTTGCCTTTTTTTCAAAAGCCAAATGAGGTTATATGACCTCCATTTTTCCTTATTTCAACACATTTCATCCCCACGTTCCTTCTCATCTAGAGATCATTGCCTCATCTCAAGCTTCCGGTGAGCAATCCCAAGCATCCAGAGAACTTCTTTGACTCACCAACTTCTATGGTATGCTTTATATACTCTCTAACTTTTGTAAAGTACGTGATACACGAGTTTAAATCTTCATTTTTGTCACTGTATGGTTTGTAAAAAGTGATAATTGAAGCATTCAATTTTGAAATTAAGTTTAAGTTGTAGATAACTTGATATTGTGCAAATATTCATCATTATTGTGTCGAATCCACTGTGTTTAGGTTGTTGTATGTCTTTAGATCTGCACCTTGTTAAGACAGTTGATTTGTCATTATTGTTGGCAAGTTCCACGTATAATCACATTCATTTTAAGGAGCGAAGATCATGACTTCTAAGTTGTACAATGAGTAGGTCGGATTTGGAGATATGAGATGGAAACATGCGGTTATTGTTGATGAGCAAAAAACAAAGCCTCGGTGCAAATCGTGCGAAAGGATAATTGGAGGAGATGGGACAACAAGACTCAAGCAACATCTCGTTAGTGGCTTCGCGAAAGTGATCAAATGTCCCCTTGCCCGAGAGAGGTTAGGAATGAACTGAAAGCTAGCTTGGAGGTGCATGTTGAGAAGGAGAAGAGGGTTCAAAGAGAGGAGGTCCGAAGAGAGGATCAGTTTAACGAATTCATGTTTGAAAGAGTTCAGCATCCTATCTTCTGCTTCAAATGACAATTTCCCTTGCCAGCTGGCATTCATACCGTAGCAAAGAAGAATATGCATAAGATGGCAATACAAGACTCAATGAAGACTAAGCATGAGAGATAGAGATTCACATATCATGGCAGGCTTGGACCTATTTGTGGGAGCACAAGGTACCCTATCAATGTTGATCGGGAAGTGGCCATTGTAGTGGAAGTGGTACAACTGAGACACAATCGAAGAAGAACCAAAAGGAAAAAAGATGGGAACCATTCTTTGGAAGAACCAGCTCGGCTCACTTTATTTCTAAAAAGGATCTGAGCCAAAAGACATTAAAAGGGTTATTGAAAACGTTAGCGAGCAGGCTGAAATTGAAGTCGCCAAGTTATTTGTTGGAGAGGACATTCCAGCAAATGTGGCAAGGGGACCACTCTAGCAACAAGCAAGAGATTGTGACGGCTAGGGGTGTGCATGGGGCGGGTACCCGACCCATTGAAACATGAACCATCCCGATCCATCGTCAACGGATCAACGGATCTATCTGGCCCATTCCAGCGGGTACCCGTTCTAGCAGGTACCCAGATTAGTTGGATGGGTAATGGGTACCCACGGATACCCGTGGATCACTACAGTAAAAATATAACCTCTGGAACATATAAAATAACATTGGACAGATCTCATTAGCCCCTCCATTGGAAATAACATATAAAAATATAACCTCTGAACATATAAAATAATGGGCAGGCATGTCGATAAGAAGCACATGCTTTAAATAGACAAGAGAAGATATCAGAAATATAAACTACAGAACTGCTTTGCTGCCTATTCTGGCTAAAATAGCCGATATCACTCTGGGTGGATCTGCATACATAACCCCGCAGCTAAACTTTGGCCTATCGTCACAGTAAACGGTAAGCACATGAGAAATGTCTTGTTACATCTAAATGCATAGAATAGGAACATCATACCTGTAACTAATACCATGCAATCAAAGGATCAATTTCCTGTATGAGAATACAAGATTGCCCAGAATTCCGAACTATGGTTAATGTGGATATTTCCCTGTTTGGTTTGAGGACAACAGAAAAGGGATTCTCATTTGCACTTGTATTTGACCTAATGGATGAACTGAGTAAAATTCTGGGACACATCTATGAAGCAAACTGCAGCAGAAGTTATTGCATCACTGGCCGCATTGAATACTCTCTCGAATCATGGAATAGAAATTACATCGAGGAATCTGTCTTTCTGTCGGTTGGAAATCGATGAGTATATGGTCCAAGAAGCAACGGAGATATAATACTTTCTGCTGCACTGATGAATCGATGATAGAAAAAACTGGTGTGAATGGAAGGACCCAAATCGGAAATAAAGCTCATCCATCACAGCTGTCGAACACTCTCTTGCAATCTTGCATTAAAACCGTAGAACACAATCCCCTTGTGGAAAATTCAAAAAGTGAGAGCTAAGTTATAGGAGCAGAGGATAATTAACACAATCCCCTTGTGGAAAATTCAAAATGTGAGAGCTAAGTTAATAAGAGCGGATGATTAACTTATTGACACCTCATGGAAATAGAAAATCATGGAAATAGAAATAAGAACACAGAAGACCATCAGTAAAGGAAAATCATGGAAATAGAAATATCTCATCTGAGACGCCAGTATCATATCCAAAAAAACCTTTTTCAAGTTACACTAGAGAATACTCTAAGTTATCAACTGACAATATAATATCAATTATAAGCATAAAAGAGAGAATAAAGCTTCATGAGATGGATAAAACTTGGTCTCAACTCAGCTTCAAAGATTGTGTTGATGCTCTAGACTTCACTATTGTTGTATTATCCATTGTCACCAACACACTAGATAGCACGGAGGAACGCAAGAGTGAACGGAGCCTAATCACTGATATTCATGGAAATGTCGTTTGCATTTACACATGCCATCTCTACAAAATAACAGAAATACAAGTCACCACATAATTACATCAAAAGTATAAATGTAAAATACTATCAATTAACATATAAAAGAGGTTACTTGATTCCATCATTTGAAGATCTTCAGGAGTTTCCTCAACTACAATTGAGCTATTTGATTTTCGAAACCAATCTCTCCCGCAATAGAGCCTCAACCATTTTTGGACTTAGAGAGCTACGAAATGAATCTAGAACGCAACCACCAGCACTAAAAGCTGACTCGGATGCAACTGTTGAAGTTGGCATTGCTAGTAAATCTCTAGCCATTGCAGATAAGATGTGAAATCTGGAAGAATTCACTTTCCACCAAGTCAAAATTTCAAAGGCTTTATTGCGATCTTCACAGTCTTCTCCCAAATATTTATCCAATTCGCTTTTGTTGTCCATTCCTCTTTGACTTGTGTATTGTTGATCATATAACATTGTCATGAATTCTTCAATATTATGTACATCATCAATTTCTTCACCCACTTCACGCACTATGGTAGAAGATTGCACATTTGAGGAAGGCACAACCGAGGCATATACCTCAAACATTGAAGATAAAACAATTTGCACCTTTTCCTTCAAGATTGTGGCCTTATCATGATCATATGATTGGTCAATAATCCAGTTCACATAAGCCAACTTATAGTGAGGATCAATAACAATGGCAAGAAATAACATAATGTTTATATTTTCAACATTTCCTCAATATTTATCATATTTTGCCTTCATCTTAGAAGCCATCAACTGTGTACGTGGATCATTACTCATGCATCTTCTCGAAAGAATTAGGCCAATACCAAGCATCACTTGCATGTACTCATTGCCAATTACATACTTCGTGCCAGATAATTTCAATGTAGCATCGTAGAAGATTTTCAAAAATGGCAATAAGGTGTGAGCACTCTCCCAGTCATGTATTCCTGGCAAACCTCTATTTTTAGAAGATGTGAGATCAACTACATACTTGATATCGATTGTTTCTAGCAAATCAAATGCTTTTTCAAACTTCACAGAAGACCCCAACATCAAGTACGTAGAATTCCATCTAGTCTCTACATCTAAAGATATAGGACTCTTTGAAAGTATTTTTTTCTTTCTCGATGCAAGATCTGAATTTCAACTTTACATACTTCACGGCTGAACGAATTCTAAAAATTGAGTCATCCACATCCGCTAATCCTTCTCTGACAATCAGATTTAAAATATGCACCGCACACCTCAAATGCAAATATTCACCATTCAGAATAGTTCCCTTCCAATTATTAAGTCTTTTCTTCAGATATTGAATACCTACATCATTGGATCTAGCATTGTCCACGGTAATGGCCATAACTCTTTCTATACCCCAATCAAGTAGGCAATTCTCCATTGCTTTGCCTATGGCTTCACCAGAGTAACCAGATATGGGACAAAAATTAATTATCTTCTTGTGTAAAAGGAAATCATTATCAACGAAATGAGCTGTGAGACACATATAGGTTAAGTTTTGACATGATGTCCATGTGTCTGTTGTAAGAGAGATCCTACAAGAAAGCTTCGCAATAGAATTCTTGGTATCTTCCTTTTCTTTCACATACTCATCAAAAGCCTCGCGTGAGACAGTAAAACGAGAAGGAACTTTTAGTTAAGGTACTGCAACACTACAAAAATGACGAAATCCCTCGCCTTCTACACTTCTAAATGGCATCTCATCAATAATGATCATTTTCACGAGAGCTTTATGACATTCATCCTGATCGAATCTAGAAGATAATTGTAAATGGGATGAAGTACCCCCAGCATCTTTCACAGTTCTTCGTTGTAACATTTCTAACTTCTCAAATTTATCATTTCCAACAAACTTATCGCATTGCAGTAGATGATTGTTCAAACTAGTAGTTCCATGAGAGGGTGGGCATTTGATAATTTCTTGACAATATTTGCACACTCCTCGATGTTCACTTGATTTTGTCAATTCATCAACAATGTAATGTTTCCATACCCATGATGATTTCCGAGAAGATGAAGTTTGACTCATTTCCATAGAAGACTTCGTAGGATGATAGGGCATCTCCAAATGAACTGCCTCATTTTGAATTGCATGATCATAACCAAGACCTACAATTCTCTCTGTATTATAGTCCATTGTATCGTCTATGCTTGACATCTAATATTTTCAGAAAAAAGAATATATCATATAACCAACAAGCATTGTTAACAAAGCAAACTAAGAAATTATTTGGTGACAATAACATACAAGACGAACTCAAATCAAAGAATGCAAATTATAGTACATTTGAGTTTTCAGGAATAAGTGCTCAAGAAATAAATCATCATACCACTTATTTACTACCACTAAATAGCATGGGACACATGGATCGTTTAATTTAAACAGAGTTTTGAGCATCTTCTGCTTCTAATTCTACATGTTCCATCTTTCTGTTGTGCATCCAAGTTGTGCATAAATTTCAAAAGAAGCATACAAGAATGCAGGGTAAACAAAAGGGCATCTCCATGTACTCGAGAATGACAAGAAAACTAGACCACCATCAAATTATTCACATAACAGTAATACAACCATTCTGCATAAAACATATTCACATAATTTCTTTATATATCACCTCAAATGGCATACTCTCTTGATTCACATAATTTCTTTATATATCACCTCAAAGGAAAGACATCCTCTCTTGATTCACATAATTTCTTATAATTTTTCAGGACAAAATATAGTAGGCCTTGCTGTTACAGCAGAAAGCTAAAGCCAATTACAGGAGGCTCCCTCTGCAGTCCCTCTATGCTCTCCACTCTTATTCATTAGAATATTCAGAAGGACTAGTCAAACTTAAAGCACTAGTTGCTGCTATAATATGGCAATTAACTCATCCTAATCCTATCTTCCACCCACTCAACTAAATCCTACCAGCTTTCACCAAATTAAATCCCCGTAATCTATTCTTTACCCCAAATCCAACCAACCACAACATCGCACTCAAAGTTAAATAAGAGATACAACATGCCAGTAGAAAAAAATGAAATCAAGGAGGAGGAAGCACCTGATCGTTTGACGCAAAGATTCCATAACAATCTAGGGTTTCATCGCTTGAAGGAGCAACCCTGAGGGCTCGTTTGGTTAGAGGGTTGGGCAGGGTTGGCTTGGCCCAACCCGGGTTGGCCCTCCAACCAAACAGGGTTCTCCTCCTCACAGTTTACTATTCACAGGGGTACCCCTGCCCAACCCAACCCTGTCCAACCCTGCAACCAAACGAGCCCTGAGAGGTCGAGCCGGTAAGGCCGATGTCGTGGTTGATCAGCAAGCCCTAGGTTTTTGTTGCCGGCATGGAATGATGAACTATCAAATGAACGGCATTGTCAGGGGACCACTGGCGCCGGGTAGGAGGAACCAGAGACCAGAGTTGGTGGGATTGGGAGGGTCGTTTTGGATACGAGTTGGCGAGGGGCGTGGCTGGGAGGAACCGGGTCAATTTACCGAGTTTCCAACTCAATCCAGATGGAGCACCGATGAAAGCCGTATCAGATGGGATGGATACCCGAATCCGACTGTCCAAATGGGTACCCAATAACTCGGGTTCAAGACCATCCGGATTGGATCGGATATCCATCCGACCCGCTTACCATGAACAGCCTTAGTGACAGCGGGAAGGAATGTGAAAGCTCTAATCCCATACAAAATAATGAACAAACTCATGGAGAAACAGGAAATTGGTTAATAGTATGTTACTGAGTAGAAGAAGAGACATTGAAGGGATTGTTTGGAAACGTTAGAGAACGAGCTTGAAGGGCATTGTAACGAAACCATTCTTGCAACACGCAATTAACAAGATTGTGGCAGCAAGAATGGTTGTTAAAACTCAAACCCCTTACAAGATAATGAACAAATATCTCGGCATGAAAGAGATTGGTGAATACATTACTGAGTTGAAGTAGCCTCAGTACAGGATGACCCTCATGTACGATAGATGGATGAGATAAACAAGGAAGCAAATCATCACCTTCCTTATATATTGTGTTGGGAAAATAGTACTTTCTAGGTTTATGGATGCATCAATGCCATGGTTCCAAATTTTGCAAAATTTCGTCAAAATTTCGATTTCAATGGAGGCCCCATATCGAAACCCATATAGTTCTCGATTTCCCTGATTTCATCCGAAATCTCGACAATACCTCACGATATTTCGGGCCACCTCGAGATATCGGACAAAAAACGAATCTGTAATATTAAAATCGCAACTTGACCGGGATAGGTCAAAATTTTCCCATTTCGCCGCATCTCCTACTGCCTTGTTGATGTGACTTCCTCCAAGGTTCTCCAACTCCATATTTCGCTCATTTATTTGAGGTAAGTGAAAATTGGTCAAATCTTCATCAATTTCTTCGGTTTTTTAGGAGTTTCGCCCCTAACATGTTGATCTCACTTGATGTGGTGTTTTTTTGAGAGATTTTGAATAGCTAACTTGATTTTTGGAGACTAAATTTAGGGATTTTATTTTTTAATGTGCAATAATGATGAGTTATGAATGTATTAACTTGAATCTCATGTATAACTTTTAAAGCATATTTTGGAAATAAGTTGTCAGATGTATGGAAGAGAAAATTGGGACTTTTATTTTTTAATGTGGAATCATGAATGATGAGTACTTCAAGGATAAACTCGGATCTTAAGTTTTGGACATAGAAGACATGGTTTGATTTTTTGTAATTGAAATTTAAAAATTGGGTAATTCCGAGAATCAAACCTTAAATTTATGCATTACTTTACATGTTTTGTATATCTTCGGTGGTTTTTTCTCAAAATTAGTCCCTTACTTGCTAGATCTAAGACCCTGATATATTAAGGTATTTTTTCTTTAAAATCAAATATTAAAAGTATATTTTCAATTTAAACACCAAGTATTTACGAGTTTGTGTATATTAAGTGTTAGAAAAATTAAAAATATATTAAATCTGAAAATTAAAACATAAAATAATTAGAAAATACTTAATTTATTCGTATTGTATGGTTCATAAATGATTATTCTACAAATTACGGATCAGGATCTAAAAGGTCTGAGGATCAGAAGGAGGATTTCAATGGGGACATTGGCTGGAGGTATGTCACCGCTCTTGATGGCAACAAAGACAAATCACAATGCAATTTCTGTAGGAAGAAGTTGGGAGGATGGGGGATCACGAGGATAAAGCAACATTTTGTTGGCAATAACAAGACTGTTGCCAAGTGCGCGCGTTGTCCCAAAGATGTGAGGGACATGGTGAAGACCATCTTGGATGGAAAGAAGGATAGAGATACAAAGAGGGTAAGGAGGGATGAACAATTCAAAGAGTTCATGTTTGAGAAAGAATTCAACGTCCTCTCATATTCAGACGATGACGACTTTATCTACCCGCTAACATTCAAACTACAGCGGAGAGGAGAGCATACAGGAGAGCAACAAAAGAATCAATGATGAGTGAGTTCAAGAGGAGAGATCTCGGTGGTGCACGAGGCGGTTTCTATGGTGTAGGTGGCAACGGGAGTGGTTCTGGAGGTGCATCATTACCACCACCCACCGAAAAAACACAAGGGAAAGAGATTGGAACCTCTCTTGACGAGGAGAGGGTACATGCAGTACAAGCCAAGCAAGGATCCGAAGCAGAAGACGGTGAAGGGCATGTTCAAATGCATGGGAGAGAGTGGGCAAGTCCATCAGCAAGCTCTTCTTTGGGGAGAGTATTCCTGCCAACGTAGCTAGCGAGTCATTTCTGCAGCATATCAATGATGAGATCGATACAGCAGAAACGGGAGTGAAGGCTCCCACATCCTACGAGATAATGAACAAATATCTCGGGATGGAGAAGGAGATGAATGAGTGCATTGCCGAGCTGAGAAGGAGATGGCCAGAGTACGGGGTATCGTTCATGTTCGATGGGTAGACGAGTTACACGAGGAAGCAGATCATCAACTTCCTCATTTATTGCGATGGAAAGATTGCTTTTCTGAAATATGTTGATGCATCTGAACATGTGAAGGACCACAAGTACCTGCTGAAGTTGATGAAGGATATCATCAAAGATGTTGGGAAAGAGAACATTGTCCAGATTGTCACGGATAATGGTAGCAACTTCAAGAAAGCGGGTGAAACAATAATAAAGTCTAGCAGGTACGGAATTTTTTGGACACTGTGTGCTGCACATTGTATTGATTTAATTCTAAAGGACTTCAGCAAGAGGAAGCTCGTCTTAAAGGTGGTGGAGCAAGCACGGACGATCACCACATTCATTTGCAACCATTTCAAAGGGTTGGCTTTGATGAGGCGGATATACAATGGTGACCTGGTGAGGCACGGCATCACACGCTTGCAACAAATTTTATAGTGTTGCAAAGCCTTAAACAACACAAGATAGGGTTGAAGACCATGTTTTGCCAAGTTGAATGGTTCAAGATACCTGAAGCTCGGACTGAAGGAAGATAGAAAGTGAAGACATTGATCGATGATCTCCACTTCTGACATGATGTGACTCAAGTCACGAAAGTAATGGATCTAGTTGTTTCTGCATTATGGATCGCAGACAACGACATGAAGCCTATCATGGGAGTGATCTACGGGCAATGCGTTACATGAGAGATAAGGTCGGAGAAGCAGTTGGAAAAGGATTCAAAGCATGGTTGGACATCACAAATGATTGTTGATCCAAGATGCTCTCGCATCCTCTTCACAAGGTCGGTATGTATTATGTAATAATTCTGTTTTTTTCATTTTTATAGCACTTTAGAATCTTAGATGGATTAAAATCTGAGAATTACCCTTGTTTATATCCAGCTTATTACTTCAATCCCAAGTACCAGTATAAGAACCATCTTGATACAAATGCTGACCTTCTAGCAGCCGTACAAATTATGGTGGAGAAGCTCGTCAAGGATGAGAAGATACAGACCTTGTGCATAAATGAGGTAATTTTGATTTTGGAGCAAGAATGAGACTCACAAAATATTCTTTAAGACTATTATGTACCAATTTATGACTTCAAACTATGTGCAGGTGAAGTACCTCAGGGATGCCTTCGATTCTTTCGATAGAATTACTACGGTTAATTGATGGGGAAGTACTTTTCCCGGTAAGGACGAAGACAAATAAGTCAATTGATTGTGTTGTGATGTACTACTATTATTGATTTATCTCCTTTTGAATTTTCCACAGGCAAATGGTGGTTACCATACGTGATGGAAGTTCCCAACCTATGGAAAGTGACAGTGAAAGTATTGTCTCAAACCGCGTCTACCGGTGGTTGTGAGAGGAATTGGAGCACATTCAACTTGATTCATTCGACGAGACGGAACAGGTTGGGAGAATAGAAGTTCCATGATCTTGTCTATGTACACTACAACTTGAGGTTGAAGATAAAACATGCAAGGGAGGGTCGGGACAAAGAGGACTACACGGACCCTATCGATCTTGCATACATTTTTAAAATGCACAATGACGATGTTGATGAAGATGTTCTCCAGAGGTGGATGGATTCCAATAGTGCTCTCGTACTCGATCAACCGGGTGGAAGATCAAATGAGAATATAAGCCAGCAAATGGGAGAAGACGTAGGTAACCATCTGGTTAGATCCAGATGGATTACGGGCCCTCTTGGAGGGCTGGAGGCCGAGATTGATGAAGTTAATGAAATTCTCCCCACTAGTTCCAAATCCAAGTCAATGGATGATAATGGAGATGATGATGTTGTTTTTGTTGGCAATCGTGGAGGACTTGGTAAGTGGGAAACATATTCAGGGGGTCAACTAGGGGTGGTTGCGGACCACAAGATACAAGATTCGATGAAGGGCTCAACGCAGGACGGGAATATATGGAGCGAAGAGGAACACACATGGGTAGTTTATTCCAAGTCCGAGTCTGAGACCAATGAATTACGACACATACGACCGCGGTCATCGCCCTACCGTTAGTTACATGGACAATTTAATATCATCTGTAGGTTCCTTACGCTGCATGGACATTGACTGCCCATATCATGGAGGAACAAGTCCCTTGGGCGGATATGGATCATGACACGATGAGAGATCATTTAACGTCTTCCTAGAATTCTTTCATACCCCTCCTCCTGGACCTCCTCCTCAAGTGTATACACCTCCATCCTATGGTTATAGCAGGTATGGAGGATATAGCAGCTACAGCGGTGAGAACTACCAAAGTAGCCAACCCGATAGAGCCAGGGCAGCTTCTTTGGTGGTGATAGTAATGGTCTCTTCCCCGAGTACACAACAATGCATCCTCCTCCGTAGAGATCTTCACCTATTCCGTCGTTGTCATCCCGAGGATCTCAAGTCAATACTTCACAGCCTCATTGTGTCACTCGTGATACCGGATCTAGTGCTCCGTATCTTCGTCCCGAGATACTCCTAGGCATCGATGACTATCAATACATGCAGTACGTGTTGAATTACAAGGTCATGTACTCATACATGACATGGGAGAACTACTGTGAGTTCATTGAGTCTACGATGTGTTATGAGAGACAACAAGGAAGGGAGGGAGATCCACCGCGGAACTATTGATTCTGAATTGAACTCATCACCAGATAATATCTTTTAGTCTTTTATTGCATTAATCATTAATGTGTGTGTTGTTATTTAGTCTACGTGAATATATGTCTTTTCACTTCTTGTAAGATTGTTATTAAGTATTAAACGATA
The DNA here is from genome assembly GCA_037367405.1 of Ottelia alismoides. Taxonomy (NCBI): domain Eukaryota; kingdom Viridiplantae; phylum Streptophyta; class Magnoliopsida; order Alismatales; family Hydrocharitaceae; genus Ottelia; species Ottelia alismoides. The sequence continues at coordinate 1,088,481 of JAZKJV010002906.1, read as the reverse complement.
TATTCGATATGATAGATATGTGTGGCATACCGTCATAGTCATAGATGATCGATAAGTGTGTTATAAGCCTATAAGTGTATATCTATTGTTTTATTGTTTGAAGAACTTGGATTACTCCATTTGCAATATCTAACAGATTGTACAATATGACCGATATATGTGATATAAGGGGTATAGATGAACAATATGAGTGACATAATTGTGTATTTATAAATTGTTTATTGTTCTAACAAATTGGATGATCTTAATTTACAAAAAACTGAAAAATGACTTTTTGAGTCATTTCCAACATTTCAGCGAAATCGTCAAAATTTCCTGAAATTTCGACAAAATTTCGATATACAAGTCCACTGAAACGAAATCGAAATCGAGATTTCGAACCTTGGTGGCTAGTAATAATATGCAAGGCTAGGATAGATGGGAGGAATGAAGTTGATAATAAACAAAAGAACTCCCCTTGTTTGACAAAGTGGAGAAGAGTCTTCTGTAAAATAATGGAGGGCAGACCCTGCTCACTAAGGAGACGTGAGTAGTGGAAGGGGTGACGGGGTTTCGGAGAAGAGATGAATCAAATAAAGATAAATAGTGCTAATGCAGGTGGAGAAGGCACGTGGTGGGAGTATGAGGGTTGTTGATGAATGTGTTGGAGTAGACACCGAACTTAGTCTTTCTAAAATAAAAACACATGAAATCATGCGATGCCAGAATTTGGAGACAATTTGATGGAGTGGGCATGACGGCTTTTGTTTTGTTAGACCAGGGCATGATGGATTTTGTGGTGAAGGGAAAGGAGGCACCTTGAGGTGGAAGGAGGTTTTTGACCTGGTTGGAAGCTAGATAGTGTCTGTTCTATTAAGGAGAAAAGTGTATGGCTTCTAGGTAGAGTGGGTGTAATGGCACGATTAATGCTGGAAGATGTATGAATCTATGGGAGGATATAAGGAAAGAAAGGAAGAAGGCTATGAATCCCTTTGTCTATTCAGAGGTATTCAATTTGACCTTGAACCTCGAGGATAGACCAGAGGATGCATACGAAGGGATTATTGTGAAAATCAATTGTGGAGAGGTGATTGATGAACTAGGGCTGCCCTCATTCATGTCGAGGATTGATAAGTTCTTAGCCAAATCCTTAAATGTCAATTTCGACATCATTTCATCAAACCTGAAAACCAATATATCGCTAGCATGTCACCAATGTCGCCAGAATCGTCAAAATTATGGAAATAGCTATAAATTTTGATTTTTATTCTGAAACTAAGGTTTTCAATGTTTTTTACTCAATAACTAAGATAGAAATAAACACTTTTTTTACTGAAATTAAATAAAAATTTGTAGTAGTATTTTCATCATAATCGACACACATTAATATGCAGAATTGAGTAAGGTTAACGAGCCTAAAGGGTCTATGGGGATAGGCGCACCCCCTCCCCTCATGGAGGCTCGGGGACAATACCTTCGAAATGAGAAAGGGTGTTTTCAAGTATGGTAGTCGTGTACTATTTTCTTTGAGAATTAAGGCCCGTGTATGCATGTATAATATATATTATGACTAACATCTATGTCAGCAACTTAAATGATATGGGAGAAATGGGGAAACGAACCACCAATACTGGTCTTGTTTCCCGCAAAAAATTAAAGGTGAACGTTGCCGGCAATATATCGCCGACTCCCGAGAAAAGAAAACCTGTGCTTATCAATTTTGCTGACATTTATCGACTATATGTCATGATATTTAAGAACATGTTCTTAGCAACCATGGAGTATGCAAAGGCTCTCTTTGCCGTCAAATATAGCAAAATCTAGGCCTTTTTCAAACATATTAATTTAATATGGTTGTCTGATAAGGGCAACTGCTAGGGGTCTCCACCAAATAGTGGAGGTACACTAGAGAAAATGTCACTAGTAAGGACCAGGTACGAGGGTCGGATCTTCAAGGTTTTTCTCATTGAGTTGAGTTAAACGAAATAAATAGATTTGAGGAATTCAGGTACGAGGCTCAGGTATATTGTATGGTTCCCATGTTTTCTTCTACAAGAAACTCTGGAGAATTGTGTTCATGATATGATGTAAGATGATTTTGAAGTTTATAGGGGGAATTCAAGTTTTGAGATAGTAAAAATATTTTTTCCACTTTCCTACAGCTTAAATGTGATTATGTGATTCTATGTGTGAGGATGAGGAGTACAAGTCGATTGTTTTGTCCAATTAGATCTACCTAATTGTTGAAAAGGTCCTTGCAATAAAATTGTAGAGGAACCTAGATGACATAGTGAGCTCAGGTCAATCTGCATTCATCTCATCTTGTATGGAGGGGAGTGAGGTGATCGGGAAAAAATATGGGGAGAAAAGCTTCCTATAGAAAGTAAATTTTGTCTAAGCCTACGGCATGTTGAATGGTCCTTCCTCGGAGCAAGCTAGGGAAAAGGGGCTTCCTGAGTGTTTGGTAGTCTGGGGTGAAGAGGTGTACCCATAAGGTTGTGTTGAGTATAACTAGGTAGAGGTTTCGAAATCTCGATTTCGATTTTGTTTCGGTCACTCCGAAAAGGGATTTTTCACCGATTTCGGTGGAAATCTCGGAAATGTCCCAAAAAGCTGTTTTTTTCATTTTTTTGTAAATTAAATCAACCAAGTTATTAGAACAATAAATAACTTATAAATACACAATTATATCACACATATCGCTCATTTATACCCACTATATCGCAGATATTGGTCATATTGGTCATATCGTTGTTAATGTTGATTGTTTGTTGATAGATATTGGAAATGGAGTTCATGTAAGTTCTTCAAACAATAAATATACACTTATAGCACACATATCGATCATCTATGACCGAACCTTATATCACATATATCGATCACATCGAAAATATCGTTGTTAATAACAGATCTACAACAAGTAAAAAACATCTATTCACAAAAATAAATGACAGCATGTACATCAATGATTAATGCAATAAAAGATATTACCTAGTCATGAGTTCAGTTCAGAACCAAGAGTTCCGTGGTGGATCTATACCCCCCCCCCATTCCTTGTTGTCTCTCATAGTGCATTGTAGCCTCAATGAACTCACAGTAGTTCTCCAACGATATATACGAGTACATGGCATTGTAATCCATCGCATACTGCATGTATTGATGGTCATCGATGCCTATGAGTATCCTGAGATGAGGATAAGCATCACTAGATCTGGTATCATGATGAGCACGATGATGATGCGAAGTGCTAACTTGAGATCACCGGAATGACGATGAAGGAGTAGGATACGATCTCCGTAGAGGAGGCACGACTGTGCAGTATTCGGGGAAGAAATCATAACTGTTACCATCAAAATAGTTGTCATGGCTCTATTCGGGTTGGCTATGTTGGAAGTTCTCATTGTTGTAGCTGTTATATCCATACTCGTTGTAACCATATGATGGAGGGGTATGCGCCTGAGGAGGAGGTGGTGGTCCAGGAGGAGGAGCATGAAAGTATTCTGGGAAGACGCTAAATAATCTATCATCGTGTAATGATTCATATCTGCCCAAGGAACTTGGTGTTACTTCGTGATATGGGCTATCAATGTCCATGCAACTCAAGGAACCTACAGATGATAACAAATCATCCATATAGCCAAGGTTGCAAAAGTCGGTAGTCGATACCCGATCGATCGGGTCACTGACTAAAGATTAATCGGCAGTCAGGCGATTAATCGGATTTAGTCGGGCTTTAATCGGCTTTGATTTTTTAAATATATAAATCATTTTTATACATATATTATTATATATTTACATTGATTTATATATTTTTTTATTATCATAATGAATCAAAAGAAGTAATTGAATTTAAATAAAACATTAAACGTATTAGAATAAGTTTGCTTTTATAAAAGTAAAAAAATATGGTATCTCCAAGCAAAAATCAGTTGACTAGTGGACCTAGTCGGAATTAGTCGGTACTCGATCGGCCACCCCACTGACTAGACTAGTCGGGCTAGTCGGGTGACTTTTACAACATTGCATGTAGCTTTCAGTAGGATGATGGTCACGATTGTATGCTTCGTAATCCATAGGTCCCGGACTCGAACTTGGAACATGACCCCCCAGAATATGTTTCCCCCTCACCGGATCCACAACAACCATCAACAACAACATCATCATCTCCATGGTCATGTTATGATTCGAATTTGGATTTGGAACCAGTGGAGAGAATGTCATCAATAACTGCATCAATCTCGATATCCAACCCTCCAAAAAGGCATGTAATCCACCAGGATCTAGCCATATAGTCACCTACATCTGTTCCCATTTACTAGCTTACATTCTGATTTGGTCTTCCTCTCGGTTGATCGAGTATTGGAGCACCATTGGAATCCATACACCTTTGGAGAACATCTTCACCTGCATCATCATCGTGCATTTTGAAAATGTATGCAAGATCGATAGGGTTTGTGTAGTCTCTTTGTCTTATCCCTCCCTTACGTGCTTCATCTTTAGCCTCAAGTTGTAGTGCACATAAACAAGATCATGGAGCTTTTGTTCTCCCAATATGTTCAGTCTCGTCGAATGGAATGGGTTGAATGTATTCCAGTTCCTCTCATAACCACCAACAAATACGCTTTAGAACAATACTTTCACTGCCACTTTTCGTAGGTTGGGAGCTTCAATTCCGTAGTACCCATTATTCGGCTGTAGAAAATCCAAAGGAGATGAATCAATAATAGTCAGTGATCAGAAAGGCGGCCCAGGCTGCCGCATATGCGGCCGCATATGCGTACTCGGGCAACCAAACGTTCCGAGTATTTGATATGCGGACCTAAGGCGGCCAAAGCGCATATGCGCCCCGAGTATGCCGCATATGCGGCCGAAATTGTAATAGAGCTCGCCCCAAAATTTCGATTTATTTCTTCGGAAATCGTAAAGCGGCCCCCCTTTTCTTTTCTCCTTCCAGCCCTAGGCCCGCTCGCACGATAGACCCCTCTCGCAAGAAACGCGTCTCCCTCCTTCCGAGCCCTAGCGAAGGAAAGTTCTCCGCCACCCTCCCTCGAGTTGGCTGGCTCCTCCGCGGCTCCGCCATTGCGAAGGCAACGCAAGTTCTTCCTTCGCCCTCACACCACGACGCAGGCTGTTCTCCGTCGCTTTCTTTCCGCGACACCGGCTGCTCCGCCTCCTTCTTAAGAAACATCTGTCGTTCTTCTATCAAGTAACCACTGAACATACAAGATCACTAACGTTTCTTATAACTTGAGAGGTCTTCCTTATAATAATTTTTATCTAATTTCCTCACTAAGTAATGGTTTCCTGTTTAGTGTTGGATTTATGAAATCTACTGATTGTTGGATTTATGAAATCTAATGGTTTCCTCACTAAGTTATCTAATTTCCTCACTAAGTAATGATTTTGGGTTTTACTGTTGGATCTATGAAGTCTACTGATTGAATTGTTGATGATAACATTTAATAAGAAAATGTGTATGCCACTATTTTAATGATTGACAGTGTAACACATTAGATGTACGATTAGAAGTCTTCTCTATGATTATCTTGTTGGAGCATAAGTTGTAAGCGCCTATTGTGTTGTAGCAGGGTAAATGGATCCTGGAGGAGATCCATTTACCCCACCCAGTTGTTTAGTCCCACATCGTCCAGTCGTGGGACTCGGAGGCTCTGGAGAGGCTATATAAGGAGCCCCAGACCTCTTGTACTCATTGAGAAAGTCAATAGACAAACACGCCCAGTTAAGGGGCTTCTCCCGTGGTTTCATCCCGCTCCTCACGGAGTAGGGTTCCACGTTAAAATCTTTGTGTTCTTCGTGATTATTCTTCTTTATTTCCGATTCCGCTTCCGCATTCTATTTTTCTAACATGGTATCAGAGCGGGTTCGTCTTGGTTGAAGTTTGTTCTTGAATTTTCTTTTAGATCATTCCAAGTTCGAGTTTATGTTGGTGGTTTTCTAAAAATCCTTGATTTTCAAGGAGCGATATGTGGTTCTTTTTTTTGTACGCTGCCATCCTTTTCAACGTTGTTGGGTTTACTGGAAACCCTAGATTTGCACGACACGGCAACACGCATCCTTGCGGCGCAACCACTCTCCAGATCGCCCTTCCTCCGCTAGCGAGGAAAGGCTCGCAGGCGGCGCAACACAAGGCGATGCACCGCAGGCGGTGCCCCACTGCGCTCACCACCGCGTGAAGCCACCTGAAGGCGGTGCCCCAAGCACCATTTCGCTGGAACCACCAACCGGCAACAGTACCAGGCACATACTGGCGAGATCTCCAGACAATATCGGATGGGTTCAGCCCGATCGGATCTCCCATCTCCAGGCCGCTAATCTTGGGCGGCGGCGTCATCTCCTGGCGGCACCCATGCCCGCTCACCCTCGTCAATCGCCCAGGCGGCGCACCCCCCCCCATCGGCTGTCCCATTCCAGACGAGTCTTCTCCAGCAAAGCCCCCAGGCGGGGCGCGAAGTGCTCCTACCTCATCGCGCAACCCCGCGCGCTCTACCCGGCCCAGCGGCGACCCCTCTCCCGCTTCATCGTGACCCAGGCGGTGGCTCCTCCGTGAGCCGCACCTCCCCTCGCCGCCGATTCTTCTTGCACAGTTCAGGCGTTCTCCAAGCGGTGCGCGAAGGCGCATCTGGCGATCCTCTCAATTCCATCGGGAGTGGTGCAACCTCCAGTGGCGGCGGCATCCAGAGGACCCCCATCGTGGGGTGCCTCCAGGCGTGGTTCAGAAGAACCCTAGGGGGCCGATACCCCTTTAACGGGGATCCCGTGGGAAATTAAATATATATATATATATATTTGAAAGGGCCAAAAGGGGGCCCAATATTCGGCCGTGTTATGAAACAAAAGGGGGGGCACATGATTATAAGGCCAATGTGGGCCATTAAACAAAAAAAATGATGGGGGCATGTTCAGTTGTTTCGGCCCAAGTGGGTTGATCAAAAAAAAAATCTGATTTGAAAAAAAAAAAGAAAGAAAGAAAGGAAAAGGTGCGTACATCTCAAAAGCCGTACGCAAATTGAAAAAAAAGAGGGATGAAAAGCCGAAAAAAATGTGTCAACGGCTTTAAAAAAAAAGATATGTTTCGGAAAAAAAAAGAAAAAAAGATGACGGCTTATTAAAAAAAAAAAGAATGATGAAAAAGCCGCAAGAAAGTTTTGGAATATTCATGTTGTGTTTTCCCCTTCTATATTGTCTTCTCCCAACTTGGTCGACGGTCATGTTTTCCGACAAGTATGGGAGAAAGGGGGAGTATATGTAGAGTCACAGGTCTATTCAGATGCTCCAGATGTCAGATCTTCATATTCCAGGCCAGTGCATGTTGTTCAGACTCTACAGATCCAGTTTCAGACTCGACATCAGATATTTCCGAGTCCCAAGTTGTTGCGCAGATTCAGACTCGACATTAGGATTGGTCAGAGTCAAGTTCGAGGCACTCCAAGATGAGAGGCCCAGTTTCGAGATCTCCAGAGAGAGACTCCAATTTCAGACACGCACGAGTGTGCGATCATTGTCAGATGAGCATAAGTTGCCATCTTTTGTCAGAGGTCCCCATCATTCTTCTTGTTGTTCGGCCAGAGCTTTCATGTGAACCATAGGGACTCCAGAGCAGAGGACCATTCCCTTGAGGGCAAGGGTTTTCATGTGGTATCATAGGTACACCAGAGCAGTGCACCATTCTCTGAGCCAGATGGGAGAGACCCAGTTCTCCGACGAGGAGACTTCAGGCGCAAGTTCAGACTCGATGGTCAGGTTACGAGTCTTCAGTTGACTCACACTCCAGCCCGTTCGTCCTCCTCACCTGCACGGCATGAGAAGCAACGTCCTCGACTGCAGCAATGTGCGCGTTGGGTTGATATTGTCCGTAGTGTCTTGTAGCGTTGAGTTGAGTTTCTGTCTGTTTGTCCAAGCTGAGCATTGCATGCTCCAGCTTGAGGGGGAGTGTTGGAGCATAAGTTGTAAGCGCCTATTGTGTTGTAGCAGGGTAAATGGATCCTGGAGGAGATCCATTTACCCCACCCAGTTGTTTAGTCCCACATCGTCCAGTCGTGGGACTCGGAGGCTCTGGAGAGGCTATATAAGGAGCCCCAGACCTCTTGTACTCATTGAGAAAGTCAATAGACAAACACGCCCAGTTAAGGGGCTTCTCCCGTGGTTTCATCCCGCTCCTCACGGAGTAGGGTTCCACGTTAAAATCTTTGTGTTCTTCGTGATTATTCTTCTTTATTTCCGATTCCGCTTCCGCATTCTATTTTTCTAACATATCTACACTAAATCCATGAATGAGTATCGTATAAAATGTGTATGCCACTGTTAATGATTGAATAATTTTTATATGTTATCATTATGCCTTGTAAATAGTGTAATATTGGGCTATGAATTTCGTAAAAATGTAGTCCCCATTTGTTTGGTAGAAATGCAATTATAAGAATGGAATGAAACTAAACCATCAATGTAAAGGAGTGAATATTTCCATTTCAATACTGGTTGTTTCCATTCCAATGTTAGTTCACAATGCGAATGGAATTTTTCCTAAGGTCTCCTTTATTATGCAGGATAGAGGACGGAAGGGAACTGTCATTCCTTTTCCGATTCCATTCATATGTTTAATAAGGTTGGTTAATACAACGGAAATCAAATTCCCCCGTATATGGGAAGTGTGATTTCTAAGTACCTCCTAGAAATTGGGATTCGCTTCCTTGCAAGTTGTGTCTATTTTAAATTAGACACAAATATGGATATAGCTTTGATATATGTGTACGTATCAATTTTGAATTGAATGCATATAGAATATCACTTTATTATCTGTATATTTATCTCTTTTTATTTTTACAGTGGAATTTTAGTTTATTAACTATTTTGACATGAATTTAGGTCATCATGGACTCGGAACCAACACATGTGGAGGAAAATGTGTTTTTTACTCCACCTGGATCTACCGATCCAGGATGGAAATATGCGTATCTTATGGAGAAGACGGATCCAAATTCCGTGACTTGTCGCTTGTGTGGCAAGGTCTTGAAAGGCGGAATTAACCGAATGAAACAACACATTGGTCACATCAAAGGGAATTGCAAATCATGTCCTAAGGCGGATTCTGAAGTGCAGAAGGAGATACGTGATTACGTTGAGGGAATTCTGAAGAAGAAGAACGAGAAAGCTATCACTTTGAAAGAAATGAGAGAGGAGGTGGTATTAAAGCGACAGGATCTTCCACAACACCATATGAAGGAACATGTCCTGGGAAAAGACCACGATCATCTGAGGATGAAATTGAGACACTTGGCACAATGCGGCAATCCGTTATCAAGGAAACACTAGCCAAGGAGGAACGTGCGCGTGTCAACAAATATGTAGCCAAATTCTTCTATGAATCTGATATCCCTTTCAACGTAGCGACTAAGAATTCCTTCATACGCATGTACGAAGCAATTGGCCAATACGGAAGCGGCTATAAGCCTCCATCTTATTATGAAATTGCAGAGCCTTTGTTGAAGGATGAAGTGGAAGAAACAAAAGAATTTTTGAAAGGGCACAAGGATGCATAGAAGAAAAGTGGATGTTCCATCATGACAGATGCATGGACCGACATGAGGGGAAGAAGCATAATGAACTTGAGCATTAACTGTAGTTTGGGCACATGTTTTTTGAAGTCTGTTGATGCTTCAGTTGATGCACATATTGTTGAATATATATCCTCATTGGTGGAGGATTGCATCAAGGAGGTTGGAGTAGACAATGTGATGCAAATTGTGACTGACAATGCCTCGGCTAATATAGCGGCTGGGAGGCTCCTCAAGACCAAATATCCAAACATATTTTGGTCATCTTGTGCTGCTCACTGCATAGATCTCATGCTTGAAGAAATTGGAAAGGAGGCGAAGGTCAAAAATTGCATAGCAAAGGCCAGAACACTAACTATTTTCATCTACAGACATGCAAAGACGCTCAGCTTGATGCGACACTTTACCCAAAAGGGTGAGATAGTCAGACCGGGGCAAACAAGATTTGCCACTTCCTTTCTCACGCTACAAAGTGTCTTTGAAAAAAAAGAGAAGTTGAGATTGATGTTTTCTTCTGATGAATGGAGAGAGTGCAAGTGGTCCAGGACAAAGAAAGGTGAAACTGTTGGATCAATTGTTCTTAGTACAACATTTTGGAGCCAAGTTTCCTTAACCTTGAAGATCTTTTCCCCGCTCGTTCGTCTCTTGCGTGTTGTTGATGGTGATCGGAGGCCATCATTGAGTTTTGTGTATGGAGGGCTTGAAGATGCAAAGAAGGAGACAAAGAGTCTTTTCAAAGATGTTGAGCATTCATATAAGCCGTACATTGATGCCATTGATTCAAAGTCGAGAGGGAGGTTAGATAGTCCGCTTCACCTTGCAACTTATTATCTCAACCCCTTTTTATTTCTATAGGGATGATGACAAAGCTATTTCTGAAGATAGCTTTGTCATAAATGGATTTTTGTATTGTTTGGAGATATTTTACCCTGATTTAGAAGTTCAAGATGTCGTCACAACAAAAGAAATGGTTCTTTACAAAAATGGAGAAGGTGCATTTGGAAAACCCCTTGCTATCAAGTTGAGATCTGTCAAAGAAGATGTGTTCGATCCAGGTAGTGGCATGTGTGATGTGTCATTTCTAATATATGTGTAGGGACCGATATTATTATTATATTTTGTACCTTTTTCACAATTTCTGTTTACTCTCTAGACTACTATGTATTTTACCCGTGAGCAAGGCCTTAAATGTCGATTTCGGTCACCATTTCGGTATCGACCAAAACAGAATTTCGATGGAATTTCGGTGGAATTTCGACCGAAATTTCGGTCATTTCGGCCATTTTTTGTACTAGGACCCTCATATTTCGGTCATTTCGGTCATTTCGGTCGAATTTCGATTTCGACTGGATATCGATATTCGACAGAAATTCGACCGAATTTCGCTGAAATTTGAGGCCATGCCCGTGAGGTCTCTCCCTGTATAAGAGACCCTAGGGTTCCTTGGAATAATGAATTGCTCACTTTTTCCCAATATGGTATCAGAGCCAAAACCCTAGGCTCTCCCACCCGCCGCTGCTCCCCCCCCCACCCCTCCTCTCTCACGGCCCACCTCCGTCTTCCGGCCCCATCTCCGCCTCTCGGCCCTGCCTCCGCCTCCCGACCCCCGCTTGCCCGCACCGGTCCCGGTCCCCGCCTCTCGCGTCGGTCCCGGCCCCCGCCTACCCATGCCGGTCCCGGTCCCCGCATCTCGCGCCGGTCCCTGCCCCCGCCTACCCGTGCTGGTCCCGGCCCCCGCTCTGAGCATCGCCTTCATCTTGTCGGCTTCATCCTAGCCGGCGTCGGCCCCCTCCTGCGGCCTCCGTCGTAGCAACCTCCTTCGCCAGATCCATGGATTTGGGTGTGTAACGTCTACATACGCACTCAAATCCTATGCAGTCTGTATAGACACATGGTTCTTTGTCTACAAACCCTAGTTCTTCATCTCCGACGATATGTCAGAATCCAAGGTTGATATGCCCTCCATAAGCGCGTTCAAAGGTCTCGCGCCGATAGTGAAGATGGATGGGACGAACTATGAGCTCTGGGCGATGCAGTTCATGAGCCTCATGAAGTCAAACAGTAAGAAGCATATTCTTACCGAGGAAGAGCCGGCAGAGAAGACAGGGATATATGCCTCGTGGGAGGCTGATGATTCTTATGCCAAAGTTTGGCTGTCAGGTACACTGTCGATGGAGATTACCAATGATGTCCTCCATCAGCCCAATGCCAAGGCAATGTGGGATATTCTGGCTGTTACGTATTCTCAAGTACGGAATGAGACCAAGATGTTACAGCTCCAGCATGATATATTCACGATGAAGCACAACGGCAGGCCACTTCACTCATTGTACACGTCCCTGAGAGGGATGTTTGAGAAGTTATACAGTACCATACCACTCACGGCAACTCCTGAGCAGCAGAAGACATTTCGGAATGCTGCCATGGTGGGCGTTCTACTTGCAGCCCTAGATCATGAGTACGAGGCAGCCCGCTCTTAGATTTTGGCCGATGCAGTTATTCCTCTAATGGAGAATGTTTACCGGAGGTTCAGTCATATATATGTTTCTTCCAGTGTATCTACTCCACCCCCATCGGCGATGGCAGTATCGCGTGGGAGAGGTGATCAGTCTTCCAGTCGTGGACGTGGACCCCGTGGTAGGGGTGGTCGCTTTCGCCAGACATGTTTGTTCTGCCATTGCACAGACCACTCAGAGGATGCATGCTACTCTAAGTATGGGTTTCCAGCATCAGCGCGCGTAGCCGAGTATGTTCTGCTCCAATCAGCATCCACTGCAGATAACTGATTCAAGGAGCTTGTGGCACGTCTACGTGATATTATGCCACAATCATCTACTGATTCTCCAGGTGGACCTTCAGATGTTGCTGCTACAGCTTCTGCCAGTTCGTCTGTTGCTGCTAGTACCTCAGGTAGTGCTACTGCCTTCACATCTTGTTATGATATATCTGATTGGATTATAGATTCTGGCGCCACCCATCACCTCTGTCGTGATAGAGAGAGACTTGAGTCCTACAGGGACATCCCACATGGCCGCTCAGTGCAGATAGCAGATGGTACTCATTCCCCCCTTATTGGACAGGGGGAGGTGCTCTTATCACCTACTATGCGTCTGCAGAATGTTCTACATGCTCCTGAGTTCCCCATGAATTTGTTGTCTATTAGTCAGATTACGAAGGATTTGCACTGTCGTATTATATTTGACCCCTCATCTCTTATTTTTTAGGACATACTAACGGGCAGGGTGATTGGTTGTGGCTCTGAGCAAAATGGTCTGTATCGGCTGGTCCGGAACTCCTATGCTGGCATCTCTTCTCATTCCGTCAGATCAGTATCTCTGTATATCTGGCATCTTCGTTTTGGTCATCTACCGCTCCAGAAAATGCAACATCTACTACCTCAGATCCCTGCCAATTCATCATTTCGCTGTGAAGCGTGTCAGTTGGGAAAGTATCATCGGTCTAGCTTTCCTTAGTCATCAGAGTCGGAGCAGTAGCTCCCCGTTTGAGTTATTTCACATTGATTTTTAGGGTCCGAGTCGTGTACCTGATCATCAGGGACACAGTGTCTATCTAGTTGTAGTGGATGATTTTTCTCGTGTATCTTGGGTCTTTCTTTTAAAGAATAAATCTGAAGTAGGAGATGTGATTAAAAATTTGATTAATGAAGTGCAGAATGTTTTCTCTTCTACTGTCAAATATGTTCGTACTGATAATGCACTCGAATTCTGCACCTGGTCTCTCTCTCAGTTTCTCTCGTCTAAGGGCATTATTCACCAAACCACTTGTGCTTACACATCTCAGCAGAATGGCATGGCAGAAAGAAAGCGTTGTCATCTTCTTGACATTACTCGAACCCTCCTTATTCAGAGTTGTGCTCCTATCTCTTTCTGGGGGGATGTTGTTCTTACAGCTTGTTACCTGGTCAATCGTATGCAGTCATCTGTTCTTGGTGAGAAAATTCCTTTTTTTATCATTTTTCCTGATAAGGAATTATTCTCACTTACCCCTCGTGTCTTTGGTACTGTTGCATTTGTTCATCTCCTATCCCTCGGACCTGACAAACTCTCTCCCAGAGCTGTCAAGTGTGTCTTTGTCGGTTACTCTCGGACTCAGAAGGGCTATCGTTGTTATGAACCCATAAACAAGAAATACTTTGTCAGTGTTGATGTCACGTTTTTTGAGTCCGTTATGTATTTTCCCTTGCAGGTGACAGGTTGGTCCCATCCACTACCAACGATGATGTCTATGTCCCTCCGCCTCCTACTTGGAGTTCACATGAGTCCACTCCTGCTCCAGTTACCACGTCACCTAATCCACCGTCACCTCCACCACCACCACCTCCACAGCCTCCTATTCCACCTTTACCAAAATTCTATACGCGGCGGTCAGGTCCTGCTCAGGCTACACATCAGGCATCCATCACACCTCAGGTATGTTCAGATGGCATTACTACTGACGGGTCAGATATGGTACATGTGCAAGATTCTAAATTGCAGGAGGAGACTACACCATCCAGTACAGTGGACGACGATCTTGATATTCCTATTGCTATCCGGAAGCAAAAGCGGATGTGCGCGTCTTATCCCTTTGCTTCACATGTGTCTTTTCATCGCCTCACAAGTGACTTTCAGAGATTTGCTGCAGCTTTGTCTTCCGTGGACATACCACAGACCTATCAAGAAGCTATAAAGATTGATTGCTGGCGGCTGGCTATGGAAGACGAGATGCGTGCCTTACAGTCTCAGGGCACATGGAAATTGGTTAATGCTCCTCCTGACGCATCCATTGTTAGTTGTAAATAGGTATTCACAGTTAAATACCATGCTGATGGCAGTCTAGATCGATACAAGGCACGGCTGGTCGCGAGAGGTTTCACACAAACCTATGGCGTGGACTATATGGATACATTTTCTCCAGTGGCTCGTCACTCTACTCTTTGTATTCTCTTATCAGTTGCTGTGGTACGTGACTGGACTATATCTCAACTTGATGTCAAGAATGCCTTCTTGTATGGAGATTTGCAGGAGGAAGTCTACATGCAGCGGCCACCAGGGTTCACTGCTGAGGGGGAGAAGCATATGGTGTGTAGACTTCCAAGGCAATTTATGGCCTCAAACAGAGCCCAAGGGCGTGGTTCCAGAAGCTTTCCCATCTGATTGAACGACAGGGGTTCAAAAGATCAAATGCAGATCACTCGTTGTTTATTCAGAAGTCTTCTGCAGGTACGGTTGTCATTATGGTCTATGTTGATGATATTCTGGTTACAGGAGATGATGTTCAGGGAATAAAGAGGGCAAAAGCATTTCTGGGCCGTCAGTTCGTCACAAAGGATCTTGGAACCGTAAGATACTTTCTGGGGTTGGAATTTGCCAGGAATGCACAGGGTCTGTGATGACCCAAAGGAAGTACATTACAGATTTTTTTGACTGAAACAGGCATGGTTGGATGCAGACCATCGAGTATTCCCATGGATCCAAGCATGAAACTGTATGACGATGACACTGTTGAAGTAGACAAGAGGAGATATAGAGAAATGGTGGGTAAGCTTCTTTATATTACCATAACTCAACCCGATATTGCCTTTACAGGGTGAGTCAATTTATGGAGCAGCCAAGACAAGTTCATATGGATGCCATATACATGATACTGAGGTATCTAAAGCCGGGTGAGTCAATTTATGGAGCAGCCGAGACAAGTTCATATGGAGTAGCTGAGACAAGTTCTCCTGGTTCAGGGTCGTTATTTCGAAAGGGCACAGATTTATCTATTTCAGCATGTGCAGACGCCGATTATGCAGGATGTCCTAAGGATCGAAAATCGACCTCAAGTTTTGCCGTTTTTGTTGGGAGTTCTCTGGTTTCTTGGAAAAGCAAGAAACAAACTGTTGTGGCAAGGTCAAGTGCTGAATCTGAATATAGGGCCATGGCGCAAGCAAGCACGGAGATGATGTGGGTTCGATCTGTGCTAGAGGATCTACATATAGCCGTACTTTTACCTATGCAGCTTCAGTGTGACAATCAGACAGCATTGTTTATAGCCAACAATCCAGCATTCCATGAAAGAACAAAGCATATTGAAGTTGACTGCC
Source organism: Ottelia alismoides (assembly GCA_037367405.1). Classification (NCBI taxonomy): domain Eukaryota; kingdom Viridiplantae; phylum Streptophyta; class Magnoliopsida; order Alismatales; family Hydrocharitaceae; genus Ottelia; species Ottelia alismoides. The sequence continues at coordinate 1,072,842 of JAZKJV010002906.1, read as the reverse complement.
ACTACACTAGAGACTTGATCCAGAGAGGCTTGATATCTACAACTCACGTGAGCTCAGAGGATCAGACTGCTGACATATTCACCAAATCGTTGCTCAAAGGACCTTTCCAGAGATGTTCTTCCACACTGAGCATGATAGACATCTATGCTCCACCTTGAGGGGGAGTGTAGAGACCGAAATTATTATTATTATGTTTTGTACCTTTTTCACAATTTCTGTTTACTCTCTGGACTACTATGTATTTTACCCGTGAGGTCTCTCCCTATATAAGAGACCCTAGGGTTCCTTGGAATAATGAATTGCTCACTTTTTCCCAACAATATGCTTTATACATATTTCAAGTACATGAAAAGAATAAGGAGTTGACTTTAATTTTCCTTCTAGCTAATTGGTGGTCTCTATTTGGTGGTGAGACATCATACATGAAGGCGATGGCAATGAAGATATTGAAGGTAACATCCTCTTATTCTGGATGTGAGAGGAACTGGAGCTCTTTTGCAGCGGTAGGCTACCACATTTAGGATTTACTATTATTGATTAGATTAATATTTGGTTAATCAATTAACATTGAATACTTGCATTGCAGATTCACACCAAGAAGAGGAATAAACTTGAAACCAAGAGACTGAAAGATTTGGGTTTTGTGAAATTCAACTCAAAATTGAGGGAGCAACAATCTCAGAAGGGAAGAGACCCATTTGTTTCTAAGGATAGGACGTATGTAAGTGAGTGGATCGGACAAGAGGAAGACGAAAAAGAGGTGTTTTAAGGCTCAAGACTAACTTGGAGTTTGGTAGCCGAGGCAAGTGGAGCAGATGAATTGATGCAGCATAGGAGGAACCAAAGGAACATGGATGCATTATCGAGTGTGGAGGAGGAAGAAGAATTTATCACGGATTCAGACACTGACAGCGATGATGAAATTCCTCCTTTGTTTTTGACGATTTAGATTCAGAGTTTGATTATTTGTATATGAAGTTATGAACTATGAACCTTTTTTGAGTTGTTATGAACCTTTTTTGAGATGTCATAGATATTTTGTTATGAATCTTATGATCCGCTCTTTTATCTAAATAGACAACTTTGGAAATGTTTTCGACCTTGGGTTGAAAATATTCACATTCTAATACCTACATTTTATTTCTTTTAAATATAAAATGTCTAGTATTTGAATTTAGTATTATGTTGGTAAACGCGATATAATCAGACAAAGAAGAGGTTTGATAAATGCTCGACCGTAGGGAGAGGGAAGATTTTGCGCAGCAGGCTCATTTCCCTATTCATCACTGCATTCCAAGAGGGAAGATGAATGCTCGACCTACGGGAGAGGGAAGTTTTCCTACGGCTCTCTTCCTTTAGGAAATTTTCCTATGAAATGGAAAGAAGGAAATTTCCCTATTCATCACTTCATTCCGGGTCTCCTGCTTCTATCAAAGCAGCTCTATCTCCGAAATGTTTTGAGCTTTCCAGCAAGCGTATCGGGCATCAAGCAGTTTGAGTTTCTGAGGGCGACGTTTATTGGGTTATAGATATTATAGTCTAGTTAAGGAAGCTCTTGCAGAAGACTGAGGTCTTTGATGTCACGTTTCCGTAGTAGGGATATGGTCGTTCGTAGAACTCTGCTACTACGTCATACACAGCTGTACCTGGCTCTTGCTGAGTCCGGGTTCATCCGTCACCCTGGAATTGCAGCTATCGACTATCTGGGTTCTTTGTCTGAATGCAGCTTCGGGCTTACCTTACTGGGCTTATCAGCGGAAAATGAGATCAGAGAGCGGGCCTCCGAGTTTCGGGCAAGGGGTTGATCCAGAGGTGGATACGGCGGTGCCCCAATCAAACTCAGGGTGGAATCCTAGCCCCGCTCTTGGATCTCTGGATGAGTGGGTAATCCCAGCTCAAAGTCAAAGGCAGCCAAGCAAGTGACTTTCAAGCCAGTCGAGACGTCGACAGCTAGTTTCCCACCGCATGCTCCCACTGATCCTTTATTTGTAATTAAAATAATAAAAACCGCAGAGTCCGCATATACTTCCGCATATACTTCCGTCTGCCCGCTTACTCGCTTCAGACCGCCTGACCGAACGAATACCGCATAGACTTTCTGAACCTTGATAATAGTAAACAATAGTAATACATCACAACACAATCAATGGACTTATTCGTCTTTGTCCTTACCATGAAGAGTATTGCCTCGTCCATTAACTGTGCTAGTTCTACCGAAAGAACCAAAGCATCCCTAAAGTACTTGACATGCACATTGTTTGAAGTCATAATTTGTCAGATAATACTTCCAATGAATAATTTGTTAGTCTACTTGGAAATGTAAACCCACTCTAGATTCCAAATTACCCCATTCATGCACAAGGTTTGTTTCAAGCTTGGGACTGCACCTTTGTTCTCTCAAAAAAATGCACAAGGTTTGTGTTTTCTCGTCTTTGACGAGCTTCTGCACCACAATTTGGATAGTTGCTATTAAGTCAGCACTTGTACCAAGATTGTTCTTGTACTGGTACTTGAGATTGAAGTAATAAGCTGGACACAAGCATGCATAATTCTCATATTTTAATCCATTAAAAGTACTATCAAAAATATAAAAAATAGACTTATTACATAATACAAACCAGCCTTGTGAAGAGGATGAGAGAACATCTTGGACCAATGTCCATATTTGATGTTCAACCATACTGTGTATCCTTTCCCAACTGCTTCTCTGACCTTCTCTTTCATGCAACGCATTGCCTCGTAAATCACTCTCATGGTCGGCTTTTTATCGCCTGCGATTTGCAATGCAGACACAACTGGATCATTTATCTTCGTGACCCAGGTCACGTTATCCCAGAAGTGAATTTCAATGATCAATGTCTCCACTTTCCTCCCTCCTTCTGTCCGAGCTTCAGGTATCTCAAACCATTCACCTTGGCAACACATGGTTTTCAACCTTGTCTTGTGTTGTTTAAGGCTTTACAGTACTATAAAATTGGTTGCAAGCGTGTGATGTCAAGCCTCATCAGTTCACCATTGCACATCTGTCTCATCAAAATCAGCACTTTGGAATGGTTGTAAACAGTGTTTTTAAAAACGCGCCTCGAGGCGCTGAGGCGTACGCCTCGAGGCATTTTTCCATGAGCCTCATTCAGCCTCAGTGAGGCGTGCGCCTCGAGGCGTTGCCTTATATATGGGATAATTTTATTATTATTTTTTCTGCAATATTTTTTCTTTTTTTATTGTGAACTTTTCATCTTTCGTAGACAAGTATTTTCAAGTCTTTAAGCTCGTGATTCACTGAAATGCATTTTTTAAAATTTATTAACATATTAAACTTATTTTTACTTGGTCATGCATGTTTTTTATAAATCAACATGAACAAAAAATTGAGTCTTGAGTCCTTAAATCTAATGCCTCTACTCTTTAGTATGAATCAAGCATAAATGCTTTCTTTATTAAAATGTTTGGATGCAAGTCCCCTACTTTGACCTAAATTTTGAAAGTATATTTTGAAAACATGTCTCATCTTTTCTTCTATTCAATCGGGACTAAATTAATTCACACCAATGCATGCATGAACAAATATGATCATAACATGCAATATTCAAGTATTTTATCCCCTAATCATTATGGTAAAGTAAAAAATGATCACAGATTCACAGCTTACTCTCTTATCCTTCTTAATTGAATGACACATATCTCATCTAATTTTGAAAATGGTATGTTACATGTAGTCCCTTTAGTTAAATTTTAATCAAAACTTTAAATTTTGCGGAGAGTTGCCCATTATTGTGCTTACATATCCATATTTATTTGACTCCTTACAGATTTAGAGTTTAAAAAAAGAGAGTTATATAACAACTTGGATGTTTAAACCATGACGTTAGCCTTGAAATATCATGGAGTTATGCATTTAATCATAACTATTTAATTTCTAGAACTTAAAAATTATAATTACGATTAATTATTATCTTTTATGAAAAATTTTCTTTCACGAGTGAGGCTTACGCCTCGATACGCCTCGAGGCTTACGCCTCGAGGCAATACTAGGAAAACGCCTCGATACGCCTCACGTTTTTTAAAACCTTGGTTGTAAATGAAGGTGGTGATCATCATCGCTTACTCCACCACCTTCAAGATCAACTTCCTCTTGTTGAAGTCCTTTAGAATCAAATCAATACAATGTGCAGCACACGATATCCAAAAAATACCGTAGTTGCTAGACTTCATTATTGTTTCACCCACTTTCTTGAAGTTGATGCCATTATATGTGGCAATCAGAACAATGTTCTCTTTTCCAACATTCTTGATGATGTCCATCAACTTCAACATGTACTTGAGGTCCTTCGCATGATCAGATGCATCAACGGATTTCAAAAAAAATCGTCTTCTCATTGCAGTAAACTATGAAGTTGATGATATGCTTCCCCGTGTAGCTCGTCCACCCATTGCACATCAGCGTCACCCCGTATTCTGGTCATCTCCTCCTCAGCTCAGTGATGTACCCGTTCATCCCCTCCTTCTCCATCCCCAGATACTTATTCATTATCTCGTAGGATGTGGGAACCTTCACTCCCGCTCTTGTTGCATCGATCTCATCAATGGCATGTTGCAAAAATGACCCACTAGAAACATCGATCAGAATGCTTTCCCCGAAGACGAGCTTGTTGATGGCCTTACCCACTCTCTTCCGTGCATTGGTGACCATGCCCTTCACCATCTTCTGCCTCGGATCCTTGCTTGACTTGTATTGCTAAGACACGATCCTCATCAAGAAAGGTTCCAGTCTCTTCCCTTGTGTTTTTGGTGGGTGGTGATACTGGTGCACCTCCAGAACCACTCTCACTTCTACTGGCATCATAGAAGGCGCCTCGTGCACCACCAAGTTCTCTCTCAAACTCGCTCCTCATAGATTCCTTTGTTACCTTCGTATATGCCCTCCTCTCTGTTGTAATTCGAACATCAACAGGGTAGACAAAGTCGTCATCATCTGAATCAGAGGACATTGAACTCTTTCTCAAATATGAACTCCTTGAATTGCTCATCCCTCTTTGCCCTCATTGTATCCATGTCCTTCCCGTCCAAAGTGGCCTTCACCATGTCCCTCACATTTTTGGGACAATGCGTACACTTGGGAACATTCTTGTTGTTACCAACAAGATGTTTAATCATCCTTGTAATCCCCCCTCTTCCCACAGAAGTTGCATTGTGGTTGGCTTTGTTGCCATCAAGAGCAGTAGCATACCTCTGACTAATGTCCCGTTGAAATCCCTCTGATCCTCAGAACTATCAGATATCGAAACGGAATGTGAGGTCATGACGATGTGCTGAGATATTTGTATCTCTTTATATGTATTTCTTATTTATTTTTCTTTCTTGTCCTCTTATGTGATAACCCAAAGCATTTTTCCTATAAAAGAGAGCCCTAGGGTCTCTTCAATGATAAGTGATTCCATTATTCCAACATAGTATCGGCGCAATGGTCCTAAACCAGGGTTTCCATATCCCATCAAAAAATTCTAACCCCACCCGTTCCCCCCTCTCCGTCGTCGGTCAGCTGCCCAGCCCCTCCGACGGCCATTTGTGGCCCCCGTAGCCGGCGTGCGGCCCAGCCCCTTCGTTTGCCGCATGTAGCCCACCCTCCGTCGGCCACCTGCAATCCCCCCACGATGCCATCGACTGCAGCGGCTTCTACTACAGGCCGTCAGCCGCTTGCAGCCCTCTCTGTCGGTTGCCCCACCCACCAGTTGTCCCCCTCCTCGTAGCCCTGTCGCCCACAACTTTTTTGTGGGTTCCTGCCCCCACTCCGGTGGGTCGTCCCACCTCCTATGGGCTGCAGTCCGGCCACCGTTGCATGCCTATAGGGTCTGATTTCGACTGAAAAGCGTGATTTCGGACATATAAATCACATTTTTCGTCCCAAGAGTACACCAAGGATTGAAGAGGATGGTTTTTTATTGGAAATGGGGTGCGCTCCTGAGACGGGAGTCACCGCAACTGGTATTCATTTATATAAAGATGGGTTACATTACCGTGACGCCCAAAAGTTATATAGGGCATTACAATGTGAGACTACATTCTCGGAGTAGAACCTCTGATTTTTGAAAATCAAGTCATTCCGTCCAACCCATATGGCCCAAAGCACCGCAAACGGCTTGGAACAATCATCCGACGAACCCATGCCCACAGCGTGAACCGATCTCCAAAACGGCTCTAGCCCACTGGCCTCCACCCAAGCGACCCCTGTGTCCCTCCAAACCTGCCTCGAAGCCGCGCAGCCGAAGAACAGATGATCCGCATCTTCAGTTGATTCCTCGCATCTTCGGTTGAAGAGGATGATTGTACGAGTTTATACGTACAGTCATCCCTTCATATGGCTGCCAAGGTTGCAGAAATCGGTAGTCGGTACTCGGTCGGTGGGGTCACTGACTAAGGATTAATCGGCAGTCGGACGACTAATCGGATTTAGTCGGTCATTAGTCGATTTTGAATTTTTTTATTTATTTTTAATATATAAATCATTTTTTATGCGTATATTCTTATATATTTGGAATATAAATCATTTTTTATACATTATATATATTTGCATAGATTTGAACAATTTCTAACTATTATAATGAAACAAAAGGAGTAATTGACTTTAAATATAACATTAAGCATATTAGAATAGGTTTGATTTAAAACAAAAACAAAAAATAAAAAACCTTTATGTAAAAGCCGGTCGAGCTAGTCGGGTTGACCGACTAATGGCTGACTAGGCCTAGTCGAGTTGGCTACCCCCCCCCCCCCCGACTCGACGTCGGCCTAGTCGGTCGACTTTTACAACAGTGATGAATGCATAGACTTGCTTAGAGTAGTCTATGCTCAGTGTAGGTCCAGATCTTCGACATTTTTCTAGCATGTCAGAGAACAAGGGTGATGTATTTTCGTTGTTCGGTGCCTTCAAGGGTCCGGCTCCCATCGTGAAGATGGACGGGACCAACTATGAGTTATAGTCCAAGCAGTTTCGCACCCTTATGCAGTGTCATAGCAAAGAGCACATTTTGACTGATTCTGAGCTGACGAACAAGACTGAGGCTAATGCTTCATGGAAGCAAGATGATGCCTATGCACGTAGTTGGCTCTCAGGAACGCTCACGACAGAAATTGCCGACGACATTGTCAATCAACCCACAGCCAAGGCTATGTGGGATATCCTAGTTGATATAAGCAAGCCAAGAATGAGAGCAAGATCCTCCAGTTGCAGTTTGATATATTCTCGACCAAGCAGAATGGTCAGCCTCTTCATGCCCACTTCTCGCATCTCCGAGGCATGTTTGAGTGTCTTCATAGCTTTATGCACATTACTACCAACACTGAGCAGCAGCAGGCATACCAGAATGCAATTATGACAGGAGTTTTTTTGTCTTCCCTTGACTCTGATACGATGCAGCATGTACTCAACTGCTTACTGGAGAGACGATACCACCAATGGAGGAGGTCTACAAGAGGCTGAACAGAATCACTACTTCATCTCCTACCATAGTTCAAATTCCCTCTGCGATGTCAGCTTCTCGCGACAGAGGGGGTACTTCACAGTTCCGCGGACGAGGATCCTGTGGTCGATGGGGATGTCAACAGGGCCACCGTCTGGGTCATTTGGAGGAGACATGCTATATGAAGTATGGGTATCCTGCATCTACTCGTATAGCTGAGCAGATAGAGACTACTCCTGCTTCTTCTCATGATGTGAGGCTTGATGATATTATCTCTAGTTGAGAGAGATGATGACTACACCATCCGCCCCATCTGCAGGATCTTCAGATGTTGCAGCTACTGCCAAAGCTTATACGAGTTCGTCAAGTATTGCTTATGCACTTACCATTTGTAGTAGTTCAGATTTGACTGATTGGATTATGGACTCCGGGGCATTTCATCATATGTGTGGAGATCGAGCTCGGTTTAGTTCTTACAGATATATCATGGTCGGTAGATCAGTGGTGATTGCAAACGGAGTTCATCTACCCATTGTTGGTCGGGGGGATTGTCCTAGCCCCCTTGATGCACCTGCAGAATGTTCTACATGCTCCAGATTTTCATATGAATATTTTGTCTATTAGTCAAATTACAAAAGATTTACATTGTCGTGCCATATTTGACCCATCTTCCCTCGTGTTTCAGGACATACTCATGGGCAGGGTAATTGGATGTGGTCGTGAGCAGAGAGGACTTTACAGACTGGTCCAGCCTCTGTGTGCCGGTGCTACCGTGCTGCTACCATTCCTTCTGGATCAGTTTCTTCTTTTATGTGGAATCTTTACTTTGGCCACCTTCCTCTACAGAAGTTGTGTCATGTTCTACCTTAGATCTCTACTCGTACCACCTTGGAGTATGAAGCATGTCAGCTTGGGAAGCACCATCGTTCTTCTTTTCTGAGTCGCCAGAGTCGTCATAATGCCAGTCGTTTGAGTTGTTTCATTTTGACGTTTAGGGTCCTAGTCGAGTTCCCGATCATTAGGGACATCGATTCTATATGGTCGTTGTGGATGATTTTTCTATATTATCTTGGGTTTTATTGTTGAAGAATAAGTCTGAAGCGGGTCATGTTATTAAATCGTTTCTTATTGAAAGAAGAACATTTTTTCTGCTAATGTGAAGTTTATTCGCACTGACAATTCCTTAGAATTCTCCACGTTATAGTTGTCTGATTTTCTCAGGTCTCTTGGTATTGTTCATCAGACTTCTTATGCTTACACTTCGCAGCAGAATGGTGTTGTTGAATGCAAACACTGTCATCTCCTTGATGTCACGAGGACTCTTTTGATTCAAAGTCGAGCTCCTCATTCATTCTGGGGTGATGCGGTCCTCACTGCATGCTACTTAGTGAAACACATGCCTTCCACTGTCCTTGGAGAAAAGGTTCCTTTCCTGATTGCGTTTCCCGAGAATTACCTATTCTCTCTTACTCCCAGAGTCTCGGTTCAGTGGCCTTTGTTTACTCATGTCCGTGACAAGCTCTCTCCAAGAGTTGTCAAATGTGTATTCGTTGGCTATTCCTGCACCCAAAAGGGTACAGGTGTTTTGATCCTGTAGGGAGAAAGTATTATGTGTGTTGATGTCACATTTTTTGAGTCTATTATGTATTTCTCTCCTACAGGAGACAGGTTGTCTAATTCCGACTCATGTGATGATGTCTTTGTTCCACAACCTCTGTTATCTCCACCATCTCCGCCTCATATTGTGTCACATTCACTCCACCACCTCCACCTATGTCTACCCCTGACGCAGTTCTTGACACGGTCTTACATTTGCATGTCCTCTACCCACCCCTCTACTCAGGTGCCTTCCCCGTAATCTAGCACGCCTCAAGTTTGTATTGATTATATTGTTTTCTACTAATGGCATTGGTGACATGCTTGTACCACATGATACTCTACAGAAGGGATTGAGACCAGAGAACAGAGAGGTTGATGATCTTGTTGTACCTATTGCATTGAGGAAGCCACGTCGTAACTGTGCCTTTTATCCCTAGCTGCTCATGTTTCATTGGATCGTCTTTCAGAGGATTACAGGAGATTTGTCGTGGGACTTTCTGTTGTCACTATCCCACGAACATATCAGGAGGTTGCACAGGATAGTAGCTGGCGACTTGCCATGGTGGAGGAAATAGCCGCTTTGCAGTCCCGTGATACCTGGAGTGTTGTTGCTGCTCCTTCAGGTGCCTCTGTTGTGGGGTGTAAATGGATCTATACGATCAAGCAACAGACAGATGGCAGTGTTGATCGCTACAAGGCAAGGCATGTAGCACGTGGGTTCACCCAGACTTATGGGGTGGACTATCAGGATACCTTCTCACCAGTGGTCAGACATTCGACGTTGCGCATTATTCTATCAGTTGTTGTGACTTAAGACTGGCCTCTTTACCAACTTGATGTGAAGAATGTGTTTCTATATGGAGATCTACAGGAGGATGTATATATGCAGCAGCCACCAGGGTTTGCTATTAAGGGGGAGTCTGAGAAGGTGTGCAGGCTCCACAAGGCGATTTACAGCCTGAAGCAGAGTCCGAGAGCTTGGTATCATAAGCTATCAGAGTTGATAGAGCACTAGGGGTTTGTGCGGTCCACTGCAGATCATTTGTTTTTTGTTAAGAGGATAAAGAGAGGTATTGTTTCCATTTTGGTTTATGTTGATGATATTATTGTTACAGACTCAATGGTGATGATGAGCAGGGCATTCAGGCTACCAAGGAATTCCTAAATCAGCAGTTTGTGACTAAGGATCTTGGTAGTCTTCATTACTTTGTTGGATTAGAGTTCGCCGGGAACCATAGCGGTCTTGTGATGACCCAGAGGAAGTTTGTGACTGATCTTCTACTTGAGACAGAGATGACAGGGTGCAAGCCACCTAATACCCCTATGGATCCTAGCATAAAGATTATATGATGATGACACTGAGGAGGTAGACAAGAGGAGATGCATGGAGCTTGTTGGGAAGCTCCTTTATGCTACTATCACCAGGCCAAACATATCCTTTGTTGCAACTTGTAACAAGGTGAGCCAGTTTATGGAGCACGTTGGAGTAATTGATACTCTGATGTGTGTTATTCCATAGAGCCCTCGGGTCTCTTATATAGGGAGAAAACCCTTGGGTAAATTACATAGTCTTACACAATATAAATAGAAATTACGGAACAATAAAACGTAACATATATAAGTCTCTACACTCCCCCTCAAGATGGAGCATAGATATCTATCATGCACAGCTTGGAAGAACATCTCTGGAAAGGTCCTCTGAGCAATGGCTTGGTGAATATGTCAGCAGTCTGGTCCTCTGAACTGACATGAGAAGTGGAAATGAAGCCCTTCTGAATCATGTGCCAGTATAATGACAATCCACCTCGATGTGCTTTGTTCTCTCATGAAAAGCTGGATTGTTGGCAATAAACATTGCTGCATGATTGTCACATTGAAGATTCATAGGCAAGGGGACATCTACATTCAAATCTTCTAAGACTGCTTTAACCCACATCATTTCTGTGCTTGCTTGTGCCATGGCTCTGTATTCGGATTCAGCACTGGATCCGCCACAACAGTCTGTTTCTTGCTTTTCCAAGAACTAAAGAAGCTTCCTATGAAGATAGCAAATCCAGAAGTAGATTTACGATCCCTTGGACATCCTGCATAATCCGCATCTGCACAAGCTGAAATAGACAGATCTGTATCTTTCTTGAATAGCAACCCTGTGCCTGGAGAAGACTTCAGATATCTCAATATCATATACAAGGCATCCATATGAACTTGTCTCGGCTGCTCCATAAATTGACTCACCCGGTTTACTGCAAAGGCAATATCCGGTCGAGTTATAGTAATGTATAAGAGCTTACCCACCATCTCTCTGTACCTTCTTTTGTCCACCTCCTCGGTATCATCGTCGTACAGCTTCATGCTTGGGTCCATAGGTGTACTTGAAGGTCTGCATCCAGTCATTCCTGTTTCAACTAGCAAGTCTGTGACATATTTTCTTTGAGTCATCACCATTCCTTGTGCATTTCTTGCAAACTCTATCCCCAGAAAATATCGTATCGTGCCCAGATCCTTCGTAATGAACTGGCTTCCCAACATGGAACTTGGTTATCTCAATCCCCTGAGCATCATCTCCTGTAACCAAGATGTCATCAACATATATCATAACAACAACTATACCTCTAGGGGTCTTCTGGACGAACAGTGAATGGTCCGCATTTGATCTCCTGAACCCCTGTCGTTCAATTAGCTGAGAAAGCTTTCTGGAACCATGCTCGGGGACTCTGTTTGAGGCCATAGATGGCCTTATGAAGTCTGCACACCATCTGAGTCTCCCCCTCAGCCAGCAAACCCTGGTGGCTGCTGCATGTAGACTTCCTCCTGTAGGTCACCATACAAGAAAGCATTCTTGACATCAAGCTGGAAAATGGTCCAGTTACGTACCACAGCAACAGATAGGAGGATGCGAAGAGTAGAGTGTCTCGCCACTGGTGAAAAAGTATCCAAATAATCTACCCCATACGTCTGGGTAAATCCCCGTGCTACAAGTATGGGCCTTGTATCTGTCAGGACGTCCATCCGCATGATATTTCACCGTAAACACCCACTTGCAACTCACCACGGAGGCACCTGGAGGAATGGGGACAAGAGACCAAGTCCCTCTGGATTGCAAGGCACGCATCTCTTCTTCCATGGCTAGACGCCAGCAATCAATCTTCATGGCATCCTGATATGTCCGTGGAATCTCAACTGACGAGACAGCAGCTGCAAACTTCTGGAAATCCCATTGAGACGATGAAATGAGACTTGAGAGGCAAGAGGATATGAAGCACACTGTCTTCGCTGCTTCCTGTGAGCAATGGGCCGATCAAATCATCCATCACAGTGTTGAGCGGTTGATCCTCCTCCTGTAGTAAAGGCTCCTGCACAGGTGCAATGTCTACCCCATCATTAGTGTTAACATCAGAACATACCTGAGGCGTGTTGGATGGTTGACATGTAGCTTGAGCAAGGCCTGGCCGCCTTGTATAGAACTTAGTAAAAGGTACAACTGGAGGTGGTGGCGGGGTGGTGGTGGTGGTGGTGGTGGTGGATGTGGTGGAGTAGAGGAATGACCCAGGCTTGGAGGTGGAGGGCACATAGACATTGGAATCTGTGGATGTGGAGGAGACCAATCTATCACCTGCAGGGGAGAAGTACATGACAGGTTCGAAAAATGTAACATATGCACTCACATAGTACTTGTCATGAACAGCGTCATAGCAACGGTATCCTTTCTGTGTCCTGGAGTAGCCCACAAAACACACTTGATAGCCCTAGGAGATAGCTTATCAAGCCCTGGAGATAAGCGGTGGACAAACGCAACAGTGCCAAAGACCCGAGGTGTAAGTGTAAACAAATCTTTGTCGGGAAAAAGAACAGAGATTGGAGACTTTTCCCCAAGAACAGTCGTAGGCATGCGGTGACCAGATAGCATGTTGTAAGTATAGCATCCCCCCAAAAGGATAATGGAGCACAACTCTGAATAAGTAATGTGCGAGCAATATCAAGGAAATGTCGATGCTTCCGTTCTGCAACCCCATTTTGTTGAGATGTGTAAGCACATGTGGTTTGGTGGATAATGCCTTTAGAAGAAAGGAAGCGAGCAAGTGAACGAGTGCAGAACTCCAATGCATTGTCAGTATGCACATACTTAACAGCAGACGAAAAAACATTTTGAACTTCATTGATAAGATTTTGAATAACACTTCCTGCTTCTGATTTATTTTTAAGAAGGAAAGTCTAGGACACTCTAGAAAAATCATCAACCACAACTAAATAGAACTTGTGCCCCTAATGATCTGGGACACGACTTGGACCACAAATATCTATGTGAAATAACTCAAATGGGGAGCGACTGCTCCGACTCTGACGACTGGGGAAGCTAGACCGATGGTGCTTCCCTAACTGACATGCTTCACAACGAAAAGACGAACTCGGAGAGATCTGAGGCAGGAGGTGACGCATTTTCCTGTAGCGGCAGGTGACCAAACCGAAGATGCCAGGTATACGGAGATACGGAGCCCTGGGAATGGAGTGAGATGCCAGCGTAAGAGTTTCGGACGAGACGATAGAGGCCATTGTGCTCAGAGCCACAGCCAATCAACCTGCCCGTTAGTATGTCCTGAAAAATAACAGACGATGGGTCAAAAATAGCACGACAGTGCAAATCACGTGTAATCTGACTAATGGATAAGAGATTCATAGAGAATTCTGGTGCATGTAGAACATTCTGTAAGTGCATAGAGGGCAGCAAAACCGTCTCCCCCTGACCGATGATAGGGGAATGAGTGCCATCCGCAATGAGTACAGAACGACCAGGCTGAACAGCTCTGTAGGATTGCAGAATATCTTTCTCACGGCAGAGATGATGGGGTGGCTCCAGAATCGACAATCCATCCTGTGAGATCATGATTATGATATGAGACTGAAGGACTACCTGAGGCACTGGCTGAAGCAGATGCACTAGCTGACGCCGAGGCCGCAACATCAGAAGCTTCAGCACCCTCTGACGATGACTGTGGCATGATATCACGAAGCCGTGCCACTAGCTCCTCGAACCTGTGATCTGGAGTAGATGCCGGTGGACCCTGAACATGATCAGCGACACGTGGAGAAGGAGGGAAGCCATGCTTGGAAATAGCATGTATCTTCCGAATGACCAGTACGACGACAGAATGAGCACGTAGAACGTATGCGACCTCCGCGGCCACGTCCACCACTTCCTCTGCCACGAAATGAAGACGAACCACCTCGTCCTCTGGAAACTGCCATTGCCGAGGAGGTGCAGTGGCTGTATTCGATGGAACAGGTACACGACTGAGCCTCCTGTATACTTCTTCCATCGGTGGGATGGTGGCATCTGCAAGGATCTGAGAGCGTGCTGCCTCGTACTCAGGGTCAAGGGGCAGCAAGTAATACGCCAACCATAGTGGCGTTGCGGAACGTCTTCTGCTGTTCCGGCGTGGCTGTGAGCGGGATGGTGCTATAGAGCTTCTCGAACATTCCACGAAGAGACGTGTACAGGGAATGAAGAGGCCTCCCATTTTGCTTCGTGGTAAAGATATCATGCTGCAATTGTAGCATCTTTGTCTCGTTGCGTAACCTGAGAGTACGTCGTGGCCAAAATATCCCACATCGCCTTGGCGGTGGGCTGATGAAGGACATCATTCGCTATCTCCATCGTGAGCGTTCCTGACAGCCAAACTTTGGCATACGCGTCATCAGCCTCCCATGAGGCATATATTCCTGTCTTCTCCGGCGGTTCATCCTCGGTAAGAAATATGCATCTTACCACATGACTTCATAAGACTGAGGAACTGCATAGCCCACAGTTCGTAGTTCGTCCCGTCCATTTTGACGATTGGTGCCGAACCTTTTAAAGGCACCTATGGCGGGCATATCGACCTTTTGTTCTGACATACTGCCGGAGAAGAACAACTAGAGATGATAGACCAAGAAAGTGTTGTCTACCAAGACCTTTGAGGATTCAAGTGCATATGTAGACGTTATGCACTTGAACCCAACATCAATCCGAGACCGACCGAAGGAGATGCGCCCCGGTGGCGAGTAGAGGCTGTGGAAGCCTCTACCGAAGAGAGACGGCGGCTGGGGGGGTCCCTGCGGTGGGACTGGAGTCCCGGCGGCGGCTGGGGGCCGGGGACGGCGAGGGGGACCAGGCGGGAGGGCTAGGAGCCCCGCTGGAAGGCTGGAGGGGCCGGCGGCGGGCTGGGGGGTCGGCGGCGGGCTGGGGGGGGGGGTGGAGAGAACAAAACCAAAACCCTAGGGTTAGGGTTTTGGCTCTGATACCACGTTGGAGTAATTGATACTCTGATGTGTGTTATTCCATAGATCCCTCGGGTCCTCTTATATAGGGAGAAAAACCCTTGGGTAAATTACAGAGTCTTACACAATATAAATAGAAATTACGGAACAATAAAACGTAACATATATAAGTCTCTACAGAGCAGCCCAAGAAGGCTCACATGGATGTTGTTTATATGATTCTGAGATATTTGAAGACTTCACCAGGTACTGGTCTTCTATTCAGCAGAGGCACAACTCTTGAGGTGATAGCTTGTGCAGATGCAGATTATGCAGGATGTCCTTGAGATAGGAAGTCTACTTCTGGCTTTGCTATTTTTGTTGGGAGTTCTCTTGTGTCATGGAAAAGCAAGAAGCAGACTGTGCTTGCTAGATCCACCGCGGAGTCTGAGTACAGAGCCATGGCTAAGGGGAGCACATAGATGATGTGGGTTAGATCGGGTCCTGACTGAGCTTTTTGTTGAGGTACCTCTTCCCATGCAGCTTTTATGTGGCAATCAAGCATCGTTGTTTGTGCCAATAATCCTGCATCCATGAACGGACCAAGCATATAGAGGTGGCCGGTCACTAAACCAGAGACATGATCCAGAAGGGTATCATATCCACCTCTCATGTCTCTACTAGAGATCAGACTGTTGATATATGCACCAAAGCCCTTGGTAGAGGTTCATTTCGGAGATGTTGTTTCAAGCTGAGCATGATAGATATATATGCTCCAGCTTGAGGGGGAGTGTTTGAGATATTTGTATCTCTTTATATGTATTTCTTATTTCTTTTTCTTTCTTCTCCTCTTATGTAATTAACCCAGGGCCTTTCTCATATATAAAAAAGCCCTAGGGTCTCTTCAATGATAAGCGATTTCATTATTCCAACACGATGATCACTAAAATCTGCAAGGAAATTGCAGAACAATCATTAATGAGCCATACAATGAGAACAATTAAGTATTTGCTAATTATTTTACATTTTAATTTTCAGATTTAATATATTTATAATTTTTTTAACACTTAATATGCATAAACTCGTAAATACTTGGTCTTTAAAATTGAATATGGATTTCTATATTCCGATTTGTAAGTAAAACATCTTAGATCTAGAGGTTAGGGGACCAAATTCGAGAAAAATCACATAAGAGACACAAAACATGTAAATTATGCATAGATCTAAGGTTTGATTTTTGAAATTAATCAATTTTTAAAATTTTAATTACAATTTTTTTCCGAATCATGTTTTCTAAGTTTTAAACTTAAGATACGAGTTTCTCCTTTGAAAATCATAATTGCACAATAAAACACAAAAGCCCCAAATTCTCTTCAATATATCTCTTTTTTTTCAAAATGTTGTTCCGAGTTTATCATTCAAACCCATCATGATTCCACATGAAACACACAAGCCTCAAATTTGAATTTCATAAAATCTCACAACATATTCATAATTTCCCCAAAAAAAAAACACCATGATATGCAAGATCAATATGATAAGAACAAAAGCCCTCAAAAAATTAACAAATTGAAGATTTGGGTTTACCCCAAGGAGATGGAAAAAAATGGCGTTGGAAAAGAGAAGCCGCAACTTTGTCAAACACAACAGCAGCAACATAGGCGAAATGGATAGGTTTTGACTGAAATTTCGGTCTAATCTTGCCCCCATTTGGTATTTTTAATAGCAAGATTCCTCCGTATCTGTGAGATATCGAGATGGCCCGATATCTCGCTGATATTTCGAGATATTTCACCCGAAACACGAGAAAATTGATTTACAGTGTAGTTTCGAGATCTCAGTCTCGTTCGAAGTTTCACGAAATTTTGCCGAAATTTTCACGAACTTCGAACCGTGTATACAACTAGATAGAGTATACGACAGGGTTGTCAATAAATGCCAATGCCATACAGTTGCTTCAATGCCAATGTGAGGTTCCATGATCAGATAACCAAGATATTGGCAAATACCATGTCACATCCAAGCTTGCGCTACCCTTCTTGTCCCTCATCACCCATTCTCGTTGGCCCATGTGGCTTAATTACTGATGGAGTGGCGTTATTGGGAAGAGCAACATATATCAACTCCTACCATTGTTTATAGAAAAGTATGGCTTCTTGTTATTTACCTTGACTTCCTTCATATTACTTAACATACCTATTGCTTAAAAACATGCTAGTATTCATACAGCTAGTACAGGCCATGGGATCAAATATCAACGAAATTTGACCGAATTTCGGTCGAATTTTGATTTCAGTGGGTGACCGAAATTCGACCGAAATGGCCAATGTCGACCGAAATTTGGGGTCCCCTATTCAAAAACTGACCGAAATGATTGAAATTTCGGTCGAAATTTCGTTGCGGTCACTCACCGAAATGGTGACCGAAATCTAAATTTGAGGCCTTGGTGCAGCCCACAAGGTTCGTATACAATGAGTACTCGCAAAGAAGTGAGGACAAACTTAACTCTTCAAGATATTTGACGCTATTACAGAATCAGCCATTCTAAACTTTCACGTACAACTTATACTAATCTTTACTTTTTTCCCATCTATACGAAGATGACCTCCATGACACTTGTGGATCATTTCATCCTTATTTGCCAATATTTTAGAGGATCGTGAAGGCGTGAATAATGAACTAAAATGTGTGAGTTGCATCGCAACAATATTTTGGTATCAAGTAAACAACAAAGCGTGGAGGCGTAAGCGTCAATGTTACATGAGAGCTTTCGAGATAGTCTTCAAAAATAGAACTTCTAAATTATATAGAAGTTTATGGACTAAAAGCATTATATATTAAAGAAAATCACAAGGAAAATAATATAATTTGTAGTTCTTTTTGTTATCCCTTTTAGATAGGTATAACTCGTCCAGTTCTATATCATCCATCCTATAATGATAGATATTAAACAACAAAATTATGGTATAAGAAATCCAATTCCTTATCAAGAAAGTAAATCAGCAAGCAAAAAACAATATAAATATATATTATAAACATATCATGTTGAATGCTATCTTCTAAGATACCGGAAAGGAAGTAAAATTCGTACATATCTTGTAGACATACACAAGGTGTATTTAGAATTTAGCATTTATATTACTTCGCATACTATATATATATATATAAAGGCTGAACTATAACAGAAATCAAACAAAGAAGAAAATAGGCATAATAACATATAAATTATAAACAATAATTATGATAACCATAGAATCATAGATTTGAAAGTTAGAAGATGAATTAAAATAGGTTGGAAACCAAACATTCTACTTGAACTAAATTTAATCAATGCTACCTGCAGTCCCTGGATATATATCACTATATTACTAATACTTTCTAAATAACACTTATTAAATATTAATATAATAAAACGTACAATATGTGTATATAGATTTTATTTGATCAGTTTTAAAGCTGTTTCATCTCCATTGCTAAAAGGGGGCAAAGCCCTCCATTAAAAACGAGGGTCTAGTTGCCCGATCAATGAGCTTGAGGACGGGGGGCGGGGGGGTAAGGGTAGCATGCGTGCTCCCCCTATATGGCTCGAGGGAGGCACCCCTAAAACAAAACTATAAATCATTATGTGTTGTTAATACTATCAGTGGCTATACAAAGAAAATCAACATTTAAAAGCTAAAAAACCAACAATACCTTCAAGCTTCTTCCCTCACAAAAACAAGAAGCAAAATCAAGCAACATAGGTTACATCGATGATACAACATCGATATCGGCATGATATCGATATCGGTTAGTATATGGGAATAGGGCACTAAAATCCTCTAATTTCGATCGACGTGGCAAGATACATCGAAATCCCGCTGACAAATTGCAATATATCAATTGATATCCTAGAAAAGATGCCAGGTATATAGATACCCCCTACATGTAGATACCAATGTATAATATTGACATATCGTGGTATCTTATACCATGAGACCAGGGTAAGAAATGGATAATGCTAAGTTGCTTAAGGTAAAGGGGGACTTAGGGACGTGAATGAGGGTCTTATTAGAGGAAAAAATAAAAAGAAGATATCCAGCCAAAAGCTACAAATGATTGTATGTTATTCACATTCTTTTCCATTACCTTTTATAAAATCATATAGGCATTTATTTATTCCATTACCTTTTGTACCATCATATAGGCATTTAATCTCTCAAAATAATTTGCGAACATCAAAATACTAAAATGGCTAATAAATCATAGTAAAATAATATATTTTGACGTTTTAATATCCTAATAGCTCCTGTTCCATTTAAAGGACTCCAATTAAGCATTAATTTCATTGACTCCCATTGTTAGCCTTAACAAGCTAAAAAGACTAAACTATGCTCTAGATGAGAAGATGGTTTTTCTGATAACAACATTTTCTAAGTTCCACAAGTTATCTGTAACAGGATTAGCATGGTGATCCAAATATCTACCTGAAGTCGAGTCAAACTTGATTTCAGTTTTAGAGGCAGAAGCAGTCCAGCCCCCAGTTTTCTTAGCACCGTTTGCTGTCCCATCTGGTATAGCCTGAATCCTGTCTGGAAGAGCCATAACCAAATCATTCCGAGTGGCAAGTTCCTCTTTCTCGAGCCCTTTGACCTATAATGAAATTGGAACATCACAAAACCTTTCACAACATGGTGTGCTCAAGAAAATTTGGTTCACATTACATTTCCTTTTTACATGCGCTATAGAGTTGAACTTATTAACAAAGTAAAACTGTCTGTTAGGAAACTTCCACCAATAAAACCAAAAAAATATGGCCAATGAGAAAATGCATTGTCGTGAAGAAAAGGAAGTGCATAACAATGTTTTCAGGTCTATGGGCAGACATTTTCATTTTATTCATTCTATAAGATTAATAACATGATTACTAAAGGTTAGTACTCATGAACGTATTCCAATCCAGAACATCCAAGAAGAGAATTGCTGCATTCTGAATGTATAAAAACTGAAGAATTCATGGCATGCTGGCAGCTTGCATTCTAAATTTGCTCACTAACCAAAAATTGAAACACATGCTGTGCATTATTTGCGAAGTACTGGTTCCACCATATACAGGCTAAACCAGCACTAAATGATATAATTCCTTTAAAATTAGAGCTAGAACTTCTACGCGGTCCATGGCACTATAATTTCTCGCATTGAGAAACATTCAACGTGTTTACACAAACTGAAGAATTCATAGGACTCATACACAATACATATAAAACACTACCTTCTTCCCCATACACAAGACCCAAGCAGTCCAACATTCTAAAATATATTTACAGACTAAAGAGCTCCTAAAACGTATACAGTCACAGACCAAAGACCAATCCAGCCCAGCAGATACCAATGCTTTTGAGAAACAATTAGAACCAGAACTGGTATGCAGCACATGGCACTATATTTTCAAGCATAGAGTATATCACTATAAACCTATCACGTCAGTCCCTCAACAAATCGCAAAAAGGTTCTACAGCTTTGGCTGCCAAAAAACTAGAGACACCCTTCACCAAACAAGCAGACACAACAACAACAACAACAAAACCTTTTCCCACAATTAAGTAGGGACCAAACAAGCAGACATGACAAAAAAATTATTGCCTGCAAAAAAAATGGTCAATCACTTCAATCTTGTTGAGATATTTATCTCTTTATATTTATTTGTTATTTATATTTCTTTATATACCTCTCATGTAATTTACTCAAAGCTTTTCTTCCATATAAGAGAGCCCTAGAACTTCAATAATGAATAACAATTCTATTTTCCCCCAACATGGTATCGAAGCAACGGTCCTAGACCGGGGTTCCATATCCCACCAAACCCTACCCACCCCCCCACCGCCTCCGCCGCCGCCGGCCGTGCCTGCAGCCCCGCAAGCCCCTCCAGCCATCGCTGCCGCCCCAGCTGCATCTCCGGCCGCCCCCCTCCGGCCAGTCCAGCCGGTCGCCCCAGCCACCGGCCAACTCAGCCGGCGGTCCCAGCCGCCGGAAGCCGCATCTTAGCGGCCATGCCACCTGCTGCTGCTTGCGGGCTGCAGTTCGGGCCCGTTTTGCTGGTCTATAAGGTCTGATTCTGATCGGAATACATGATTTCGGACATATAAATCATGTTTTTCGGCCTTAGAGTACAACAAGGACTGAAGAGGATGGTTTTATGAGTCTATACGTACAACCGTTCCTCCATATGATTGTATATACTTGCTCAAAGAGGTATACTCCCCAGTTTCGGTACGGATTTTCGGTGATTATTCCATCATGTCAGATAACAAGGGTGACATGTTTTCGTCGTTCGGTGCTCTTCAAGGGTCCGACTTCTATCGTGAAGATGGATGGGACCAACTACGAGTTGTGGTCTATGCAGATTTGTGCCCTTATTCAGTGCCATAACAAGAAGCACATTTTGACTGATTCAGAACCGACGGACAAAACTGGAGCTAATGCTTCATGGAAGCAAGATGATGCCTATGCACGGATTTGGCTCTCCGAAACGCTCACCACGGAGATTGCCAACTATATCGTCAATCAACCCACAGCCAAGGCTCTGTGGGATATCCTAGCTGACACATATGGGAAACTGAGGACAACAACAACAACAACAATAAAGCCTTTTCCCACAATTAAGTAGGGTCGGCTACATGGATTCTTCGCCTCCATTCAGATCTATCTTGGGTCGATCTCGGACTTATATCCAAAAAGCTAAGATCCCTTCGTATAGTCTCTTTCCAACACTTCTTGGGCCGTCCTCGCCCTCTCTTAGCCGGCTCAACATCCCAACACTCACATCTCCTAACCAGTGCATCAGTTGACCTTCTTTGCAAATGACCAAACCATCTTAAGCGGTTTTCTCGCATCTTATCCTCGATCGGAGCTACACCAACTTTCTTTCTAAACCAAGCAGTATGACATTTTCTCAACCAGTTGCAGTACGACATTTTCTCAACCAAGCAGAATGGTCGGCTTCTTCATGCCCACTTCTCGCATCTCTGAGGCATGTTTGAGCGTCTTCATAGTTTTATGCACATTACAACCAGCACTGAGCAACAGCATGCATATAGGAATGTCACTATGACAGGAGTCTTTTTGACATCCTTTGACTCAGAATACGATGCAGCACGTACTCAACTACTTACAGGAGAGACGATACCTTCGATAGAGGAGGTCTACAAGACGATGAGCAGGATCACTACTATGTCTCCTACTTTGACCCAAACTCCCTTTGCGATGGCTACTTCTCGTGGTAGAGGGGGTACTTCACAATTTCGCGGGCGCAGACCTCGTGGTCGAGGAGGAGGATGTTAGTGCGGCCCATGCTCACATTGCCACTGTCCAGGATATTCGGAGGAGGCATGCTATCTGAAGCATGGGTATCCAGTGTCTGTCCGTGTAGCTGAGCAGACAGAGACTACTCCAGCTCCTCATGATGCAAGGCTTGATGATATTATCTCTAGATTGAGAGAGATGATGACTACATCGCTCGCCCCAGTAGCAGGATCCTCAGATGTTGCAGATGTTGTCAGGGTCTCTACGAGTTCGTCAGGTATTTTGCTTATGCACTTACCAGTTGTAGCAGTTCAGATTTGATTGATTGGATCATGGACTCCGAGAGTTCGAGCTTCTCATCATATGTGTGGAGATCAAGTTCAGTTTACTACTTATAGATCTATTCCTCCTGGTAGATCAGTGATGATTTCTAATGGGGTTCATCTACCCATTGTTGGTCAGGTGGATTGTTCTAGCCCCATCGATGCGCCTGCAGAATGCCTTACATGCTCCAGCATTTCAGATGAATCTTTTGTCTATTAGTCAGATTACAAAATAGTTACATTGTCGTGATATTTTTGATCCCCCTTCTCTTGTGTTTCAGGACATACTCACGGGCAGGGTGATTGGATGTGGTCGTGAACAAAGAGGGCTTTACAGACTGGTCCAACCTCCATATGCTAGTGCAGCTACTATTCTGTATGAATATGTTTCTCCTTCCAAATGGCATCTTTGCTTTAAACACCTTCCTCTGCAGAATGCCTTACATGCTCCAGCATTTCAGATGAATCTTTTGTCTATTAGTCAGATTATAAAATAGATACATTGTCGTGACATTATTTATCCCCCTTCTCTTGTGTTTCAGGACATACTCACGGGCAGGGTGATTGGATGTGGTCGTGAACAGAGAGGGCTTTACAGACTGGTCCAACCTCCGTATGCTGGTGCAGCTACTATTCTGTCTGGATATGTTTCTCCTTTCAAATGGCATCTTTGCTTTAGACGCCTTCCTCTGCAGAAGTTGTGTCATGTTCTCGCTCGGATCTCTACTCGTACTACCTTGGAGTATGAGGCATGTCTGTTTGGGAAGCACCATTGTTCTTCTTTTCTGAGTTGTCGGAGTCGTCACAGTAGTCAATGTTTGAGTTGTTGGTTCATTTTGATATATGAGGTACTAGTCGTGTTCATGATCATCGGGGACATCGGTTCTATATGGTTGTTGTGGATGATTTCTCTATATTATTATGGGTTTTCTTGTTAAAGAATAAGTTTGAAGCCGGTCATGTTATTAAATCGCTTCTTATTGAGATTAAGAACATTTTTTCTGCTAATGTGGAGTTTATTCGCACTGACAATGCCTTGGAGTTTTCTACTTTACAGTTGTCTAACTTTCTCAGATCTTTTGGTATTGTTCATCAGACTTCTTGTGCTTATACTTCGCAGCAGAATGGTGTTGCTGAACGCAAATGCCTTCATCTTTTGAATGTTGCGAGGACACTTTTGATTCAGAGTCGGGCTCCGCATTCGTTCTGGGGTGATGCGTTTCTCATTGCATGTTACTTGGTGAACCACATGCCTTGTACTATCCTTGGAGAAAAGGTTCCTTTCTTGATTATGTTTCCCAAGAAGGACCTATTCTCCCTTACTCGCAGGGTCTTTGAGTCTGTGGCATTTGTCTACAATTTTATTCCTGCTCGTGACAAGCTCTCTCCTAAAGTTGTTAAATGTGTGCTTCTCAGTTATTCTCGTACCAAAAAGGTATAGATGTTTTGATCCTGTAGGGAGAAAATATTATGTGAGTGTGGATGTCACATTTTTTGAGTTTATTATGTATTTTTCTCCTACAGGTGACAGGTTGTCCAATGCTGACTCTGGTGAGGATGTCTTTGTTCCACCACTTCCGTTATCTCCAACAACTCCCCATGTTGAGTCTCAGTCACCTCCACCACCACCTCCATCACCTCCACCTTCGTCTACCCTGACGCAGTTCCTACCACGGTTTTACATTCGCAGGTCCTCTACTCGCCCCTCTACTCATGTGCATTCCCTTTCATCCAACACGCCTCAGGTATGTAATGAACATATTGTATCTATTGATGGCACCGGTAATATGCTTGTTCCAAAGGATACTATACATAAGGAGCTGATACCAGAGAACAGAGAGATTGGTGACCTCGATGTACCTATTGCCTTGGGGAAGCCGCGTCGTAATTGTGCTACTCATCCTCTTGTTGCGCATGTTTCCTTTAACCATCTTTCAGAGGAGTACAGGAGGTTTGTTTTTTTTTTTGAACAAGAACAAGGGGGTGCACTCCCAAGATGGGAGTCACCACACCACCATTTTCATTGATATCGAAAAAGATACATCATCATCCGGATACCCAGAAGTTGTACAAAGCGTTACACTGCGCCACCACATTCTCATAGTAAAGCGCTGCCCCTTGAATATGACATCATTTCTACCAAGCCATATAGCCCAAAGTACCGCAAAGACTCTGGAAACATCACCGGTGGAGCCGGCACCCACCGCCCGAATAGAGCCCCAAAAAAGATCCGCACAGGAAGACTGTACCCACGGCAACCCCAAGGCCTCCCAGACGTCCACCGACAACCTGCAATTAAAGAAGATGTGATTCGCGTCCTCCACGCCATCAGTGCATCTGTCACAATGAACGTCCGTCGCGCCCAACAACCTCCCCCTTCTGACCTTGTCACACAGACGACCCCGCCGCAGACACCAGAGGAACACCTTAACCCTGGTAGGAATCTTAGCCGCCCAAATAATCTTGAGGTCCACACATAGGTCCTCGTCATGCTCCAACCCTCCAGCACACAACCTCTGGTACGCCTTCTTAACCGAGAACTTACCCTCCACCCACTCAAAACAATCCGGCTCCCCCGACAACTCCCCGGCAGAGGGAATCTCCGAAAGCAGCTGCATAAAATCCTGCATCCTCTGCTCAGACAGAACCGCAGTGAACCTCGGCGCCCAAGAACCATAGTCAACCACCTCCGCCACCCGCGCCTCCTTGTCCACAGCCAACGCCAACAACCTAGCGAAACGGAGCCCCAAGGGCCCCTCTCCCGTCCAATCATCATGCCAAAATCTGAAGAGAAGCCCATCTCCCAGCCGCGGGCGAAGAAGAGGCCTCACAGCTGGCAGAACCGCCCAGACCCCACTCCACAGCGAGGACTCATGACGCCGACTCGCCGCCATCAACTCACCCGAGACCCCATAAATCTTCCTCAGCAGCCGCACCACCAGTAAGTCCGACGGACCCCAGATGCGCACGACCCACTTCGCAAGCAAAGCCCTGTTCATACGTTCCACATCCCTGACCCCCAACCCGCCCTCGGAAACGGGTAGAGTAAGATCCCTCCAAGCCACCAGGTGCAGCCCCTTCTTATCCTGCTTTCCACTAGACCAGAAGAAAGATCTCATCAAACCCTCCACCTTCCTTCTAACCCCAACAGGCATCAAGCGGGTCGAAAAGAAGAAAATCGGAATCGCCGAAAGAACATGTTTGAGCAGGGTAAGCTTCCCGCCCTTGGACAAAGTGACAGCCTTCCACCCCTCCATCCGCTCCTCCAGCCTCCGAATAACACAGTCCCAGTCGGACTTCCTCAGTCTGCCGTCGACCAAAGGCAAACCCAAGTAAGAGATGGGTAATGCACCAAGGGGGCAGGCCGCCCACTCAGCTAACCGGATCCTCTCGTCCTCCTGCATCCCAAGAGTTACCAGAACAGACTTCTGCATGTTGATCTGCAAGCCAGAGAGACATCCAAACACGTCCACCAGGACAGCAGCATTGTGATTCTAGGCCTCCGTCCCCCCCAAAAAAAATCAGCGTGTCATCCGCATATTGCAAAATCGGGACGGAGATGTCCCCCAAGGAGAACCCCTCACACCAACCCTCCTCCACTGCCCGCCGAAATAAAACCGCAAGACAATCCGCAACCAAAACAAACAAAAGGGGAGCAAGAGGGCATCCCTGGCGCACCCCCCTCTGCGGTTGGAACCAGCCTCCCTCCTGACTCCCATTGACCAGCACCGAGCAAGAGCACGTAGTGACGCACCTCTTAACCCAGTCCACCCAAAGAGGAGGAAATCCCTTCTTCTCAAGCGACGTCCACAGGAACTTCCAGCTGACACAATCATATGCCTTCGCATAGTCAATCTTCCAAATCGCCCCTTTCTTCCTAGCTCTCTTCCATTCACGGCAGACCTCCGACGCAATCACAATACCATCCGCCATACACCGCTCAGGAATGAATGCGGACTGAGATGGAAGAACCACACTTGAGAGAACAGCTCTAAGCCTGCTCGCTAAGACCTTGGCCACAATAAGATATATGCCGTTAGATATCGAAATAGGCCGATAGTCTCCAACACCCATTGGGGTCTCTTTCTTAGGCAACAGAAAAATCAAGGCCCTGTTGACCTTCTCAAATCCGCGGTTGCCAACCCGGAACTCATTCAGAACCTCCAAAATTTCGCCCTTCAACAGCTCCCAGAACTCCCTGTAAAAGCACATAGAGAAACCATCTGGACCAGGAGCCCCATCCGCATTCAAATCCCAAACCGCCCGGCGAACCTCTGCCTCCGAAAAGTCTGCCACCAACAAATCCGCCTGCTGACCGGTCAACGACCCCGACCCCCTCCCGGTCCACCCCCAACCAGCCTCCCCCCTCACCCTCCTCGAGGCCCCTACAAAATGCTCCCGCAAAGCAACACCAATGCTCCTTTCCCCCGAAACCCTTCGGCCCCCCACCTCCACCTCATGCAAGAAACTCCGCCTCCTCCGCCCCGATGCAACCGAGTGGAAGAAGCGAGTGTTAGCATCACCCTCCCTCACCACTTCTGGCGAGATCGCTGCCTCCAATGAACCTCCTCTTTCCTGTCCTCCTGGTAGACCACCTCCAACCAAGCAGCCCTCTCCTCCACCTCCTCCGGAGACAAACCCCGGTCGTCATCCAGCCCATCCAGCCTGCTAATCCCCGCCTCCGCCTCAGCCCGGGTGGCCCTCCTCCTACTGGCGACCTCCTTCCCAAACGACAGCAAGACCCTCCTGAGCGCGGCCAGCTTCGCCGCAAAACGCGACACCGCCGAACCGGAGACGGAGAACGCCCGCCAATGCTCGGAAACCAGATCCCGAAAGCCCTCCTCCAACAGCCACTTCTTCTCAAACCGGAAAGAGAACCGAGCCACACGCTCCTCGCCGGAAAACCAAAGAACCGGGGTATGATCAGACAGCGTCCTCGGAAGAGCCCAAACCCTCGCCAAAGGGAACAATTCCCCCGCCTCAACTGACACCAGGAACCTGTCGAGCCTGGACCTGGACCTCGCATTCCTCCACGTGAACCTGCACCCTGCCGCGTCCACCACCGACAAGCCTAAAGAGCGTACCACCTGCCTCAAGTCCGCAGAACCAGCATCCAAGCCCCCGCCACCCCCCGGCCTGTCCTCCGAGAACAAGGTGACGTTCAGATCCCCACCGATAATCCAGGCTCCATCCTCCACCCCAAGCGCTATATCGTCCAAGTCAGCAGCCAATCTGCCATCCTCCTGACGGCACGGGCCGTAGACGTTAGTGATGAACATGCAAAGACCATCCGCCCTACGACGAAGCCTCACCGACAAAGCAAAGCGGGAGGCGGAGGTCCCCAACAGGTCAAAAGACTCGGACCGCCAGCCTGTCAGAAGCCCCCCGGAAGCTCCCTCAGCCTCTTTCATTGCCACCTGAAAGACGTCACCCCTACACACCTCCCTCCATTGTTGATCATCCAACGACTGCAGCTTTGTCTCTTGAAGAATAAAGATATCCGCCCCAGCCTCTCTCAGCAAATTATGCACCCCGAGCCTCTTGTCGGGCCGGCCCAAGCCCCTCACATTAATAGAGAGCAGCTTCATTTAGGCAACCGATCAACCATCTTCAAAGGAGAAATAACTCCCAATCGCCGCGCCATTCCCCGATCCAGAGCAGCAAAGCGGTTCCTCACCTCAACGGGACTTCGACCCCCCGCGCCAAGCACCTCACCTGCACCTCCCGCCACCAGCGCCGCCCTCAACGACGCCCTAGCCAACCTCCCCACCCTTCTCCCTTCACCACTCGCCCTCTCATAAGCCAAACCGAACCGGCGGTCAGAGCCATCTCCGCCGCCCACATCAGCGGCCCCCAGAGGCGAGACAGGAGCCTCCACCGCGCTCCCCTGGCCGGCAGCGACAGCCGCACAAGGCAGGGACGCTCCCTCCACCACCGATCCACCTGCCACCAAAACCTCTGCCAGCAGGATCTGCCCCTCCCCCAACTGTTCACCCTCAAGCGTGACCCCGACCCCCAACTCCCCCCTCCGGGCCGTACAGGAGGTTTGTTATGGGACTCTCAGGTGTTACTATCTCGTGAACATATCAGGAGGCCATACAGGATAGTAGTTGACAACTTGCCATGGACGAGGAGATGACCGCTTTGCGGTCGCGTGGTACCTGGAGTGTTGTTTCTGCTCCTCCAGGTGCCTCTGTTGTGTGGTGCAAATGGATCTTTGCAGTGAAGCAGCGGACAGATGGCAGTGTGGATCGCTATAAGGCAAGACTTGTAGCACGTAGGTTTACCCAAACTTATGGGGTGGACTATCAAGATACCTTCTCTCCAGTGGCCAAACATTCGACATTGCGCATTCTTCTATCAATTGTTTGTTTCACGGGACTGGCCTCTTTACCATCTTGATGTGAAGAATGCGTCTATATGGAGATCTTCAGGAGACGGTATATATGCAGTAGCCACCAGGATTTGTTGCTGAGGGGGAGTCTCAGAAGGTATGTAGGCTCCACAAGGCGATTTACGACATGAAGAAGAGTCCAAGAGCTTGGTACCATAAGCTTTCAGAATTGATAGAGCACCAGGGGTTTGCACGGTCCCTTAGGGTCATTCGCTTTTTGTTCAAAGGACACGGAGAGGTATTGATGCTATTCTTGTCCATGTTGATGATATTATTGCCACGGGTGATGATGAGCAGGGCATTCAGGCTGCCAAGGAGTTCCTAGGTTAGCAGTTTGTGACCAAGGACCTTGGAAATCTTCGATACTTCCTTGGATTAGAGTTTGCCAGGAACCAGCGTGGTCTTGTGATGACCCAGAGGAAGTTTGTGACTGATCTTCTACTAGAGACAGGTATGACAGGGTACAAGCCCTCTACTACCCCTATGGATCCAAGTATGAGATTATATGATGATGACACTGAGGTAGATAAGAAGAGATACAGGGAGCCTGTTGGGAAGCTCATATATGCTACCATCACCAGGCCAGACAACGAGCAAGGTGATCCAGTTCATGGAGCAGCCCAGAAAGGTTCATATGGATGTGGTCTATATGATTTTGAGATATTTGAAGACCTCACATGATACTGGTCTTATATTCATTAGAGGTACATCTCTTGAGGTGACAGTTGTAAAGATGCAGACTATGCAAGATGCCCTAGAGACAGGAAGCCTACTTTTGGCTTTGCTATTTTTGTAGGGAGCTCTCTCATGTCATGGAGAAGCAAGAAGCAGACAGTGGTTTCTAGATCCAGTGCACAATCTGAGTACAGTGCTATCAGCTATGGTACAGGGAAGCACAGAGATTATATGGGTTAGATCGATTTTGACCGATATTGTTGTTGAGGTTCCTCTTCCCAAGCAGCTTTTATATGACAATCAAGCAGCTCTATTTATCGCCAGTAATCCTGCATTTCATGAATGAACCAAGCATACAGATGCCGATTGCCACTATACCAGAGACATGATCAAGAAGGATCTCATATCCACATCCCATGTTTCTACTAGAGATCAGACAGCTGATATTTTCACCAAGGCTCTTGCTAGAGGCCTTTTTCAGAGATGTTACAAGCTGAGCTTGATAAACATATATGCTCCAGCTTGAGGGGGAGTGTTGAGATATTTATATCTCTTTATATTTATTTGTTGTTTCTAAGACTTTATGTACCTCTCATGTAATTTACCCAGGGCTTTTCTCCTATATAAGAGATCCCTAGGACTTCAATAATGAACAACAATTTTATTTTTCCTCCAACAAATCCGCCTTGCAAAAACTACAATTACAAATATAAATTCGACCATGGTATCACTAAACAATTACATGCAGATATTTGGATTGCATACTAGTTGAATATGAATACAAATACAAACCATTATCTCCCAACTCTCACAAAACCATAAGTGATATGATTAGTGTAAAATGTCAAAAACGAAAATATAAACATACAGAAAAAACCTTC
Organism: Ottelia alismoides; assembly: GCA_037367405.1. Lineage (NCBI taxonomy): Eukaryota > Viridiplantae > Streptophyta > Magnoliopsida > Alismatales > Hydrocharitaceae > Ottelia > Ottelia alismoides. Next base: position 1,041,998 of record JAZKJV010002906.1, on the reverse strand, counting down.
GTCCCCCTAACATCAGCACCTCCTAACCAACCCCCTTGCAAAAAAAAAGAAAAGAAGACCACTAGAAGATTGGCCTCCCACAACGGGAGGCTCAAGAAAAGAGAATGATGACACTCTTTCACATTTCGCTTTGGACTTTGTCACTTTAAAGTCGACACTGGAATGAGGGTTGTTGGAAAAGGAGTGGGTTGCCCTCCCATATCGACTAACCATTTCTTGTTTGTAAGCCTCGAAGTAGCAGTGTGGGGGAATGTGTTGTTGACATCAAAGCGAGACAAATAATGTGAAGGATGGAGACAGATGTGAGGCCGGTATGTCAAAGATGACCTAAAAATGATAGCGAGATACGTGCTTAGATTTCGACGTTTCAACAAAAATTGTTCTGTCGTTAATTTTGATTAATGAAATAAAATAATTAGTTAAATTCCAATCAAACATTAAGCATCTTAGATTACTTTACTTTTAAAAACACCATCAGTTAAACAAGAGTCTGTTGATTAATTGGATCGACTAGTCGATCGATCGACTAACTCCACCGAATCGATTAATTGGGCCAACTACTCGGCATAGTTGAATGATTCCTGCAAGGCTGACAAAAGTAATTGTATTTACCTTTACTTCACTAAGAGACGCTCTGAGTAAAAGCCTTTCTTCTCAACGAAACAATTAAACAGTTGTATACTTGTATTACGATTTAGACTACACCAGAAACAGCATCCTCTAGTGACATCTTTATAAGCCCAAGTTAGATCAAGCTTGGGCACAAAATGTAGCTTTTCAAAAAAGTGAATATGCCTAAATTCATGTGTTTTATGATGGCATGTTTGATTGTTTGTGATTATTTCAGCGCAAGTTTAAAATTGGTTATAATTTTGCAAGGTACTATTCACTCCTTTCACCTTCTATCTAACACACCTTCAGGAACATCATGCCTTCGCATGTGATCATGATACCTATTCGAAAGCCCACCACACTCTAACATAAAAGCATGTGAAGCATCCAATGTTGAGACAAAAGACAAAGGAGCCAAAGGCCATCGGTCTTTGAATACCACCAAACCATGAGTGGGAACCCCACCTAGCTGGTATATCTGCAAGATTCATATTTTCCACACTTTAACCCTTGTGTCCTTCGGCCTATTGTTCGTAACTTGCTAAGTTTTAGTGGTTGAAGATCTGGAAAAAATAAATCTTGAAAAATATAATTCTTGCAATTTTGAAAAATATAAATCTTGAAAGTCTGAAAAATATAAATCTTAAAAAATACGCATAACACTAATGACACGCTTTAGAAAAGATTAAAAAATTGAACTCCCAAATGATGAACTTGTCCATTCACATATCATAACTGAAATCGGAGGATTTATATTTTACAAACCTGCAAGATTTATATTTTCCAGAATTTCAAATTTTATATTTTCCAGAATTGCAAGATTTATATTTTCCAAATTTGCAAGATTTATATTTTCCAAAATTTTTTATACATTAAAACTTAATGAGTCACAAACAGTAGGCCAAATGACTCAAGGTTAAAAATCTGGAAAATATAAATCTTGCAAATCTGGAAAATATAAATCTTACAATTTTGGAAAATATAAATCTTCCAATTCTGTAAAATATAAATCCGCTGGTTTCAGTTATGTTATGTAAAGGAACAAGGTTCACCATTTGGGATTTCAAAAAAAATCCACATAGCACACATGACACAAAAAAATTGAACTCCCAAATGATGAAACTTGTTCCTTCACATAAGGTAAATGAAACCGACGGATTTATATTTTACAGAATTTTAAGATTTTCAACTGTTAAAACTTAGTGAGTCATGAGCAGTAATCCGAAGGACTCAAGGTTGAAAATCTGAAAAATATAAATCTTGCAAATATGAAAAATATTTTTTTTGGAAACAATGGGGGAACATGCACAGGTGCAACCCCGTGGTTTGAACCCTAGTTTTTTTGGTGGTAGGCACACTGCCTACCACCAGACCATTAAGTGGGTTCCCAAATCTGGAGAATATAAATTTTGCAATTCTTAAAGAGAGTTTGCCTTTAAGAACAAAAAGGATAATCCAGCTTCTCTACATTTTTCAAGCGTGTTCAATATCATTAAGAGCACCAAGTCCAAGCAATCATACAAAGATTCAATGAAATCTTCATCTTCCAAGTTAAAAATATCTTGAAAGAAAGATATTTCTTCGTAAATGGCAAAAACTTGCTTTAATGGTATTGAATCCCATGATGATTGCCATACATCCAGGCATATTCTTAGTCTAGGCTCACCTCTTTCTCTGGAATGAGCCTATGAGCAAGATAGATCTCCCTGCAACTATTGCAACAAAAACAGTGAACACCAATTTATAATCAAACTCAAATGCATGCTTGCAAAAGGGGATATTTGTATACTGCATTTTGTTCTCTCCACTTAACAGGCGAAGACAAGGGTGTAAAGATCCTTTACACTTTTAGAAGTCTCGGTACATGCTAAATATATTCACTTTTCCATGTTCTATGTCGAAAGAGAAGTTATCAAAACTATCCGCTATCAGAAGCCTTGGTGCATGCTGAAGGTGTTTCACTTATCAATGTTTTATGTCAAAAAAGATGTTATCAACTCCTAAAAAGGCCTTGGTACATAGTGAAGGTGCTTCACTTATCCATGTTTTATTGCAAAAGAGAATGCTTCACTTATCCATGTTTTATTGCAAAAGAGAAGTTATCAACTATCTCCTAATATTGGCCTAAAAGAGGTCGAAATATTTCAAGTAGAGGATCTTCTGGACTTGCATTTGTCCAAATCATTTATACCTGTTGGAGATCCCTTATTTCAAATTAGGTGACATTATCATAAACATACAAACACCAAATGATATAATTCAAGAAAAACTTTGACATCCACACATCTAGCTGTTATTGTCATCTTCTGCATGTAATAAATTGGTGTGGTTAGTCATTGGTCTCAAGGCCTTAATACTACATTGGAAAGGAATATAAAATGAGACGACACAAGGATGCATATACAGGTTTTTTTTAGTCTCGAGATGGGTTTCTGCCTCATTTGTATGATATCACCAATGTGGAAGTGAATCACATGCCCCCTCCCTTGTCTGTGTAGCAGCTCTTTGTCAGCTATGTGCACCTGCCTAAAGAGCTTGCTTTCAAGCCTTGGCAAACATGCTCTACGCACCCACTCAGAAAAGCGAATCAAGATCGATTAATTGTGATTAGAAATAGTTGATGTAATGTTTAGATGGGGATTAGCATCCAAATATGAGATCCCCCCACCCCCCAATATCCACGCAAGGATAGCCACAGCTAGGATTGTATCCATGATATCTCTACAAAGTCCAGCATCACCAGCAATACAGAAGAGGCATAGCCATGCATATTTCCGAAAGAACTAATCAATAACAATCCAATTTATACAATCCACAATAAAAAAATTCTCATTGCACGCGGTCGTTATTTCAGAGGTTTCGGATGCTAAATGCCTTTGCTTTCAAGCATTGCAAAAACCTGAAGATTCAAAGTTACAAGCAAACATTAGAACCCCAAATATCAATCTCGATCTCTCCTGCTGATAAGCTTCAAACTCCTCTACTATTCCCAAAACACAAATAAGCGTTCAATTCCTCTCCAATTTCGTTCGACTCATCACCACTGATTGGAAAACCACCCCAACCACCAACAAGTTTCGCTTGATTCGCACAGCAATTAGATGCAATGCGAATAGACACATCTTCGAATAAGACATCAACCTATGATCACATTCCAACATAATATAGGAAAGAGATAAAACCTAAATTGATCCAAAAGTTCAGACCTTCTTGAGCGCCAACCTCTGGAGCTTGGGCACCTCCTCCAGGAGCCGCGCCTTCGTCCTCCGGATCTCCGCATTCATGGCCACGGCAGCAGCCCTGTTCTTCTCCTTGGCTGCCAATTCCGCTTTCTGCAATCACACCCGAAAAATCCATCAAAACACCCATCGCAAGAACCAACCTAATCTAAGATAAATCGAATAGAGGGGGATGAAAACCTCGAGGGCGGCCTCGATGTCGGCCTCGACGGAGGAGTAGAGGCGGGCGAAGGCATCGTCGCCGGAGACGTTCTGATCTCGATGCTTGTCGACATCGTACTTGTCATACTTCTGGCAGATCGAGTCCACGCGCGTGAGAATGTCGATCAGAGTCATCTTCTTCCCTCGGGTTCCTTCTTCTGATCGGCCCTCCGCTCTCGATTGACAGACGAATCGATCGCCTGTTTTGCGGAGGAAGGGGAGCGGAGGGAGGAGGGATGGATCTGAGACGTTGGTTTGGAGGGGGGAGATGGGCGGTGGTTGTGGCGACGGTGGTGGGGGGGAAGAAGTGGGGTTGCCAGCTAATTCTGGTTGTGTTGGGGAGCCCGGCCCACAATGCAACCAATGTTTTGAAAGAAAGTCGAGCCTTACTACCGATTTTTATTTGAGGTCGAATTAAATTACACAACATATTTACTACAAGTACAAAACTTACAAAGATGAATTCACAGGTTATCCTACCACTACTTTTTCCTACCAAATCCATTAACATATATATAAGCAGAGCACTTCCACCGACATCTCATTAATTTTCGTCAAAAAAAACTCTCTTTTACCCTTCACAATTTTATCCACCGCCCATCAACGGCTGCTTTCCATTTTGCCCCCACCATTCACCCGTCGTTCCCCCTTTCCCCTCCGTTATTGAAACCCTAGCTGTCGCGGCCTCGCACCACCGCCAGGCCCTCCACTCTACTCCTCCCAGTCCCAACCATTCTCAAAGTGCCCTCGGTGACAACCTCTGCCTCCTCAAGCTCTGGATCCGGCAGCGTTTCCTCCTCAGGTTCCACCGGGACGGAGGAGCAGTGGCGGCGCACGACACCGCCTCCTCCCTCAACGGTGATGCGTTGGCCGCCGCCATGAAGGGAAAGAGCCACAAGGCCAAGAGCTGCAGGAGGCGAAGGCGGAAAAGGAACAAGAAGACGGCGGGTACGCAGCAGAGCGTAAGCGAAGACCCTGATGTCGAAAATGCCGAGGGAGATGCGAAGGACGCCTCCAATCGCCCAAGGACGATCTGTGCCCCTTCTCGGTCTCGGTTTCTTTATCCTTAGGCCGATTTGTTTGTTTTTTAATGAGAATCAGGGCGGGGTTTCTGTATCTGGATGAAAGTTCTACATCATCGTATACTATCTGTAGTTCGTCGCTGATGCAATAGGAGTTGAGCGATGACTTCTTCTGGCAATCAGGGTGGGGTTTATACTCTCTACATAGAAAAGACTGCTACAGATCATGCTCAACCTATGTATGAAAATATATATGTCAACATATATCGTTTAATAGTAGTGGATACGTGCAATTTTTCCCATACATTTGGATAAAGATTCTGATGGGAGCTGTCTTGAAATTTTGAAGCTTTTAATTACATACCAAGCCAATATTTATTCCTACAATCTTAAATCACTTGCCAAAATACCAGCTCCCATAAGTACCATTTTTATGCTATCTTAGTTCCCGAGTTAGGATTCCACAACCCCATATTTGTGTCCGCATTGCTCGGTGCCACAATTCCAGTCACTTATTTATTTTCATAGAGCCACGGTTTCATAGTCCTATATTTATTCCCACGGTTCCACAGATTCATATTAAAAAATAGATAGAGGAGGGCAAGTGTATGACAGGGTGATATCATGAGAAGAGAATATTGAAAGGAAGCAAATCCTAAAGAGCCGCATAGAGTCGAGCATAATTTGAAGATCATGAATTTCAGTTCGAACGGTTATCGAGCACTAGCAGCTGCTTCTAGGGTGATGCAACGGCTTCCGGCGTCGACGATAAAATTAAAATAATTTGGCGGTGGAATATCGGTGGAGAAAAGGAGAGGTTGAGAAGAAGAAAACTCGTCGATAACGAGGGGTTGAAGAAGAAGAACGCGGAGATCGCGGGAGGAGAGAGGAGAGATAGGGAGATAATGAGATAACTCAATTTTTCATAATACTTCACTGCTAAAAACATGGGACTACCATCTCTTTATATAGGAGAGATGGGGTTACAAAAATAGTAAACTGACTTAATTTGTCCACTAATTATCCTAATTGGACTCTAACTAATTAACCGACCAATTTTGAAATTAAAATCTACGAAATAAACGTTGAGATCACATGCGATCTCAATTACTTAATTAGACAATTACGACAACTTAAAAACGTAAATAAAATTGACGATTAATTAATTAATTAAATGTGGCCCTATAATTTGGGGTCACGCTGCATCAACTCTCCGGCGCTTTAAAAAAATCGTCTCCCGACGAATTGCTTGATGTAAGTACGTCGTTGGAGAATTCATCCCCGAGTTGTAGCTTCACTTTCCTCCAATTAGACCCTTTTCAACGTTACGTTTGTAGTTTTTTTCAATTGGAGGGCGTCCCTACAATTTTCGTATCCCTTCATTACCACTCATATTGTTAGAGGAGCCTTGGAACCTTCCCTTTGAAAAAAAAATCCCTGGAGGGGGTTCTGTGTAATTTCTCCCACTTAAGTTCTCAAGGGATTTCCAATCCCACTGTCCGTGGAATTCGAGTCCGTAACTCTTGGGACCCCAGTTAGGGATTGCCCGAGTCTCCTTCGCATTTAACGCGGGCTGGGGCGGCGGCCTTTCGATGGCGGACGGGATCGGAGCTGCTCTGCGGGGAGGCGGAGGTGGCCAGGGGGTTCTTGATGGCGGGCGGGGTCGGCGCGGCGCTGAGTTTTCTTGGTGACGCAGCGAGAGGGCGAGGGCAGGTGTGCGAGGTATTGCGGGGGAACTCAGGCGCGGGCGACATGGCGCAGGCGGCGAAGGAGAACGGGAGGGGGGATACCGTGGGGTTTGGAGGGGCGGGGAAAGGGACCGGAGGCGGTGATGGAGGTGCAGGCGTGTGGGGGTGGCGCGAAGGAGGCGATGGGGATGGGGTTGCGGGCGTGCGGGCGTGGGGCGCGGGGAAGGTCTGCGGAGGAGGAGGGGGGTCCTGGGGAGGTCTGCGGGAGGGAAAGGGGGGCGGAGACTGGTGGGGGCTGGAGCAGGTGGGGGCTGGGGCCGGTGGGGGCTGGAGCGGTGCGCGTGGGAAGGAGGTAGGCTAAGGCGGGGGCGGGGCTGGCGCGGCACGGTGGGGATGCGGCGTCGTGGGATGGGTAGGGGGAGGGGGAAGGGTGGCGAGGCGCGATAGAGGGCGGGGCTGGGGATGCCGCTGGGGAGTCTGGGGCTGTGGTGGACTTCGTAGAGGGCACAAGGAGGGTCGGAGGTGGTGTCTGGGGGGAACGACCGGGCGAGGAGGGTAGGGAGGTTACCTGGGACGGTCGGGGTGGTGCCGGGGTGGTTGGAGGGGGCGGAGGGATCGATTCCGATGGCGGAATCAGATCTGGAATCTCCTGGACAACGAGCATTTCTTCCTCCACGGGGCGGGTTTCTTCGTCAAACTTCGCGGTAGCGGCTTCAACGGTTGTAGACTTTGATTGGGCGTCGCGGTAGGCCTCAAAGTAGGCCATTAGGTCCCGACACATGGATTGGAAGTTGTTCTGCAAATCACGTACCATGTACTCCGTCTCTTTGAAGGTGGCGTCGATGATGGGATGGCTCGTCGTGTTTGTTCGGACGAATGATGATGCCGGTGCGAGCACCTGGATGGATCGTTAGGTCGTGAGAACGACCTAAATGCCATGCTCTGATACCAATTGATGCAAGCGGCTTCCGGCGTCGACGATAAAATTAAAATAATTTGGTGGTAGAATATCAGTGGAGAAAGGAGAGGTTGAGAAGAAGAAAACTCGTCGGTAACGAGGGGTTGACGAAGAAGAACGCGGAGATCACGGGAGGAGAGAGGAGAAACAGGGAGATAATGAGATAACTCAATTTTTCATAATACTTCACTTAATAAAAATACTGGACTCTTATCCCTTTATATAGGAGGGATGGCCTTACAAAAATAGTAAATTAATTAAATTGACAATCACTCTATCTTAATTGGACTCTAACTAATTAATTGACCCACTTTTAAAATTAAAATATACGAAATAACGTTGAGATCACATGCGATCTCAATTATTTAATTAGATAATTTCGACAACTTAAAAACGTAAATAAAATTGATAAATAAATATTTGGCCCTATGTTTGGGGTCCACGCTACATCAACTCTCCGCCGCTTTAAAAAATTCGTCTCCCGACGAATTGCTTGATGTAGGTGCATGCTAGAGAATTCATCCTTGAACTGTAGCTTCAAATGCCTTCAATTAGGTCCTTTTCAATGTTACGTTTGTAGTCTTTTTCAATAGAAGGGCATCTCTGCAATTTTCATACCCCTTCCTTTAAGTTGAAGTCAAAGCATAATTCCTTCAAAGAAACCTTTTGATAAGGACTTATATGAGGAGGGGCATTCCTGCAATTATTCTCAGTTGGTTTTTCATCCCTAATTTTATTGGTGGTGATTCCCATAGAGGTCGGCCCCTTTGTTAGGGCTTGGCCCTTCAAGTTGCCGCCGCAACTGCTGCAGGGACTTCGGTGCAGGCGGTGACGGTGTGGGATGTTCGCGGGGCGGTTGCGATGGGTGCGCGGAGGGAGAGGTCGATGGGGAAGCGGTGGCAGCAGCGGCTGAGCCGGGGCGGCGGGCTCTCGCTGGCGCAGCTTGAGGCAGATGGGGCCAGTGCAGTTTTGCGGGGAGGCGGGGGTTCGGTGAGGGAGGGCGCGGGTTCTGGAGGAACGAAGGGGGGGTGAGAGGTTGGCGGACGGCGAGGGAAGAGGGAATGGGAGGCGGTGAGGGCGACTGGGGTCCAGCGTAGGGGAGTCTTAGGGGATGGCAGGGAAAGGTGGGTGGCGGCGGTGAGGCTGGGAGGTGGCGGGGGAAGAAGGAGGGCTCGGGGGAAGGTAGCGAGGCGGGTGGCGTTGCTGGGAGGCGGGTCGGTGATGTGAGGAGGCGCTGGCGGAGGGATGGGGTTGGCGTGATGGGCGCTGGGCGTTGGTGGATGGGAGGGCGGCACAGTCGGGGCGAGCGGGGGGCCGCGGGGGAAGTCAGTGAGGGTTGGAGAACTCGCGGGGAGCACCGGGGGCGGTGGGTTTGGAGATGGGGCTAGGGCGGGGAAGGGTTGCGGGGAGGGTGGCTGGGCCGTCGTGGGGGGATATGGGGATGCCGGAGGGGCTGGGGTTGCAGCGGGGGCTTGCACGGAGGCCGCGTAAGAGGCGCAGATCAACTCGGAGGGCTCTGGTGAATCTGAAAATACCTGGACAGCAGCTTTTTCATCGATTTTTTCTTCTAAAACGGCCTGGACAGCGGCCGTTTCGTCTTCTTCGGCGATGTTTTCTTCGTTAGTCAGCGCGTCCAGCCATGCTTGAACCTTCAGGGATGCCGTGAGACGCTTTTTGAACTTCCGTTGACGCGAACGCGCATGCGGCCCATAAGATATGCGGTTGAGATCAAGCTTCAAACGCCAATATGCCACGGGATCGTTGAATCGTAGGAACGATTCAATATCCATGCTCTGATACCAATTGATGCAAACGGCTTCCGGCGTCGACGATAAAATTAAAATAATTTGGCGGTGGAATATCGGTGGAGAAAAGGAGAGGTTGAGAAGAAGAAAACTCGTTGGTAATGAGGGGTTGAAGAAGAAGAACGCGGAGATCGCGGGAAGAGAGAGGAGAGATAGGGAGATAATGAGATAACTCAATTTTTCATTATACTTCACTGCTAAAAACATGGGACTATCATCTCTTTATATAGGAGAGATGGGGTTACAAAAATAGTAAACTAACTTAATTTGACCACTAATTATCCTAATTGGACTCTAACTAATTAACCGATCAATTTTGAAATTAAAATCTACGAAATAAACGTTGAGATCACATGCGATCTCAATTACTTAATTATACAATTACGACAACTTAAAAACGTAAATAAAATTGACGATTAATTAATTAATTAAATGTAGCCCTATAATTTGGGGTCACGCTGCATCATAGGGCATCGGGGCCCTTTTCTATTAGTGATTCAATCATTCAAGTGAGTGAGCTTCTGTTGATTACATATATGGTCAAACTGTTGTCTCCATTTGATTATGAAAGATGGTAAATGGATATATGAGCATAGTTAGTTGGGGAATCATGTGTGCTTGTATAGGATCTAGAAATACACAAAATTCACAATATTTTAAAATAATCCTATTATTTTCATATAAAATTATAGGAAACGAAAAACGTCTGCTTTGAGATTTTCACTTTGTGACCGTGCAAATTTATTGCGTATACGTATTTACCTTCCTTTCGCATACTCTCACTTACACACACAAACCTAAATTTTCATATTTACACGAGTCCTTAAGTGAAGGCATAAATTTAAAATCTCAAATAACATAATAGTACAAATGCCAAGAAGACAAGAGCACCCATATATATGCATGAGATGAGACTACTTTTAGTACCTTTTCATTTCATATTCACCCAGTAAAATATAAGATAAATTTTATTATATTCCCGATCCATGTAGTCTTTATAATTATACTATGACCAGTGTAAATTATACTGCACCACCTAATCTTAGTACTATTCCACGCCATTCCACATGGCCGCAAGCATTAAATAGAGGAAAATTATGAAGGTTGTAGCACTGTAACTAGACAATATTTTTGGATTGTACCATAGTAAAAATATATTGCTAATATACTCCTTTTTAATAATGCAAACAATACCAAATATTTTTATCTATCTAGAAGCTTTTACTTAATATTTTCTAGAACACATACAATAAATTTGTAGATGTATCTCTTTAAGAGTTTTTCTACGATATTAACCAATAAAAATACTATGTTCATGATCTTTGAATAGAAATGGAAGATTTTCTCGCATAAATAATTGAAAACTAATCAAATACATATTACCCATCGAAAGCATAAATTTGTCAATCCTAATCTGCATAATTAGTTGATGTACAATGTTTTACAATGTGTTTTTTATAATTATGTACCGTACATACTTATTTAGTAATTCCGTGATACCTTTTTAGAATGGAAAACCCTTTCAACTTTGCACTTCTCGCAAACATTACATGTGTCAAAGCACGATTAGTGTACTTATATTATTGCTCTATTAGTAGTGTGGATACATGACACTACTCATGTATCCATGCAAAACACAGACACACATACATTTAATCTGGGGTCTTTCGTAAATAATTATAATGAAAGATAACTCCATGTATATACATACCCTATATATTTTTTACTTAATCTAAAAATCAGATTTCTATAAAAGAGTACATATTTTATTAAGAGTGTATATTTTGGAATACAAAAATATTCAAGCAATTGAACAAAAGGTGTTTTAAAGCATAACTGATTATCTACATATCAATTTTGAGATATAATTCTATTTATTTGTCATCAACTACATTATATCAAAGGAGTCATTGGTGATCACAATTGAATATATTCTCTATTTCAATTTTAATTCTTTTGTTATTAGGTCTACAATCCGAGTGCTTTGAATAAAATATACGAATAATAATAATATTTAGAAATTTCATTCTCCATTTCATGCACGGGCTCTCCAGACATCTTTGGACGATCCTGTTATATATTAAACATACGAATAATAATAAAATTTTTAAAATTGAAGAAGATCTTTTTATATATTAAAAAAATGACATATATCTAGGGTTTCAATCAAATAAGAATATAATTCATTGTCATTAGCTATTGTATCCATTTTCAAATGGATGTATATGATTACAAATAGAGATATGATTATAGTAATTAATCTAAAGTTCCATTAGATAATTAAAATCTATAGAAATTATTTGATATTTTAGATGTTTTGGGCAGAAGGGCTTCTCCCCCGTGCTTTTGCACGGGGTGTGCACTAGTTAAATACAAAACAATAGCCATCTAACTTATACTTGTCTCGTAAAATCCAACTCTCCTACCAAACTAGTCGTTATGAAGAGGAGAGAGATGAACTTCTTCTTTGTCAAATATAAAAGTATATCTCCCTAAACTTAATTTCGAAAAAAGAGGTTTTATTGATATTTATAAAATTTTACTTAGTTATAACATACATGCTTATAATGAATTTCTTTGTATGTATAAGTATTAAGTGGTCTTTTTAGTGTCTATGTTATTATATGGGAAATTTATACAGGAGAGCTGAGAGTTTTAAAAATTAATATTGCAAATTACTTGATAAAGAATCTTTGTAATTACTTTATTAATGTTGTAAACTTACTTCTTAAAATTTAATAATTTTGTTATAATGTGAGAATCTAACCGTATTGATGAATTTGATAATTTTGATGTCAATGACCATGCTTCTTAAAATTTTATATAGATGTGTATTTTTATCAAAGAAAATGATTACTTGCTTTTTCTCAAAGAAGATAGATGAAAATGTTCTTCCAAAAACTTTACATCTTTGCAATGATCTTAATGAAGATGAACACCATCCTCTTAAAACTTCACAAGTACAAAGTAGAAGTACAAATGATGTTTGTGCAAAGAAATTTAGGATTGTGTCATAAGGTTTGGGAATACACATTTGAAAAGAGAGAGATAACATTCAAACTTATATTAATATTGGACCTAATCAGTATATTATGGCATATTATCCATATCTCAAAGTGGAAAGCAATGTCAATGGTTCAAGCATCTTGATTTTACAAATGTTTTTTGTTAGAGTGTTCTCCTTCAAAATATGCGGTATTTTGCTTTTCGTATTATGTTTTCTATGATCAATCCAATTCCAAGTATGGTACAAATATCTTCATCTTTAGTGAATTTCGCAACTCGAAGATAATCAATTATGAAAAAATTGTTCTTTTTTGAATCACATTGAAGGACAAGACAAGACATAAAATGACATAAGAATGTTTGAGAAACTAAAGAGTAATGTTCCTTAGTAGTATGGGTTGAAGAACATAATTCCTCGAATATGGTCCCAAAAATGTTAATTTCATGAGTAATGTAGTGAAATCATATGGAATCTATGTGTTATATATATCACATATGAGCCATGCGACATACAATAGTTGTACAATAAAAAACCTAAAACCAAACCTTAGAACATTTTTCAACATTTTAATAATGGAACTCGCATGAATATGAAAAAAAAACACATTTTTCTATGCGTTATAGGTTTTTTTATTGTCAATAATATGTGAATGTCGCATGGCTCATATGTGATATATATAACACATAGATTCCATATGATTTCACTACATTACTCATGAAATTAACATTTTTGGGACCATATTCAAGGAATTATATTCTTCAACTATACTACTAAGGAACATTACTAGAAATAAAATGAATAAATCGCATGCATTGAAAATGTATTTTTAAAATAAGATGAAAGATAAAAAAGGAAATTGATTGAAATTAAAGATTGTTATTGATGATGCATAATGGTTGGTTTTTCAAGGATGCGAATTTAGAAGCATTGATGAGAGATTGTGTCAAAAATCATGGGAATTATATTGAATTAATGAGGTTTATTGTTTCTTAGAATGAAGAGGTAGATAAAGTTGTCTTAGAGAATGCACTAATAAATGCTAAATATAGTACGCTTGATGTTCAAAAGGAAATTCTTTGAACTATAGTATAGAAAATAAGAAGCTTCGTATGTGAATAAATTGGTATGCATTATTTTGTGTAATGATAATTGACGAAGCTAGAGATGAATCAAAGAGAGAACATATGACAATTGTTCTTAGAGTTGTAGGAAACATGGCATATGGAAACTTCTTGATATAGTTCAAATTCCAGATATAGAAGCCTCTACATTGAAAGATAAATTATCCCATGTTTTGTTACAAAACAATCTTGATTATACAAGAATAAGAGGTCATGATTAGGATGGAGCAGGCACCATGTGTAACGATGCAATGAATTGCACACCATGGTCATGAACGATTACATACATGCATATTATATCCATTTCTTGGCTCAATGTCTTCTAGTGGCTCGTATTATTGTTTCTAGAGAAGTTATCCCAATTCACAAGTTCTTCAATAAAATGACGAGTATTGTTGTTAGTGCGTCTTCAAAACATCATGATGAACTACAAGCTTCCTAAGTCGATGATATCTCACATTTTCTTTCCATAAATGAAGTTCAACTAGGCACATGATATAACCATATTGGCACTCAACAACGTCTCAGTGAAACTTGATGGAGTTCACATTATAGATCTACATGTAGCTTCATAAAAATGTATAATGCAATATGCAAGGTTCTCTTGGCTATTATATATGGAGGTAATACTTATGTGCAACATGGAGATGCAGATGAAGCTTACAATGCAATGACTTGATTTGAGTTTATTCTTATCTTGCATATAATGGATAATATCTTGGGAGTCAGTGAAGATCTATGCCATGTTTTACAATGATAATATATATATATTTGAATGTTTTGCTACTTACGTCTATAAAAGAGCACCTTTAAAAGCTACGGGATGATAGTTGGAATATATTGTTTGAGAAAATTGCATCACTTAGTCAGAAAATAAGCATTGACATGACATATATGAATTTTTATTATTCTAGAAGTCAGACAAGGTCTCCTGGATACATACGCGAAACTACATTAGTACATAATTTTAGAATGGAGTTATTTGCTGCAGTTATATACTCTCAATTATCAGAGCTTAATAACTTATTTAATAAAGATGCTACCAATCTTCTTACTCGGTGCATCTTTAAATCTTGTTTATGGTTACAAGTAATTCAATGTTAAAGACATATGCAGACTAGCAAGGGAATTTTATCTGGTAGACTTTACATATCAAAAGATATTATTGTTAGACAAATAGTTGATCATTATAAATCAGAGATCACTATACATCCTATTCTCAAGAATCCTTCAAATCATGTAGACCTTAGTCAGAAATAATATGAAAAACAAAATGCCAGTACTTCTTATTTTGTTAGTCAATCGATTCGTATTGTGTTAACCCTACATATTTCCACATCAACTATAGAAAAAGTCTTTTCGGGTATGATGATCATAAAATTCAGGTTTCGTAATAAGATGGAAGATTATTTTCTTATGACTTGTCTTTTCATATTCCTTAAGAAAGAAAATTACAAAGAAAGCTCAATAGATTCAATAGTCGATGCATATGATTTGAAGTCACGACGTGTACGATTTAAGTAATTTCATACTTAGGTATGTCCAACATCTTCCTCTTATATCCTGACTTTTTATAAATTTGAGCTATTTTGATATGACTAGTTGTGAGCATTTTCTTATTGGTAGAATAAATATGATTACATCAAACATACAAAATGGTTGAATAGAAGATATGTATAACAAAGTCTACCGTTTCTTCAAGAAAATTAATGCATGTTAGTTTTGATTTTATTAATTTCAATTTAAATTTTCATATCAACTTTGATTTTATTATAATCAAGTCAGATTTTATTTTTTCCATAAATTATGATGCATTTCATAAGTTTGTGAAGCAAACTTTCTTGTATACACTAAAAAAATCTTTGAATGGTATGAAAACCAACTAAGTGTAATCCCTCAAGAAATAAAAGCATACCTTTATCCTTATACAAATCTACATGAAAGAAAATGTTGGGAAATGGTTAATATTTTTTTATAAAATAATTATAAAGGCATCAAAGTGATAATATAAGTACAATTGAGAATATAGATATAATGATTGTATATGTATAGATGAATAATGATAATAAAAGAATGCCTTGTCAAATTTGCTTTAGTTATAGTATAGAGATATATATACATACTATATGATTTTGTATTGAAGAAAATTTCAAAAAATATAATATAATCATTCTTGACTCTATCCGCAATTTCTAAAACATCGAGTCCTACATAGGCCCTCACATCATAACGCCAGCTGTAAATATAGAATTGTAGAAGATGATGAATCTTAAATTCGATATCATCTATCCTCTGCAGGATGTTAAGCTATTTAGTTTTCCCTTCAAGAACTGTTATCGTAGTCGATCACAACATTATAGTATGTATGTTCATTATAGTGAAATAAATATAAAACTTAAAAAAGAAGGTTTTATAGTAAATATCAGTTAAAGGAGAAAAGAATTAAATAATGTTATTATTATAGCAGCCAATAAAATATAGTACAACTAAATTGTAACGACTTAGATTTCTCTCCAACAACCAAGTTTCATATTTGTTCCCTCTAATTAGCCAAAAAAGAGTACCAATTAGAGATGATTTAATACCCAATTGAAGGAGATTTTCATATCCCACTAATCTCTCCCTTTGTTCAACATAACATCTTCAAGCCCAACATCACCTTATTTCCCCATCCCTTATTGCTTTGGAGAGATTGAGAGAGTTAGAGAGAGAGAGAGAGAGAGGAGAGTCTTACTATGAGATTTCTCTTTCTCGTAGGGAGACAATGGTAACAAGATAAGGAAACAAGAAGAGTGATGATATGGATCAGATTGCGGTCGAGTTAATGTAGTCTTGTAGGTGCAAAATTTTGATTAAGGTATATGTCAATTTCATAAGATAATGCATATACATAATGACTTAATTTGAACAAGACATCTTAATTTATATGTGAGATTTGTAGGATAATATGTATGGATAATGATTCTAATCGAAATAAATGGCGTGTCGAACCTTTAAGAATGAGACATGGCCCTTTTGGCATTGCCTTTGTGTTAATTGTCATGTTGACATTCAAAATTTAGTGGTTGTCCCGACATCATTGAATATGACACGAGATATTAATATTCACATAATATTGATATATGGATTTAGTTAGTAATCTTGTTCCACGTTGTAGTACTTATAATAACCACTAACAAACATGAATTAGTCTCTATCCTTTTAGGTAGTTTATAATTTGTTATTCTCTTGCTGATTTATGCATCGAATTAAGTTGATAATCGTCTGTTAGAATTCAATTATATTTGCTTAAATTACGATATTGATACGTTCTTCCTTTTGATATCCTTAGATTTTACATATAATTTCATAATCTAACTAAATGCATTCACCTTATTCTAGAAATGATAATATTATTTTGTGTCTTTTCTGTAAATAGCGGGTAGATTTGAATTGGAATTTACCTTAGCAATTGGATCCTTGTTAGGGAATTAAGGAATGCAAGATTCATAATTTATTTGAACCTGCTAAGGCATTATTAGGCAGTGAAACTTGAATCAAAGTACTTCGTACTGATTTTATCCAATGTTTACTATATGTGTATTTTTGTTGCCAATAGATGGTAAAATACCTACGGTAAGTAGTAGCTATATATGAACTTTTACTTAAATCCAAGGATATTAACATAAATTATAAAAGTACTGAATTCAGTATTGTTGATCAGCAACCCTAGAAAGAACTTCAGTTCTCCCATCACACTCATCTCTAACTAAACTTGCATAGCTTAAGAAAATTTCTTGCAAAGACTTGCATTAATGGAACCAAACACAATGTCATCTACATAACCTTGAACAATCAAGAAATCATTCAAGACCGAATTCATAAACAAAGTGTAATATACTTTACCTAATGTAAAACCTGAGGTGAGAAAAAATATTCTAAGTCGGTTTTACCACGCTCGAGGAGCTTGCTTAAGTCCGCAAAGGACTTTCCTGATCTTAAAGACATGTTCTGGTCTCGAGTGATCTTCAAAACTGGGTGATTGCTTGAGTAAACTTCTTCTTTGATGAAGCTATTTAATAATATTTTTTAACATCTATCTAAAAATATTGATTTCCTTAAAGTAACCAAATACTAATATCATTATTATTGATTCAATCCTTGCAACAAGTGCATAGGTTTCATCGAAATCGATGTTTCCATGGCATATATATATCCTTGAGCAACAAGTCTTGCCTTATTCCCGATAACCGTCCCTAGCTCATCCAACTTATTCTTAGAAACCCACTTGGTTCCAATAACCGTGTGGTTTTCATGTTTAGGAACAAACTCCCGTACACGTTTTATCTCAAATTGAACAAGTTCATCTTGCATTTCCATTAACCAAGAATCAACGTTGTAATGCTCGTCAACATACTTTGGCTTCACCGAGGAAACAAAAGAGGATAACATGATGAATTTAAGTGTGATCTGGTTTGGATTCGTTTTGATATGTGACCAATCACCAACTCCTTTGGGTGATCTGTAACAAAGCTGAAATCTTTGGGTAACCCATGAGAGTTACTATCCTCGGGTACATTAGAAGGATCTGTGTGAGCATCTTCCTTAAAATCTAATTCCCCTAGATGAGGAGTATTGCTAAAGTTCTCATGAAAAGAAATGTTAATTACTTCCACGATAGTCATTATTTTCTTAATGAATAGTCTGTAAACTTGTTTCATGAGGAATAATCTAAGAATATTCCTTCTTCACTTTTACGATCGAAATTGTCAAGATTTTCCTTAGCGTTAAGAACATAACACTTACTTCCAAAACATAGAAATAGCCTATCCTTGATGAGCATCCAAAATAGAACTCAAAAGGTTTTTCTTTAATCATGATCAGATCAAAGTCCTATTTAAGACATACCAATTTGTATTTATAGACTCTGCCTAAAAATATCTAGGGAAGTCGGATAGCATTATACGGGCGCATTCTTGAATAGTGTGATTTTTTCGTTCAACTACATCATTCTAAGATGTTTCTATCAGTGCATAAAACTCATTCTTAATCCTAGCCTTATCACAGTAATCAACACGTGTTCGTTCCCGAACTCTCCACCATGGCCACTTCTTAACTTAGTGATTGTATATCCTTATTCATTTTGAATCCATTTGGCTAACTTCTCAGATTCAGAGAAGGCCAAGTCCTTAAAAGAAATGAACAAAATACATGTGTAATATAAGTAGTCATCTACTATGATAAAACAATAGCGACACTTAAATAGATCTATGTGTAAAAGCTCTCAAAGTCTTGTAAAGCTAATGTGCTTTTTGGGCTTCATGGATTTTCTATGGAGTTTCCCTAGTTCACATGTTGAACAATGTTTACCTTCTTATAGGATAGCTTAGGTAAGTATTTTATTAAGTTGAGTTTACTAATCCTATGGATTAAACTAATGGTGATCAAATCTGTTATGCCATAGTAAGAGTTCTTCTTGTGCCGCTAAGAGGCCATTTAGCGAAGAACACTCATCAAATCTAAGTGTGTAGATAATTTTGTACATGTGTCCCTTAAGCAACAAATCTACTGTGTCTTCCTTAAGCACTTGAAAACCAGAAGAAGAAAACATAACTTTAAAACCCTTATTACATATCTGAGATACACTCAAAGGATTGTGCTTCACCGTCGACAAGACTAATACGATTAATAAAAGTTATAAGGTTTCGGATCGTACTTCATCAATTATCATATCTTTATGGTTGTTTCTGAAAGTGATAGTCCCACCAGCTTGGCCTTGGGGTTGAGGAATAAACCCTTGTCTCCAGTCATATGTCAGGAACATCTCTTGTCCATGATCCATTTGCCAGTTTGATCTCGCTTGTGGCCTTGTGAAGTACGGTTTGGTCATGAATTGACGCTCAACTACTCTCTTGCATACAACCCTTGGTTCTGCAAAATAATTAACTGATTTCTTCGGTACCCATAGCTTGTGGGTTCTTTGAGACTTAAGATGGTTCCTTGGATTTCTCCTTGGTTCCATAACATTTTTTGCTTTGACTTGGCTGAGAAAACTTCTAGTTTGTTTAGTAGGAAAAATGGGTTTGTTTATTTTAACATGTTTAGAACTAATAGCTTCATTTGGGTTGTACCATATCTCATACTTGGTTTTAATCTGATAATTAGTTCCTAGGAATTGTCTAGGTTCTCGTTACCTTTAGTGAAATTAGCAAGATCACTTACTAAGGTGAGTATGTCATGTTTTAGCTTACCTACTATGCTTCTAGGTTGTCTATGTTTGTTTTGAGAACTTTAATTTCTGTTTTATGTTGTTTTTCAGATAGAGAGAGATTAGAGGTGAGTTCTCTAATGTGATCTTTCAAAGAGGTAGTCTCTTTTGAATGATTCTATATGGTAGTATGTGTATTTATTTTTAGTACTTTATTTTCCTTTTTAATTTTTTCTACAAGGCCATGCAATTCAGTAATGACTTCTTATAATTCATAAATTGAGGATTATTTGCAATTTATCTCTTCATTGTCATGAGCCATGAGTCTGAACAGGTTTCTTCTTTGTTGGGGTCGTCGGAGTCACTCTCAGAAGATGTTAAAGAGTTTAAGTTGGAGGACTCCCAAGTAGCATGGAAAGCTTTTCACTTTGGGTGCTTGCGATGGTGTTGGTGACTTTTTTATCTTTTCATCCTACACGATCTTCATGCCTTTGCTTGACTCATGACTTCTAGATTCTAGATTGTTACTTCTTTTGAGAAGGGGGAAACCTTTCTTGAAGTGGCTTATCTTTTTGCAGTTATAACATTCAAGGTTGCTTCCTTTTCTCATGTCACTCTTTTTGATGAATTTTGAACCTCCTAGTTAGCATGATGAGGTCTTCATCTGAGCTATCCTCTGAGGTTATTTCTATTTCTTGAAGTGTTATGCCTTTCTTTTTCTTTAATTTAGCTTCAACCTCTATAATATGAGTCTTTTCAACTTCATGGGCTAGATGTTTATGAGTTCGTCAGGAGGGAGGGTCTTGACATCATTGGCTTCTTTTATCACATTTGTTGTCATGTCCACGTAGGGGGTGAGAGATATCAAGATCTTCTTCACTTATTCTGACTCAACAATATCAACTTTGAGGTTTCTGAGATTGTTTATGATAGCAGAGAACCTAGTGTACATGTAACAAAAAGACTATCTACTTTTCATCTTTAAAAGTTCATACCTCTATTACTATATACTGACTTGAGATTCTTGCGGCATTGCGGTGCCTTCATACGTGAAGCTAAGCTTGTTCCGAATCTCGTAAGTTGTCTTACAAGCCGATTCAAGATTGAACTCATCTATTGGAATTATTACGTTCATAGCCTTGGAATTGTAGGATGCTTTCTTCTTATCAACGTCAGTAAGAGTAGTTCCGTTCTTTCATAAAAATAGTAGTTCTAACAGTTGGTCTTGTGTATTTGGTCTCTATGATATTCCAGACGCCAATACAAATAGATTCAAAACGATATGGATGCCTATCTTCCCATTGTTGTAGTTGGTGCCATCAAAGTGTGGTGACCTGAGTGTGGATTGACTCTAAAAGATCTTGCTTCGATGATGTTGCCATGTGTATCTTCGCGGAGTTTCTTAAAAGTATTGAATTAAGCTATGTTGCCAAATGTGAGTTTGGGGATTGTGACACCACTAGAGGGGTTGAATAGTGGTTAGTAGATATCATAGAAAAGCGATCACAAGAGCTTGATAAATATAAGTGATCGAGCAGAGGATGAAGCAGCTGGACAAGCTGGATGATATTACCCGATACCTGGGGCTTCTTTTTAACACGATCAGTGCATGCCAGAGTTAGAGTGCAATAGCTGATACTCTACAGTGGAGCAGACCACTTCCTCAGCACCATAGAGTACCAGAGTGCCTTCCACAGTTCAGCACATCTACTACGTGCTGACTCCAGATCAGGTTTCGTTGCAGTCTACTTCATCATGTGTTGTTCCATACTATCCAGAGTACCAGTACATTCCATAGCCACACTGTCCACCTTCACCTCATATTCAGGAGGTGAACAACATTTGAGCGACCCCGAGTGTAGTCAGCCCCATCCATCAAGGAAGGGACAACTCAGTTCTCAGCCATGTTAGAGACCCCTTCATCACTTTCAGGGGGGCATACCATAGCCCCAACACTAGTAGCCAGAGTAATTTTAAACTTAATGTGGAATATCCAACAAGCATATGATATTTAGATAAAAAAAATCTAATCAACACACTTGCACATTGCTTTTACATGGAAACCCATCTGGGCAAAAACCATGACCTGACTCTTCCTGACTCAAGATTTCCTAATCAGCCAAGCTAATCAACTTCTTAACTATAAAGCCCTAGATATTTATGTAGATATCTCTACCGTTTACAATGCCTTAACGCTTCACAATATTGGATCTGACACCAAAATCAACACTATAGATCACACACTGTAGCACTTGTAGAAGAATGGGTGGGCTTCGACTTTCTTATGACTTCCATGGAGTTCTTGCTTCTAGTAGCTTCTCTGCACACATAGGATCAGACACATGAGGTCCTACAGAAAGAGGTTAACTAGAAATAAGAGATAGATATCAATAATCTTTTCAGAAAAACTTATCTTAACATATATTGAAAAGGATTCTTAATTCAAGAACATTGATATCTAACCAGCAGAATATAATTGCACAATATATTCACAGATATACACACAACAATTATATCACAGATAGCACAGGTGAATAGATAATATCAATTATAAAATAAATATCACCGAACTAGAAAGCGTTGCCAAAAGAGTTATGAGTGCTATCAGAAAAACTTGAACTCTAGCGAACAATGAACTTTGTCAATTCAATAGTGATATCACAGCTATCAACTAGCAAAATTCTTCTATAAATAATCAAATGAATAGAAGACGTGAGAAAGAATTATCAAGACAATCATTTTGGAAAGAGCTTCTTGCATTTCTAGAGAGAATAAGACTAAATATTCAAAATGTGTGCCTTCCAACAATGGGTATGGGTTCCCTTATATAGGGGTCAAGAAATATGATCATTGGAAACAAAATTAGCAACAAATCAATGAAAATTTGAATTGATGATTGATCAACCAAGATACAATGACCGATCAGACAAAAATGATCGATTAGATCAAATGTAATGGTTGATCATTTTTTACCGCTAGAATGGAATTCAATTATGATTGATCAAGTCAAATGGTGATGGTCTATCAATCATGGTTGATTAGATAGAAATACATGTTCGATCAGTGATGGTTTCTCATTGATAACAGGTTGTCGATCTGAATTGAATTGTTCGATATCTAAATTTGGAAATTACCCGTTGAAGCTTGCAGGAGATTACAACTTTCTAAAAGAATACAAGTAAATAAACAATATTTTTTTAACAGAGTTAAGCAACTTTTAATCTTTTTATGTGCTTGAAGTCAAAGATACTTCGAAGACTACTTGAGATGAAGTCACACTTGTTGTCCTACAATTAAAATAAACAAGCGAGCGACTACGATGTGTGTGTGTCATCTTTAAACATCAAATAACTAATAATGTGATGTATTATGAAATGCATCAATCCATAGTATTCCCAATACTCCATCATCCTACATATTGGAAGACTTTGATACACCTGAAGTCCAAACCCTTATTTGACTGTCACCTTCTAGGATATAGCAGTTGATTTCTCAATAGATAATTGGGTATTATATTATCATGTACTTTCTAGAACTATATATCAATGTTTTGAATTCATATCTTATTCCATAAATAAGACAACATGATGGAATTCTATTTTATCCCAAATATCTCATGAGTGAGTTTTGTTTATCAGTTTATCAAGTACAAACATGTATGATCCCTTTGAGAGATCATACATCTCATATGTCATCATAATGCACACCAGCACATAGGTGTATGAACCTTGTCTATATTTTCAACCTAATGGCATGTCTAATGCACATACTTGGACATATAAATGTATATCTGTCTTAGGTCAAATTATGCATGCTTGGCGTGACATATATGATTCAAGTATTAATTTATCTTGACCTCATCAGGAAAAACCCAAATATTTTACCAAATAATTGATTTTTGGGACATATTTTATTCCTTATTATTCATATATCAACTAAATAAATTTTATACATGGAAGTTGTAGATAAAAATACATAGAAAAATGCAAAATTTATTTCACACAAAAATAATGTATATTGTATTTTCTACACTCAGAATAGAAATCCAAAATCCCGAATTCTCGTACATGTATCTTCTCTGTATGAACTGAAAATTCATCAAAATCACATCTAATTGTATATAAATTTTTTAGATATATAAATGAAGGTGGTTTCATTTAGTTTGGAGTTAAGATGCAAAAGCTAAGTTTTGGACCCCTATTGTACTATATACCTGAATAAAATATTTATTTTATATATTCTTTATATTTTCACGATTTCATATTTTTTTATAATTTTCTAAATATTATTTATAATGTGTGTACATAATTAGATTAAAATAAATCCATTAAAAATAAAGCAAAATAATTGTATATACAAAAATACATAGATGAATTGCGTATACATAAACCTATATAATAAATACATTAATTTAATTAAATGTATAAATAACTTCAGGAAAATATAATAAAAATATATTTAGGTGTATTTAAATAAGTCACTAATATATAATTAGGTATATAAAATAATAAAATCCAAATAAAAATAAATATAGAATACAATGTAAATATACCTATAAATATACATGTAAAAAGTAACCTCTAATAAATTAAGTTGTAAAAATAAATAAAAATCATAATAAAATACTACATAAAAATATAAAATATTTTTCATGTATTATATAAAAATAAAAAATCATTTACTATTTTATTTTTGATTTATTTTCTATTTTATCTTCTTGCGGGTAACGTGGCCCAATCAGGGCCAACCGCCCATTGACCTGCAGCAAACTACCCCCTACTCGCCTAGGTCTATCAAATCTGCTGACCGCCTTCTTCCTCGATTCTTCCCATCATTCCTTGCATTTTATGTAACGACCCGGACCCGTGTGACCAACGTGGCATGTTATATATATATAATCAGGTAGGATTAAATTCCATATTTCTGAGATAATGTTGTGAAATTCTAATTACAGGAAGGGAGGGAGGGCTCGTGAACCATTATCATATTACCAGTACTCTCAATAGATCCTTCATAGTAATCTTCCTAATAGTAATGTTATCTTCCTATTCAAGGCCAGTTTTCCTCGATAACGGATCAGGGACCTAAGCTTGGGACGTTACATTTTCAAGGAATGATCCCTTCTGCATTTTTGTTCCTCGATCATTGTTGTTTCATGCTGTGATCTCTCCTCGATCGACGGAGCATTGGTCGACGGGATGGCAGTGGTCAAAGTCTCCCTCGTATAAAACCAACCCTGACCTCCATTTGAATTTGATATCCCTTAAACCCTCAAAATCCCCAAATCTTATGTTTGAAGCTTCCTAGTGATAGCAGGAACATCGAGGATCACTTTGGCATGGAGGAAGAGGATTGGTGTTGAAGATCCGAGCTCCTCCGGGCAGGTTGACGAACCCAAAAATGCCCCCGCTAATTATGTGGAATTAAAGTTTAATGTGAACGTTGTAGGCAGGCAATTCGGATTAATCAAAACCGCTAAAATTAATTTGTCGATTAATGCGAGCGATTAATTTATTTTTTACTTGGAAAAGCCCAAGGTCGAACTCAAGGAGGCCACCATCTCCTTAGATTGATTATATGCGATCTATAAACTACGTTTTCATGGAATATTTTTTGTATTTTTAAATACAATAATGGATGAAATGCAAATTTGGCAAAGTTCACGGACTAAAATGTAATTTTCATTCAATCATTGTCCAAAAAATATGAAACTTAGCCAGAAGATGAAATATGATGAAATTAAGCTAGTGTAATTTTTGGAATTTTCGGATGCAATATGAATTAATTACGAATAAAATATGACTGCAGAGTGATTTTCGAGCAAAATAATTTTAATAAATACCAAACACCAATATTTTCCAAATATTAAATTATCCTAGATAAGTCTATATGAGTGATATCTAGAATAATTTCTAATTCCTTAAAATACTAAGTTGGAATTAATTAAAAATTAATTACTTAAACCATTGATTATTTTATTGTGACCTCTATATGCATGCAAATACAATAAAATTTGGGCACAATAAAGAAGTCAACTAATTCTAGCCAGCCTGAATTTTGGAAAATTTTGGAACTATGATTAATTTTATATGAATTTTACAGCACACAATGGGTAAAATATGCAATATTTCACCAAAACATTTTTAAATAATTAACCGTTGTTCATAAAAATACCAATAAATATTCAGGAGATCAAGAATTACATTGTCTTATACATATTATATAGTTCCTATTTTTATTTTTAATAAGGGATTTAATATTTAAAATAGCTAAATATATATTTACATATATGTACAATATGTCTCTACTCTTTTTATCATGATATCTATTTTTATATTTTTTGGACTTTGTTTATTTTGTAGTTAGTTAATACAAATAATATATTTTTGCAAAAGTATAAAGAATTAAATAAAAATAATTATTTTGAAAATAAATATAAGCTCTTTATTACACATTATATATACACATGTACTTTTTCTTTCTTTCTCTTTTTTCATTAGTTTTGATTTTTTTATATATTTTTATTTTTAATTCTTTTTATATGTTAAAAAGTACTTCTTGTATAAAGATACATGTATGTTAATAATGCCAAATAAATACATAAACATGTATTTTCTAAGGTTTATAGATTAATTTTCAGCTCTAAGGTGAAACATAGTTTCATCATTTTTATGCTTGAGAAGTGTGGTTTTAGTTTATAAATTATCATAATTAGGTTTTGAGTTTATTACTTGCATATAATTTAGTAATTTTGTAGGATTTTTCATTTATTAAGGTGGTTATTATCTACAAGATGATAATGATTTCACATCATTCTGAATTGATGTGAAATTATTATAAACTAGTGGATTTAGTACAAACTCTATTTAGGCACATTTATAAATGTGAGACACCACTTTTAGTATTTTCTTCTAATTCTTCTTTATTTAATTGTCGACTCAATCAATGTACCCAAGTCTCTAGGGTTCGGCTTAATAAATAGAATATGCATCGCATTTATTTCTTATTTTATCTGTCAGTATATACATATATAGATGGTTCATTTTTATTTTCATTTGTTGTTTTGATATTTTGTGGATTTTAATGATAAAAGAGGTTTTAGATCATGGATTGAGAAATATAATTAAGTATCTGACTATTTATACACATATTTTTTGAGGGCTTAAGCTCAAGAAGAGGTTTCTTAGTAGATGCATATCATATCCATCAGTTATTTTAGCAACCTTGAAGGCTATGCCTAATATATGTACTCTAAGATATTGGTGAAATATGTATGTATATGATGTATATGTGTACCATGTATGTGTATATATAAGTAGCATATATATAGATAGAATAATATTTTTTGTTCTTTATTTAATGAAATGCATCTAGTCTTTAGTGATATTGAGTTCAGGGAAAATGAGTGTAATTGCATGAAAATGAGGATTAATTTTTTGAGGTTAAAATAATTAATGTGATTAATTCGTGATTTGTCATTAATTTTAACCGGTGTGCCCTTGCTTTGGGGTGGGGGGATAATGTAATTAATACTACAAGAAGAAAGAAAGGACAATGCATCAATATTAGTGCCAAATGAGGACTCTTACTGGGGTAAAGTAGGTGAGAGATGGAGTATTATGGTTTTAGTTGGGACACTATGTAGAAAATGGGCTTAGAGGAGGAGGAGAAATCATATGATCTGCTTCTTATTTAGTGGGTTTCAAATAATACATGCTTATAGACTTCAAAACAGGTCAAGTTTATGTGCTTGGACCTCAAATGGGCCGAGATATTTGGATTTTAAGGTTGTGCCTTACTAGGTTTGATTTAGCCAAAATCCTATTATGACTTTTATTTCAAGTAGAAGCACACTCGATCAATTTTGGATTTTGGTTTGAGTCAGATTGTGCATGTCTTGTTCAAGATGTGGTCGGACCTTCCCATCTTGATGCTCAATCCTACTTCGACGTGGTTGTTATGTAACTTAGCAATTTTCGTCTGTAGTTGTGATGCCACGTCTTACCATGTAATTAATAATTATTGTTTAGTAAGGATATGGCAGTCAGAGCATGAAGTAGGAGGATGGATAACACGAAGTTAACTTCCTTAGGATTAAGGTAAAACACAACACAATCCTTCAATTCTTTAGTGAGAATTGAATCTTGACTTGAAAGGGTCTACTCTCCGTCAAAAGAGGTAGGGGGACAACATATCTATGGAGTCCATGGATACTTAAGAAATACCCCTCTATAGTAACCAAGGTGAAGTACCTTTGTAAGGGTCCGAGGATTTATGTAAGGTTGCCTTAATGTGGATTTGAGGACAACTCATATATGCCACATGATTGTCCCTTTGGAGGGGGATAATGCTAGTATCCCTTTGTAGGGTTTCAAGAATATGTGAAAAGTTTCCTCAAAATGGGGTACGTGGAAAGCTCTAAGATGCATGAGAGGTGGTCCTTTTGAAAATACAATGCTAGCATAACTATTTAGGGCTCTAGGGACATGTGAAAACTTTACCCAACTCGAGCTTTAGGATAGTTCACCACTGTGGATGTCTATAGAACTTTTGAGATGGTATCCCTTTGAAAGGACAATGATAGTGTACTTCTACAAGGAATCTAAGGACCTATTAAAAATTCCCCCAAGTTGGACTTGAAGATAACACTTCTCTACATGGGTTCTAAGTAAGACATTTAAGAGGTTGTTCTTAGGAAAGAGAATACTAAAATCTTTCTCCTAGGCATGGATCTCTACAATATCGTCTTGGTTTCATGCTTTAGAATACTGATGGGAGTGGTTCCTCACTTATCTTTGCTACCCAACCCGACTACTCAATGTTTGATATGGGTTTAGGTCTATTTTTCTTAGTGGAGAGCATTTTAATAAGAGATATTTTAGCCCCGGGCACATGGTTAGTAATGAGTAATATTTTGTTATGCTCAAATCTAGGAAAAGATTCAGACTTAGATATATCACAACAACATCCATTTATAGTAATAAATATTTCTGAAACTCACTTTTATTTGATTCACTATAACAAAATTAATCCATGACAACAAATTCATCAACATATTTTCACATATTAAATTACGACAACAAAGATTATATATTGACCAAAAATTTAACAAATAGTCACTTTTATATAAATTATTAGCAATGGATATGATGTTCTTTGTGAACTAAAAGAATAAAAAATAATTATCCAACAAATAATATTCATAATCATATATTTGATGTCAAAGACACGGATATGAATATTCAAACATTAGTTGTCATAAGCCATTGTTATAGTGATTCGATGTTATGAATATAATATGGAATATTATTTGTTACAAAATCATATTTGTTTTTTGAATTTACAAATATCGTATTCATCAATATATTGCTGACAACGATTTATATTATGATTATCTGTTCTCCTATTTTTCATTTTTTATTAATAGTTGCTAAATTTTAACAGGCTAACAACAATTAAAAGAAAATACATTGAGAGATGCAATAGATAATTGTAGTCAAATGATTTATTGATAATAATATATAAAGAAACATGTCATAGGTTGCAAAGTATAGCATTGACTTTTGCAATGAATATTAGTCATTGTTCCATATTGTACCTTATAAGATATGGTTATGAGTAAATTAGTTGTTATTATAGATCCATATTTTATTAGCAAGCCCTTGCATCCATGCATCCTTGCCCGTGCGTCACCGGACACCACTCTATCCTAACATCCTGAATGTTGTTAGACTCAATTATCCACTAAATTACAAGTTGTACAAACCAATTGACAATAGTAAAGACAGAATAACAATCCGAGTATACTGCATTTTAACCCACTAAATTCAGGTCTAATAGGTTAAATTGAGTAAATTGGATCAGTTGATAGAACTAATCATGAGAAGATTAGTTTAGGTAATCTAGAACTAGAATCCATGTTCTTTGTAGATATTCATTTGCTATAGAGTATGGGCGTGGCAATTGTAAGAACCATTTGATCTATGGATCAATACCTCGCCGACAAGCTTTAATTAGCAATAACAGTATAAGCAAGTTTTATACGCAATTAACAACAAAACATAAGAAACAAGAAGAGCCTCTCTTCTTCCTTTGATTTAATGGAAGAACTAAAACAAGCAGATCTCAGAACACATTATCATGCCGTTTGACTCCGCAAAATCTGGAAAGCTACAAAACAAAGTTGAAGTTTACATGCTTATTTCATGGAAGCAAGAAACATGGTAGAAAGCGGGATCAAAATGGCGGGACCGATTTGATAAAACATATAAACGAATAGATATTCGCATCATGAAGATGATGCGCAGGGAGTGTCTACAGCCCCTGCTCGATAAGGTAGTCACCCATCCTCTCCACGACCATGTTGCACTGCCCAGCAGTCAAGGGCTCGTCGTAAAGTCCCACGATGAGAGCCTGATTGGTTTTCTTAACTGTAATGCCGCCCGATCCCTGCCAAGTTAAAAGAGCTAAATAATACCCTGCCCAAGAAACAAATCTCATAATTTATACATGGAATTTGCCAAGTAAAACATTGATAAAAGCTGTGAAGTTGATATGAAAATAAAATCCTGGGGGGTGTCAGAATGCATCAAAATGCACAAAATCTACAGCATCTTGAATGAACAAAGGAGGTTGCTGTTGGGATTCTCTCTGACATCAAAACTTGAACCTTCTCTCCTAAATCCAGAAAGCATGCATGAACTTATCGTGAAACTATGCATGGGGATAATCCAGATGAGATCTTTCAATGCAACTCTCAGGTGCTTAGGTCTAAGAGAAGATGAAGTGAGATACCTTGATAAAGTAGCAATAGTGACAGTCTGAACAGTGTAAATGCAATGTTTGGAAGACAAAACCAGAAACGGATCACAATATAAGTTCAGATGAATGCAACTAAGAAAAACCGGATGTTGCAAGTTGGAGCTTCCAGCAAATAGCTTATTTGCCCAATTCTCAACCTAGTATGAATAATCTTACCTTCTTTCCGCGAATCACTGCTCCAGGCTCTCCTTGAATGACCATATATTTTGCTTCACCAAGGAACAAGCCAGTTGGTGCAAGGGAACCAGGTTCGTCAAAATCAGCCATGATAGCTTTGACCTGTTCAGGCTTGAACTACATGATTTGGAAGAGCCATAGAATTAGCAATCATTTCTATTATACTACTAACTTAAACAAGGAAAACCACAGTGACAAGCATATTCAAACAAGTAGAAGCATTTCATTTTATTTTAGCGAATTTGGAATCAAATCCAAAAGAGGAAGAACAAGATATTCGTCCCTTACTAACTGAAATAAGCTTGAAGATAAAGACCGACTTTGGATTTTGTTTACTCGTCGAACAGCTATCCTCGCCTTTCTCATGCATGTTGCAGTAATTAAGCTAGTTTAGGGACAATCTTCTCGGAAAATTAGAAGAATGTTGGCATATATCTTTTGCTCCAAAAATATGTTCATTGTTTTCAAATAGTGAACAATAATTTTACAATAAAAAACATTGT
Source organism: Ottelia alismoides (assembly GCA_037367405.1). Classification (NCBI taxonomy): domain Eukaryota; kingdom Viridiplantae; phylum Streptophyta; class Magnoliopsida; order Alismatales; family Hydrocharitaceae; genus Ottelia; species Ottelia alismoides. The sequence continues at coordinate 1,010,657 of JAZKJV010002906.1, read as the reverse complement.
CATATATTTAACATCGTATTTGTATAGTAATGATGTCCAAAATTTCGTTGTTACTTTGCATGTAAACAAAAATGAAAGAAATCATAAAAATATAAGGAGAACAAGTAAGCTTCATCTCGTTGCCAACTTAATAAAGAGTTCGGTCAGAAAATCAAAGAATAGAATGGCCTACATCGTAGAGAACGGAGGGTCCAAATGAAGAGGATAAATTATGTGCTACTCTTTATTTTTGTTTGACTTATTCCGGTTCATCATTATACTCAACCGATAAGGATTAAGAAGATTTATCTTATTTTTCCTATAATAAGCATCAGAAAGAATGCCGAGAACGATAAAAGGTTAAATTTCACAAACCAATTAGATTGCGATTAAAATGCAAGATATACAGATCTTAACATTGGCATTGTTAAAACCCGGATGCAAAAGGTATCCATTTTTTAATATACAGCAGATGACGCCGCGTCTACAAGTGATGTAGAAAAACAAGCCAATGCGGATCGATCGCGAGGTGCGATCAAGCGACGATGTGAAGGGAGGATGCAGGGCGCATGTACCTCAGGGAACTTCTCGCTCTGGGCCCAGACGGCGGCGTCGTGGCCGATGATGGCGGATGCAGTGAGGGTGTGACCCTCCATGTCGCACATGAGGTGTTCGTCGACGTAAGTCTGCCACGACATTTTGAGGACAGATCGCTTCTTCTACCTCCGCTTTCGAACTCTGCAGACGAGTTTGTTGCGAAATGGTTCGTGGGCGTTGTAGCTACGTGGGGGAAGGGAGAGATAAATAGGGGGGCGGGGGTGTTGTGGGGTTGGGAGAGCGGGTTGATCCGACTTGCAAGGGAGAGGGGAGGGTCCCCCGTGGGGCCTCAACCGCTCTCCCACCAATTCTGGTGGTCTTTACATCAAATGAATTAAGATCAATAAGAAAAGTTCGCCACGAGGTGTCTTAGCTGCGGTTAAAACCCTAGAGTTTCCAGAAATTACTATGAAAATGCCATTAAAACCTCTTGCTGGTAGCCACGCTTGGCAAATAGCCGCTAAAAGCGTGAATCAAACACATGATAACGGATAACCAGAGCGGATCTTCTGCTGGTACAATCAGTGTTGTAACACAGGGGATGCGCACCAGCTACCTCCACCTCTTTCGAGGGTCGTTCGATGATGATCCAGAACTTTCTCTGTATTACACCACCTGTTAAAATAGCAGCGAATCCGCCTCCCATATAACATCAAAATTGAAGAGGGAAATCATCGTTTTATTCCATTATTAAATAAGATTTCAAGGAGCATTTCCTGCGTAATTGGTTATTACTATAATAGCTATAAGTAGGGGTGCAACCAATATAGATATATCCGTATCCGACTTACCATCGTATCCATTTTTAAGAGGATATAGCTATGAATTTTTTATTTTGATGGATATGAATACGTGTTTTTTTTGCGGATACGGATAAGGATACATATACCATTTTCAATTATTTTGAGTATACAGATATGTATATGAATGCATTTTTTTCTGGCAGATACAGATATAGACGCCTGTATTACTAAAAATCGGTAAGTGTAGGCGTGCATCTTATACATATTTATCAATGTAGGTATAAACAAATATCTAAAGATATTATAGGGTTTCATGTAATATAGTGCATTTTAGAGTCATTTCAAATGCAGGAGAAAAAATAAGTAGAGTACATTAAAAAAAGGCTCCAATATATCTTGATTGTTAAGTAGGACTTTATTTTGGATACTTAACAACTAGGGGTTTGATCTTATTTTTGTCTTAGATATTGTTGTATTTAGAATTCTAATTAGACTTTTAATTGGAAAGTCTATGTAATTACAATTGAAGTTAATTTGGTTTCAAATGGGAAACCAAATGGCTTGAAGGGAAATTTGGGAATTCCCAAAATTTGAAGCATGGAAAAGTTTGGGTGGAAGTTTAGTACCATACATAGTATCTCTAAACTTTTGATGGACTTATATATGAGTTCACACCTCAAGCTCTCGTAGCAATAGTAGAGAGGAGGAATGGAGGACCACACGCGCGCGCTCCACTCCAGCTTCGGCTCGGGAGAGTCAATTCAGATCTTGTGGCCACGGTCTCAGAATTCGAAAAGACACGCCCGTTGAGGGTGTTTTCGGAAATCGAAAGGTATCGCGCTAGGGCACACAAATCTCTTTATATACCTCTTCCCACTACGTCATTTTCTTCACTTGCAAGAAAAACTCTCACGTCATCTTGGCTTTGTTCTCATTCTTCCTCTCGCGAACGAACTACTTCAGTTTCTCTCGGCTGTAAGTTCTCGGAGGTGTTTTCGAGGACGGTCTCGTCGGTGTGCGCAGACGACGATCGTGTACCGTCGTATCTTGGGAGCGAATCGCCATGAGAGCGATATCTTCTCTAAGGACAATCCATTACATGGACACTTCGGTGAGTTCTATTCTAATCTTTCTTTCATATTGTTTGCCGCAAATTGTTTATTTCTTTACCTTTCTTGGATCTCGCCCTAATTTATGTTTCTACTTAATTAATCGGTTCCTGTTTGCATTTTTTAATCGGATAATGAATGGGAAACGCGTGATTATCATGATGTTAATCGTTAATGTTTCTTTGTCAATTCATTTGGATCTGTTATATTACTATTTAATATACGCACTGTTGATCCTGTTAACAACAATCTTAGAGAAGATATTCCGAACCGGTTTAAAAATCATGTCGGAAACAATGTTTAAATCGAGGGTGAATATGACGGGTATGCCTGAAAAATTCGATGATCAGAATTTCAAGTGTTGGCAAAAATAAATGAAGATCTAGTTAACCACCATAGGATTAATTTCTATGCTTGAAACTGATTGTCTACGGTGGAAAAGGAAAACCTCACCCGATAATCAGAAGGCGCAATCTGCGTGGAAGGAATGCGACCGTATATGTCATGGTTGCATCATATTAGCTCTATCCAACACGTTGTTTGACGTATACTGTTCATCCACACACACTATGCTATGGGAAGATTTGGATCGAAAGTATAATACTGAAGAACTCGATATTGAGAAATACTCCGTGGCCAAGTTTTTAAAGTTTTTCATGGCTGAAGAGAAGTCGGTTTTTGAACATGCACACGAGTTTTTACTCATGTTCCATGGTTTAGAAGATGTCGAAATAAAACTTTCAGAAAAGTTGTTAGGTCATGTGCATCGTAGAAAAATTCCCCAAGTCTTGGGAAGACTTCGGTATGACTCTGAAACAGAGGAAGGGGAAATTTTCTATAGATGACTTGATGGTGGCAATTACCATAGAGGAGGAACACATGAAACAAAAGCATGTGCTTCCTATCGATATTCAGACTAAGGTCAATTTCATGACCTTGAAGGGCAAGGATAAGAAAAGAAAGGGTAATAACAACAATAAAATGAAACTAAAGGGCAAGATCCAGAAAAAGGTAAAGAATAAACCATGTTGGCACTGTAATCAGGTTGGTCATTGGAAGAAGGACTGTCCGTCCTTAAAGGCTCAACTTAAAGCTGCAGATGGGAGTCCACAAGTGAATATGATCACTATGGGACTTGGGGCTAGCGAGGGGTATGTCTCTGTAAAACCTGAACTATACCATATTCATGATCCAAATGAGTGGCTCGTGGATACAGGAGCCAATGTAAATATTTGTTCTGACAGAACTTTATTTTCTTCTCATCAGACCTGCAGTGGTGGGAGTGTGAAGACGGGAAATGATTCTGCAGCCAGAGTGTTATGGTCGGGACAAGTCAACTTTGAGGTTCTCCTTAGGACGTGTCTGGACGTTGCACATGGTGCTGCATGTTCCTGACATCAAGAAGAATGTTTTATCTAGGTCTATCTTAGTTAGAAATGGATTTGAATTAAACTTTAAATGCAATAAAGTTGTCATTATGAGACATGTCATTTTTTATGGAAAAGGTTATTCGGCTGATTTTGATTTGTTGTGTAGTATTAGATGTGATTCAGTAAACATTGATGAAAAAATATTTTAAGTTTTGAATATTCTAATTCTGTATCTCATGTTGTGAATAATCTAGAATCTTGTGATCTGTGGTATGGTAGATTCGGACATGTAAACTTAAATTCAATTAAAAGAATGATGGATTTAGAGTTGATCCCTAAACCCACTATTGATAAAACTAAATAATGTGAAATTTATGTGCAAGTTAAGACACCTAGGAACTCTTTCCAGTCTATCTAGAGATAATGAGATCTTGGATCTAGTGCACACAGATATCTGTAAGTTTAATGGTACGTTGACCCGAGACAATAAAAAATATTTCATCACCTTTATAGATGATGTCAGTAAATACTGCTATGTGTATCTTATGAAAATCAAGGATGAAGCCTTAGAGAAATTTCTTATATTTAAGAATGAGGTTGAGACACAAACAGGAAAAGTGCTTAAACGCCTTAGGTTAGATAAAGGAGGTGAATATACATTTAACTTGTGTGATGAACAATGCAAATTATCTGGCATAATTCACGAAGTTACTGCTCCATATTCACCACAATCAAATGAGATAGCAGAATGGAAAAATAGAATCTTAACTGACATGATCAATGCTCTCCTACAGAGTTCTGGACTTCCAACCTATATGTGGGGAGAAGCCTTGAATACGTCTTGTCATATTCTGAATAGGGTTCCTCCAAGGTATATGGAAAAGTGTCCTTCTAAATTTTGGAGAAATAGGAAATCGAGCTTAAGATATCTCAAAGTGTGGGGCTATCTCGCTAAGGTTTTAGTCGCAGAACACAAGAGAAAGAAACTTGGTCCTAAAACTGTTGATGCGGTCTTCTTAGGCTACTTGGAAAATAGCTATGCATATAGGTTCTTGGTAAGTTGGTCCGAGATACCAAGCATAGATGTCAACACCATTGTTGAACTCCGTGATGCTACCTTCTTTGAGGATATATTCCCTATAAAGACTGGGATTCCTCAGAATCTGACCATTGGGAGTGTCTCCACATCAGGATCTATTCTAGATCAAGTAGAAAGGATAATGAATGTGGGAGTCAAGACTCAACCTGAATCCAATAATCTTTCAGAAGAGATTGAGCCAATGAGGAGTAAAAGACCTTGGATAGCTAAGGATCTGTGTAGCGACTTCTTTTTCTACCAGATTGAGGGTGATCCACCAAGTTACAAGGAATCCATGGCTTCATCTGAAGCAAAACAATGGAAGGAAATCGTCAAATCTGAGATGGATTTCATTATGGCTAATGGAACTGGGGAGTTGGTTGATTTACCCAAAGGGTGCTCTACCATTGGATGCAAGTGGGTGTTTAAGAGAAAGCTTAGGTCTGACTGATCAATTGAAAAGTATAAAGCCAGATTAGTTGCGAAAGGCTTTAGGTAAAAAGAAGGTATCGATTACTTTGATACTTATTCCCCTTTGACTAGGATGACCACAATCCGGATGCTCATAATACTGACATCTGTAAATGATCTCTCTATCCATCAGATGGATGTGAAGACCTCCTTCTTGCATGGAGATCTTGAAGAGGAGATCTATATGGATCAACCCGATGGACTTGTGACTTCTGGAATGAGGGAAAGGTTTGCAAACTTTTTAAATCCCTTTACGGATTGAAACAAGCACCGAAGCAGTGGTATGAAAAATTTGACAAAACCATTTTGTCATGCGACTTTAAGGTTCATGAATCTGAAAAATGTATCTATTCCGAGGTGAAAGGTGATGAGTGTATTGTCTTGTGCATGTATGTCGATGACATACTTTTATTTGGATCACATGCAAGGATTATTAATGGGACTAAAGCATTCTTAAGTAGCAAGTTTGAGATGAATGGCATGGATGTTGCTGATGTAATCTTGGGTCTTAAGCTGACAAGGTCAGTTGATGGGATTGTTTTTTTCTCAATCTCATTACGTTGAGAAGGTACTTAAGAAATTTGGATATCAAGATTGCAAAGCTGTAAGCACTCCTTTTGATTCATCCAAAATGTTGATTAAGAATAAAAGTAGAGTACATGTAGCTCAACTAAGGTATTCACAAGTTATAGGAAGTTTAATGTATCTTGCAAATTGCACGAGGCTTGATATTTCATTCTCAGTTGCAAAGCTAAGTAGATACATTAGTTGTCCTGACCGTACTCACTGGGAAAATCTGGATCGAGTACTGAAGTACTTGAAGGGAACTATTTCCCTTACTTTGCATTATGGTAGACATCCATATGTACTAGAAGGATATAGTGATGCAAGCTGGATAGGGAAAATAAAAGAGCCTGGGAGTATTGGTGTTATTGGGTATGTCTTTACCCTTGGAGGCGGTGCGGTCTCCTGGAGGTCTGTGAAGCAAACCATTCTAGCTCGATCTACTTTTGAGGTCGAGTTGTTTGCTTTGGACACCACTGGAATTGAGGCTGAATGGCTAAGAAAAGTTCTTTCTGAAATTCCCATGTTAGGTCGGCCAATTCCTGCGATCTCGGTGCATTGTAATAACATGACCACAATTACCAAGATCAAGAGTCCAAAGTTCAATCAGAAAAAAAGAAGACACATACAAATCAGACTTAAGATGTTAAAGGATTTGATGTCTCAAGGAGTGATGGCTGTGGATTTTGTTGGATCCAAAGACAATACGGCAGATCTGTTGACTAAGGGACTTGATAGATCTTTAATCCTAAAGTCTAGGCTTGGGATGGGACTGAGACCTATCGAAAGTTCCTCTACAGTAGCAACCCAATCTATCTGAGTGGAGATCATACAAAGTAGGTTCAATGTGGTAATAACAAGCTGTTAGGAGAACTGGTTGGCACTCTTAATTTAATACTTATGCATGAGTGTCTTATCCATGGAATCCCGAGTGACATTTAAGCTGCAAAATTAAGGAAGAGCATAGGCTCTGAAGGGTTCAAGCCTTTAGGCAAGATGTTAGCAGTGCATCCTTGTGAACGCCATCTATGTGAGTGTTACTTTGGACCGCAGTTAAAGGAAGAGGGTCTTTCATGAACACACTCATAAAACATGATAAGGGTGCATGGCCTTTAAGAGCACCAACCCTGAAGATTGTACCAAGAACAACGCTTTGTTATTTCTACCGTATACTTCAACACCAAGTTCCGAAGTTCAAAACGTAGTTCACTTCGTTCCTGTTAAAGTGAAAGTAGTAAACTCAAGAAGAGGTTCAAACTGGAAGGTACCTTTACTGAAAGCAAAGTGTGGCAGCTGAAAGATGTCTTTTAACTCTCTTTGAATCTCTTTTTCAAATAGGTGAATTCATGGGGGATTGTTGTATTTAGAATTGTAATTAGACTTTTAATTAGAAAGTCTATATAATTATAATTGAAGTTAATTTGATTTCAAATGGGAAACCAAATAATTTGGAGGGAAAGTTGGGAATTCCTAAATTTGAAATATGAAAAAGCTTGGGTGGAAGTTTAGTGCCATACCTAGTATCTCTAAACTTTTGGTGGGCTTATATATGAGTTCACACCTCAAGCTCTTGTAGCAATAGTAGAGAGGAGGAATGGAGGACCACATATACGTGCACGCGCTCCGCTCTGCTTCGGCTCCGGCTCCGGCTCGGGAGAGTCAATGGGAATTCAACTCGACATAAACTGCTAGTTGTAGCCGCAGTTTCGGAATTCGAAAAGACACGCCCGTTGAGAAACGTTTTTGGAAATCGAAAAGTACCGTGCTATGGCTCACAGATCTCTTTATATACCTCTCCCCCCGACGTCGTTTTCTTCACTCCCAAGAAAAACTCTCACAACTCTTATACCGCCTTGGCTCTGTTCTCGTTCTTCCTCTCACGGACGAACTGCTTCTCTTTCTCTCGGTTGCAAGTTCTCGGATGTGCTTTCGAGGACGGTCTCATCGGTGTGCGTAGACGACGATCGTGTACCGTCGTATCCTGGGAGAGGATCGCCACTAACCTACGCACCCGTATTGTGGGGGCGATATCTTCTCTAAGGACAGTCCATTACATGGACGCTTCGATGATTTCTATTCTAATCTTTCTTTAATATTGTTTGCCGTAAATTGTTTATTTCTTTACCTTTCTTGGATCTCGCCCTAATTTATTTTTCTTTTTAATTAATCGGTTCATGTTTGTATTTTGTAATCGGATAATGAATGCGAAATGCATGATTATCATGATGTTAATCGTTAATGTTTCTTTGTCAATTCATTTAGATCTGTTGTATTACTGTTTAATACACCTACTGTTGATTCTGTTAACAACATATACTTACTTCCATAAGCTTCCGCAGCCTTCCTATGTCGATGTTAAAGAATAAGGTTGAAGTTTTAATTCTCTTATTATATTATTTTAAAAAATGAGGCCACTAATTGGGAAGTGTGACATAATTAAGATCCTTTTCTTGGTAAGTTGGCCAAGTATATATGTCATGATGTTTAACTATTTGTTATAAATGGTTAGTTTTGCATAGTACTTTATTTTTTATTTTATTGTCTTTATAGTTTGTATAATTTTGGCATTGAATTTAAGTTTAAGGAAAATTTTATTTTTCGTATGATCCGTATTCATTTGTGAAATATCAACATTTAAATTATGATTATCCGTTCGTATACATATTTAATGATATAATTTGTTATTGTAAATATTCGCAAGATATCGATTTCTCTATCTATATCCAAATTTTAAAAATGAATAAGAATATGATAACACCTACATCTAAATCTGTCCGTTTACATCCTTAGCTATCAAGCTTCAGTTTGAAGCATGAAAACCCATATTTTTATATCACCCAAAATCCCATCACAACTAAATATATTTAAAAATTTGTGGAATGGGATACCTTCTCCTCGAACCCAAAAAATTAAAATCGAAGTGTGTCCTGGCTCAAGTTATAATCGTTTCAGTATAAACATCTCATGATAAGGATTCATTTAAATCCAAATATATGAATTACGACATATAAATATGTGAGTTGGATTCTATATATGACTTTTATTACATGTAGATTAGGTCAATTGGTCAGGGATCCACTTGCTCAGTCTTCTCATGGGCCAATTTTGGAACGTGAGAAATGAGATATGGGTTGGCCTGAACCAGCATGCACAAAGTATGTTATATATATATATATATATATATATATATATATATATATGGAAATTATCCAATGAGCCCTATGCTCATTTGAGATGAGTTGAGCCCTCTCATATTTCTACCATTATTTCCTACCATTATATATAGGGAAATTCATACAAAATGATTGTATTATTATTCGTATTACTAGTGTAGTTTCTATTCTTACTAATGACCATTTCCTGTGAATCTAAGATTTTTTCATATGAAAATAATTACTAATAGAAAGAATATGATATGACAACTGTAAATAAATGAGCATTGAACTCAAAAAGATAGAAAATATTGGTAAAATATGAGTGGGCTCATCTCATCACAAATGTACACATCCTATGCCCATTTGGGTTTTGATGAGCCTCCAGTTTCAACCGTAGGATTTCAATCTCTCAATCGTAAAAAAATAGGAACCGTAGATAGAATGGAAATAATTTTAAAATAGAAATGTTAAGCAATTCTTAAATTAGTATACGTTTATGGAAACGTGTATTGCAACGAGATGAGATTGCTCTGTCGATTTTCATTTTGAGGATTTTTTGATCTAATGATTGAATTTGGTGAGATGAGATATCATGATCTTAAAAACTGAGGCAATCGATTTTGTTGAATGCAAGGTATTGTATATGAAGATTAGACGTCTATTGCACGTTATTGGTAGAATCTGATCGTTTGTTTTTAGTTTTTCGATTTCAATTTCGAACGAGATGAATGATTTTACGATTGGATTAGATCGTGATATCTCAGAAACAACGATGAATTATGATTCTTGGTTGGACTTAGATCGTGAGAGCATCATATCAGAAGAAACGACGATGAATGACCTGCAATTGGATTTGAATCATGAGACATATGTATATTTTTACTGAGACAAATGTGAAAGTTATTTGCATACAAGTATTTTTACTTATACCAAGTTACTGATGTCATTTTCCTATGTTATAGGCATTTTGTTAAGTGTTACTTGTCTTTCTATCATTCTTACTTAATCAATTATATTTAGAGTGTTGTATTTGAATCAGATTCAGTAAGAATGATATAAAGTCAAGTAATAACAAACAAACAAATGGAATCAATAATAGATATACAATAGTCCAGTAAATGGTTGTTGCGAGAATAGTTATACCCAAACAACAGTCAGTAATTTACATTCATTTTATTATATGGTTCAAAATTCAGTAATATATATACACTAGACAAGTAAGTAATTGTTATGAAATTAGTAAAACCATAACAAATGATCAGTAATTTTAATATGCATTATAAGTAATTAAAAAGATTATACAAGTAAATAAGAGGTACGTCAGTGATGAATCTGTGATTCGTCATCTTTATTCATCTATTTTAGCTTAAAATCTCTTATAAAATACATGTATATAACACTAACTCCATATTCTTACTAACTTGCATTTGTGTGCAAATATTTTACACTTCTTACCATTTTAACCTAAAATAAATAAAGAAAAAAAGGAAAAATAAAGAAAAGAAAAAAAGGAAGACTGTATATATGTAATAGATGCAGGCTGGCTCGGACCCCGAGAGAAGGTCAAGACTTGACCTGATCGACCAGGAATAAAGTAGGGGGAGATGGGGTCCTTAATCAGAAAATCCAAAAAAATTTGTGTTGTGTATATTTGTATACTACACTATTTTATTTGTACATAAATTGACCTCAAACAAAATAATTTTTAAAACAAAAGTTGTAAATAAAAATGTATCCTAAATAATAAAAATAATTGCACAATCAAATCTTATATAGAATAAAAGCAACCATACTTGGAAATAACCACTAAGCGAAAATTGAATGACTCATTCCCGCTCTATATGAACTCAAATTGAACCAAACTCACTTCCATTGTATTCTAAATTAAATTATCTTTAAAATGGCTTTTCATAATTTTTGGAGTTATATGTGAAAGGTTGGTTTTCTAGGGTGGTTTGTGCAATTTTCTCATGTATTTGTACATATTGTATTTTTTAATATTTGTAAATATTTTTACTAATTATTTAAAATGAAAATAAAAAAATAAAAAATCTAAAACAAAAAAAAAACTAATTTGCTTATTTACCCATGTATATAATGTCATATATGTATATAGCATATGTATATAGTTAATTTTCTTAACTAACTATCACAAAAAATAATATTTATTTTTTCAAATAAATAAAGTGATGAAAATACAAAAAATTAGTTAATTTTTGTAAATATTTATCTTGCTAATTTATCTCATTTTAATTTTCCTTCTCTCTTATCTATTATCTTCATCCAAAAATTCAAAAATTCAAACTCCATTATCTTTTGGGATTTTTACCCGTCAAACCCTATAAACTTTGTCAATCACCTCCACGACCTTTGAAACAACCTAATTCCTCCCTCGACCCCGTAAACATGCCAAGTCTTACCCCATGAACCCTCCGGGTAATATGTTTTAAGCCCGTGAGGGTTCTTGGGGTAATTTATAGGGTCGATGGGGTAATTACATTGTGCAAAAGGTCGTAGAGGCATTTTAAAACGTTTATAGGGTCTGCTGGGTAAAAAATGGCTCCTTCTCCCTCATTCCAACTTGATCAATTTTTGGTGAGAGGAGCCCGATCTCCAAGAGTCTTCTTGTCGCGGAAGGGTGCCTAGCCTCTGAGCCATCCGATGACAGCGCATCGGCCTTCGTCGAGGTGATCAAGGTCTTTTCCGCTCCTAAGGTGAGATCCATTTTCCCTTGTTTTATCCTAGATTAATCATAGCTTTATTTTCTCGTATTTGTTCTTCTTGTCATTTTGTTTTTCCAGATCTTAAAAATCCATCACGATTTGATCGGCCATCATCTCGATTTTTTCATCCCATTTTCGTGATCCTATCGCATTCTTTTCTACCTCACACGATCTCTCAACTCTGGTCATGCACGCTGGCCAGAGATTCGGATCCATCTTCCACATCACAAGGATCCACATCCACTCACGTAGTCCGACTTGATTCTGGAAACGAGTCATCATACTCGTGTCCTAATTTGTTGATAAATAAACATTTAAAAAATAATATATTTGTTTTCTTGCTCTCTAACATTTGTTTTCCAGGATCATCTAAAAAATAAAAAAATTGTTTTTAATTTCTTTGTTTCATATTTATAAAAAATTAAAAAAAATCATTATTGTTTACATTTGAAAAAAATAAAAAAATAAAGAAGTGCAACGCTAGCGCTCGCCATCCTCATCCGCTTGGCGGAGCGCAGCCGCGTCGTCATAACACTCCACCGCCGTGCGCATCACCGATGCGAACCATCCAGGAAACCACCATCGAGCTCCGCCTACTGCTGGCAGTACGCATCCCTGGGTGCTGCGTCAACCTCCAGTAACCCTCATTGAGCTTATTGCCTCCGCCGGCAAGCCGTGCTCCAACGCTGATCTCCACCCGCACGTGTCAACGTGCGCCCCCAGCCCTCGGTCGGTTGCGCTACCATCTGGGCGCACAGCAAGCCTGCACGAAGCCAAGAGTCATGGCCCTTCAACCGCAACACATGCCCTCCATCGCCGTCGCGGCCGTTGCACTAACCTCATGCCGTACAACCGACCACCGTCGGCCAATCAGCATTGTCTGCCGCACGCCTGATCGCACATGGAGAGGAAGGAACGGCGGCAGCGTACACCCCCCACCTTGGCCCCATCTTTTGAAGAAACGAAGACTCCAAAGAACCCCAGTGCTATTGAATTGAATGTTGGAAAATTTGCAACTTTATCCTTGGAAGTTCTGCATATTGCAAAGAAAGCCTAATTTGGGGGAAATTACATCTGAGGCCCTGAAAGTTTTCATATTTACAAAGATGCCCCTACCAGAGACCTATCATGTGCGTTACAAGCCTCTTTTGGGTAAATTGTCGATTTTCTCCTGTAAATTTATTTATGTTATAAATTGATGAACAAACATTGAATATTTGCAGTTTAGTCCCTTAATTCCATACCTTTATTTTTCTTGCTTTTCTTATTGAAATAAATGTTTTCTTTGATCAATAAAATTCCCAAAAATCATGTTATGCTCATGATGTGATTATCTTTTTAGCATACATTTTTTATTGCATTTTATCATCTTTTAATATTATTTAAAAATAAAAAATGTTATTTTTCTCTTTCTGAAAATCAAAAATTTATAAAAATTTGAATATTGCTTAAAAATTCCAAAAAATTATAGTAGTTTTATTTCATTGTCTTTTAATTTCTGTTCAAATTTTGTGCATTAATTCTTTATAAAATCCAAGAAAGTGAAATATACTAAAAATTTTATAAAAATCATAAAAATCTACAAAAATACAAAAATCATGATTTTAGTTCCTGTTTGTAGATATTTGTCCATATTTCATCATAAAAATAATTGCCAGGAGTTTTGGGTATTTGAAATATTTTTTAGTTGCAAATTACTTCAGGATGTGCATTGTGTCTCATTTTTGCCACTATTTGATTTTTAGAAAAATACAAAAACATCTGAAAATTCTACAAAAATTCTCAAAAATATTTCAAAACCCTTAAAATAAAAAAAATAGTTTCTTTGGATTTTTCTGAGCATTTTATATAATTGAAAAATACAAAAAGAGTTTGTTGTGCGTAGTTCTTATCTTGTGCATATTGTTCTTATTTGAAATTTTAAAAAATGCAAAATTAAAATCACTAAAAATTTGAAAATCAGAAAATAGAAAAACAAAAAAATAAAAAGAGAAAAATTCCACGAAAATCGAGAGTAGTTTACCTTTGAGATTCCCGCCTTTTCTCTTAATTGATTTTCATCGATTATTTGAATAACCCTTAGGAAGTGTAGCCTCCTTGAGTTCGATCATATCCGCTATAGAGGTAAATAAGTGGCAAAATATTTTACTTACTCCATATTATTTTCTATAATTAGTTTGCAGCGAGAGAAGAAAAAAATTATTTATTTGATCTGGGATTTTTGGAGATAACAACGAATCTATATTAATAATTATCAATCTTCGAGATCCTGCTCAACAAAATGGCGCCGTTTCAGGGGATCAAAACTGGGTCACCCGCATGACAGGCAGGAATACTATCCAATAATAATCGATCCTCGAAGATCTCGCCTAAACAAAAGGGCACCGTTGTCGGGGAGGTACGACAAGGGTAGTTAGGTTTCTCTTTTGACCTGTTATTCTTGGTTGTAAATATCTATTTATATTTTACCATATTCACTCCATTGTTCATATTCACGGTTTCATTTCATTTTTTTGGACCATATTTTTATATTTGTATTTCTTATACATTCTCTCTTTTCTTTTTCTTGAGAGGGCCCGTAGAGTAAAGGAAGCGATCCTGGGAGAGCCGAAGCACCCAAGTGACGTGGAGGCGGCTTGATTCTTCACCGAGCCGTAGGATAGCGTGAGAGGGGCAGAAGAAGAATTGAAGGAGACAAAAAAAGATTTTTTTAATTTATTTTTAGCATTTGAACCATTGTAAACGAACATTCATTTGTTACGAGGTCTGTTTCGCCAAGTGCCGGTGCACTTGGGGGACCTCATCGATTTTATTTACATCGCCTTATTTTTTCTTTGTTTCACATGAATTCCGTGAGCTACCTATTGATTGCTTTAATTAATTTAATTAAGACATGCAATTAATTAGGTTCAAACACCCTAAACAAGAATTTATGTACCTATAGAATAGAACGTAGTTGGACTTAGTCAAATAAACTTGTTCTTGTCCGTTAATAAAAGCTATTATTAGGAATGTTCACTTGCATTTGCATAAAGGTTAGTTTATTTTTCTATATTTCAATTCTGCGTAGATCACTTACATATAGAGTGCTGGCAACAAGGTACGCATCTCTAACCCCTGCATGCATCATTGGGTTTAATCGCGCATTGGCATTTCCGATCTCCTTCCTTATTTTCACTCACATAAGTTAAAAAGGAAATTGGACACTCGGTAGGAGATTATTTGAAAATATTTTAACCAAGTGACAACTGCCTAAAATACGGGATTGCTAAAGAAAACTCGACCCTAAAATAAACACAAGGAAAATTCGTTATTTTGAGGAGAGTAACCCCCTCAGTATTTGATTTGTATGTAACGAGAAAGTGACCCGCACACTAGGATAGAACTACGCCCGAACTCTTTTCAGACTACTATCTTGGGTTAGTCATTCTTCAGTGAGGATCTCTGTGGTAATCAGTAAAGCGGCCCGCGATGTCCTTAACAGATTGAATTGATCGGGTAGCCGGTAAATGGTCTGCAATTCATACTGGCTAGGAAAGATCTAACTTTTGGATTAGGTCAGTCTCCTGAGAGCATTGGGTTCCTAACAGCTCGCTTTAACCGCTCTGATAGATTGTATTTTCACCAAAATTTAAAAATTGACAAGATAATTGACCGAACCTTCACGGTCTTCACATTGTGTTGAGTTGGTGAACTGGAGGTTTGTATTGTGTTTGATTGCTTGTATGCATACTAGATCCTTCTATGCATTTGTGTCGTTTTCTCCATATCTTTTGACTTGACTCTCGTGCTCTCCCAATCATTTTCTCTTGCTTTGGAGATGGCTGAATGGAGTTATTTTAATCCGATCTTCGTGGATCCCTCGTACCCTCCAGTTGATCCATCTTTCTTTTTCTAGGAGGATTTTCCTCCTGATTTTTGTGCATATCTGCCTAATCCATTATTTTAGGAATCTGACAATGATTTTTACCTATCCTCATTCCACTCACCCGACCCTGTGATTTTGGATTCACCTTTCATGATTTCCACACTTGAGACACTGAACCAGATGATGGAGCATATGAATTCGAGGATTACCAATCTATTTAACATAAATAAGAGCTAGAATGCTTGCTCCACTATTTGAGGATATGGATTCACTTGAGGATAATTATGAGAGCTTACAATCACCTAAAATACAAAAAAATGAGAAAAATTCAAAAATCCAAAAAGAATATGGGAGACACATTGTTGATTCATTTTGTGAGGAGGGTGCACACATGCCAAAATATTTTCCCACACAGCCATGTTCCAACCTTGATCCCGAGGGTGGCACTGTACACACTGCTCTTGGCAATCTTCGTGTATACGATGATTCCAATCTCCTCACTTATATGGAGGAGGTCCAAAAATTCAAAAAATATTGACTAAATTTGAAGTGGTGGTCAATATTCATGAGATCATTAAAGCCCCACTTCAACAGGCCTTGACAGAATTATCTACTCCTCAACACAAGAAGAGAAAGCGAAGGAGAAGATCTGAGTGTCACATCTTGACCATGGCCACTGCCTACGGCATCTCTTACCGTCCACATTTTAAGAAAGGGAACACTACCATACCTCTTGTGAGCTGCTTCATCTCTGGACATTCTTGTGATAACACTCTCCTTGTCGGTTGTTCTTCAATCAATATATTACTCTTCTCTATGGTACAGTCTCTTCATCTTGGACCTCTCAAGAAAACCATGATGATAGTTCAAATTGCTGATGGATCTATTAAGAGGCCAAAGGGTATTATAGAAAATATTGCCATTCTTATTAAGGGCGTGAAATTCACGTCTGATTTTATTGTATTGCCAGTGGAGACCTCCACCTCTGCGGAGAACCCTCCAATCATCCTGCGATGGCCTTTCCTTGCATCTGCGGGAGCCGTTATTGATTATGGATCAGGAGAGATTCGCTTCCGTTCTGATGCAGGGAGCGATGTGTTGATCACTACACCCACTACTGATCAGAGACCTGCATCCCATGAGAGCCCGCCCGTGTTAGCCATCCCCAAGGAATTTGAGTTCGATGATAATAACATGGATTCTTGTTATATGTTGGATGATAATGAAACCCAAGAATTCCTCTTCAAGGAGGAAGACTCGGAAAGCATAGACCTTGGAGTTCCCCCTTCTGGTATATGGAGATGCATTGATGACATCCGTGGGATTTACACGATGGACACCCTAGAGCGGAAGGCAGATTCTAAGACTAGACAGAACAAACATGATTTGACTACTTTCACTGATGAGTATGTTCCTATTCACCTTGAGTTAGACGAGACCGATCATGCCAAATTTGATTTGATGCTTTTTATAAATGAATTTGGGCCTTTTAATAAAAATGGCGATCCAATAGAGGCTCACTAGGTTGAAATTGATCCTACTTTTTTGGATAATGAATTCGAGCCTTTTTACTTTGATATTTGTGAGACTTTCCAGACCGGACATGACCATACTACTTCCACTGATCGATTTAGGCCTGCACAATCTGAAACCACTGAGGATACATTTTTGGTCGATCTTACTCAGTTTATGTCTAATGATGACCCCAGTATCGACCTACACCTTGTTAGATCCATCCCTCAGCGATCCCACAAGAAGGTTCGTTTTCGACCTTCTTGACATGTGTACATCCACTCTTGTATATCCTTTCGTTTCACTCTTTCTTCTTCCGTTTTACCATTCACCACTTTTCTGTGTGTGTGTGTATGCTATACTTAGGATGTACTTTATCCTAAGTATAGGGTGGTGAATGATTTGTGTTGTTCATATTCATCATGTTCATCACTCATGTTGTTGCATATACTTTGGGATACTCTATACTAAGTACAGGGGGTGATGTTGTTCATATCATTTTATTATTATTTTTGAGTCTGTGCATTCTCTGCATCGATTTTCCCCTTTTGTACAGTCTACTATACTTAGGATTACTTGATACTAAGTATAGGAGGGATCACCAACTTCTCTTCTTTTTATCTTTTCTTTGAGTCATTGTAGCATAGGAGTCTTTTCACTTTTCTATACTTAGCACGAGTTATGTCTTACTTTGTCACTCTCTGATCACTATGGGACATAGTTCAAGCTAAGTATAGGGGGTGTCGTATATATTGTATATATACTTTAGACATAACTCGTACTTTTTAATATAGTTATTTTGGAGGATATGTAAATAATTTTATAAAATCCACGTGTGTAAATAAAAAACAAAAACAAATAAAAACAAATAAAAAACAAAAACAAAAAAATTCTTGTATATACTTGTATATATTTTACTAACCCTTTTGCCTTTTTGAAAAAAAACTACAAAACCAAAAATCTATAAAACTTGCATAATAGAAAAACCCTTTCTTTTACATCTGCATTTTTCTTCAAAAAGCCATAAAAAGTTCAAAATTATAAAATTGTTTAAAAAATATTCTTTTCATATGTGCATCATTTTTTTCAAAAAAAAAAAAGAAGCTTTCTTTGCATTGTTCATATTTTCTTGCATTGGCATGTGCATTTTTTAGGATAGTATTGACATTTAAACTAAGTCCGGAATAAAATTTAAGAATGAGCTTAGTTGGGCCTTAGTCCACCTAATTTCAGAGGAACCTTATAAGAAATGGAGTAGAGACTTTTCAGGTCCTAGTGACTTAATTCTTTGAGTCCATAAGACTATGTTCACATGTCATCTTGATTAGTCTAAGTAGAACATTTAACAACACAACATGATTCTTTTAGACCGTACCTTATCTTGGACAAGAACTCTACACGTAGCTCTTCATGGATGAGGTAGTGAGGAGGCATAATCTTTTGACTTGGGGTAGCATACAAGGGTAGTACATCTAGGAGGAACCTCTCGTCTTCCTCTAGGGAAGGAAGTGCGTCTCAACCTGGTCTAGCGATGTTGAGGTCTAAAGACAGGATGTTGTGGGGTTGCAATAATGCTTCAAAAGAGGTATAGTCTACTGGATCAAGAGGAAAAACTCCTTATGTACATGTTGCACCTTGTATATACTTTAGAAAAAAGTATGGAAAATGCAGATTCTCCAAAAGTGGACAGGCCTGATTGAAAAGTAAAATGCCTGCTGGAGTGTATATACAAGGATAAAAAAATTACAATAAGAGGTTCAAAGATACATTTTTGTAAGCTTGCAGCGGATGACTTGGCTCATTGGTCATGCATCCAAGGATAGGTAGCTACACTGGTTACCGTCCATTCTTTTCTTCATCCCCTCTTCTTGAGCTGGTTGTATTTGAACTTAGAAGGGAATATCTTCACTCCTCGAGGAAAGAGTTACAAGACCGGGAACTAGAGTTACCTTGTTGAGGGAGGCTATTTCTTTGCTACTTTTAAGATGGGGAGCTATATCTCATTTACACTGTACAAGTAAAGATTCATAGTCACAGGAATTTATGGATGTAGACTTGTTCTGACCTGATTGTTAAGGAGATCTGAATAGGAGTCTTGTAGAACTTAGAAGGTGTTAGGTTTTAAATCCATCTCCCATTAAGGTTCCGGCACACTAATAATCCAAAGGTCTGACAGAGCTCCAAACTACAATTTTATGAAGAAAAGTTTAATACTCAATATTATCCTGGCTTCTTTATTTTTTCTTCCTTTTTTATTCTATTCACTTATTCTCATTACTAAAAAATCCCATATTAGCCACACAAACAGGCCACGATAATTTTATTATGGCCAAAAACATTCGACCACGGTAAATTACTATGGCTTATTATCAATGGTTTCGATAATTACTGTAGCCTAAGAGTGTTGGCCACACTAATTCCACCATGACAAATAAATAAAGGTGATGGAAATATTATCGTGGTCAAAAGTTAAACACCACGGTAATATTATTGTAGCTAATTTAAACGAAAAATTAATAAGGGCTTCTCCCACCCGCCTTCCAAATCCTTAATATTTCGTTTCCCTCCTTGGCTCCCTCCTAAATCGTCCGTCAAACAAAAATCCCTAGCCTCAACTTCTTTTCCCTCAATCATCACGGCCCTTGCCTTTTTAGGCATTCTCATTCGATTGTCATTGCCGTTGTTGTCCATAACCCTAATCGTCCACTCCCTTCCCACATATATGAAACCTAACCCTTTTTGTTGCCGCTCAACTTTCCATCTTGCTGTAGTTGCTGCAGCCTGAAATGGACATCCATCAGCAACCGGGCAACACAAGCGACGCTCCTCCCCTCCAGATCGAGATCAAGAAATTTCTAGGTAATATATTCTCCCCACACATGTTTTTTTATTTGAGGCTGGAACATTTTGGACATCCGTGACTTATATACTATTAGGTATTTTCATAGGAAATCCCATGTGGTTCGGCCACTATTTATACGCTCTTTAGTTGTTAGTAAAGATCATGCATTTTCACTATTGTTTATTATGTTCTCAAGTAAAATAATGGATCAATATATTTTTTACATGTTGATTGATCATTTACAAAGATTTGAATCACAGATATATTACATAATCATCATCATTCATCCATGATTTATTTTATTCTGCTGAGATTTTATTTGTAGGAGAAATATGTGTTATTGCAGTTGCAATGATAAATGATAAAACTACAGTTATTAGGTTGTATCCCATTCCAATCTTAGTTTTGATCTTATTGCATTGATTTGCAAATTTACATTTACCGATTATATGGTCATTATCTAGATTAAACTGGTAAATATTAGAGTATTCAAACTTAGAGAAAACCAATCCAGTAGATCTCGTTAAGATATATTCTAATTCTAACTAGCAAAACACTCCCGCGCTTTGCTGCGGAGAAAATTTAATTAGGATATATGCACTGAGAGGGCTGATCTTGTGAGAGTAAAAAACTGTGAGAGCATGGAAGCAGTGAGTCTGACCATTAGATTCTACTCATCTTTCTCCTATTCCAATCAATCAGCAGAATTTAATGGTCCATACCCACTGCTCTCATGCTCTCACAGTTTTTAGCTCTCATAGAATCAACCCTCTATACACTGATATTTAATTACTCATGGGCTGACTCCCATTTATGAGGAGTCCTGCGTTGGGTCCCCAAGGCCTTCCCTTCCCCAACCCCATTCCTGCGGGTTGTTTTTTAGAGTAGTAGGGTCTTCTGAGTATGCCGACTTGTCCTACTGAGAACACCAAAAAAATTAAAGTTGGCTTCGCTGATGAGTTTTGATGAAAAATATATTCATAGATAGGAACTATAGAAATTATATTACATGTAGATTAAAGAATCCTGTAAAAAGATGGATAAAGTTAATGCCAAAATTTTATCGTAACCGTTGGAAGATTAGATACATATATAAGGGAATGGAAAGTCAAAATGCATTAATTAAACTTTCATAATAACTGTAGACGTTAAATTCTAAAGTTGAAAGGTTAGTACTCTTATTATAATGTTTCAAAAGAAAATAAGTATAAATAATCCAATCCTGATTGAAAGCTTAGTAGTCTTATTATATTTACCGAATAAAGTTATTGTGTAAGTATGATTGGAAAAAAAAGATGTATAATTACATATATACACCCCTGAAACTTATGTAATTAGGTAGGTGCTTTTTTAAATCTTATAATTACACATATACCTCTTACTGTTAATAGTTTATATCGTTTAGGACCACATAAGTAATTACATGATTATAGAGGAATATATATATGTAATTACATAAATACCCACATAATTTGCATAGTAAATTAGGTACCTCTAGACTAAACATCAATCTTTTTGCATGTCTGGTCTAATTTAACAATATTAACGTCAGTAATTTAGAAAATCTAAGTTCCCATTAGGTGTCCATGCATACCCAAAGTCAGCATGTATGGGTAAAAATATTAAATCCTTAATTAAACTTTAAACTTTGAGTAAAGCATATAGAATGCGCTAGAAATTGAGATATATATAAAAAGGGATCTTGATGAAAAGTTGTGATATTTTGGTGGCTTGGCATTTCAATGCTGTAGCAATTTATTGATGATGTATATACTTATGAAAATGGCAATCTTGTTGGCTTATAGATATGACCTGCCTAATCTGAGGTTTAGAATAACACTGAATTAGGTATGTAATAATAATAATAATCTTTGATAAAAAACAATAATAACTCGTGAACAATTTATAAATCTTTTTGTTATATATATCATATCTATAAGATTACTTTTTCCATTTTAATATAAAATATACCATAACAAAATGTTACAATAATGAAATTTTAGGTACACAAATTCTACTATTCATTTATCAAACATATTTTTTGACATAGACCTCAAAATTTTGGGACCCGTCATGTAATTCATTTAAAAAGCAGTAGCATTGTCAGAGACATTTGCTTAAAAAAATAAAACTGTAGAAGTAATATACACATTCTGAAGGTGTTATAAAACATTCAATGCCTATAGGCATACAGTTATAAAAAAACCCCATAACATGATCCATTTCGATCAAATCCTCGTTAAATTACTATAAACATCCAATGAGAATAAAATATCACCTAATTTATATCAAATCAATCCGTTTAAGTACTCAATAGACACTAAAATATTATTATCTTTTTAAGGGGTATAATGTATAAATCTCTAATTATGGTTATTATAATCACAACCTAATTAAAATAAATAAATTGCACAATATCATAAGAACATAATTAACCCAATATAAATCAAAATAATTCAACTTAAAAAAACCTTAAATATTAGCAAAATGTTATCATTTTTAAATGGCATATGTGCAAAACCCCGAGAACAATGAAAATAGGATGAAAGCTAGAAGATAGAGGGAGGTGTGAGTAAAAGGAATCAGATAGAGAAATAGAGAGATATTAGCAGAGAGAGAGTACGGAGTGCTGCTCAAGGAGTTGCTCTCAACCGCCTTAGACCAGGAGAGACTTTTTTTGTAGATCTTGTGGACGGTTATGATGTTGGAATCAATAGTGAACTTTTTCAAAGTCAGTTAGGTATACTCACTCGTAGTATTATCCCAATTACGATCCGAGATTTTCGAAGAGATGCCACAAAAGAGATGCGTGATCTACTTATAAAGAGATTGAGGGTAATGTTTATATATACCTTAGGAACATTGTTCATATTTTTTATATGAAATTTTTAATCAGAATATATTACAGAAATCATTTTCATGGGAAGTGAATGATGAGTTGGACAAGATAATTCTTTCGCATGCTTCAGAGTTGCATCGAAGTTGGCGATTTCGGATTAAGAGAGATGTAAGAAAATCAATTTATTTAATCATTATAGGTTTATCATTGGAATGAATTCTTGTATAGAATTATAATCCAGACTTGTTATCTATATTTGCAGCACTTTGATGAGAACATCCCAATAAGTCAACTACTTGCTAATGTACCGGAAGGTATAACTGAAGAAGATTGGAGAACTTTGGTTGATTATTGGACATCCAAAGAATATAAGGTATAGATTCAAATATTTAGTGGTTAGTTCAATAGTGTTCATGAATATATGACCATAAACTATTTGACAAGATAGATCATGAAGTTATGTTTATGTTTGTGATAAAAAGTTTCCGTCCATATAATCTATGCTTTATATTAGGCCATGTTTCCTATCGATGATATTGCTAGATATTGTAAACATTCCATTCAACTAGATCTGCTAGATATTGTTTAGTTTAGATTTTTGTTCGAAAATAATAGGTGCTAATTATGGAAATTATATTGTTGTAGGCAATGCAATGCAGAAATGCACATAATCGATCAAAGTTAACACATGCAGCTCATCGCATGGGTAGAAAAAACACCAAGCAGTTAAAGCACGAGTTGGTATGTAATTTTTATGTTTTTTTCAATTTAAGTAATTTTTATGCATTACCTCATATATTTATTTATATAATTATATTCAGGTGAAAAAGGGTATTGATGCTGATCGTTGCAATCTTTTTATATACTCAAAAAGTAGAGAAGGAAAAGATGGCTCAAGAATGTGGCATGATAAGAAATTGCAAAAGCAACATGTAAGTTAATTTACTTATGTTTCAAATTCAATTTAATATATGTATTAATTCAAATTTTTTATTTCATTGCATCAGGAGCAAATGATGGCACTTTAACACCCAGATGATGGGTCTCCTATCTCTCCAGACGCAGCATATCTAGAAGCTACTGGACCTGAACATCCAAGATGCGTGAGGGGAGTGGGCGGAGGGGTTAATCCATCCAAGTACTATGGACGTAGAGACCAACCAGATAGTAACTTACATGATCGAATCACAAGATTAGAGATCTTGCTAGGAGAGATAGCAAAATCAGTTGCTATCATTGCCAAAGCACAAGAGGCGTCATCATCGAAGGGCATTCGTTCATCACAAAGAGAGTGTTCATCATCTGCAATGAACAAAGGCATGGGTGCAAGAAGAGATGATGATGAAAATTCAGAAGATGATGCATATTTTAGTGATTTCGCTTTAGATGAATAGCATTTAATTTTAGATTGATCTTTACGTTACATCTAATATCATTAGATGTCAAAGGTCATATACATTTTAATGTATTATTAGCTAATTGAACCTTAATTAGCTCTTATTTTGTTAAAAACCTTATGTTGACATGAAGATTATGCACTTTTTCAACTTGTGTCTCTATGCTTATCATAAGTTTGTCTGTTACCTTGTATGTAGATTTATCATGTGTATGCATGTTCACCATGTGATTATTGCAGTACAGGGAATGAACATCGAATACCATATGCATATCATAGGGGATTTTGTTAAATGAGTAATTGATACATGCATTGATTTTTTTTAAAGTCTGTTTTTTTGCCACGGTACAACTTCCATGGCCAAATCTCTGTCGTCACAACTATTAAACCGTTGTCAAAGCCTATGCACTTTGGTAAGATGTTTTTTTACCACCTTTTGATTACCGTGGCTTAAATAGATTTGTCATGCTATTAAACCGTGGCTAGAAAGTTTTATCATCAGTAAAATTACCGTGGCCAAAACAATATAGCCACAGTACATCCACTATGGCGAAAAAGTAACCTCTTTGGCCACGGTAAACTATAAGACACGGTGGTATAAACCACGGTAATATTACCGTGGCCAATATTCTTAGGCAACGGTAATATGACATTAAGCCACGATACTCAACCGTGGCATGTTCTATGTTTATAGTAGTATCTTTCAAATAAGTGTTTGCTAAGGGACTAGCAAAGGTAAAGCATAGGAGGATGATGAATCTGTGATTCATCATCTTTATTCATTTATTTTAGCTTAAAATCTCTTATAAAACACATGTATATAATACTAACTCTGTATTCTTACTAACTTTCATTTATGTATAAATTTTGTACACTTCTTACCATTTTAACTTAAAATAAATAAAGAAACAAAGAAAGGAAAAATAAAGAAAATAAAAAAAGGAAGACTGTGTATATGTGATGAATCAACGATTCATCGCCTTTATTCTTTTATTTTAGCCTCTTTTCCTTAGTCAAGTACCTGTAAATACCCATTAATTTCATAAAATTACCATTTTGCATGCATTTATTAATTATGCATTTTTAACACTTTTTGTACATAAATAAAAGAATAAAAAAGAAAAGAAAAAGGAAAGGATTTGTTTATGTAATAAATACAGACTGACCCAAACCCAGAGAGAAGGTCAAGACTTGACCTGATCGACCAGGAATAAAGTAGGGGGAGATAGGGTCTTCTGTCAGAAAAATCAAAAATATCTTGTACATATTTTTCATGTATATTTGTACAAAACTTACATTATTTTATTTGTACATAATTTGACCTCAAACTATTTACTTTTGTAAATGAAAGGTGTAAATAAAATTGTGTTGTAAATAATAACAATATTTGTAAAATAAAATATTGTATATATTGCAAATAATTACACCCAGAAAAAGCCGCAAAGTGATAATTGAAACACCAATTCTGGCTCCATACAAGCTTAAATTGAACCAAACTCACTTCCATCATAGTATAAATTAAATTATCTTTCAAATGGCTGTGGTTTTGTATTTTTTGGAGTTACGGTTAAAAAGTCGGTTGTTTGGGGTGTATTGTGCAGTTTACCCATATATTTGTTGTATATAATTATTAATATTTATTCTTACATAATGTGTATATTGTAAATATTGTTTTCAATAAAAATGAAAATTAAAAAATAAAAAAATCTTGTATAAAAATTATTTCCTTATTTACACCTCTGTACATTATATTATATGTATATAATATATGTATACCACTAACTTCCTTAAATAAAAACCATAAAAAATTTAATTATCTAACATTAATTAATCAATTATCTTAATTCTGAATTTTGTATTTAAATATTTGATTTTATTTAATTTATTTGTTTTTATAACATGCCATATATATTAGATTTGATTTCATGCCTTTAATGGCCACCATTAAGGTGGCCAATTAATTTCCAATTTATTTATTTATTTATTTATTTATTTATTTTGAATTTCGTAAATAATTATTTAATTATTTAATTAATTTAATTATTTTATTAATCCACCCAATAAACACCTTCCTTATTTGTAGATTTTTTCCATTTTTGACTTTCGTCTTCTTTTTAATGGGCTCCTCCTCCCTCATTTCTTCTTTGATCGATCTTTGGCGGAGAGGAGTCCGGTTTCCGAGAGGTTTCTTGTTGAAGAGGGTCCTAGCCTCCGATCCAGTCGGTGGCAACGACTTGAGCTTCGTCGAGGCCATCATGACGTGTCCAAACCCCGAGGTGAGATCCACTTTTACTTGTCGTTTCTCGTAGGTAAATCGTAGGTTTAATTTTTGCGTAGATATAGTGAGTAGTTTTTAGATTAAAAATCCCAAAATTTTCACCGCACTTTGATCCGCCACCGACACCGATATACCATCTCACTTCTCGATCTCCACACGTTCTATTTCTACCTCACGCAACCTTCCACCTCCGACCACGCACGGTGGTCGGATTTACGGATTTTTCTTCCATATCGCAAGATCCGCCCATTCATTGTTCTCATTCCTGTGTATAAAAAAACAAAAAAAAACATTTTTCCTGTTTATCTCACATCTTCTTTTTGCAGGAAAAAAAAAGTTATCTCTAACAATTGTTTTGCAGGTAAAAATAAATAAATAAAAAATTTTATTTCTATCTCTAACTATTGTTTTGCAGATCCATTTAAAATAAAAAAAATAAAAAAAATAAAAAAAAATCCTTTCTCTTTTAATTACATTTGCTGTTTAAAAAAAACGAAAAAATATATTTTTTTAACCTCTTCATGCAGGTTACAGAATAATAAAAAAATAAAAAATAAAGCAGCAGGCCGTCCGTCATCCACACCAAGCCGCTCCTCCGTGACCCCAGCCGCGCCTCCGCCTTGGCCGCGGCGGACCCGCGCCACCCTCCAGATCCCCGCGCGCCAGGTGGTCGCGCGTGATGCACCCGCACCCCAGCGCGTCGCCCCCAGCGGTGGCGTGCGCACCCTCCACAGGCGGTGGCGGCGCCGCTCCCCATCTGCACCCTCCATCCGCGCGCGGCCCACCGTGCGCGTGCTCACCGAACCTCCAACTCCATGTCCCGCCGTCCCCACGGCCACCACCTTCTGGCGCGCCTCCGTCGCGCCCTTCAACCGCATCCACCGCACGAGGCAGCGCCTCCCAGGCGCGCCCCCACGCGTCCTCCTCCCGCGCGCGAGGCAGCGCCGCCCTCGCAGTGGACCCCGCGTCCCCGCGTGGTGCGACGACTGCCCGACTACTCCAACCTCTGTTGTTCGCCGCGAAGGCGGCCCCCGTCCGCGAATGCGCCTCCCGCGCGCCTTCTTCGCCGCCTGCCCCGCGTCCTGCTCCGCCAATCAGCCCCTTTGCTGCGTCCCGCGCGCCGCCCACGCCTCCGTCACCCCGCATCCGCAGTTCCTCCGTGAGGCGGCGCTCCCCGCGCGTGAACAAAAAAAAGAGGTGGGCGGCGGGTGCCCCTTCCCAGTGTTTGCTTGATCGAAGGAAGCCCTAGGCAATTTGAGTTAGATTAATAAAGGGGTAAATTTCATCCTTCACTTTGTAGTTTTTTTAGTTATCTTATTTATAGAAACTTTTGGTATTTGCGTGTTAGTCTCTATTTTCAGAACAATTTTGCATGATCTTTGTGATTAAATAAGTGTTTATCATAGTTTAAATTTTTTTTGTAAAAAAGTTATGTAAGCTCCTGCTATGTGACTTGACATTGTATAAAATTTTCATAGCATTTTGAATTTATTTGATATTTTTAAAAAATAAAAAACAGTGATATTTTATCTGCCCAGAATTGCGAAATTCATATAAATTTGAAATATTGCTTAAAAATTCCAAAAAAAATTCTGTAGGTGTATTTTGTTGTGCTTTATTTTCTGACCAAATCTTGTGCATTTTTCATTTATAAAACACCAAAAAAATTGCGAAAAAATTACTAAAATTATTTTAAAATATATAAAACCCAAAAACAATTTCTTTAGACTTTTCTGTATATTTTTGGTTATTTTAAAAAAATACAAAAAGAGTGTGGGTTGTTTGTTTTATCACTTTTCTTGATTTGTTCGTATTTTAAAAATTAAAAAATATAAAAATTCAAAAACCACTAAAAATTAAGGTTATTTTACCCGGCAGACCCTGTAATCTTTTGCAATTACCGCTACGACCTTTGAAACATCCTAATTCCTCCCCCGACCACGTAAACTTGGTCCGTCTTACCCAACAAACCCTGCCATCAATTTTAACTATATTTGAGTCAATTACTTGGGTTAGTCTTGAGTTAACCTAACCAATTTATCATCCAACGGTTAGGATTAACCAAAAAATAGGAAAAAAATCCTCCAAAGTAGATCGGAGGAGAGAGCAGGAAAGCAGCATCCTTGGGAGGGGACGGCGCAAGGGGGGTGGCCAGGGAGCTTGGGAGGGGACGGTGCAGGGGCAGCGACGCAGGGGCAGGGTGCAGCGGCGCCTGAGTGAGGGGGTGCAGCGGCACGCGAGGGGAGGTTTGCGCAGCAGCGGAACTCTGTTAGATCAGGGCATGTGCAGAACATTCGACCAAAGCACCATAGTACAATATCATTGGTTGAAGCCCCGCATCTGATCAGAAACCAATGAGACCAGAACCCTCATATGGAGCATCAAATCTGAGAAGATCCACCGCTTTGATTCAAACCGTCGCCTTCATTTCCAATCATCAGAAGGTGAGAGGATCTGTAGATCTGAAGTACATCGCCATCATCGAGATCGATCCGCAACACCTGGACGCGATTCTCCGCTATCACATGTAGGTAAGTTTTTAGTGATTCATATTATATCGTTCTCAATCGTGTTCATCTGTTGCAGATGGAGTTGCCTTCCACTACAGCCACCGCCCACGAGCCAGTATCCAGAAGATCATCCGTTGTCTGAGGCTGATTCATATCAGGGGAAGAATACCCCCTAATACCATTCGAGCAGAGGAGGGAAGGAGCTGGACACGGGGATCGTCGGCGGCGGAGGGGAGAGCAGGGTTGGAAGTGGCGAGGCTGGCGGGAGAGCGGCACAGGGATCGACTCTTCTGAGATGATGGAGTGGCATTAGATGTAAAATTTGATAAACAAATTGGGTGTAATATAAATGAACATAACGGAATCGGGTTAATTTTAACGGGTAAATGAACGGGGGTTAACCACATGGTTTGTAGGGTAAGGGTTAGCAAGTTTACGGGGTCGAGGGAGGAATTAGGATGTTTCGAAGGTCGTAGCAGTAATTGCAAAAGATTACAGGGTCTGCCGGGTAAAAATCCCAAAAATTAACTTGGAAATTTGATTACTTAGTTTTTAAATCGTGCTCCTTATGTTCGACCCTGTCGCTATACCAGGTAAAAAGAATAGCGAAGACCGCTTACATTGTTTTCATCGATTTATCATCTATTTCGAGTGGTTTCAATTAATTTTTCCATTGACCGAATTGATCGATTAAGGACAACGACATTGTGATTTATTTTCTACCTTAGTCGCATTGATTTTCGGCTCATCAGAATGGCGCCGTTGCCGGGGAGCACGGCTTTGTAGTTATTTTTCATTTTTCTATTTTTGTCTCTCTATATATCATAATTATTTTCTGATCTTCTCTCTTGAAATTTTTGTGCGAGGTACTGCTTGGACACGACGTGGAGTTTACTTTTTGAGGACCCGCACGGGAAGAAGAGCAGGGAGAAGAAGAAGAATTTCATTTTTTTGAGAGAGAATAATAAATTTTGTAATAATTTAGGACTTTGGACAGTTGGACTTGAACATTATTCGGGGTCTGTTTCGCCAAGTGCCGGTGCACTTGGGGGACCTCACCGCTGTTTTTCGTCGGTTTTGTTTTATTCGCATTTTTTTCTGTTTCTCGCGATTTTGAGCCCCTAGCCTTAGGAGTTTTGCTTGACTGTGACGTAATAAATAGGATCCAAATACCTTAATAACATTGCCTGTACCTATAGGCTCGGTAATTGGACCAAGAATAAAAATCTAAAAAAATAGTCGATCCACTACCTTCGAGCCTACGCGTCGCGAGCCCACCCTGCCAAGCGCTGCTCCTGAACTCGATTTGTCGAGAGGAGGAGGGTGGGCCTAGACCAGACTCTTGGATTGGAGGTTTGTGGTTGACTAAACGTTCTTTCGAGTAGAACTGCTGCTTAGAGCTCGGATTTCCGCTTGCATCATTTAGGTAGTTTAAATTTCCGTATTTAAATTTCTGCGCGGATCATATTGCATGTAGAGTGCTGGAGTAAGGTACGCATTTTTTATCTCTGCACGCATCATCGTTTTTGACCGTGCATTGGCTTTTTCGACTTCCTCCCCCTGTTTTCTTGGACTCAAATCATTCAAAAAGGAAATCAAAAAGCTCGTCAGGCGTTTATTCGTCGTTGTAGTATAGGGGGATCACCGACTTCTATTGTTTATTCGTCGTTGTAGTATATTATTCTTTTCACTTTTCTATACGCGGCACGAGTTATGTCTTTCTTTTCAGCTCTTTGATCACTATGAGGACATAGTTCGAGCTAAGTATAGGGGGGTGTCGTATATATGGTATATATACTTCAGCCATAACTCGTACTTTCATTTTTTTAATATGGCTAAAACAGTATGTAAATACTCAAAAAAAACTCTTAAAAAACTTGTAAAAAATGAATAAAAAATCCACTCTGTAGATACTTGTATAAATTACTCAAGTTGTAAATTCTTGCATCTTATTCTTGTAAAATAATAAACTCGCTCTTGTGTAAATATGAATCTCATTCCAAAAAAAATCTTCTTGTATATACTTGTATATATTACCAACTATTTACCAAAAAAAACTTTTTGCATGTGCATCATCTTTCAAAAATCCATAAAAATTTCAAAATTTTGAAAATTGTTTTACAAAAGATTTTTTTTCTTTTTCCTTGCATGTACATATTTTCTTGCATTTGCATGAGCATTTTTCAGGATGATTTTGACATTTAGACTAAGTCTGGAATAAATTTGAAGAATGGAGCTTAGTTGGACCTTAATCCACTTAATTTCAGAGGAACCTTATAAGATTTGGAGTTAAGACTTTTCAGGTCCTAGTGACTTAATTCTTTGAGTCCATAAGACTATGTTCACATGTCATCTTGATGAGTCTAAGTAGAATATTTAACAACACACACATGATTCTTTCAGACCGTGGCTTACCTTGGACACTGCACTTTACACGTAACTCTTCATGGATGGGGTAGTGAGGAGGCAGAATCTTTTGGTTTGGGGTAGCATACGAGGGTAGTACATCTAGGCGGAACCTCTCGTCCTCCTCTAGGGAGGGAAGTGTGTCTCAACCTAGTCTGGTGATGTTGAGGTCTAAAGACAGGAGCTGTGGGGTTGCAATAATGCTTCAAAAGAGGGATAGTCTACTGGCTCAAGAGGAAAAACTCCCTATGTACATGCTGCACCTTGTATATATTGTCAAAAAAAAGAAAAGAAAAAAACGCAAAATCTCCAAAAGTGGACAGGCTTGATAGAAAAATAAAATGCCTGTAAAAAAAAGAATAAGAGCTTCAAAGTCATATATTTGTGAGCTTGCAGCGGGTGACATGGCTACACTGGTCATGCATCTAAGGATAGGTAACTACACTGGTTACCGTCCATTCTCTTCTTCATCCCCTCTTCTTAAGCTGGTTGTACTTGAACTTAGAAGGGAATATCCCCGCTCCTCGAGGAAAGAGTTGCCAGACCGGGTTATTTGAGTTACCTTGCTGAGAGAGGCTGAATCTTTGTTACTTCTGAGATGACGAGCTATATTTCACTTACACGTACAAGTAAGAATTCATAGTCATAAGAATTTGTGTATGTAGACTTGTTCTGATCTGACTGTTGAGGAGACCTGAATAGGAGTCTTATGGAACTTAGAGGCTGTCAGGTTTTAATTCCATGTCCCATTAAGGTTCCGACACACCAATAATCCAAAGGCCCGACAGAGCTCCAGACTACAGTTTTATGAAGATAAGTTTGAAAGTCAACATTGTTCTAACTTCTTTACTTTTTCTTTTCTTTATTTTCATTTTCACTTATTTTCCAAATAAGTGTTTGCTAAGGGACTAGCAAAGGTAAAGTATAGGGGAATGATGAATCCACGATTCATCGCCTTTATTCTTTTATTTTAGACTCTTTTCCTTAGTCAAATACTTGTAAATACCCATTAATTTCATAAAATTACCATTTTGCATGCATTTATTAATTATGCATTTTTAACACTTTTTGTACATAAATAAAAGAATAAAGAAGAAAAGAAAAAGAAAAGGATGTGTTTATGCAATAAATACAGACTGACCCAAACCCCGAGAGAAGGTCAAGACTTGACCTGATCGACCAGGAATAAAGTAGGGGAGATAGGGTCTTCTGTCAGAAAAATCAAAAATATCTTATACATATTTTTCATGTATATTTGTACAAAACTTACATTATTTTATTTGTACATAATTTGACCTCAAACTATTTACTTCTGTAAATGAAAGTTGTAAATAAAATTGTGTTGTAAATAATAAAAATGTTTGTAAAATAAAATATTGTATATATTGCAAATAATTACACCCAGAAAAAGCTGCAAAGTGATAATTGAAACACCAATTCCGGCTCAATACAAGCTCAAATTGAACCAAACTCACTTCCATCATAGTATAAATTAAATTATCTTTCAAATGGATGTGGTTTTGTATTTTTTGGAATTACGGTTAAAAAGTCGGTTGTCTGGGATGTATTGTGCAGTTTACCCATATATTTGTTGTATATAATTATTAATATTTATTCTTACATAATGTGTATATTGTAAATATTTTTTTCAATAAAATGGAAAATTAAAAAAAATAAAAATAAAAAATCTTGTATAAAAATTATTTCCTTATTTGCACCTATGTACATTATATTATATGTATATAATATATGTATACCACTAACTTCCTTAAATAAAAATCATAAAAAATTTAATTATCTAACATTAATTAATTAATTTAATTTAATTCCGAATTTTGTATTTAATTATTTGATTTTATTTAATTTATTTATTTTTATAACATGCCATATATATTAGATTTGATTTCATGCCTTTAATGGCCACCATTAAGGTGGCCAATTAATTTCCAATTTATTTATTTATTTATTTATTTATTTCGAATTTCATAGTTAATTGTTTAATTAATTTATTAATTTAATTATTTTATTAATCCACCCAATAAACACCTTTCTTATTTGTAGATTTTTTTTCCATTTTTGACTTTCGTCTTCTTTTTAATGGGCTCCTCCTCCCTCATTTCTTCTTTGATCGATCTTTGGCGGAGAGGAGTCCGGTTTCCGAGAGGTTTCTTGTTGAAGAGGGTCCTAGCCTCCGATCCAGTCGGTAACAGCGACTTGAGCTTCGTCGAGGCCATCAATGCGTGTCCAAACCCCGAGGTGAGATCCACTTTTACTTGTCGTTTCTCGTAGGTTAATCGTAGGTTTAATTTTTACATAGATATAGTGAGTAGTTTTTAGATTGAAAATCCCAAAATTTTCACCGTACTTTGATCCGCCTCCGACACCGATATACCATCTCACTTCTCGATCTCCACGCATTCTATTTCTAACTCACGCAACCTTCCACCTTCGACCACGCACGATGGTCGGAGTCACGGATTTTTCTTCCATATCGCAAGATCCGCCCATTCATTGTTCTCATTCCTGTGTATAAATAAAAAAACAAAAAAAACATTTTTCCTGTTTATCTCACATCTTCTTTTTGCAGGAAAAATAAAAAAAGTTATCTCTAACAATTATTTTGCAGGTAAAAATAAATAAATAAAAATTTTTATTTCTATCTCTAACTGTTGTTTTGCAGATCCATTTAAAATAAAAAAATATAAAAAATAAAAAAATCCTTTCTCTTTTAATTACATTTGCTGTTTAAAAAAAACCAAAAAAATATATTTTTTTAACCTCTTCATGCAGGTTACAGAATAATAAAAAAATAAAAAATAAAGCAGCAGGCCGCCCGTCATCCACACCAAGCCGCTCCTCCGCGACCCACTAGCTGCGCCTCCGCCTTGGCCGCGGCGGACCCGCGCCGCCCAACAGATCCCCGCGCGCCAGGTGGCCGCGCGCGGTGCACCCGCGCCCCAACGCGCCGCCCCCAGCGGTGGCGTGCGCGCCCTCCACAGGAGGTGGCGGCGCCGCTCCCCATCCGTACCCTCCATCTGCGCGCGGCCCACCATGCGCGTGCGCACCGAACCTCCAACTCCAGGTCCCGCCGTCCCTGCGGCCACCACCTTCTGGCACGCCTCCATCGCGCCCTTCAACCTTATCCACCGTGCGAGGCAGCGCCGCCCAGGCGCGCCCCACGCGTCCTCCTCCCGCGCGCGAGGCAGTGTCGCCCTCGTAGTGGGCCCCGCGTCCCCGCGTGGTGCGACAACTGCCCGACTCCTCCAACCTCCGCTGTTCGCCGCAAAGGCGGCCCCCGTCCGCGAATGCGCCTCCCGTGCGCCTCCTTCGCCGCATGCCCCGCGTCCTGCTCCACCGATCCGCCCCTTTGCTGCGTCCCGCGCGCCGCCCACGCCTCCGTCACCCCGCATTCGCAATTCCTCCGTGAGGCGGCACGCCCCACGCGTGAACAAAAAAAAGAGGTGGGCGGCGGGTGCCCCTTCCCAGTGTTTGCTTGATCGAAGGAAGCCCTAGGCAATTTGAGTTAGATTAATAAAGGGGTAAATTTCATCCTTCACCTTGTAGTTTTTTTAGTTATCTTATTTATAGAAACTTTTGGTATTTGCATGTTAGTCTCTATTTTCAGAACAATTTTGCATGATCTTTGTGATTAAATAAGTGTTTATCATAGTTTAAATTTTTTTTTGTAAAAAAATTATGTAAGCTCCTGCTATGTGACTTGACATTGTATAAAATTTTCATAGCATTTCGACTTTATTTGATATTTTAAAAAATAAAAAATAGTGATATTTTGTCTGTCCAGAATTGCGAAATTCATATAAATTCAAAATATTGCTTAAAAATTCCAAAAAAATTTCTGTAGGTGTATTTTGTTGTGCTTTATTTTCTGACCAAATCTTGTGCATTTTTCATTTATAAAACACCAAAAAAATTGCGAAAAAATTACCAAAAATATTTTAAAATATATAAAACCCAAAAAGCTTCTTTAGACTTTTCTGTATATTTTTGGTTATTTTAAAAAATACAAAAAGAGTGTGGGTTGTTTGTTTTATCACTTTTCTTGATTTGTTTGTCTTTTAAAAATTAAAAAATATAAAAATTCAAAAACCACTAAAAATTAACTTGGAAATTTGATTACTTAGTTTTTAAATCGTGCTCCTTGTGTTCGACCCTGGTCGTTATACCAGGTAAAAAGAATAGCGAAGACCGCTTACATTGTTTTCATCGATTTATCATCTATTTCGAGTGGTTTCAATTAATTTTTCTGTTGACCGAATTGATCGATTAAGGACAACGACATTGTGATTTATTTTCTACCTTAGTAGCGTCGATTTTCGGCTCATCAATATGTAATAGATATAGGCTGACCCGAACCCCGAGAGAAGGTCAAGACTTGACCTGATCGACCAGGAATATAGTAGGGGGAGATAGGGTCCTTAATCAAAAAATCCAAAAAAATTGTGTGCTGTGTATATTTGTATACTACACTATTTTATTTGTACATAAATTAACCTCAAACAAAATAATTTTTAAAACAAAAGTTGTAAATAAAAATGTATCCTAAATAATAAAAATAATTGCACAATCAAATCTTGTACAGAATAAAAGCAACCACACTTGAAAAAAGCACTAAGCGAAAATTTAATGACCAATTCTGGCTCCATATGAACTCAAATTGAACCAAACTCACTTCCATTGTATTCTAAATTAAATTATCTTTAAAATGGTTTGATTTCATAATTTTTGGAGTTACAGGTAAAAAGTTGGTTTTCTGGGGTGGTTTGTGCAATTTTCCCATGTATTTGTACATATTGCATTTTGTAAATATTTGTAAATATTTTTACTAATTATTTAAAATAAAAATAAAAAATAAAACAAAAAAACAAAAATCTAATTTGCTTATTTACCCGTGTATATAATGCCATATGTGTACATAGTGTATATAGTTAATTTTCTTAACTAACTATCACAAAAAATAAAAAAAAATTAACATTTATTTTTCAAATAAATAAAGTGACAACAATACAAGAAATAGTTAATTTTGTAAATATTTATCTTGCTAATTCATATCATTTCAATTTTCCTTCTCTCTTATCTCTTATCTTCATCCAAAAATTCAAAAATTCAAACTCCATTATCTTTTTTATTTATATGGCTCCTTCTCCCTCATTCCAACTCGACCAATTTTTGATGAGAGGAGCCCGATCTCCAAGAGTCTTCTTGTCACAGAAGGGTGCCTAGCCTCCGAGCCGTCAGGTGACAACGCGTCGGCCTTTGTCGAGGTGATCAAGGTCTTTTCCGCTCCTAAGGTGAGATCCATTTTCTCTTGTTTTATCCTAGATTAATCATAGGTTTATTTTCTCGTATTTATTCTTCATTGTCATTTTGTTTTTCTAGATCTTAAAAATCCATCACGATTTGATCTGCCACCATCTCGATTTTTCATCCCATTTTCTTGATCCTATTGCATTCTTTTCTACCTCGCACGATATCTCAACTCCGTCCACGCACGGTGGCCAGAGATTCGGATCCAACTTCCACATCGCAAGGATCCACAACTACTCACGCAGTCCGACTTGACTCTGAAAACGAGTCATCATACTCGCGTCCTAATTTTTTGATAAATAAACATTTAAAAAATAATATATTTATTTTCTTGCTTTCTAACATTTGCTTTGCAGGAACATCTAAAAACTAAAAAATAAATATAAATATAAATATTTTTCTGTTTTAATTTCTCTATTTTGGATTTACAAAAAAATAAATTTTTTAATTACTGTTTTGATTTGAAAAAAATAAAAATAATGAAGAAGTGCAACGCCAGCGCTTGTCGTCCTCATTTGCTTGGCGGAGCGCTGCCACACCGTCACGGCACTCCACCGCTGTGCGCGGCACCGTCGCGAACCATCCAGGAAACCACCAGCGAGCTCTGCCTACTATTGGTCGCATGCATCCCTGGGTGTTGTGTCAACCTCCACCGACCCTCATTGAGCTTATCGCCTCCGCCATCAAGCTGCGCTCCAACGCCAATCTTTACCCGCACGCGTCAACGTGCGCCCCCAGCCCTCGGCCAACTGCGTTATCATCTAAGCGTACAACAAGCCTGCGTGAAGCCAAGAGTCTTCGCCCTCCAACCGCACCGCACGCCCTCCATCGCCTTCGCGACCGTTGCATGAAGCTCCTGTCGCACGACCGACCACCGTCAGCCAGCCAGCATCGTTCGTCGCGCGTGTGATCGCGCGTGGAGAGGAAGGAACGACGGTGACGTGTGCTCCCTACCTTGGCCCCATCTTTTGAAGAAACGAAGACTCCAAAGAACCCTAGTGCTATTGAATTGAATATTGGAAAATTTGCAATTTTGTCCCTGGAAGTTCCACATATTTACATAGAAGCCCCTGCCAGAGCCCTATCACGCGTGCTACACGCCTCTCTTGGGTAAATTATCGTTTTTCTCCTGCAAATTTATTTCTGTTATATATTTATGAACAAAAATTGAATATTTGCAATTTAGTTCTTGAATTCCAGATCTTTATTCTGCTTGCTTTTCTTATTGAAATAAATCTTTTCTTTGGTCAATAAAATTTCCAAAAATCATGCTATGCTCCTGATGTGGTTATCTTTTTAGCATAAAATTTTCATTGCATTTTATCATCATATAATATTATTTAAAAATAAAAACATGTCATTTTTCTCTTTCTGAAATTCAAAAATTCATTAAAATTTGAATATTGTTAAAAAATTCCAAAAAAAAGATTAGTTTTATTTCATTATCCTTTAATTTCTATGCAAATTTCGTGCATTAATTCTTTATAAAACACAAAAAATTGAAACATACTAAAAATATTATAAAAACATAAAAATGTATAAAAATCCAAAAATCATGATTTTAGTTCTTGTTTGTAGATATTTGTCCATATTTCATCATAAAAATAATTGCCATGAGTTTTGGGCATTGAAATATTTTTAAGTTGTAAATTACTTTAGGCTGTACATTGTATCTTATTTTTGCCACTTTTTTGATTTTTTTGAAAAATACAAAAATATCTGAAAATTTTACAAAAATTTCTAAAAATATTTCAAAACCCTTAAAGCCAAAAAATATTTTCTTTGGATTTTTCTGAGCATTTTGATATAATTGAAAAATGCAAAAAGAGTTTGGTGTGCGTAGTTCTTATCTTGTGCATATTGTTATTTATTTGAAATTAAAAAAATTACAAAATTAAAATCACTAAAATTTGAAATTCAGAAAATAAAAAGTAGAAATAAAAAATTAAAAAAAAATAAAAAGATAAAAATTCCACAAAAACCGAGGATAGTTTGCCTTTGAGATTCCTGCCTTTTCTCTTAATTGATTTTCATCGATTATTTGAACAACCCTCAGGAATTATAGCCTCACTGAGTTCGATCATGTCCGTTATACATGTAAATAAGCAGCAAAATATTTCTCTTGCTCTACATTATTTTCTGTAATTATTTTGCAGCGAGAGAAGAAAAAAATTGTTTGTTTGATCCAGAATTTTTGGGGATAACAACGACTCTATTAATAATTATCAATCCTCGAGATCCTGCTCAACAGTTAGTAACACTCAAAGCATTTAGAACTATAAAATTAGTAACAATCAAAATGAGTTCAGTAAAATGGACATTTGTAATCACTACTTATTATATGGACATTAGTAATCTATATACTTAATTACTGATCTCACAACAATAATTACTTGAGAACTGAATATGTATTACTTGAGTAACATGAATGAATTACTGATCTCTATACAATGTAATGTTACAGATGTAAAATACTGACAACTTTTTCAGTACTATTGATCTCGCAACACATAATTACTAGAGTACAATATGTACATTACTGATCAAATGTACAATGACTATTTCTTCGATACGAAATTAATGATTTGAATTTATCTTTTCAAAATCGTCTTCCTTTTTTTAAGGACTCGGTATAATTGGAAATATAAAAGGCTCAAACATATTAATATCCTTCCAAAACCGTGCTCTTCTGAAATAGGCAACCACTCAAATGGAAATACACGTCGCAAGCCCACGTTTGGTGCTCACCAAAACTCAAATAAGCAAAGGGCTCACTAAATAAGCCATATATATAGAGAGAGAGGGAATGAAGCTGCTCTTGTACCATATTTTGATGATTTTTTTTATTTTTTTTGAAAAATAGCGTAATGTCATCACTATATATGTTATTCTAATTTCGTCAGAAACAGGGACTCATATGCCCTCCATATAGAACATGTGATTTTAATGGTCTGAGAATTGATGTTATCGACATGTTCTAGAAGAAGGGCATAAGAGTCTATGTTTCTGATGAAATTGGAAAGACATATTAGAGGGAATAGTGATGAAAATCAGGGTTTAAAAAACCAGATCGGACCGGCCGGTCGGGCCGGTTGGACCGGGAACCGGCCCCAACCCGATCGGTTCGGTCGGTTCTTTGTAATTAATTTCAAAAAAATTAAAAAATAAAAAACCGGGTCCGACCAGTGGTCGGACCGAGTTGACCCGGATTGACCCAGTTTTGATGGTTTGGTAACTTTCAAAAAATAAAAGTTTAAATAATGAAATAATGGATTTTTTTATCATGTATGCCCTTCTTAACTTCTGCGATATAGGGTATGCCCCTCTCTTTTTTGGAATATACATTATGTCAATACTTTCTTAGAGTAATTTTCTTGAAACATCTATAAATAAATGATTATAATATTATATTCATATATATAATTCTAGAAAATGCGACTAACTTTGTAGAGTTTTACTCGAAATAGGCAATCATGTTATTCTATTTAAAGATTTGAAATTTCTAACGATTATTTCATTGATATATAAATACATACTTACATATATGTATCCGGTTTTATTGGTTCAAAAAACTGGTTCGACCGGTCTGACCAGTAAATTAAGCCCGGTCCGGTTTTTTCTGATTCGATAAAAATGATGATGTCATGCTAACGTCATCACCGGTCTGACCGATTTGGACCGACGGTTCGACCCGGTTGGACCAAACCGAAGACTAATCGGTTCAATATCCGGTCCGGTTTTTAAAACCTTGATGAAAATACATGACGGTATTTTCCAAAAAAAATTGTTGAAATATGACGTGGGGGTAGCCATATTAAACCCATATATATTCATTAAATTTAACAGTATAAAGTATAAATAGTTGTGATAAAATCATTTATACTTATTAAATAATATTAAAAAATCAATGGAAAAATAAAACAAAATGAGCCCATGGACTGACCTGTGACAGGATTTAGGTAGAGATTTTGAAGCCTCGACTCGTTCAGCCCAGCCACATTTAGCCAAGTATATATGCAAGCAAGAGCTCGATTGCCATCTTTGTGCTACAATTAGATCACGTCTCGCAAGAATAGATCCATGTAAACATTTGTAGAGCTAAGGAGTCCAATCACTCATGGTTGTTAGTTCCATATGTTTTATGGACCCATGTAAAGAAAGAGACATGTGGTGTCTTGTATGTGTGAATGAATTTCACCATTTTCATGCGATGTGAATGATCTATTACTATCTTTAAAGCTGGGTTTTTCACCCGTGGATTGACACGTGACCTCATGAGAGTCCATCGTTGCTTTGTTTTCTCTTGGACCTGGCATTTCCCGCTTCTGTCCTTCCTCCTTTCTCACTCCTTCCCATGCAAACCCCATCATTTCATGCTTACATCTCTGCCTCCTTTTACGTGAGAGACACACCCCTTCCTATTTTAACTCTGTTTATTATGTAACCTCTTCTCCCTTTTAACACCTTCCCTCTTGTACACGTCCCATGAGTACATGTCAGCTAAAAGGTACCACGTGTGTTGGATCATTTTTTTTGCTCAACACTTCATGCAGTCTTCGGTGCTTCGTTTCACAGAGCAACGAGTGTTGTTCAGAACATTTGTATTTTTTCCTTTATCTATCGATGATAATCTATTTCTTATGGACTCCTGTGTTCAGGCATATCTCAAACTCGCAAACTTCCATTGGCACAATAAAGATCATGCATATAGAAGCAACAAGGTTGCAAAACATTTAAGATCATGTGTGATTATTTGTTACTCTTTTATATTTGTTTATACCGCTAGAGTTTTGCTGGATGTTGATATTGTAATCTCTTCCAAACCTATCTAATCTATGTAATCTCCAGCACCTCGATCTCGCAGGGAATAGCCTTGGCGGTTGGATAAGCAGGACACCTTCTCGCTCCTAGCCATGCGCCACATAAGCCTCTCCCGCAATGCGTTCTCCGACATGGTCGGTGGGGTTCCAAGGCACCGCGTTGGTTGTCGTGGACGTGTCGGCAAACAAGTTGGTAGGGAAGTTGCTCTCTTGCATTTACCCCAGTTTTCCAATGATTCTCTACTATCCAATTCTCTTGTGTTCGATTTGCAGTGGCCATTTTCGTCGTATTGTAACAATGTACTCGCAGGTTTAGTGATGGATATGCGACAGCTGGATATGATTAGATGGAGAGGGAGATGCATGTGTGCTCACTATCATGGCGTATGTAGCCAATGCTAGAAGCTCGTACGATTTAGAGGGTTACTCGGGATGGTAACAGAGGGATGTATTCTATGATTTGTTGCTTCCTTGATATGGTCTTTAGCCTTGACCGGTAGGTTTGAGTTAAATATTGCATCCATGTTTCAACCTGCGCTACTGACTTGCCATAAATGATATCTTAAAATAAGTTAGATGAAGATACTTATATATTCGAAATATCCTGTAGATGAACAGAGTGAGCATAGTTTCTTAATTTGGGGTAGATTCCATTAAAT
The DNA here is from genome assembly GCA_037367405.1 of Ottelia alismoides. Lineage (NCBI taxonomy): Eukaryota > Viridiplantae > Streptophyta > Magnoliopsida > Alismatales > Hydrocharitaceae > Ottelia > Ottelia alismoides. Next base: position 968,413 of record JAZKJV010002906.1, on the reverse strand, counting down.
GTATGTTAACTTACTCTCAACAAATGAATATGATATGTGTAGTTCCACCTATACTGTACACCATGGGCGTCTCGAACATCAACAGGTATAACCCTGCCTACTTGACAAAAATGATCCCTCTTAAAACTTCTGGATACATATTAGAGATAATTTTTTAGTTCTTTAAACTTTTGGGTACTTAAATTTCATTTTATTTTTATTGGAAGCTACATGTTATGGAACGATGAGTATGATTGAACATTACGAGGCCTATTGATATATATATATATATATATATATATATATATATATATAGAGAGAGAGAGAGAGAGAGAGAGAGAGGGGGGATGGGGAGCTTGCACCAAGGTGCATGTAAAACTTTACATGCACCGGCGCTTATATCTTCCGCATTTTTTACTTTTTTGAAAAATACCGTCATGTATATTCATCTATATATTCCTCCAACATGTCATTCGAATTTCATCAGAAATAGAGACTCCTATGACCTTCATCTAGAACAGGTCGATTACAGCAATTCTAAGACCGTTAAAATTACCTGTTCTGGATGGAGGTCATAGGAGTCTCTGTTTCTGACGAAATTCGAATGACATATTGGAGGGATATATGGATGAATATAAATGGTGGTATTTTTCAAAAAAGTAAAAAAATGTGGAAGATATAAGTGCCGGTGCATGTAAAGTTACATGCACCTTGGTGCACGCTCCCCATCCTCATATATATATATATATATATATATATATATATATATATGGAAAAAATGGGGCTGCCCCCGCCCCATTTTCGGTGTTTTTTTTATTTTTTTTTTGAAAAATAAAACCATGTATATTCACTCCTATATCCCTACTATATGCCATTCGAATTTCGTCAGAAACAGAGACTCCTACGGCCTCCATCGAGATGATGTCGATTTAAAAAATTCTGTTACCGTTAAAAAATGACTGTCCGGATGGAGGCCGTAGGAGTCTCTGTTTCTGACGAAATTCGAATGGTATATAGGAGGGATATAGGGATGAATATACATGGTGTTATTTTTCAAAAAAAATAAAAAAATTTGCCCAAATAAGGCGGGGGCAGCCATGTTGGCTGCCCCTAGGGGGCAGCCACATATGACCCTATATATATATTGCACTCATTTCGACCTAATTTTTCATGGTCTGTAGCTTTTGTGATTCGAACACTCAAACATATATTTCCTCATGATTTTTCCGGTGTCCTCTTGATATTGCATCATGAGTTCATTATGTAATCTGCAACAACCAAGTATTTGTCCTACCAAAATTTTGTTCACTACACTGTGCATAGATCACGTATTTAGAGGTCTTATTTCATTGAGGTTTTAGTGTGTAGAAGCAAAGCAGATTCACGGGGAGCTTCCATATATTTCTCCTATATATATTCCGCTGAGCCTATGCAAATTTTCAGTTATTGCTATTCTTATAATCAAATTAGTTTCTTATTTGTTCAACTAATCTAAATTTCTTGCATGCTAATTTTATTCATTATAACTTTTCCCTTATGCCTCTAATTTTCGAGTTACCACTCATATTATGCTCTGGAATACATTATAGGAATATTTGCTCTTCTTATTTGCAAGAAGTTACAGAATAGATATTGAGAGTCGAGTATTAGTATTGTCTCTGAAGGTAGGATCATCTAATACAAAATTTATATCTTCTACGTAAAAGTTTTATCTGAAAATCACATTCTTAATTTCAATGATTTATTCCATAGTTTCGTGTAAAATAGATTTTATAAAATATGCACAAATACCAGTTATTGTTATATTATACTCAATGGTTAGAGAATATAATGTGAAATTTGTGCAATATATTTGACAATTTACATATTGTCTATCTTATTATTTATTCATGACATATAATATCTTTACCTAGAAATTTCAGTACCATGATATATAACAACGCATTTTCCCCTCTTATTTGTAGAAAGTGTAAGGGTTTGCTATTGAGATCGAAACATCCATTTTTTAGATAGTGATGGTCATTCCCCTACTCCCATCCTTTAGTACTTTTTTTCTGGTAGAAGGGTGGGACGTTTGTTTGGGGGAGCCACTGCTCAACCACCAGATCGAAGCATTCCATGTTGAGAATATTGTCACTGTAGGTACTATTACGCAAACTTAGAATTTAATGTTGACTTATTCAATGTATTTATTTTATTCTTCCTATCATTTTTTTAAATGTACTAAATATAATACTTTCTTTAATACTAATTTCAACATTCTGGGATCTAATCCATTATTAAAATTCCAGCAATTATAATTAAAAATCTACCATTAGGTGTAATATGTAATTCCTTCTTATTGTTATTTGCAGGAAGCTAAGCATTGGATGTTGATAACTAAGCAGTTGTGTTAAAAGTATTGTTACCCCAAGATGCATGCCTCAACTTGTAGTTTTAAGGGACACACAGAACATTTTTTTCTTAATTATTATTTTTTGGATTTTAAAATAGAATTTATACAAAATTCCATTATTTCATATAACATATATTTCTCCATGAAAGTTTAATTCATGCATTTTTCATTTTACTATCATACAATTTCAATATTCTTGGCATAATTTCTCTGTTTTTAATATGTTGTCATATTCTCTTTTGTTGTTTTATGATTTCTTATTTATGTATTTATATATTCATGGCAGGAGTACATCCTCTGAAGAGGAATGATTTTAAAAATCAATACTTGTATTTTTCGCATAATTATATTAGTTTGCTAAGCTTTTATGACAATATTATTGTATCTACATTCTTAAATACATGGAATACAAACACATTACAAACACTCTTATGCATTAAATATTCACAGTTATTTTTTTTATTTTGAATGTCTATTATTGAATGCAATAATATTTTGTATACAATAGGTATATATTAATTAAAATAAATTGGGCATTTTAAAAATATTCATACGTATGGATTCAAAAAAGAAATAATTTGTTCATATCAAGTCAACTTTTACTAATTATTTTTTCACATTTTAACGGAAATATTTGAACTTAATCTATTCTGCCGTGAAGCGCGGGTAACATCCTAATATGTGTTAAGCACGAGGTGAGGGATTCTATATGTAATGACGGATACGTGAACAAAACAATGAGATCTCATTGTCAGCAATACACGATGTCTGTCTATCCTCGGCGGTTGAAAAAAATAAAAATCAAAATCAAACCTGAACCAATAGGTTTGAATTTTTTAATATTAAGTAATAAATATTCAAAATTACAAATATATTACAAAAACTACGTTTATAAAGTAAGACAACAATCACGCCATCAAGCCACCCGCAGCTCCAGAAGAGTGAAGGGAAATGCGAAGGATCTAGAAGGTGATTGTTAGCTCGTCTAATTTGCCATAAATTGAGCCAATAAAGCTCATTATTTCTATCAACATTAGCTTTGAAATATACTATTACTCAACGCTAAGTCATTTTCCTCAATCAATTCATTTCCTTATTCCCACATACATGTTAGTGATGTAAGCTAATGCCCCACCACATTGAACGTGTTCATTATACTCTTTAGGTTAAGCGGATAAAAATGTGTCTTCGGAGATCATCGATCGAAGAAGTGAGTCTTCTCCTCCTATTTTAGGTTACGAAAAATAAAATAGTTCTTTTAATGAAAGATATAAATCATCAATAAGGATGAATATTTACATGTGCTTTTGTCGTAGTTTTCGTAACACCAAACACGATAATCATCGACCCTACTCTTTTTCTTTAAGAGTTCGAAGGTTTGTATATATTTAATAATGATTCCTTCATTTTCTCAACTCTATGTAAAAACTGAAGTTAGAATTGTATTATAATTTTCAAATAAATGTAATATCAAAAAGTAATTACCCAATTCAACTTCATATGATCATCACCCTTCCATCCTTGCCCATGCATGGGTGTAACATCCATGATCGGTTTGTCATTGGGAATTATTGGGCCAGACAAGTGATGAGTCTCCGATTCTCTATATAACTATGTCAATACCAATCCATTCCATAAGATAAATCATAAATTTTATAACGCATAATAATAATTCTTGAGGGTGGTATTACTTGCATTATGCATGCCGGATTGCATGCATTCGCCAATCCACTCAAATGGGTAGTCACCTATTACTCTTCGATCTACCTTAATTTATAACCCGATCAAGAGAGAAGGAAATGAATGACGTGTATAATCAACTTTATAGAAAATGCAAACTTATACTAAAATTTTCTATAAGTTTTCGAATCCAAAGATAAACATCAGTACAAGTGTCCTCATCTACGGATACTCTCTTAGCAAAGGCCGCCCAGCACTACTCTTTCTCTAGAGTACTAAAGATATTTATTTGATTCAAATTACACTACATAATACCGTCCAAAATGGAATCCCAATATCTCCAAACAAATCAAAATCTATATGATATCATTTCTTGCATTAATATCCTAAATAAACCATTTCCACTAATAATACCATCACATATGTCCCGTGGCTATAAAAGACCATGGCAAAATGTGTATAAATAGCACATGGGAGTAGGCTTTGGGAAGGATCAAGGAATTTTCCCCAATTCTATCACTATCAAACTCCATCGAAGAATAGTCATCAATTTCCATCGGAGAACAACCATCCCTTATCCTTAGAAAAAAAATATAGCTCCCACCATATTAATATTGCATTGATTTTCATCCACCAAAATTATCTTGTTGACGAAATCGTCAACATTTGTTCGTCAACTCGTGCATTCAGATCCTTAGTGAATTCGACTTTTGTGGCTCCATCACAAGCCCCTTGTCAATATCCATCAACCATTGAGTTCTCGGACCCTCTATGAATCCGACTCAAGAAGTTTCCTCCTGAGCCTTCGACCATCATATTTTTACTACATCTTCTTTATTTTATTACTCTATTATTTTTTGTATCCATCTTATTTTTTTTATTTTCTCTTTCGTCTAGCTATTCGTCGAGGTTGTTGTATCGATCAGTATTTATCGATGATTATCCTCGACTCTTGGAGAATTGGATCGTGATACGAGGTTCAAGCTCGATTCGCGGTGATAGTCGCATTCAACTCGCCTCGCCAGGAAACCAAATCCGCGAAGAGTTAATGGATCCATGCGATCTCAAGGTCGCGTACGAACCCTATTAGAGGTTACCACATAGCAGGGGAGTGATCAACATTTGCAGACCTGCACTATTGTCTTCTCTAATTTTGATTTCAATTTTTGATATTCAAATATTTTTATAACAAACTCATAAATTTATAGAAGTATTTTTATTTGCAAAATAAAATGCAGAATCTTCCTGTCCCTGTGGATTCGACCCTGACTTACCCTATACTTTGCCTTGTGCATAATATAAGATAAGTACTGGAATTTATTTGTTCAAAGTGTGTTTTTGCAGGTTCTCAAGGATTATCTGATCTAAAAATAGTATATCTAAACTCTTGAAAATACATTTCAACAACAACTTGTTGGACTTGGCACAGCTGGAATCCTTGATCATAGTCCAAAATGCTTAAGCCCAAGTTGGCTAGCCATATCCCTTATCACTTATGAGTTACTATCATACTTTGTTATTACTAGATGTCGTATTTGTGTTTGAGATGCTACAATCACTATCACTTATGCTTGCAATGTCCTCATTGCGCAATGGCCCATGACTAGGGATGGGCATTGGGCTGAGCCGGCCCAGTCCAGCCCGAAGCCCGGCCCAAAAAGCCCAGCCCAGCCCAAGCCCAAAAGAACATTGGGCCGGCCCTAGGCCTAAATGCTCGGTCCAAAATTTCTTTGGGCCAGGCTCGGGCCTGGCTTGGCCCAACCCGACCCTGCCCAAGGCCCGGCCCATTTGGGGGCCCGACATAAGGCTCGAATGGTGGCCCGATATGTAGCCCAATACCCATCCCAAAATTATGTACGGGTCTTAAGCTCAAGCCTTACATAGACCATTCGTGCCTCCCCTTCCCTCTTTTAGCCTGATTGGACTCTCCATTTCATGTGTTTGTGTTGCTTGATGATATTTTGGAGGAGCTTCAATTGATGAATAACTGAGGATTTATCTATTGCATGAAAAAAAATAACCATAAAATGCACATCAACAACAAGAGCAATAAAAGAGAAGCATGCCACAATTGAGGATGGGCCGGCCCGGTCCAAGCCCGGCCCAAAGGAATTGGGCCAGGCCTGGGCTTGGGCCGGACCACACAAAAATTTGCGGACCGAGGCTCGGCCCAAGGCCCGAATTTTTTAGACGGGCTTGGGCCTGGGCCCTTTAGGGCCCGGCCCATGCCCATCTCTACACATGGCCTAGTTTTAGTTAGAGTTGTCGCTTTACCTCTTGGACATCCCTTTCCTCATAACTCTATGGTAGAGGTGGCTCCACCTCTTGGGTATCTCTTTCTATTTTAGAGGAAATATACGGTGATACTATTTGTAACATCTTGAACCCTAAACTCGATCTATTATTGGGGTTTACTAGTCCAAATAGCTTGTTGGGATTGGATCCAAAATGGAGCCCTTGACCACAACTCAAAAAACTTAAATCTGGGTTGACTAGTAGTACCCGCACTGCCTATAAGGTACTATCACACTATGTGATTACCAGATGTGGTACTATATTTTGAATGCAATATTCACCCCCAGATATATTCGCAACAACCTTGTTGCGCAATAACTCGTGACTATTCCCAATAACAGTGGTGGTTTCACCTCTTTGGTAGCACTTTCCTTCTAACTTTATAGTGTTGGGAGCTCCACCTCTTGGATAACCCTTTCCTTTACTAGAGGGAAATTGTCTTTGATACCATCTAAAATGTCTAAAGCCTCAGACCCAGTCTATTATCGAGGATTATTGACCCGGATAATTTGTTAGGCTTGGGCTCAACTAGAACCCTTGATCACAACCCAAAATGCTTGACCTAGTCATAGCCTCAACTACTTATAAGCTACTACTATACTTTGTGATTACTAAATGCGGTACTATGTATGGGGTGCTCCAATCACTCATACTTATGTTCCCAATATCTTCATTGTAATGACCAGTCACCTATTCCTAGTAATAGTGGCGGCTTCACCTCTTAGGTAGTCATTTCCTCTTAACTCTATGTTAGGTGACTCCACCTCTTGGGAAACCCTTTCCACCTTTAAAGGGAATTTAGTCCTTATGTCATTTGTCATGTCATGAGACCTAGACCGGATATGTTATCAGGGAATACTGGCTCAAACAATTTGTTGGGCTTGGGCCCAACTGGAGCCCCTGATCACATCCTAAAAAACTTAAGCCTAGGTTGACTTGTAGTAGCCCCTACTGCTTATAAGTTATTGCCACATTTTTTATTACAAATTTGGTAGTATATTTGGGGTGCTACAGTGGAACGGAGTTGGTTATCCATGTTGGCCTTATTTTTTAATGAATTAGCCTATAAATTCAGTTTTTATTATAAAACAAAAATGTAAAATACCAGTACATTTAACTAAAAAAATGCCAGAAGACCCATAATTAAAAAGCTTTAATCCGAACAATAGGCTTCCTCGAGTGATTGAGCCGAGGTAAAAATCCACAACATGAAAAGAATAAGATAAACTATGTCGGTGATGTTAAAATTTAAACTAGGACTCACCCTTTTTTTATATCTCTCTGGTCTATATGAATCTTTCTCATACGTGTGAGTATGCCACACGAATTTGAGGATTATCTCCCCAATTAAAAATTTAATATGTTACATATTATAATATAAAAAACACGAGCATTTATATTAAAATTTTCTAAATAATTACACTAACTTCAAGATAGCGAATGATGAAACCCTTCCTCCTTTTATGAACACTACGCTAGTCTCTAGTATAAATGGGAACATGCATACATACCAACATTCCCATACAACTAGCAAATTGCAAACAGTCATACGCATGCCCGGTCACCATTAGAAATATTAACATGCAAGAGATGTTTAGGAGGTAATCGACCAGGCTAGCGTACACAATAGGTATGTGACCATGATACGTCCTTCCTAAATAAGATATACACCAAGGAACGTTATTGTGATAAAAAACTAAAGATATATAAAAATATATACCGTTTAAATCCGACAAATCAAGATCTTGATTCGCGGTATCATGATCAACCATTAGTCCACTACAACAAAATTGAGCTATAGTGACGCTTTTTTCAAAATTCGTCACTAAGTTAACCGTTGTTAAGTATATAATGACGATATTATTCGTTGCGAAATGAGTTTTCGTACTCGAAATTAACAACGAATGCTATATCTGTCGTTCTATCATTAGCAACGGTTCATATACCGACACTTATCCATTGCTATTTTTCAAAATATCAACTAATCGTCGCTTTTTTAGTTCAAACTTTAGCGACGATTAATTAATTGAAAAATATCAACGGATAAACATCGTTATGTGGATTGTTGCTAATGATATAACGACATATATGATATTCGTCGTTAATTTCAAGTACGAAAAATCATTTCGTAACGAATAATATCGTCGTTATAGATTTACTAATGGCTAATTTAATGACGGATTTTGAAAAAACCATCACTATAGCTCAATTTTTTTAGTGCCAACTGCCTCCTCTACCATCTCATCAGCAACGTCTTCCAAAATCGGGCAATCTTCTCTCTCTCCCGGCACAATAGTGTCCCATTGTGCAATCTAACGTGTGGTCATCATATCTTAAAAAAATCATAACAACATTAATAAAAATTTAAAATAAAAGTAAATATTCGAAAAAGTGTACACTTCGTCTAATCAACAACAATCTAATAAGTAAGCTCTTCATCGTGTTGATCTTTAGAGTCCGTTTCTATATCATATCACCCTCGAGGAACGATTTAAATGGAATCACCCAACCATGATTAAAAAACTTGATCAACTTGACAAGTGATATTCGTTTTTTTTCACTCTTAAGAATGTAAATTGTTGTAGTATGCGATGGAAAATGATAATCAAAACCGATTAGGTCTAGGAGTTAAAATGTAGCAATTTGTTTATTTAACATGGGTAAGTTGGGAAGGAATTTAACAACTTAGGTTGACTCGTTTCAGACAACGTAATATTTAAGATTTTTCGTATGAAATGGTATTTTTTATATATTTTATGTGAAAAGGAAATGCAATGTGAATTATGATTCCAAACTTAAAGATTTTATTTTTGGTATGATTTTTTCATGAAGAATGGATGAAATATGCAACACTATGATATTTTTGGATTTTTGCAATTTTAATGTGAGGAATATAATATTTTACAAAATCAGAAATATTCGAAGTGCTTGAGTGCAGAATAGAGTCGCTCCATTTTCTTGTGGTTTCTCAATGCAGAACATGAAAATTATAAAACTAAGAAGACGATGCCTTAAATTACAATAAATGAGTTTTCTAGTTCGATGAATGCTCTCATAAAAATGCAAGAACCATCTATGAGATAGATCAATTCAGTATGCAATCAGGGATACTTTTTTATTTTCAATATGATGTAGCAAGATGTGCCGATTAAAAATCAAGCAATCACTCAACAATTTAAATTATTTAGCGAACAATACGCAATAAAATCTATAGAATAAGATCCAAAAGTTTCAACTGCCAATCCCCTTCAGTATGCTTATTATACACAATTTTCTGAGACGGGATGAATTTTATAATGAATAAAAGACTCAGATTCAATGTTGCAGTCACAAATTGATAAATAATTCAATAAATTTCTGAAAATGTGCAGCATATATAAAAAGATAGATAATTGAATAATCTTTACAGTAGTTCAAAGATGAGGATTTTATGATGAATAGCATGAAATATATTCAATGTTATTTGCATGTGTATAAGTGTAATAAGGTAAATCAACACAAACCTTCACTTAGTTTTATAAGTTCTGCACAATTTCGTATGACCGGTAGAGATATCTTGCAATTTGCCCAGAGGTGGGTTCTTTCTGGAATTTCCGGAATGAGGAAGGGGCTCGATGCAATTAAGTGAATTAACTCACCCATTCATGTGAGGGGACTCACATGTCTAGCTCGATGCGAGTTCGGCTCTCGAGCCTACACGTGGGGCTATGCTACCGGTGGATCCACCCAAGGTGAGAGACTCGGGTAGCTTCCGGACGGTGGAGATGCGGTCTTTTTTATTAGATCGTGTGATGGAGGTCTTCTTTCATTGAACGGCCCGATTAAGATGGATTCTTAATTGTAAGGTGGATATCCCTTGGTGCTTGAACGATGGAGATTGAGTATCTGATTCCTAAATCTATGGTGCACGTAGCATCTAACCACTGCTTTGATATTGATGAATCGATAATTTATCATCTTTGTTCCTTCATTTTGTCTTAAAATCACTTTTAAAATATATGTAGATATCATTAATTCTTATCTTTTAATAAACTAACATCATATGTTAATATTGTATTATTATCATTATTTTAACCCAAAATAAATGAATAAAGAGAAAATAAAAGGAAAGAGAAATAAGATTGTATATATGTAATAGATATAGACTGATCCTAACCTTGAGAATAGATCAAGTATTGGCCTAATCGATAAAGAATAAAGTAGGGGAAGATAGGGCCACTAACCTATAAAAATATCATAAATCCAAATTCACAATGTACATATTCATCATATTCATTATGCACATATATTGTATTGTTTTATTATAATAAAAATACGCTCAAATAAAAATATTTTCTTCATTATATTTGTACGTAAAAATGTGTTTTAATTAATAAAAATATTTGTAAAAATAAATCATGTATAGAATAAAAGATGCAACACTAAAAAAAGCTGTAAAATCAGAATTAAAAGCTTAATATCCTCTCCATATGAACTTAAAATGAACCAAACTCACTTTAATTTTGTTTAAAATAAAATAATCTTTAAATTGAAAGTGATTTTATAAATTTTGAAGTTAAGATGTGGGAGTCGGCTTTTTGGGGGTTGTTAGTGTACTTGTACAACTATATATTTCATATATATATATATATATATATATATATATTCTTAACATTTTTGTACATTTTGTATTCTTAATACTTTGTACATATTTAATATTAGTTACATAAAATGGAAATAAAAATATCAAAAGTTAAAATAATAAAAATAAATAAGCATATTTTTGTATAAGTATAATGTACTTATATTGTACATATGTGTATTTATTTATATCATGAAATAAATGTATAGAAATAAAATAAAAATGTACCTAATTTCATTAAATTATTATTTAAATAAATAAAATATAAAATAATGTGTACATATGTGAAATTAAATAAATAAAATAAATATACATGGTATATATTTAATACCTATAAATGTGTGTATTTAATTATTTAACTAGTTAATTAATCTATTTAATTTATTAAAAATTGCCATAAATTAGTTTATTAATTTATAAACATTTTTACTTTAATTAATTTTTAATTTGAGCCCATTTTTATTTATTTAGTATTTATTCCTATTTATTTAATTTCCCTAAATTCCTATTGGCCCAAGGCAGGTTCGTTGATCGACTCGATCAACTACCCCCTCTCCCTCTTTCACTTGTTTCCAGCACTTAACCCACCTTCTTCATCCAATTTTCTAGTCCGATCCAAGCACCCATATAACTCGATTTGTTCCTGATTGGTCACCTAATAATCATGATCCACCCCGATTATTTTTCACCCAATCTGACTTCGTTTTGCACGCCTAAATTCCATTTGATTTTTTCCTATCCTCTGCCTATAAATCGAGCACCATGTCTACCTTTGCTATTTGAACCATCTTCGAGCCTCAAACTCCCCCAAGATCGATACCCGGAGAGAGTTTCTCGTGACATGAGTGATTCCCCACGATCAGAGGAGAAGAAAGTGACACGATCTGATCTTCTGATGTGCAGCTCATCGGAGCTCCATGATGAATACCCATTCATCACTCTTTATTCTTTTATTTTAGCTACAAAACCTATGCAAAACACATGTAGATATCTGTAAAAATCAATAATTGTCAAATAGCATGCATTGTGTAAAAATGAATAATTAGCATGTTTTTGTGCATAAATAAAAGAATAAAGAAATAAAAGAAAAGAGGGAGATATTTAGAATAAATATTGAGCGACCTAATCCCAAGGGAGGGCTCAGCATAGGCCTGACCGCAAAAAGAACCCAAGTAGAGAGAGATAAGGAAGCTCATGTGTGTATATATACCTGTATATAAATAAAAATATTTTCCTCTAAATAAAATAAAAATATATTTTTGTAAATATGCATATATTTGTAAAATTAAAATAAAAATGAGAAAATTAAAAAGAAATTAAAAAATCCCTTCATCATTGTATCTAGACCATGTACATAGAATCACTTATATATTTATTTCTCCCTATAAATAAATAAATAAAATCCTATAAAAAAATGTACATATTCTTTATTCCATAATGAAAATAAATAAAATAAAAATTACAAAAATAAAAATAAAATAAAAATAAATAAAAATAAAAATAAAAATCAACATTGTATATATACCATGTACACAATTGTATATATCTATTTATTTAACCCTTGTAAATAATTAATAAAAATAAAATAAAAATACCAAATTATTCCAAATTTTATTCTATAAATAAATAAAATATAAAATTGGAATAAAATATACAAAAATAAATAATTAAAAATCAAAGATTAAAAAATGTATATTGTATATACCTATATATAATAATCATATTTTGTAAATACAATTTTTTTATTTCAAAAAAAATAAAAATCACTAAAAATAGCTTAAAAATAAAGAAACATTTTTCATGTTTTGAGTTTTTCGAAATTCAACCATTTACTGTTTTTTATTTAATTCCCAAATATTTATGACGTGGTTGCATCTGGTTGGTCCACGGGGGATGCTGACCCCCGGTCAACTCTCCCCCCAGGACCACCAGAGCCGGATCATGCTCGCCCGACCCGATTTCTCCTATTTCTATCCACTTGATCCGACCGCCAAATCACTAAACCTCGGGCTCAATTAGACCCTTGTTCATTCCCGATCCACGCCCGGGGTGGGTTCGAGGGATCCGAGCTCCGATATGCTCGCCCGACCTTCATCTTCTCGGACCCCTAGCCATATAAGATCTCAGCTCCGCCGCACCATTCCACTCATCTTTGGCCCTCCCCCTCGTTTCCAAGAAGCTCCTCCACCTCGCCTGAGTGACAACCGTGCGAGAGAGAGTCGAAGCGAGGCTCGGGCAGCGGGAACCACCGATCCGGCAGCTTCTCGCCGCCGTGCACCGCCGCGAGCGCGCCAAGCCTCGGGACGCGACGACCCCTTGAGGCAATGACTCCCGGAGCTCCAGCAGCTCCAGCAAAGTCGAATGCATCCGCCAGGTAGTTTCTTCAGCTTGTAGTTTAGCTTAATTTAGGTTTTCCCCCCATTTGCTCCGCCACCGTCGCCGACCAATTCAGCTCACTCCGACCGTCCATCTGCCATCATGACCCGACTACCACATTCACCAGACTTCCCTCCATCTTCATCACCCATCCACCCCCCTGTCTCGCTCCGGAGCAGGTCCTTCGCCTTCCTCCGCTGACGCTTCGCCGGAGGGCCCCATTCCTTGTCACCCGGTCGCCCATTTCCCCTCTCACCGGGTCGAGGCACTTTGCCCTCGACCCAGGAGTTTGACTGTGTGCTTTGCAGGTTGAAAGAAGCCCATCTGAGGGCCCGGACGTCTGGGCGCAGCAACTCCAGGTCTCTGCCGTCGTCGGACCACTCCGGTGGTCGTCAGCCCCGTCGGAGACGTCCATCGGCTGCGGAATACCTTCGCGAATCTTCTCCACATCTCAGCAGCTCCAGAGAAGGCCCAGCGTGCCAGTGGTGCGCCGGCGAAGTTCGTCGGCGTCTTGTTCTTCCTGGACTTCTCCTGTCATCCGATCGGTCCCTCCTGCTCCAGATGCGATCTCAGCCATTCATTTGAGGAGCCACGTCATCGTCTGATCCATTAGAGGCTCGATCAGGACCGCATGATCAGATGAAGAGGCGCCCTTGAGCCATCACCGTCCGATCTCCACGTGCCCTCTTCCGAGCCGTTGATCCAGCGAGGGTTTACCCACAGCGCACCTTAGCCGTCAGATCCTCCACGTGGGAGACCCTCAGTCGTCCGATCCGAGCGGGAGTTCTTAGAAGAGGCGCCACCGCTCCAGCACCATTCGATCATCCACGTGGCAGCTCTCCATCCCTCAGATAATAAGTGGGGTAAATTTCACTTAGGCCCCCTCTTGTTTTGCATTTACGTTTTAGTACTGTAAATATTTTGTTCCGTGTTTTTATTTTGTAAAAATTGCATCGAGGACCTTCGTGTTTTCTGTATTTGCTATTTAGACCCTGTCTATGGTGGCCACGTGCTTTAACACGTGAGACCTTGGTGATTTTGCATTATATATCATGTAGTTCTTTCATGTTATGCCTTGAATGATTTAAAATAGGAATTACAGTTTAGTCCTTCCGCACCTGGACCACGTGCCATGCGCGTGACTGCCTGGGCTTTTTGTACTTTTGGCCCTGATCTTTCTGTGCGTGTTATTGATAGGCCCATGGACTATATTTTTATTACATTTAGGTCCCTGTGCACTGTGTGCTTGTTTTGGATTTTAATAAAATATCAACATTAATCCAAATTGCGTGAAAATTGGACACGTGGCTCTTGCCACTGTGTAAAATTTTCACTGAGTTTTGGGTACATTTTTTAGCCTTTTTATTATTTTTAAAAATTTGAAAACCTTCATTTTTCTGTCTGTTCAGATTATAAAATCCAAAAAAATTATAAAAACCCTTTTAAAAATTCTAAAAAATCAAGTTTTGTGTGTTTTTGTCTGTTTGATTTTCTATCCATTTTTGGTTATTTTTGGAGTTATAAAAACTATAAAAATTATAAAACCCTTAAAAACCACCAAAAAATATTTGTTTATATTTTCTTCATTTTTAGACTACTTCGTAGGCCGCAAGGACAATCCGCGCTCCCTGAGTCCGACCTGGGTGCTACATCAGGCTAATCTCATAGCCAGGGCCACTATTCGATTTTTCTCTAATTTTATATCTTTGTTTGGTGGTCTGTCCTTCATTTTTCTTGATTGAGCCGAGTTTCGAGTGACTGAGGTCGCGACGACCTGAGTGATTATTTTTACCTTAGTCTATCGAATTTTCGGCTCATTAGAATGGCGCCGTTGCCGGGGAGCACGGCTTAGTAGTCTGTTTCATTTTCATTTTATTTTGTTTTATTTTTCGTGGCTTTCCGCGGCTTTTTCTTCATCTGCGGCTTTTCGCGTCTTTTTCTTTTTCTTTCATTTTAATTTTCTTTTATTTTCTTTTATTTTTGTTTTTGGTTGTTTTGCTTGTTTATTTTTATTGTCAATTTGCATATATACCCTGTTTTCTTTTTCTTATTTTATTTGATTTATTTTTATCTGGTATGTGACACTCGTTTGCTTGCTTGTGAGGGCCCGAGGACCGAGGCGGCGACTTTCGAGGAGCCGACGCAACCACGACATTCAGAGGTGGCTCCCTTCTGCACAGAGCCGCAGGAGAGCACGAGGAGGCAGCCGAGTGAGGAGGATTAGTGTAGTCTTAGATTAGTTTTATTTTCAGCTATTTGAACTATTGTTGTAATAAAACAGGGACAGGACACTCAGCAGGACACTTAGACTCTCGGGGTCTGTTTCGCTGAGCACCGGTGTACTCGGGGGACCCCTCGATTTTCCGTGACTTTTATCATGGTTTTCATTTATTTCCTGCCTATTCGGTTTCTCACGGATTTCAGCCCCTAGCCTTAGGATTTTTGCTTGACTGTGACGTAATTAGTAGGGTCCCAACGCCTTAATAACCTTGCCTGTAAATCGATTAATTGGAGCAAGAATAAAAATCTAAAAAAATAGTCGATCCACTGCCTTCAAGCCTACGCGCCGCGAGCCCGCCCTGCCAAGCGCTGCTCTTGAACTCGATTTGTCGAGAGGAGGAGGGGTGAGCCTAGACCGGACTCTTGGATTGAAGGTTGGTGATCGACTAGCCGTTCTGTCGAGTAGAACTGCTTGCTTAGGGCTCGGTTTTCCGCCTGCATCATTTAGGTAGTTTTATTCCTGTTTTTAAATTCTGCGCGGATCATTCTTGCATGTAGACTGCTGGAGTCAGGTACGCATTTCTTACTCTGCATGCATCATTGATTTCTCGCGCATCGGCTTTTTCGACTTCTCCCCCCATTTTTGGACTTTAACCAGGAGAACCGAAAAATTCGTTAGGCGATTTGTTTGATTATAGAAAAAATACATGAAAAGAAAAACAATAAAATCGGGACTGCTAATCACACTTGACCTAAAAGACACCACATTGAAAAATCTGTCTTGGGGAGAGTAACCCTCTCCTTATTTGTTTTGGATGAGTGAGAGAGTGACCCGTATCCTAGGCTAGAGCCATATCCGGTTTCTCGACTAATTACTGGCTTTCTGTACGGGACAGTCGGTTGAGAATATTGGATTCCTATCAGCTCACGTAATCTCTGAAAGACTGAATGATCATCTAAAAAAAATCGACAATATAATTGACCGATCCCTTACGGTTTTCAGCTCGTGTGTGTAGGTGAATCGGGGGTTTTGCTTTCTCATCTTGTGTGATTCCAGATCCCTTCTGCCTTCCTCCATCCATCTTCTTCTCATTTCATTCTTCTCTTCCACCCACCCTCCCTTCAGTCTTCTTCTTCTCCTTTACCCCTGGATGATGGATTCCCCTCACTCCTGGCCGACTCTTGCGGCTTTTTCTTCACCTTCTGACCATCAGTCCAGTCCACCTTTGAGGGAGGTCGGATCCCCGACCAACTTCCCGCTCCCTCCCTCCCATACCTTTCTTTACTATGGGCATGTTGCGTTAGACGTCCGCGGATATCAGATCGAGCAGATGCGAGACCCGGACGATGCCATTGCTGAGTTGAGAGTGCACTTCGTTCGTGATCAGAGAGAGCAGATGAGATCATCAGATAGATCCTATCCCAGATTGATGGAGGAGCAGATAGTACAGGGAGCTCAGTCAGCTTCTACACTACGTCCATTCAGCCTGGATTTGGATTTCATTCAAAGACTGCCGATATTTTCAGGGGAGGCGCACGAGGAGCCCTATCTTCACTTGTCTGAGTTTGAGGAGTTTTGCAGAGCACAGTTATATTCAGATATCACTGCAGAGGAGCTAATGAGGAGGATCTTCCCATTCACACTTCAGGACAGAGCCATGAGATGGCATAGACGATTGGGGAGGAGATTCGCTACATGGGGAGAGCTACGCCGAGAGTTTCTACAGAGATACTTTCCCCATCGTAGAGCAGATTTGATGCGGTCTTTGATCACCGAGTTTTCAGTTGACCCTCAGGAGCCATTGCATGAGGCATGGTCGAGGTTTCTTGACCTCTTGAGGAGATTTCCGGACCACGGACTTTCACTCACAGACCTTGTAGAGAGCTCCATGCGGGGGATGACCGCAGAGCAGATAGCACTGGTGATTACCACATGTGGCGGTTTACACCGCAGTTCCTACATTCACCTATTGGATACCATCTCGAGCTTACTGTCACAGAGATCTGCTTCACGAGATGCCGCAGTTGGAACAACACATGGGGACTTTGCAGTACCAGTGCGGTGTTTCACATTATAGGAGGATACACTTGCTACACACCAGCCAGAGGACTTGGATGCTCAAGCACCACGGACAGAGGAGATGACTGCGATAGCAGAGGTTCGGACCCAGAGTATACTCGAGTTCCCGTTGGTCTTCCAGCTAGAGTTCGAGTCAGCCCCAGAGTTCCCAGTTGACGAGTCTTGGATATCAGATCTTCTGATACTCCAGGAACCGGAGGAGCCCCCGCTACTACAGCCATTGATTCAGCCACTTCAGTTTCCAGTCCCGGAGGAGTCAGCCTCTTTTCTGCAGAGATACTTCTCGGAGTCCGACAGCTACCAGGACTCAGCCCAGCAGCCACAGCTCGATATGGGACACCACTTTGAGATGTCAGACACAGATAGTCCCGTATTCGAGCCCTTTGTCCTCCACTTTGCCGAGACAGACATACTTGCTGAGGACCTGTTGGCAGCCAGCATTGCCGCAGAGCAAGGATCAGTTGCAGACACTTTGCCAGCCTCCGCGGTGTTGATCAGTACCTTCTCCTGTTTCCAGATTGCCGAGAGCTACACTTCAGAGGATGATGCAGCCTGGTGCACCGAGTGGATACTTGACAGCAGTGCAGATGCCCTTCTAGATCCTGATCCTCTCTTAATCACTTCCGATCTTGCATTTCTCCCCGAGGGTTATCTGCGGGAGAATGACGCAGACGATGAGTACTCGGTTTCACCTTCTGAGAGTGTTTCCTATCTGGCGGAACACGAAACCGAGTCTTTTGATCCTTCTGATTCGAGTTTTTTTATTTCTTTTTTTCTATTTCTTTTTTTTTACATTTTTTCCTTTCTTTTATTTATATCTTTTTTCTCTCATTTTCTTTTTTTTCTCTTTTTATTTTTTTTTCTTTTCTTTTTTCTTTCTCTTTTCTTTTTTTTTCTTTTTTCTTTCTTTTTTCTTTTTATTTTTCTATCTTTTTTTCTTTCTTTCTTTTCTTTTTTTCTCTTTTTTTCATTTTCTCTCTTTTTCTTTTTTTATCATTCTTTTTTTTTCTTTTTCTTTTTTTCTTTTTCATATTATTTTTTCTTTTTTCATTTCTCTTTCTCTTTTTTTCTTTTTTTATATTTTTTTTCTTTTTTTCTTTTTCTTCATATTTTTCTTTTTTTCTTTTTTTTCTTTTTTTTTATTTTTTTCATTTTTTTCTCTCTTCTCTTTTTTTTATTTATTTATTCTTCTTTTATCTTTTTTTTCTATTTCCCCCCTATACTTAACTTTGCTAGTCCCTTAGCAAACACTTATTTGAAAAAGAAGTGAAAAAGAAAAAGAAAAAGAAAAGGAGGAGAATGAACATGGATCAAGGTTGATTATTAAACTTGCCTTCATTAAATTGACATATGGAGCTCGATCAGATCTTTTGATTATTAATGTGTCGGAACCTTATTTAGACTTAGGTTTAAAACTCAACAGCCCCTAAGATCCACCAATCTATAATCAAGACTCCTCAACAATCCAGATCAGAACAAGTCACCATACACAAACCCTGAAGACTATGAGTCTTTCCTTGTACTGTGAATGTGATATATAAGCTCTCCACCTCAGAAATGGCAACTTGACAACCCTCCCCAACAAGGTAACTCTATGACCCCAATCTGACCACTCTTTCCTCGAGGAGCGGGGTATTCCCTTCTAAGTTCAAGTTCAACCGGCTCAAGAAGAGGGGGAAGAAGAGAATGGACCATGGCCAGTGTAGCCATGTATCCTTGGGAGCTCAACCAGTGTAGCCAAGTCTCCCTGTTGCAAGCTACATAAAGTGGGACATGAATCTCAAGCTTTGCTTATTGCACTATATACATACTCCGGTGGGATTATCATTTTCTATCAGACCCACCACTTTTTTGGAGTTATTTTCTTTTTGCATTTTTTCAAGTGCATCTATACAACATATACATGTGCAGCATAAATACAAGGAGTTTTTCCTCTTGAGCCAGTAGACTATCCATCTTTTGAAGCATTATTGCAACCCACAACTCCTGTCGTTAGACCTCATGGCAACCAGACCAAGTTGAGACGCACTTCCTTCACTAAAAGAAGAAGAGAGGTTCCGCCTAGAAGTACTACCCTCATATGCTACCCCAAGTCAAGGAAGACTGCCTCCTCACCACCCAATCCGTAGAGAGCTCGGTGCAAAGTGCGGGTCCAAGTAAAACCATTGTCTATATGAGTCATGTGTGTGTTGTTAAGTGCTCTACTTAGGCTCATTGAGATGACATGTGATCATAG
Organism: Ottelia alismoides; assembly: GCA_037367405.1. Taxonomy (NCBI): domain Eukaryota; kingdom Viridiplantae; phylum Streptophyta; class Magnoliopsida; order Alismatales; family Hydrocharitaceae; genus Ottelia; species Ottelia alismoides. Next base: position 948,531 of record JAZKJV010002906.1, on the reverse strand, counting down.
CCTAGTGGACTCAAAGAATTAAGTCACCATGGACCTGAAAAGCCTTAACCCTAAGCCCTATAAGGTTCCTCTTAGAATTAGGTGGATTAAGATCTTAATCAAGCTCCATTTCCCAATTTAATTCCAGGCTAGTTTAAATGTCAACTATAATCCAGGAAAAACTATATACAAGTATATACAAAGATGTTATTTACACAATATTTACACAAATGCAAAATTTTTGAAAAATATTTTGAAATCATGGATGTATGCATGAATGCAAGTTTTGCAAAATATTTACACAAATTTACACAGGATTTTTGCAAATTTTTTATTTTCAAAACATTTTGGAAAAATTTTGTACTATATACATAATTTTGATATGCAAAATATTTACACAAACTTCACACAAAAAGTTTTTGAAACCATTTTTATAAAAATAATTTGTACAATAGCTATGTATGTGCAATAAAAGAATGTTTATTTACAGGGAAAAAAAATTTATTTTTTTGTGGATTTTGGGTTTTTAGCCATTCTTATTTATTAACACACTCACACAAAGTACGAGTTATGGCTAAAGTATATATGAAATATATACACACACCCCTATACTTAGCTCGAACGATGTCCTCAGAGTCAAGAGCGATGAAGAAGACATAACTCGTTCTTAATTTAGGGAAATGAAAAGGAAGGCTATACACAAAGATGAATGAACGAATAGAAAATCAAGAGGGTCTCGGCTTTTCCCCCTATACTTAGGATCAAGTAATCCTAAGTATAGCAGGTTGTACACAAAGGGAAAACCGAGTGAAGAATGTACAGGGTCTACCCTCCTATACTTAGGGTAAAATGTCTCTAAGTATAGGCAGCAAAACAGGGGTAGAAAGAATCAAAAGAAATACCCAAGAGTCCTATATCCCCCCTATACTTAGGGTAAAGTACACCCTAAGTATAGCATAATCAAAAGATGAGGAAAGGGATGTGGGACTAAAGAATGGAATGATATGGACATCTGGATCTATACAGGTCGGGAGAACAGTGATAATCATGCGTGAGATGCAATAGATGTGAGTCAAGAGACCACATCTCACGCAAAATGAATAGGGGCAGCATCAACGACCCGCGGCTCATGATCTAGAAATGGCTTGAGCCGCTGGCCGTTCACTCGAAAGGTACTCTCAGAAGACAACTCGGATATATCAATACTCCCATTGTCGTGTACCTTTCTCACAAGATAAGGTCCCTTCCATTTGCTCTGTAGCTTCCCTGGAAATAGACGAAGCCTAGCATCAAACAGCCATACTCTCTGTCCAGGCTCAAAATGCTTGTGGCTGATGTGAGAATCATGCCACTCCTTTACTCTCTCCTTGTACTGTAGGCTGTTTGAGAAGGCGGTACCTCGAAGCTCCTCCAAGGCTGCTAACTCTGCCCTCCTCTGGTCTCCTACACTATCTGGATCCAAAAGAATATCTGTAACTGCCCAAAGTGACCTGTGTCTCAACTCAACTGGTAAATGGCACGGCTTTCCATATACGAGGTGAAAGGGAGATGTGCCCAAAGGTGTCTTGAAAGACATCCTATATGCCCACAAAATCGAGTTCAAAAGATGTGACCAATCCTTTTGGTCAGGGCGGACGACTTTCTGCAATATAGTCTTGATCTCCCTGTTCGACACCTCGGCTAGACCATTCGTCTGTGGATGGTATGGAGTGGCAACTCGATGGTCTATACCGAACTCGCTAGAAAGGGCCTTCACCTGGTCGTTGATGAAATGAGACCCCCCGTCAGAAATCAACACTCGAGGGACCCCGAACCGCGTAATGATGTGCTTCCTCAAAAATATGCAAACTGTCCTGACATCCGCGGTTCTGGCGGGGATGGCCTCAACCCAACAACTCACATAATCAACGGCCAACAGAATGTACTCAAATCCCTAACTCTTAGGGAATGGACCCATGAAATCGATGCCCCATGCGTCAAAAACCTCACAGAAGTGAATGGGCTGCATCGGCATCATATCACGCTGTCCACAAGTGCCCATCCTCTGACAGTCAGTACACCTCTTCACGAACTCATCAGAGTCCTTGAAGAGAGTAGGCCACCATAGGTCGGATTGGAGCACTTTCTGTACCGTTCTCCTCCCAGAGTGATGTCCTCCGACCTCCAGCTTGTGGCAGTAAGTGAGGACGCTATGGTGCTCCTCCTGAGGAATGCACCTACATCAGACGCTATCCCATCCTTCGTGGTAAAGGATGGGATCCTCCCAGTGGTAGGACTTGGCCTTCACGAGGAAGGTCTCAAGCCTCTGCCTGGGCCAATCTTGTGGAACTTTCTTAGCAACAAGAAAGTTCACAATATCGGCGTACCATGGGAGAGAGGCGATAGCAAGGATCGCCTCATCTGGGAAGTTCTCACAAATAGGGTCAATCTTCTCAGAATCCTCAGGATGCTCTAATCGGGAGAGATGATCCTCCACCACATTCTTGACTCCAGGCTTATCCTTAATCTCTATGTCAAACTCCTGGAGTAGAAGGATCCATCTAGTCAGTCTGGCCTTGGCATCCTTCTTTGCCATGAGGTACCTGATGGCGGTATGATCTGTGTACAGGGTCACTCTAGATCCAATAATGTACTATCTGAACTTATCTAGGGGAAACACTACGGCTAGCATCTCCTTCTCTGTGACTGTGTAGTTCCGTTGCGCGGAATCCAATGTACGACTAGCATAGTGGATAGCAAATGGAACTCCATCCCTCCTCTGTCCCAGCACGGCCCCCACGGCAAAATCGGAGGCATCCGTCATGATCTCGAATGGGAGAGATCAATCAGGCGGCTGAAGAACATGAGTCTCAACAACACATCTCTTGAGAGTCTCAAACGACGAAAGACACTTGTCATTGATAAGGAACTCAGTGTCTTTCGCCAGCAGGTCAGTCAACGGTCGGGCAATCCTACTGAAATCATGAATGAATCGTCGGCAGAAACCGACGTGCCCCAGAAATGATCGTAACTGCCGCAAATTGGACGGCGGTGCGAGTTTTCTAATGACATCTACCTTGGTCGGATCAACCTCCATGCCCCTGTTGGAGATGATATGGCCAAGCACCGTCCCTTGAGTCACCATGAAGTGACTCTTCTCCCAAGATAGCACAAGGTGGACCTCTATACATCACTGAAGTACTCGGTCTAGGCAGTCAAGACAGGAGTCGAATCCGTCACCATAAACCGAGAAATCATCCATGAAGACCTCCAAGCACTCCCCTACCATGTCCGAAAAGATTGACATCATGCATCTCTGAAAGGTCACAGGGGCATTGCATAGCCCAAATGGCATGCGTCGGAAGGCGTATGTGCCGAAGGGACAGGTAAAGGTAGTCTTGTCCTGGTCCTCGGGAGCGATGGCCACCTGGTTGTAGCCCGAGTACCCATCCAAAAAATAATAGTGGCTCTTCCCTGCCAGTCTCTCAATGATCTGATCTATAAAGGATAGGGGAAATGATCCTTCTTGGTGGACTGGTTAAGTCTCCTGTAATCAACACAGACCCGCCAAGAAGTGGGTACCCGTGTAGCAATCTCCTCTCCAGACTCACTGACCATTGTAGTGGTGCATGTCTTCTTGGGCACCACATGCAAAGGGCTGACCCACTTGGAGTCGGAGATGGGGTAGATAAAATCGGCGCTCCACCATTTCAATATCTCCTTCATGACAACCTCTCTCAGATTCGGGTTCAGCCGCCGCTGGAACTCACGCGACGGCTTCGCCTCATCCTCGAGATAGATGTGGTGGGAGCACAGGGCCGGACTTATCCCCTGGAGATCTGCTACGCTCCATCCTATCGCCTTGCGGTTCTTTTCAAGAACCCCCATCAAACGGAATTCCTGCTCTCCAGTCAAATCGGCGGAGATAATGACTGGGTACATCTCATGCTCACTCGCAAGGAACCTATACTTCAGCGACGTAGGAAGCGGCTTCAGCTCTGGACAAATGGGTGCTGGTGGATCTGGTCTCTGAAAACTCTACGTGAAGGCTGCCAAATCCGCTTGGGAGAACTGAAACTCTCTATCACTCTCTGAATCTGGAGAAGGCTGCCCTGATGGACTATCTTTGCTCTGCTCGGCATCTACCTCCTCCCTAGCTGCAGGCTCAGTGGAAGTCAGACCTGGTATATAATCATCAAACTCTTCCCAGTCCAAGCCTGACTCTGAGGGATCTGTATCATCAATGGTGTCCTTAGTACCACCGGCATCACAAAACAAATCAGTATCACGGTCGAGAACCGGCTCTGCTTCCTCAAAAGTATCCTGGACCAGGAATGCGCTCTCCAAGCTCTCCTCTGTTGTCGTCTCTACATCAGCGGAATCTGAATGTGAGAGGATAGCCTGTGTTGCTGGGTCTGCCCAAACTACCTCGTCGTCTGTGATCACAAAGTCGCAGTCCTGGTGGATGTTTGGCCCAACATCTGTCAGCTACTCTGTATCGGAAGTAGTCTCTGAGCGTGCTCTGTCTCTGGCTCTACTGTCCTCGACCGTCTCTATTTGTACACTTTCGCCCTCGACGCAAAAGTATACCTTCCCGCTATCATGGTCAGTCACTGCCTTGGCTGTGGCCAAGAATGGGCGACCAGGATGATGGGGGTATCGGTCACTGATTCAGGGATCTCCATGTCCACCACTACGAAGTCCACGGGGAATTGCAGGCTCTGAATCATGACGACAACGTCTCTAAGCAACCCCTTCGGCCTCTTGACATATCGATCAGTAAACTGAAGGACTGTCCTGCTCTGTCGAAGAGTGCCCAACTCGAAGCGGTCGAGAAGGGCTGCCGGAAGTAGGTTGATCGACGATCCGCTGTCTAATAGAGTACGGTTGAACCTCTTCTCTCTAATGTGTCATCTGACATACGGGGCTCCTGAATCTGTCCTCTTGGCCGGCAGACGGTTCTGGATCGTGAAACAAGTAGCTCCGGTCAGCACATGAATCTCTGCCTGGTGGTTTCTCATCTTCCTCCTAACTGTAGTCTTGTCTCTAAGCGAACGCTGGAGTAGAGGGATGTGCTGCAAAGCCTCCTGGAGAGTCAGCTGAATGTGGAAATGATCTATCATCTGTTGGCTGAACTCTTCCTGCTCTCTCTTTTTGGGATTTTCATTTTTCTTCCCCTTCCCCATCTGAAGGGCTCTAGGGAAGGGGATCACAGGGTCCTTCTCAGATGAAGAACCAGGAATGGGTCTGAGCTGCTCGACGGTAGGATCCACACATACATCATGCACCACAGTGGGACCAGAAGAAAACAAACCCTTTCCTTTATTTCCAGAAGTGTTCCGAGATACATCAGCATAAGGAAAAACAACAAGAATCTCAGGAGACACGGTGGCATCAGCACTACCCTCGGCTGGAAGACTCGCGGCCTCAGTACCGCGCTTTGGCTCGTCAACATGGGTGGCCTCAGTACCACCTCCTCCAACTTGTGAAATGGCGACCTCAGTACCGTCGGTGGGATCAGCATCCGTGGTGGCATCAGTACCACCGTCATCATCTATAGCGGCCTCAGTACCGCTCTCCTCCTCGCGTGGCACTCTAGATGTATCCTCAAGGTGTCGCTCAGACGAGTCGCCGCTTGTTGGCATCCTACCGCTCCTAAGTGTGACAAAATCAGTATCAAAAAGATATGCAGACATATGACCAAAAGTATCACTCGGAGTGGCATACTCAGTACAAACTACCTGCTCAGAATTCCTCTTCAAGTTGTTGGGATTCGGCTCTATCTGGGCAAGGATGGCGGCCTTCCCTCTCACTATATCCCGCATCTCCTGGCGGAACTCACCCATCTCCCGTCGAAAGGTAGCCTGCTGATCTGTGAGGAGGCGGGCTATGTCATCCAAGGCGGGGTTCTCATAGGGTGGCCCATGAGAACCTGACGGGTAGCCTCTCTGGAAGTGAGGCTGCTGCTGCTGCTGTGGGTGAGAGGGGTAAGTCTGTGGATGATGCTGCGGCTGATGAGGCTGATCACGCCTCCAAGACTGTCCCTGCTGATAGGGACGAGGACCATACTGCGGTGACTGCTGTGACTGCTGCTGTGGGTATGCTGGGGGCTGCTGCTGGTGATCCCTCTGATGGTTGTACTGGCCACCATGTCCTGACGGCTGCTGCTGGGGCTGGGAACCTCCGGCCGCCCAACGGAATCCGGGATGGTCTCGTCGGATACCGTGGTGGGGGCGGTCGTACCAAATCCCGTTGACATCCATCAACGGATCTGAATCGTACCGGGGTGGCGGGAGCACTGCCAGAGGCTGATCCGGCTAGTATACCACCATCTGTGTGTCAGTGGATGGTGGTGACTGGTAGGTGAGCTGCGGTTGCTGGTACGGCTCCGCCTGTACAAGATGGACCTGTCTAGGCTGCTGGTGGGAGCTGAAGCGCTGGGACGAGCTGATGCTGCTACTCGGATCGCCTCATGCCTGAAGACGAGGCTGTGAAGCCGTCTGTGCCTCCTGGAGACACATGAGCTGTGTCTTCAGGTCACTCAGAGTCTGTGCCATCTGCTCCATCTGTGTGATGCCCTGGCACTGCTTCTTCTCTATGATTTCCATCCGGTCCAGCTTCTCGCTGATAATCCCCATGTCTGCGGCTGAACTCTCTTCCTGTGCTACTGCCGCGGATGAACTGGATGGACCGGCGTCAACCCGTGCTATCCTCTGGTACTGCACGGTCTGTGGTTGGGCTCTCCCCTGAGTGTACAATCGGGTCTGGGACATCACCGTGTAGTTCTCAGCCATCTCCTCGTAGATGGCCCAGACCTGATCGTGGTCCTTGGCGAAATAGGACCCACCACAAGAAGCGTTCACCAAGCCATGAAGCTCTGGTGTCAGCCCACTGAAAAAGCTCTGAACAAGGTTCGGCTTGGAAATGTCATGGTGCGGGCATCTGTCAGTCAGCTCTCTGAACCTCTCCCATGCCTCGTGAAACTGCTCGTTGGGGAGCATGGAGAAGTTGCTGATCAGGGCTCTAGCGACGTTCGTCTGCTCGAGTGGATAGTACTTATGCAAGTACTCGGTGCGGAGCTGCTCCCAGGTGTAGACAAACTTCCCCAAGTGCTTCAGCCAGGTGGCTGCTCTATCTGCTAAGGAGAAGGGGAAGGCAATCATCTGTATGGTATCTTGGTCCACCTGACGGTCATGGACTGTGCTGCAGATCATCAGAAACTTCTGAAGGTGGAGATGGGGCTCCTCAGTGGCGAGCCCGTGGAACCGGGGGAGGAGCTGCAAAGTGTTCGGGGGGAACTTGAAGTCCCCCACGATAGCTGGAAGTACCACCCAATGATGCATCAAGGTCGACCCGGGGTTGTGTAATTCCCGCATCGGCCTCGGTGCCTCTGCTGCTGCTACTGTTGCGGCGGCTGCGGCTGCTGCGGCGGCTGCTGCATCATCGGGTATCCTCGGCTCGTCTTCGGGCTCGCGCTGGTCGCGAGCGGCTCTCAACTGCTCCATCTCTCGCCTCATGTCCAACATGAATGCTCCCTGATCCCTCAACTGCTGTTGAACTGTCTCGAGGGAGGCGATCAGGGTGGAGTTGATCGCACCCTGGTCCATAATGAAAGTCTGATCGTGCTGGGGACCTCGGGTGCGGTCGTCACTACTGCCGGCCATAGTCTCTGCAAAATCAAAAAATCCAAACTCAGGTGCCGATAAATCATCTGTCTGTCTCTCCTCTGGCACTGGTATCTCGGTCTCAGAAGAAGGGGGATCGAGGGGGAACAGGGTGGAGTCGTACTCGGGTTCGGAGAGTGGGTCTCGGCTCTCGCGAACCAACCTAGATGAGCGGGTAGACGCGCCCGAAAGCAGTGCAGTCAGAGGCTGCCTAAGAGATCGTCTGCCCATCATCTTGATGTGGCAAGTAAGGCGGATGAGATCTGGTAACAACTATGATCACAAGCAAACCCCCGATTCACCAACGTAACGCGAGCTGAAGACCATAAAGGCTCGGTCAATTATCTTGTCAATTTTATTTTGGTGATCAGTCAGGATAGCAGAGCGATTACGTGACATGTTGGGTTACCCGATATTTTCTCAACTGACTGTCCCGCACAGAAATAGCCGGTAATCAGTCGAGAAGAATATCGGAGGGCTCTACCTAGTGTTCGGGGTCACTCTCTCGCACAAGCAAACCAGACAATGAGGGGGTTGCTCTCCCCAAGATAAATTTTTAAGTGATGTGTCTTTTAGGGTCGATAGAGTTAGCAGTCCCAAATTTTATTGTTTTTCTTTTTAGGTATTTTTTAATAAAAAGAAAATCGTCTAACGAATTTTTCGGTTCTCCTGGTTATTAAGTCCAAAATAGGGGGAGAAGACGAAAAAGCCGATGCACGATGAAATCAATGATGCATGCAGAGTAAGAAATGCGTACCTGACTCCAGCAGTCTACATGCAAGATGATCTGCGCAGAATTGAAAGACAAAAAATAAAATACCTAAATGGTGCAGGCGGAAAACCGAGTCCCTAAACAGGCAATTCTACTCGAAAGAACAACTGGCTGATCACCAGCCTCCGATCCAAAGGGTCTGGTCTCGGTCCACCCCTCCTCCTCCCGACAAATCGGGTTCAGGAGCAGCGCTTGGCAGGGTGGGCTGCGACACGTAGGCTCGAAGGAAGCAAGTCAGCTATTTTATTAATCTTTTATTATAGGTCCAATTACCGAACTATAGGTACAGGCAAATGTATTAGGGTGTTTGGATCCTATGAATTACGTCACAATCAAATAGAAAATCCTAGGGCTAGGGGCTCGAGAAAACCGCGAGAAACTGGAAAGGTAGTGAAAAATCAAAAGCCGTGAAGAAAACCGCAAAGAAACTAAGGGGTCCCCCAAGCACACCGGTGCTCGGCAAAACAGACCCCGAGAGTGCCTGAAAAGTCTAAGTGTCCGGCTGTCCCTGTTTTATTACAACAGTTCAAATAGCTGAAAAATAAAAGCTAAACTAACTAAGCTACGCTCCCGCACACTCCTGCCTCCTCGCGCTCTCCTACGGCTCCGTGCAGAACGGAGCCGCCTCCGAACACCGCGGTTGCGTCGGCTACTCTAGAGTCGCCGCCTCGGTCCTCGGGCCCTCGCAAGAAAACAGAAGAATGTCAAATACCAGATAAAAATGAAGCAGATAAAATAAAATAAAGAAAACATGGATATATGTGCAAAAGTAAAATAAACAAGCAAAAGCAAACAAAAACAAAAATAAAAGAAAAGAAAATAAAACAAAAATAAAAGAAAAATAAAAGCCACGAAAAGCCGTGGACTCAGGAAGAGCCACGGAAAGCCGTGAAAATAAAAGAAAAAAAATAAAAAGAAAATCAAAACTGACTACTAAGCCGGGTTCGATCCCCGGCAACGGCGCCATTCTGATGACCGAAAAAACCCCAAGACTCGGGTGAGTAAAATAAATCAAGAGTCGTTGTGACCCAGATCTCGGAGATAATCCGGATCAATCAAGAAAATAAGGGAGCAGACCACTAAAATAAGATAAAAATCAAAGAAAAATAATAGTGGCCCTGGCTATTGGATTAGCCTGGTATAGCGATCAGGGTCGGACTCAGGGAGCACGTAATGGCCTCACGGCCTACAAAGTAGTCAAAGACAAATAAAAATAAAGAAAAATGAATTTTTTGGTGGTTTTTAATATTTTTATAATTTGTTTGGATTTTTAAATTGATAAAGAAAATAATAAAATCAAGAAAACAAGCAACTTCACACAATTATTTAATCACTCAAAATTGACCCAAAAATTCATTTCTATTTTTTATGTTTTTGGTGAATTTTTGACAATTTTCTGATTTTTATAAAATTTATAAAAATGAATCGAGAAAGGAAAATAGTGCTGATGTCCAGCCGGGCTTCAGAGACTGAAATAAAATATATAATGACCTTCAAATAGCCTGGAGGTATTTTTCATATAAAATATAAACAACAATGAAAATTTAACAGCTGAGTTTATCAATTTTTTATTTTTCTTTTAATTACTAGAATTTTTATAAGTTTTTGGGGGTTTTTCAATTTTTATATTTTCTTTATAAGTCCAAAAATGACCAAAATTGGTCAGAAAATCAAACACAACAAAACAAACAACATCTATTTTTTTAGAATTTTTAAAGATGTTTTAATATTTTTTGTGAATTTTATATCTGGACAGTAAGAAAAAGTGATGTTTTTGAATTTTTAAAAATAACAAAAAGAGTCAAAAAATGTACCCAAAAATTGGAGAAAATTTTACACAGTGGCAGGAGCCATGTATCCAATTTTCATCAAATTTGGGTTAAATTTGCTATTTTATTAAAATCAAAAACCAACAGCCAGTGCACAGGGACCTTGTTGCAAGAAAAATATAGTCCTGGGGCCAATAGATAACACGACAGAGAAGATTAGGACCGAATTTGCAAAAAGCCCAATAAAACACGCGCAGCACACGTGACCCGGGCCTGGAAGGACTAAAATGTCATTCCTATTTTAAAACATTCAAACAGTAACACTCTAGAACCGCAGGGTATAAAATGTAAAATCACCACTAAAGCACGTGTCGAAGCACGTGAACACTACAGGCAGGGACTAATTCGCAAATATCCAAAACTATAGGATCCTCAATGCAATATTTACAAAAATAAAAGAACGTGACAAAATATTTACATGATTAAAACTTAACACCTAAAAAGTAAAGGGCCTACAGGAAATTTACCCTTTATTTAGGGGGGGGCTGGATGGACGCCGCGTGGCGAATCTGACGGTGGTGGATGACGGTGCCTCAACGAAGGGATCCTCGACGATAATCCAACGGCTGGGGATGCGCCACGTATCTGATCAACGGTCGAGAGGCGCTGGATCCCCTTTGCTGGATGGAGGGCTGAGAGGAGGCCACGTGTCGATCTGACGGTGGCTGCTGGGCCTCCTCTTAACCCTAATCGGACAGTCCGTAAATGATCTGGAACTCCAGGGGTAAACGGACGGTCGTGGAGGATCCTGGAAGAACAGATGGCCGGCGAGGTTCGTCGTCCCGCTGAACGTGCGGTGGACCTCCTCGCGCTGATAGGTGGAACACGATCGTCGGAGCCTCCCACGTCTGACGTGCCCTTCCGATGATGCAATGGGGCTCCAGAGAGCCCATGCGACACCGGCGGAGCTGGAGCTCCTGTGCGGAAGATGGAGGACCTCAGATAGTCCTCTTCTGACCTGCAAAATGGCACAAAGAGCACGCTGGGTCGAGGGCAAAGTGCCTCGACCTTGTAAGGAGCGGAGTGGGTGGACGGTGAGTCGAGATGGACGAGCTCCGGCGAAGCGACGGCGGAGAAGCTCGTATCACAGTTCCTATGCGAACTGGGGTAAACGGATGAGCGAAGAAGGTACAGGGGATTGAGGCGACGGTGATGGTGTCGTCCAATGATCGAAAGGGGGTCGGAGGCGGTCGGAATCGACAGTCGACGACGATGGGTGAAATTGGGGGTAAACGGAAATTAGCTAAAGAGAGAAGGAACTAGGGCTACCTGATGGTCGATGTCGACTGGGGACGAGCTGACGGAGCTCCTGGTCCTAGCCTCGAGGGTCGTCTTTGTCCGAGGCTCGAGCACCACGCTGGTGGCGGCGCACGGCGGTGCTAGGTCGCCGGATCGATGGTCTGGACACCCTCTCCTCGCTGCAACACCACCGGCCGACTGCTGTCACTCAGGCGGAGATGGTGGAGGTCCTGGGGTAGAGAATGCATGAGCCAAAGATACCAGAATCGTGCGGCGGAGCTGGGCATTTAAGTGGCTAGGGGTCCGAGAAGATGGGAGCCGGGTGACTCGATCGGCACGCGGATCCCCAAAACCCCGCTCGGGCGTGGATCAGGGAGGAACGAAGATGGATTATGACCCGGGATTTAACGATTTGGAGCTCAGATCAAGTGGCTATAATTTGGAGAAATCGGGTCTGGATCCGTGGGTCTGTGGTCCAGGGGGGGAGTCGACGGGGGGGGTCAACATCCCCCTGTGGACCACTCAGAAGCGGCCACGTGGAAATGATTTGGAAATTCGAATTAAAATAGAAAATGGCCGAATTAATAAAAAATCAAAGCATGAAAAATGTTTATTTTAATTTAAACTATTTTTTGTGATTTTTAATTATTTTTTTGAAATATAAATTAGGTATTTACAATATAGTACTTTGTATAGGTATATATGCAATATTGATTTTTAATTTTTAATTAATTATTTTTGTGTATTTTTATTCCAATTTTATATTTTATTTATTTACAAGATAAAATTTGGAATATTTTTGTGTTTTTATTTTATTTTTATTATTTATTTACAAGGGTAAAATAAATACTTTTATTTATAGACATATGTGGTATATATACAATAAAGGAATTGATTTTATTTTTATTTCTTTTTATTTTATTTTTGTTTTTTTATTTTATTTATTCACATAATGGGATATAGAATATATACAAATTTTTATGGAATTTTATTTATTTATTTACAAGGTGAAATAAATAGAGAAAGGGGGTCTATGTACAAGGTGTATGTACAATAGATGAGGGGTTTTATTTTCTTTGTAGTTTTTCTTGTTTATTTTAATTTAATATTTACAAATATATACAAATATATATAAACCCATTTTTATTTTATTTTTAGAGGAAAATATTATTATTCTATTTACAGGTATATTCACAAACATGAGCTTCCTTATCTCTCTCTACTTGGATTTTTATGCGGTCAGAGGCCCATGCTAAGCCCTCCCTTGGGATTAGGTCGCTCAATATTTATTCTAAATATCTCCCTCTTTTTCTTTTAATTCTTTATTCTTTTATTTATGCAAAAAACATCCTAATTATTTAATTTTATACAATGCATGCACTTTGGTAATTATTTGTATTTACAAAAATATACATGTGTTTTACAAAGGTTTAGTAGCTAAAATAAAAGAATAAAGAGTGATGAATGGGTATTCATCAGCCCATCCTGGAGATATTCGATGATCTGCCCGATTTGTCTCTATTCTATGCATCGGATATCAGTCTTCTTAGAGAGTCTTCTGATCTTGACTGTCCACACCTTTTTGAGACACTGATTGACGTGGAGGATTCCATTACTGATCCATCCTTCTCCACGTTTGACTTCGTCGGCTCCACACTTCCACTCCAGTCTGATCCAGAGCCAATGATTTCTTTTGTGCTACCGGATCCCGATCACTTATTTCCATATACTTGGCCGGTAGCAGACACCCGCCTGATTGCATACCTGGGTGTCCTTCTTCACACTGTTGATCTCGTCGCTGTTCTCATACTGAGACTTCGATGACAGTACGGCATTCGCATTACCGATGTCGTCCTGAACCTTGACACTGCTTTGTCCTAGCCTTTGCGCCCAGCTAGGGGCCTAAAACCTAGCGCTTGTTGAGAGGCACCTCAACATTGTACCCTTTGGTATATACGTGTTTCGTCTCAGTTTGATCTTTCTTTCTTCCGTTCTTGTTTTCACCCCAGGTCTCGCTTAGGATTATCTTTGTTATACTTAGGATATACCTCATCCAAAGTATAGGGGGTGGAAACACCGGGTTATTCTTCCGTTCTGTTTCATCACTTCTGTTGTTGCCTATACTTAAGGATTCTTCACCTTAAGTATAGGGGGAGTGATGTCCTCTCACCTTGTATATATTTGTTGATTTTCTTCGTGTCTTTCTACCCCTGTTTTTGCTGCCTATACTTAGGGGTATTTTACCCTAAGTATAGGGGGGGTAGACCATGTACATTCTTCACTCGGTTTTCCCTTCGTGTACAACCTGCTATACTTAGGATTATTTGATCCTAAATATAGGGGGAAAAGTCGAGGTTCTCTTGATTTCTATTATTTCATTCGTCTTTGTATATAGCCTTCCTTTTCACTTCCCTATACTAAGCACGAGTTATGTCTTCTTCATCGCTCTTGACTCTGAGGACATCGTTCTAGCTAAGTATAGGGGGGTGTGTATATATTTCAAATATACTTTAGCCATAACTCGTACTTTGTGTGAGTGTGTTAATAAATAAAAATGGCTTAAAAAACCAAAAATCCATAAAAAATTAAAATTTTTCCTGTAAATAAACATTCTTTTATTGCACATACATAGCTATTGTACAAATTATTTTTGTAAAAATGTTTTCAAAAACTTTTTTTTGTGTAAAGATTGTGTAAATATTTTCTTATCAAAATTATGTATATAGTACAAAATTTTTCCAAAATGTTTTGAAAATCAAAAGTTTGCAAAAACCTTGTGTAAATTCGTGTAAATATTTTGCAAAACTTGCATTCATGCACACATTCATGATTTCAAAACATTTTTCAAAAATTTTGCATTTGTGTAAATATTGTGTAAATAGCATCCTTGTATATATATGTATAGTTTTTCCTGGATTATAGTTGACATTTAAACTAGCCTGGAATTAAATTGGAAAATGGAGCTTGATTAAGATCTTAATCCACCTAATTATAAGAGGAACCTTATAGGGATTAGGGTTAAGGCTTTTCAGGTCCATGGTGACTTAATTCTTTGAGTCCACTAGGCTATGATCACATGTCATCTCAATGAGCCTAAGTAGAGCACTTAACAACACACACATGACTCATATAGACAATGGCTTGACTTGGACCGCACTTACACCGAGCTCTCTACGGATGAGGTGGTGAGGAGGCAGTCTTCCTTGACTTGGGGTAGCATATGAGGGTAGTACTTCTAGGCGGAACCTCTCTTCTTCTTTTAGTGAAGGAAGTCCGTCTCAACCTGGTCGGGTTGCCATGAGGTCTAACGACAGGAGTTGTGGGTTGCAATAATGCTTCAAAAGAGGGATAGTCTACTGGCTCAAGAGGAAAAACTCCTTATGTACATATGTTGCACCGTGTAAATTTGTTGTATAGATGCACTTGAAAAAAATGCAAAAAGAAAATAACTCCAAAAAAGTGGTGGGTCTGATAGAAAATGATAATCCCACCGGAGTATGTCTATAGTGCAAATAAGCAAAGCTTGAGACTCATTGTCCCATCTTATGTAGCTTGCAACAGGGAGACTTAGCTACACCGGTTGAGCTCCCAAGGATACATGGCAACACTGGACATGGTCCATTCTCTTCTTCCCCCTCTTCTTGAGCTGCTTGAACTTGAACTTAGAAGGGAATATCCCGCTCCTTGAGGAAAGAGTGGCCAGATTAGGGCCATAGAGTTACCTTGTTGGGGAGGGTTGTCAAGTTACTACTTCTGAGGTGGAGAGCTATACCTCACTTACACTGTACAAGGAAAGATTCATAGTCTTCAGGGTTTGTGTATGTAGACTTGTTCTGATCTGGATTGTTGAGGAGTCCTGATTATAGATTAGTGGATCTTAGAGGCTGTTGAGTTTTAAACTTAAGTCCAAATAAGGTTCTGACACATTAACAATCCAAAGATCTGATCGAGCTCCATATTTCAATTTAATGAAGGCAAGTTTAATACTCAGCATTAATCCATGCATTTTCTCATCTTTTTCTTTTTCTTTTTCTTTTTCACTTCTTTTTCAAATAAGTGTTTGCTAAGGGACTAGCAAAGTTAAGTATAGGGGGGTGATGAATACCCATTCATCACTCTTTATTCTTTTATTTTAGCTACAAAACCTATGCAAAACACATGTAGTTATCTGTAAATATCAATAATTGTCAAATAGCATGCATTGTGTAAAAGTGAATAATTAGCATGTTTTTGTGCATAAATAAAAGAATAAAGAAATAAAAGAAAAAGAGGGAGATATTTAGAATAAATATTGAGCGACCTAATCCCAAGGGAGGGCTCAGCATGGGCCTGACCGCAAAAAGAACCCAAGTAGAGAGAGATAAGGAAGCTCATGTGTGTATATATACCTGTATATAAATAAAAATGTTTTCCTCTAAATAAAACAAAAATATATTTTGGTAAATATGTATATATTTGTAAAATTAAAATAAAAATTAGAAAATTAAAAAGAAATTAAAAAATCCATTCATCATTGTATCTAGACCATGTACATAGAATCACTTATATATTTATTTCTCCCTATAAATAAATAAATAAAATCCTATAAAAATATGTACATATTCTTTATTCCACAATGAAAATAAATAAAATAAAAATTACAAAAATAAAAATAAAATAAAAAGAAATAAAATAAAAATAAAAATCAACATTGTATATATACCATGTACATAATTGTATATATCTATTTATTTAACCCTTGTAAATAATTAATAAAAATAAAATAAAAATACCAAATTATTCCAAATTTTTATCTATAAATAAATAAAATATAAAATTGGAATAAAATGTACAAAAATAAATAATTAAAAATCAAAGATTAAAAAATGTATATTGTATATATATATAATAATCATATTTTGTAAATACATTATTTTTATTTCAAAAAAATAAATAAAAATCACTAAAAAATAGCTTAAAAATAAAGAAACATTTTTCATGTTTTGAGTTTTTCGAAATTCAACCATTTACTATTTTTTATTTAATTCCCAAATATTTATGACGTGGCTACATCTGGTTGGTCCACGGGGGATGTTGACCCCCGGTCAACTCTCCCCCCAAGATCACCAGAGCCGGATCATGCTCGCCCGACCCAATTTCTCATATTTCTATCCACTTGTTCCGACCGCCAAATCACTAAACCCCGGGCTCAATTTGATCCTTGTTCATTCCTGATCCACGCCCGGGGTGGGTTCTAGGGATCCGAGCTCCGATATGCTCGCCCGACCTTCATCTTCTCGGACCCCTAGCCATATAAGATCTCAGCTCCGCCGCACCATTCCACTCATCTTTGGCCCTCCCCCTCGTTGCCAAGGAGCTCCTCCACCTCGCCTGAGTGACAGTCGTGCGAGAGAGAGTCGAAGCGAGGCTCGGGCAGCGGGAACCACTGATCCGGCAGCTTCTCGTCGCCGTGCGCCGCCGCGAGCGCGCCAATCCTCGGGACGCGACGACCCCTTGAGGCAATGACCCCCGGAGCTCCAGCAGCTCCAGCACAGTCGAATGCATCCGCCAGGTAGTTTCTTCAGCTTGTAGTTTAGCTTAATTTAGGTTTTCCCCCAATTTGCTCCGCCATCATCGCCGACCAATTCAGCTCACTCCGACCGTCCATCTGCCATCCCGACCCGACTACCACATTCAGCAGACTTCCCTCCATCTTCTTCACCCATCCACCCCCTGTCTCGCCAGGGAGCAGGTCCTTCGCCTTCCTCCGTCGCCGCATCGCCGGAGGGCCCCATTCCACGTCACCCGGTCACCCATTTCCCCTCTCACCGGGTCAAGGCACTTTGCCCTCGACCCAGGAGTTTGACTGTATGTTTTGCAGGTTGAAAGAGGCCCATCTGAGGGCCCGGACGTCCGGGCGCAGCAACTCCAGGTCTTTGCCGTCGTCAGACCACTCCGGTGGTCGCCGGCCTCGTCGGAGATGTCCATCGGCTGCGGAACACCTTGGCGAATCTTCTCCACATCTCAACAGCTCCAGAGAAGGCCCAGCGTGCCAGTGGTGTGCCGGCGAAGTTTGTCGGCGTCTTGTTCTTCTTGGACCTTCTCCTGTCGTCCGATCGGTCCCTCCTGCTCCAGATGCGATCTCAGCCATTCATTTGAGGAGCCACGTCACCGTCCGATCCATTGGAGGCTCGATCAGGACCGCACAATCAGACAAAGAGGCGCCCTTGAGCCATCACCGTCCGATCTCCACGTGCCCTTTTCCGAGTCGTTGATCCAGCGAGGGTTTACCCACAACGCACCTTAGCCGTCAAATCCTCCACCTGGGAGACCCTCAGCCGTCCGATCCGAGCGGGAGTTCTTAGAAGAGGCGCCACCGCTCCAGCACCGTTCGATCATCCACGTGGTAGCTCTCCAGCCCTCGGATAATAAGTGGGGTAAATTTTACTTAGGCCCCCTCCTGTTTTGCATTTACGTTTTAGTACTGTAAATATTTTGTCCCGTGTTTTATTTTGTAAAAATTGCATCGAGGACCTTCGTGTTTTCTGTATTTGCTATTTAGACCATGTCTATGGTGGCCATGTGCTTCGACGCGTCAGACCTTGGTGATTTTGCATTATATGCCCTGTAGTTCTTTCATGTTATGCTTTGAATGATTTAAAATAGGAATTACAGTTTAGTCCTTCCGCACTTGGACCACGTGCCCTGCGCGTGACTACCTGGGCTTTTTGCACTTTTGGCCCTGATCTTTCTGTACGTGTTACTGATAGGCCCCTGGACTATATTTTTATTACATTTAGGTCCTTGTGCACTGTGTGCTTGTTTTGGATTTTAATAAAATATCAAAATTAATCCAAATTGCGTGAAAATTGGAAACATGGCTCCTGCCACTGTGTAAAATTTTCACCGATTTTTGGGTACATTTTTTAGCCTTTTTATTATTTTTTAAAATTCAAAAACCTTCATTTTTCTGTCTGTTCAGATTATAAAATCCAAAAAAATTATAAAAACTCTTTTAAAAATTCTAAAAAAATCAAGTTTTGTGTGTTTTTGCCTGTTTGATTTTCTGTCCATTTTTGTTATTTTTGGAGTTATAAAAACTATAAAAATATAAAACCCTTAAAAACCACCACAAAATATTTGTTTATATTTTCTTCATTTTTAGACTACTTCGTAGGCCGCAAGGCCAATCCGCGCTCCCTGAGTCCGACCCTGGGTGCTACACCAGGCTAATCTCATAGCCAGGGCCACTATTCGATTTTTCTCTGATTTTATATCTTTGTTTGGTGTTCTGTCCTTCATTTTTCTTGATTGAGCCAAGTTTCGAGTGACTGAGGTGGCGACGACCTGAGTGATTATTTTTACCTTAGTCTATCGAATTTTCGGCTCATCAGAATGTGGTTCCCGCGGCGCACGTCGAAGTTCGCCGGAGTCGTGTTCTTCCAGGAGCCTCCAGAGCCGTCCGTTAAGCCTCGACCTGCCAGATTTCATCCGGACCGCTCATTTATACGAAGAGGCGCCCCGATCTCCACAGCCGTCTGATCTGCACGTGGCGCAATCTTCACCATCCATCTAGCGTAGGGTTAGCCCTCGATCCTCCACCGTCAGATAGCACACGTGGCTGACCCTCCGCCATTCGATTCGAGCTGAGGGTCCTTCGTTGAGGCGCCGCTACTTCTAGCCGACAGATCTTCCACGTGGCACCGTTCCAGCCCTCGGATACTAAGGGATAAATATTACTTAGGCCCCCTCCTATTTTGTCTTTATTGTTTAGTCCTGTAAATATAGAATATAGTTCTTTTCTTTTTGTAAAAATTGCACTGAAGATCTGGTTTTTTATTTTATTTGCATTTTCATCCCTGTATATGTGAGACACGTGCTTCGTCACGTGCTTTTGTGGTAAATTTGGATGTTTTGGGTTGTTGTCTGGAGGTGTTAATGAATGAAATATAGTTTTCGATATTTGCACTTATGCCCCTGTGAGTGGTTTAATTTGACATGTGTTGAATATTTCGGGTATTTTGCAACTTCACCCCTGTACTTTCAGCACATGTTGCTAATAAGTCCGGGGAAGTAAGTTATTTGCACATAGGTCCCTTTGTGCCCAACCCATGTGCCGTGCGCGTAGGAACTTGGAGATTTTGCACGAGGACCCTCCAGATTTCTGAGCTTGTTATTTTTCAGCCCTAGAACTTTACTTTTATTGCAAACAGGTCCCTTTGCACTGTGGGCTCTTGTTTGATTTAAATAAAATATCAATTTTTACCCAAATTGGGTGAAAATTGGACATGTGGCTCCTGACACTGTATAAAATTTTCACCAATTTTTGGGTACATTTTTTAGCCCTTTTATTATTTTTAAAAATTTGAAAACCCTTTTTATTTCTGCATGTTCAGATTAAAAATTCCTAAAAAATATTAAAATTTTGTTAAAAATTCCAAAAAAATCAAGTTTTGTGTGTTTTTGTGTCCTTGATTTCTTATGCATTTTTGGTCATTTTTAGATTTATAAAAGGCTTAAAAATTGAAAAACCTTTAAAAACTTATAAAAATTCTAAAAAATCATAGAAAATCCAAAAATTAATAAACTCTTCTATTGAATTTTGTTTCTTATTTCTATTTTCCCAGAAAAATACCTCCAGGCTTTTAGGACTATTTTGTGTTTTATTTTGGTCCTTGAAGCCTGGCTGGACAACAGCACAGTTTTTCTTCCTTCTTTCATTTTTAGAAAATTCCATAAAAATCATAAAATTCTTAAAAATTCACCAAAAACAGTAAAAAATATAAAAATCATAAAAATATTTTTATTGGAATTTTTGGACTATTTTTGAGTCATTAAATAATTGCTTGAAGTTGCTTATTTTTATTATTTTATTATTTTCCTTCATATTTAAAAATCCAAAAAAATATTAAAATATTAAAATCCACCAAAAAATATTTGTTTTTATTTTATTTGTTTTTAGACTACTTCGTAGGCCGCAAGGCCAACTCGTGCTCCTCAAGATCGACCCCAGGAGATATACCAGGTCAATCCCATAGCTAGGATTGCTATTTATTTTTCTTCGTGTTTCTATCTTTATTTGGTGGTCCGATTTTTGTTTCTTGTTGAGCTCTGAGTCCCGAGCGACTGACGTCGCAACGACCTTAGTGATTCCTTTACCTTAGTCCATCGAGCGGCTCATCACTCCACCGTGACGAGTCTTTGGAAACCTTCCGCAGCTGCATTCGAGGTGAAAACCACCCTCGATCCATCCTTATTCTTCATCAGGTTATTTTGTTTTAATTTCTTACAAATTCGTTTAAGTTTTTGTTTGATTTCACAGTCTACCAGTAGGCTTTGAATATGCCTCCGATCTACTTGGTCGGAGGTCGGTCTCCTTTGTTTTTACTCGATCTGACATCCACACCATCTAACGATCGTTCTCCACTTCTCCCTTTTCTAATCCATCATCTACCACCTCGGATCGATCAGATTCAAATCCAACCTCCTCTTCCACTATTGTTGGAGGTCCCAATCACTATTCACTTTCAATTTATGTCCAATAACCCCTCGTCGAGGTCTAAGAGGCTTTGAACGACGTCAATAACCATGCAAGTATTTGGAAGAGCATCAGGAGGGGCAGATCAAATCCTTCATTGACCAGGCCCCCGATCACTGGGATCTGAACTTTCTCAGCACTCTAGATCAACGTGGAATCCTTGCAGGAGCCTAGCGAGACCCTTGGAGTCGAGTCAAATTGAGCGAGAAATCAAGGATCAATGCTCAAGGAAGAAGGCCTTCATCGATGTTCTTCTAAGGCCTTTTGTTTCATCCGATTAAGAAAGGAAGCTCCAGATCCAATCTGATCCATTTGTTTGCGCCCAAATGTACACCATCCGATCAGATTTGGAGGAGCTCATCTAAGCAACACACTGCCTGAGCCAGCTCACGTGCCCTATACGCACCATGTGGGACTTTACACGATTTCCATTGCATGTTTCTTTATTATATTTACGACCTTTGTATGTGAATAAAGTGTTGAATTAATTGCATATCTTTCTCATTATTTTAGTTTAATTACAATTTAGTCCTTGTGCAATTAGCTCACGTGTATACACACATTTGATTGATTATTTGCTGGATTTGTCCGGGAACTTTTTCATTGTTAATAAACGCTTGTTAGATTAGTTTATTTGCAATTTAGCCCATTGTTCTGCTATGTGTGTGGTTCTACACGTGATATGAGTTGTTTAATTTCACTTTACTCCAGAGATATATTATTGTTAATAAATGCTCCATAACTTTTGATTAATTGCAATCAGGTCCTTATAGTGATGCATCTCTTTTATTGCTTTTACTTCTTATAGTAATTAATTTCTTTCATATAAAAATTCTATAAAATCAGAGTATGTATCTAATAATCAAATATAACTCAGATATAATTAGTTTTGATAATTTCTTTCATTTTTTATTTTTAAAATACAAAAACAACTCACTTTTCACTATTTGAACTTTAAAAATCTATAAAAAAATTCAAAATTTCTTGCAATATTATGAAAAATCTTGTAGCTTAATTTTATTGTACGTTATGGTATATACCAAAATCAAACAAAAATACAAACAGAAAACCTTAAAAATATAAATATTTGCAAAAACTTCTAAAATTATATAATATCACAGGAAAATTTAGAAAAATACATTTTTGCTTTGTTGTAAAACTTAATAAAAATTTATTGCTATAAAATTTATTTCTAAAAACTAATTATGTTTTCTATTTTTAAAAAGTCATAAAATAGTAGCTTGCGTGGCTTTTAAATTGCTTTAAATTTTAATCCTTTTTAAAATACATAAAAATATAAACATGACTAAAATCATCAAAATGGTAAAAATAGTAAAAACACAAAAATATTTTATTTACATATTTTTGAATTTTTTTCACATATTTTAAAAATCTAAAAGTTTTTTATTCATTTTTATAAATATTATATTCATAAATCGATTTTCAAAATTAAAATTACATAAAAATTTTCAAAATTTAAATCGATTAAGAATTAAAACTCAGAAAAATATAAAAATTATATAACATTTAAAAAATAATTTAAAACTATATATAAAACTCTCATTATAATTTTATAAAAATCATTAAAAAGGAAAAAAATCAGGAAACAACAACAACCTATATTGATTAGAAATAACCAATTGCCCTTTTTTATTTATAGCCTCCCTGAGTTCGTCCTTGGAAACTATACTAGGTTAAAAAATAAAAATAAAATAAAAATTGTTTGTTTGTATGGTTTTTGGTTTGCAACGACATTGCATTTATCTTCTTCATTAAAACATGAGAATCATGCACAATAGATATCCTACTCTGTTGAATTGGTTCTCAACTCCAACAGTCGGCAAAAGATGATGTTGTGATGCAATCGTCAAGGGTCCTATCAGTGCTGTCAAGTTTATCGTCATGTGCCTTCAAAGGAAAGAAGGGTCCACTCAAGGATTACAACCCCGGCTATTGTGTCACTTGTAGAGATGATAGGAAAAGGTGGGTGAATGCTCCATTGCATGAATGGTGTATGAAGAGCTTTGCTCTGTCGTGGACTTGGCTAGAGGGATGAGGTATAAGGATAGAAGGTGAAATGTGATGGGGTTTGAGGATATGGAGTGTGTCATCGTAGGACAGAATCTGAAGTGGTTTTCTGGTTGAAAAGGATGCATGAGATGCTAATAGCATAGATGACCGAGAAATCGGAGAGTAGAATAACAAGAAGAAGAAGATAGGTGAAAACGAAGGGGTAAAGAACATTACCCAGTAATTGGGATGCTCATTGGTGATGGAGTTGTCAACGGGCCAACTTCGATCTTTGCCTTCAGAGGATCTGTTAAGCAAGGTCCTGAGGCTTTGTTGTTAGCCGACAGGGAACACAACAACACATATGTAACTTGTTGGACATGTGAGCCCACGACGAGACATTATATAATAAAAGTTATTGCAAATCATTCATTAATATGACATGAAGAATAAAATTTGCATAATAAGTACCTTCATACTATTAGGGTTATGTACCATGACCATCTTGATATCATACAGTTTTTTATCCAAATGTTGGGTCATAAAGTCTAGTGTAGGTTGATATCAAAATGGTTAGATTAAGGACTCAATTGCACCGTCAAAAGACTATCAAGAAAGGATCTCTAGGATGAGAAGGAGATGGCAATCATTACTCTAAAGGTTGACATCCAACCAACCTCTTAATGTAGACCCTTTAAATTGGAATAGAGATTCAGAGGTATCGGATGAGTTAGGTCAAGGAGTTGACTTAGCAAGATTGAGATAGCCAAGACCTATATCGTATGTTGTCAAGATAAAGACATACACCCTCTGACCGGATATAGATGTCTTACTATGTATCTAAGTATGCACATTTGGTAGACCATTAGGTTGATGACCTAATCAAGGTTTATACACAGGCGTATTGGTGTGCATATAACGGTATATGAGTAATACGATCTCTCAGAGGGATCATACAAGTTTACTATTGAACTGGAAGACATGAGCTCACTCATGATATATTGAGACAAACCGAATTCCAACGTTGATCATCTTGTTTTGGAAATGAGTCAGGATTTGAAAATACAATATATATATATATATAGGATTTTGGAAAGAATATGATTGATGCAGACTCCCAATGATCGAATGAGAAACTTAGCGATAAAACTATGAAAAAGATAATCCAAAATAGGATCAGAACTTCGGGTTTAACCACAGTCTTCCAGTATGCAGGATGTGCAGGTATTGGGAATATTTGAGGGTGAAGTGAACTTAATCAGTTCTATACAATGATGCTTCCATTATGAGGGAGTGATGAAACCTGTTTACATTTTAGTGACTTCGCTCAGTAGACTAGTTATCCAATCTCAGTCCAAAAGTTGGACACTGATCTGAATTAGATTCAGATACAATGAGAAGATTGGGTACACTGACCGATATGATTGGTAAACACTGAGAGGTCTTCTAGATATGGATATGAGATTTGATCTCCTTATCCAAGTCACTATACATGTCACATACAATCCCCTAACATTATCTTCAAGTATCAACAAATTAAGAAGTCACATTATCCTCGAAGGAGTTTGAGAAATGTTCCATTAAAGACAAAAAGAGGAGAAATAAGGATGATTAAATTGGATTTATTCATTATGGATAACATTATCATGGATAGTGCTATCCATGATTATCCAATAATAATGTGGATATGATTCACATTATTAGACATATACAGGGAGACATCTAAGATAACTAAATTGATTTAATTATCATATATAAGATTAGTGTGGATAGTGTTATTCACAATAATTTTGGATAATGTGGATAAGATCTACAATATCCCATTGGAACTTGATTGTGAATATGATTAATAAATTATATATTAATGTGAATTGGATTTACATTATGTAAATGTAAATTAGATTTATAATTGTTTGAACCTATGAATATGATTCATTTTTATAGCATATTTGTAATTGTCACAAATAATTTAGAAGTATTTGGCGATAATTAGTTTAAAAGTTTTATAACAAATTAGAATTATTGTTGCAACAATATAAAAGAAAAGGATAAATGCAATAATAAGGGGGGAAGTCCATGGTGGGACCAACCACGGTGGACGTCCCCACCTTATCCATGTATTTATCTCTCCTATTTTTATCTAATTATTGTTTACTTTGTTTGATAATTTCATATTTCTAAAAATAGTTAACAAGAAAGAAATAGGATGAGAAAAAGGAAAATCAAAATAAAAAAAGTAGTACAAATTAAGGGGACGTCCATGGTGGGACCAGCCATAAGGGACATCCCCCTCTAATATGCACTCTCTTGGTTTTGTTTTCTCTCTTCCTTTATCTTCTTTTACTTGTTGGTAATTTTTAGGAGATGATTAATTGATAAAATATTTGATAATTTGGTATCAACTTTATCCTCAATGTTTTTGATGATCAATTAATCTTCATCATCTATTTTATTAGGACTACAATCTTAACAGTTCGAAAAAGAAATAAAAGGAGAGGCAAAGCCTGCTCGCTAACAATAAAACACAACCGAAATAATTCTAAGTGTTGAAATAACTTCAAGTCTCTCTCTATTCATGTTCAACTCTCCCCCACCCCTTCTTGTGGCCATCCATCTCCAAGGCCAGGACGTCCCCTTTGTGGTTTTCCCGCCGTTGTGCTGCCGGATTGGTCTGACCAATCTCACGTGGATAATTTTTTTCTTCAATGCTTCATGCTTATGAAGAAGGAAGGATATTTTGTATTAAGAAATCATGAGCTATGTGAGTCAAATCATCTCTTTGGATTACGAGAAGCATGTGATTCATCCACACACCCACAAGTATTGTCTCCATTGGATCGGACTTGAGACAGGAGGTCGCTTACGTTAGAGTCGATCATGATCACGCTTCAGAGGTATGTCTCAATCTCGCGTGGTCTTGATGGAACAGATTGAGAATGGCTCCCAATCAATGTGATTCCATCGAATTTTTGTTATTATTTCATCTCTGTCATGACTCGTACGATAAGTCAATTTTGATTGGGTTTGATCCGATCCACATGCTTCTGTGATGTGCAAGGCCTAATCAACCTCCCTTCACAACTACCTATGGACCCCACCAAAAGGAGGTCTCCGTCGGGGTAAGGGATGTTGTCATCAGTCGACCGGGCTCTTGGATCTCTCTCTCTCTCTCTCATTTGTTAACAGAGTACGGAGGTGGCAGACGATCCCCCTGCGAAGGTGTCGAGGGTCGGTTTATGGAGAATAGGGGTATCGTCTAAGGATGAGATCCATGGGAATGGGCTGGCGGTTGAGAGGTTGTTTGGCCATGAGATGTGAGCAGGAGTGATGGGTTTTCGATTTGGGAATTGGTGGGTGGTTCGAATCAATTGGATATAAGATCCCAGATGAGGTTAGGTTGCATAGCTAGAGCGAGCAAGACGGATATGATAATCAGATTCGAGGCGGAGATGGAGGTGGTAACAGTTGGAGGAGATGTGTTTGAATTATTTAATCGGGCTTGGCTTTGGGTTACTAGAGAGGTGAGGTTTTGGGTCGGATCTGGTAGCATGCGGTGGAATGGGTTGTCGATCGGGTAGAGGAAGGGGAACGAAAGGAAGGGAGGTGGGAAGTGGGGAACGAAAGGAAGGGAGGTGGGAAGAGAGAAGGAGTGGAGATTAGGAAATTGACCGACGGGTCAACATCGACCAGACTAAAAAATTGGAAAATATATTTAAAATAGAAAATCATCTCAATGGAGAAAATGATCAACATGAATCTCGTAGATCAAGATAATATATTTAACTTATATTATATCTCAAGATCAAAATCAATAAACTATACATATTAAAAAATCTTTTTGGGGTAAATTATAAATACAAAATACCTATTTTCTAGCTCTTGAATTTTCCTCTTTGATTTTCACTTAATACCGCATATTAAATAATTTTTATAAAATACTAGATAAATATTTACATATTAAAATATTTGTTGGGATTTTTGATGATTAAGAAAAGGGCATAATAAAATAAAAGTAGGTGCTTTTAACATGTGTAAAAGGTTGTATATACATTCACTTTTCATATGTTTCTCATCTTTTATGATTTTTCCAGATTTTTATTTATGTGTTATTAATTGGAAAACCACTCCAAAAAAATTACTAAAAAGAAACAAGTGGAAACAATTAAAATATGTAAACAAAACATCAAGTTAAAAATCGATCATTTGTATAATATGCCAAATAGGTCCCAAAATCAATCTATTTGCAAACAAGTTTCGATCTTAATGAAACCACTTTCATTGGAAAGATAACTTTACAACATAAACTTTAAAAATGAGGTTGTAAATTTGGTTCATACGAAGTGGGATATCCACTAAGAAGTTTGACTTAATGGCCTTTTCGATTTGAGATACATTGACATTTGTTCCATGTCAAAATTATTTTGTATTTTTGTATTTTTCTGTGTATTTTTATAGAATGTTAGAAGGAGAATTAGGTTTATCGGAGATAGTATGAATTTATTAAAATGGCTGAAGTTTTATAGATGACTATATACAATTTTCAATTCCTTATATTTTTGTGGTTTTTATTCTATATTATTTACTAGACTTATTTACAAGACAACAACATATTATCAGCCTATTTTTTATTGCAAGAGTTATTTTCTCAATTTATTGAATTTAGGGGTGTTAAATTGATGTTTTGTTTGGATATTCAAGCTAAAATTCAGATATTGAGCTAATGAATTGCATATTCACCAACCCCATATATTTAAACCTTGCTCATCCTCGAGCAAACACTTATTTTGGAGAATAAGTGAAAAGAAAGAATCTTGGGTTGGATTCTAATTGTGAAAGTGATGACAAGACTCATCGATCTGATTTTGAGTTTCCCGAAGTACTAAAGGTAAGTCTAGATCAATACTCACTCAGAAGGAACTCAAAGTATTTGGTTCTCAGACTCTCTTATTCTACAGTATGGTAACATATATGCCATTTAGTGTAGATTGTCAAACCAAGTGTATGATCAATGTTTCGCCCAAGATCCTAGTTCAAGAGGCTAGCTTAGGTATACAATCCTCAACTCTAGTTTCAGAGCTCAGTCTCAACCCAATCCACTGTCTCTTTAATTGTTAGACTCAAAAATATGAGCGTGAAAGGCTAGTAATGGAATATGTAGGATTTTATATTATTTTTCTCTCCTCTCATTGGATAGGGGATCACTCGGATGCCAAAAACACATACACATATATTTTTGATGTGGATCAACACACCCGTCAATGAGTTCACTGCACTCGTTTTTCTGGGAATGCACTAGGGTGTGCCTTTACCAAGTACCTAGTGCACACTTCCACACTCGGGTTTGTAGCATTTACGATGTAGAGCCCTTTTTTCGTGCCCGGGCGAATATTATTTAGTGGCCTACAGCCATAGAAAGAGGCATTGTTGTGTCTTACTTCCTCTTGGTCCAAGTGGATACTCTAAAAATTAGGCGTGCTTTCAATTTATTCATCCCAATTCAAGTATATTTATGGATTTTTTCTAGAGATCTGAATTTTTTAAGATAAAAAGGGTATTGGTAGCTACTTATCTCTAACCATGTTGGCACGCATTGATCCACGTTTTAAGATTTTAAACACACAAAGAGGCACCTAGGACAAGTCAAGTTAGGGCAGGGAACCTTGTCCCCATACTGGCTACGTGTTGACCCTCATGTTTCATCAGTTGATTCCATGATCCTTTCCATCCTTGAGAACTATAAGATCAAGTCCCAGTTTAGGCACTCAAATCCTAGGTCCTTAGAGGTAAAAATGACTCATCACTAACGAGTCTTTTGTGCATGCGCAAATGTCAGGAATAAAGCCCTTATTAGTGAATTTTTTATTATTGTTTTGAAAAGTTCTCTCTTTTGAATTTTTTATGCATCCTATTTTACAAACAATTTTATAATACAAGTATTATTTATAAAAATTTGAACAAATTATACAAATATATAAGTCTTCCAAGTTCTATAAAAAACTAAACACATTGTGCAATTTCTACAAACAATTCACCGTTTTTACAAGGGTTCTACATATTTTACACGTATTGTACATTTTAGAAGTGATTACCCAATCCTCATATCTTATTGAGTATCATATATAAAAAACACACGAAAGTATGAGTTATGGGTAAAGTATATATATACAATATATACGATACCCCCTATACTTTACTTATGTTATGTCCTCAGAACGCGGAGAGAAAGGAAGACATAAATCGGACTAAGCATTTAGTGGTCCAAAGAATAGAAGTATAGAAGTCGACCGTCCCCCGATACTCAAGCTCTGGTCAGCTTAAGTATTGAAGAAGATAAAAACAAGGCGTTCTAGGGTAAGAGAAAATATAAGTGTGATTATTTATGGCGAGTATTGACCCCCCCCCCCCCACACACACACTTAGGCTATGATCAACCTAAGTATGGAAAAAAAGGCAAGGGATGGAATAATTTGTTTGGAAGGGATTTTACAAAAGAATAAGAAAAAGGGAAAGAAAAAGAACTATTCTAATATGTTTTGGCTTTGGAGGTCTGGAGACATGGAGCGAGGTACCATGCATGCCCTGAAGGTATCTCCTAAAAGTCGGGGATATGCATGAATGAGATCTCTTCTACTTGGGCCAGTTGTTCATCTTATTCTACAAAATGCTCAAGTAGTTACCCCTTGACAAGGAATAATCGTGTGCCATCTGTGAGATCAGAAATCTCTACACTGTTATGGATGTGCACTCCTCTAACAGTGTAGGGTCTCATCCACCTGAACTTTAGCTTGACTTGGAAAATCTTCAACCTCGCATTAAACAATTATAGCTTCCGACCCAGGGCAAAGATCTATCTTTGGATGTACATGTTGTACTGAGCTTTGCTTTATCCTTATAAATCGTGTTTTATCATATGCTTTATTTCTAATTTCCATTAGCTCATTCAGATCCATATCTCTTTATTTCTTCCCTAGGCGATTGTTCTAGTTAATATTTCTGATTGCCCATTTTGATTTGTGAATTAGCTCCACAAGAAATGATATGACTTGCCAAATATCATCTTGAACGAGGAGGTCCTCGATAGCATCTTGTAAGCCATCCTATAAGCCCAAAGAACTTGATTCAAGAGATGACACCAGTTCTTCCTATATGGGTGGACATGCCTTTGTAAAATGGTCTTGACCTTCCTTTTTGACACCTCTATCATGTCATTAGATTGTGGGAGGTAAGGACTTGCAACACGGTGCTCAGTGTCATAGTCCTACTACAACTTCTTCAGCTACCGGTTCATAAAATGGCTATCCCCAATAGAGATCAATACCTTGGGAATCCTGAACCTAGAAATGGTGTTCTCCTTCACAAACTTACATATAGTCTTGGTGTATGCAGCTTAGGTTGGGATAGCCTCCACCCACCTAGAATAGTCTACCACTAGGAGAATGTACTTATCAACATGGCTATTAGGGAAGAATGGGACCATAATGTCAATGCCACTGGCATCAAATACATCACAGATGATCACTGGTTTCATGGGCATCACATCTTCAGGACCGACTGTCCCTCCCATTCTCTAACATACTGGACATGGTCGAACGAATGCATATGCATCTTAGAATAAGGTCGACCAGTAGAAGACACACTAAAGTACTTTTTAGGAAGCCCTCTTCTCAGAGCGGTGTCCCCCTTCCTCTGAAGTATGGCAGTATGTGAGGATACTCTTGTATTCCTTCTAAGGAATACCCCTCTTCTAGATACAATCTAGTCCTTTGAAGAAAAGGAACGAATCCTCACAACGGTAGTTGCTAAATTTTGGCTTGAGTCAATCAATGCGACTCATGGGCCATTCTTGGGGAACTTACTTGTGCACCAAGAAGTTCACCATATTGGCATACCATGGGACTCATTGGGGAAGGAGTCTCTAATCGGTCCTGAATCAAGAGAAATACAATTCTAAACATGAAAGATAACTAGCCACTACATTGTTCATTCATGTCTTGTCCTTGATCTGCAAGTCAAACTCTTGGAATAATAAAATCAACCTAAGAAGACATTCCTTTGTGTCATTCTTTGCATTAAGTGCTTTGTGGTTGAGTGATGCATGAAAAAAATCACTTTGGTTCCCAATAAATATGATCTGAATTTGTCTAAGGTGAACACAACGACAAGTACTTCCTTCTTAGTTACAGTGAAGTTCATATGTGCTTGATATAGTACCTTACTTGTGTATTGAACGGAAAACAATATTCCTTCCCTCCTTTATCCCAACACCGCCCCTACTACGTAATCTAACATGTTGTCATGATCTCAAAAGGAATACACCAATATGGAGCCAACATGATTTGAGCATACATGATCCTCCTTTTTGATAGCTCAAAGGCCTCTATGCATTGTAATCTACAAGAAACTTCGTGTCCTTGCTTCAGAGCTCAGTTAACGGTCATGTAATATTTGAAAAATCCTTAATGGATATCCTGTAAAATCTAACATGCCTGAAGAATGATCATAATTGTTTAATGTTGGTCAGTGGTTGGAGTTTATTAATCAGATCCACCTTGGCAGGGTCAATCTTCATTCCTCTCTTGGAGATGACATGCCCCAACACGATGCTCTATATGACCATAAATGGCTCTTTTTCCATTATAGCACCAGATTCACCTCACTACATTATTTGAGGACTCCATCCATGTGCGAAAGACATGCATCAGAAAATCGCCATGGATCGAGAAGTCGTCCATAAAGACTTTCATAAAGTCTCCCACCATCTCGGCAAATACCACAATCATGCACCTCTGAAAGGTACCCAGTGCATTGCATAGACCAAATGGCATGCACCTGAATGTGTACGTTATGAAGGGGCATGTAAAGGTGGTCTTATCTTGGTCCTCAAGAGAGCAGGCTACTTGATTTTAGTCCAAGTACCCATCCAAGAAATAAAAGAATTCCTTCACCATTAACCTCTCCAAAATTTGATCAATGAATGGAAGTGGGAAGTGATTTTTCTTCTCTCAGCATTCAAGTGTCTGTAATCCAAACAGACATGACTACTCATGTTGTGATCTCCTCTCCATCCTCGTTGTTGACAATCTGAATGCCCGGATTCTTTGGGAGTACATG
Organism: Ottelia alismoides; assembly: GCA_037367405.1. Taxonomy (NCBI): domain Eukaryota; kingdom Viridiplantae; phylum Streptophyta; class Magnoliopsida; order Alismatales; family Hydrocharitaceae; genus Ottelia; species Ottelia alismoides. The sequence continues at coordinate 916,431 of JAZKJV010002906.1, read as the reverse complement.
AAGGGGTGCCACCCACTTGAATCAGAAATGAGATAAATAAATCTTGCTTCACACCACTTCTCACTCTCTTTCTTGATGGCATCTCGCAGGTTTGAATTCAGGATATGCTAGGACTCACGGGAGGGCTTGGCATAAGGTATATATGGTGAGAACAAAGAGCAGAGTTTATTCTGCAGAGGTTAGATATGCTCTAGCCTAATTCCTTGCAGTTCTTCTCAAGAGTCTCTAACAAGCGATACTCTTGTTCTTCGCTCAAACTGGAACTGATGATGATAGGAAATTTCTTAGGGAGGCATGCAAGGATGGCATATTTTAAGGTAGGAAGTAATAGCTTGAGCTCTGGAACTAAAAGATCATATGGGATATCTGGCTTAACTGCCTATGAAATTGGCTTTGTGGTGATAGTGTTCGGATCAACTGGTGTGACATCTGCCACCAACTACTTATGTGTGAGAGTTGGATCGCAAAATATGTCCAGGAATTCAGCAAACACCACATCCAACTCGTCTACCTCATCCTCTAATTGACCTAAAGAGAATAAGTGTGGCAGCTAGGTCATCCTCTGAGTCATCGAGAACAAAGGCGGATGCATCTAGGGAAATTTCCCGTGCTGAGTAAGGGGATCATGTAGAAACTGTTGTACTGCCTAATCTACACATATATCTCCTAGTGAGAGAGACTCATCAGCCTCTACTGGTCATCGCTGCCCATGCCCAACAGTGTCAACTCTGTAGCATTTGACTTCAGACAAGCGATACTCGGTGCTACTCTATGAGTCATGTCTCTACCACCTCGATTGTTGCATATCTATCTCTACACTTTTGCTATGGGCATGAAAAGTGTATCTTCCCCATAGTATAATTAAATAGAGCTCATGTTATCCTCAGAACGGGGTGACCAAGAATAATATGAAAATCATACTATCATCGAGGATACTCCATACCTAGGATTGTGAAGTCCACCATGAAATGTTTTCCCTCGATGACAAGGATAAAGTTCCTTAGCATTCCATTAGATTTCTCAATGGACGAGTCTGCAAATTGGAGAAGTATTCGCGATCACCTAAGAGGACCTAGATCGAGATAATCCAAGAGAGACAACAGAAACAGGCTGATTGAGGACCCATTATCTAGTAGAATACGAGCAAAAGATGTATCAGTTGTCTGAGTGGTAACAAGTGCTCATCTAGATCTCTTTTCTCTTCTTTAGGATCTCATTTGTATTACATAGGTGGTGTCTATGGTTAACACATGCTTCATTGTTCTTGTGTTTTTTTCCTACTTGTCCGAGTAGGTGTACATCTCACTTTTAGGTACTTCTTTCATGCAGGGACCATATCCACTGACTCTATAAAAAGGGATCTCAACTTTGACATTTTCTATACAAATCCTTTCCATCTCCAAAGCATCTTTTTGTGTTTTGTCATGTTTTTTTCTTCTTTCCCTTGTGAGAGCATGTGGGAATGGACTATTGGAGGCTCAGAATATGGACAAGAAACATTCACAGAATTTTTATTCAACTGAGAATCTAAGCTCTTATTTACTTGACTCAGACCAGGACTCGGACTATGTAAGACTGGATTGGAAAACAACAACTGAAACTGAAAAATTCGAGAGATCTACTACTAGTGTTACTACTGCTAGTATTGCGATATCCTGAGTGGAGTAGAGATTGAATTCCTCGTCCTCCGAAGACTCATGTGTGGTGGTGGTACTCGTAGTCACCTTATTCTTCTTTTGGGGGTTTTTTTTTACCTTTTCTGATTTTTTGGAATTTTCTTAGGTATTCAAATCCCTCTGCTGATCCTGGAAGTAAGATGGTCGATGGGGTCGCTGGTGGTGCTTCTCCTCCTCTGAGCTCTCGTCAGGGACGAGCTCATCAATATCCTCCTCTCGACCTCCCTCCGTGCCAGATCAAGTGTTTGCATGGTCCTACCACTCCTGAGAGTGTTACGTAGAATACCATGCAGTAGAATATCATGTTCTAAATCAAAATTATTTGAATGATATACATGATCCTTCTAGTGATTATGTCCTTGGTTCAGGTTATTTGGGTTAACATCAACTTTTGTTGGGATTGAGGTTGTTTATCTTAATATTTTATAGCACGTGAGTGTCTGGACCTTATGCTCTCCAATGTGGAATGTAATGGAATAAATTAAGTAGCTCGAGAGACCATTTGAAGGAGGTACAACATAGTCATAAATATGGCCTTGTGCACTTGAATGCATCCCCCATTGGTTTTTCTGTTCGAGCATTAGCACTGCAATGGCTTACCTATTGGTATAGAAGGAGCATTAAATTCCCATGAGAGGAAGTGGAAACTTTAGGAATGGTATCTCTATGATGCTATAAAGGTTGTGGGAAGAATTATCTTTTCTACTTTAATGGTTTGATTATTGAGATGTTGCTTGACAAATATGTTTCAGACCTTGCAATTACCATTTTAAAATAATTACTTATGAGAGATTTAACATTTTTTGTGCCTCTCTGAGTTTCTGTAATCGGGTGTGGTGAACTCATCACGCCAACGGGTTAGTAGATTGATGTTGGCTCTATGGTCCTAATGTTCATTGTTGATGGGCTTGAGTTTGTCTAGGATCTGTTGGAGGTCAGAGGGGCCCGAAGAAGATGATACCCCATGCTATTGTCTCTGATAAGGTTTTGGTGGAACCTGATATGAATGAGTAGGTCCTTGTTGGACATGCTGATGGTACTACTACTAAGGGGTGTAATATTAATACTAAGGGGGTCCCTAATGGTCATGACTCTATTGCTTCTGAGGGTGTGTGACGAGTCAGAAAACGCCAGGTTAAGAATGTGTTTTTAATTGTTCATGAGTTGAAATAATTATGAGTCGTTCGTTGTAGGCGGCGATCAGAAACAGTCAAGAAATAACCACAAATTTTTAATCAATTTCAAGCAAGTGGTTTTTTGTTTATTTTACTTGGGCAAGTCCCAAGGTCAATCACAAGGAGGCAAAGGAACAACCTAGAGTTGTGTCAATCCAATTTCGTGTTCGGTTTTCAAGGCGGTCTTTTTTTGGAATTTTTCAATGAAATAAGGGATGCAAAGTGCAAATTCGGCCTATTTTAGGGACTAAAATGTCAAATACGTTCAAACGATGTCCGAAAAATATGAAACTTGGCCGAGATGATTTATACGACAAAATGAATGCACTGTAATTTTTTTGGAATTTTTGAATGCAAAATGAATTTTTATGAAATTTTAAATGCAAACAAAATGATTTTCAATATTTAATTATAATAAATATTAAACCTACTTATTTTCAAGATCTATTATCTAAGCTCTATCACTACGTGACGGATCTCAGAAAATCCTAAACCTCAAAAATGTGGAGTTTAATACCTATTAAAAATTAAACAATGAAATATACAAAATGATTTTTACAGAGCAAAATATGTATGCCAATGCAAAGATTTTTGGGCACAATGTTAACCACAATAAACTCTACACTATATAATTTTTCGGGGATTTTTAGAGTAGCAGTTAATCAACTATGAATTTTAGAGAGCAAATTGGGTAAACTATGCTAATTTCCACAGAATAAATAATTATTAATTAACCGATGATCACAAAAATACCCACAGTATCTCAAAATGTAGAGAATTAAGCGATGAACAAAGTGTTATTTTTGTATAATAAAATGATGTCTAGAAGATGTTCAAAACAGAGGGAGGACACAGGGGGTAAATGCAATAAATATAAATAAAATAAATAAAAAATAAAAGTGCAGACGGGGACCTAATAGTAATTACCAAAATTAATGGGGCCCTTCATGCAAAATTCCCAGAGAGGCACGTGCCTGGCACGTGCCCTCTGGAGGCGGGACTGATGAGCAATTAATGGAACCTCCGGGGGTGTCTCTGCAATTTGCCCAAGGGGTACGTGCGTAGCACGTGACCCCGGGGCTGGCTTGCTGATGAAGTTTCCCACGCACGTGCGGAGCACGTGCGGGGGACCTCGGGCCTCGAGCCCGGTGGCTGGTGGCGGAGCTCGGCCTTGGCGGGCCGGTCGAGGCGGACGGCGAGGAGGCGGAGCCCAGCCCCTCCCGGCGGAGCGGAGGCGACGGAGGAGAGGCGGAGCCTGGTGGCCAAGGATGTGGCGAGGACGTGGCGTTGGTGGAGGAGCTCCAGGCGGAGGCGTAGGCGTTGAAGATGGAGCTCCAGGCGGAGGCGATGCTGGTCGGAGAAGAAGATGCGCGGCGGGGGCTCGCGCGGCGGATGGCGAGCGTTCACGGGCGGAGGTGGTGTCGGAGAAGATGATCGTAATAGTTGGAGGTGGCGTTGTTGCCGATGGAGCAGCGGATGTAGAGGAGAAGATGATGCGGCGGAATCGTAGGCGGTGGCGGTAGTTGGTGAAGACGCAGTCGTTGAAGCGGTGGCTCGACGAAAAGCTCGGAGCGGGCCAGTACGTGGCGGAGGCGAGCTCTGTGGCTGCAGCGGCGTTGGGTCGACGCCGGATCTCGTCGAAGACGAAGAAGAGGGGCTCTGTCACCGCCGCCTCCTACAAGCTCTATCGGCGGATAATGAGTCGGGGGGCGATGGTGTTTAAATAAGGCTGCGAGGGAGGAGGTTTTGGCCGTTGGCGGAGATAAGGTCGGCGAGGCTGTTGCGGGAGGAGGTTAGCGGCTGGCGAGAATGGCGAGGACGGTGGCCGTTGCGAGAGAGCGGGGTCAACGGAGGTTGCGAAGTTGGCGGCGGTGGGCGCGAAGTTGGGGGAGAGGAGCAAGGACCGTTCGATCAGAGAAAGATCGAACGGTGGGAAATAAGCCACGTGGCAAGGGGTTCAAGGAGAGAGGCGAGACACGTGCGTTGCACGTGCCTGGAGGCACGTGCCGCGCACGTGCGTGTCTTTTATATTTTTTTATTTTTTTATTTTTTTTTATAAAAACGGAATTAAAAAGGGGCGAAAAACCGCTGACACGTGGCGGCCTCTGGGGCTGCCACGTGTCAGCACCAGAAAAATCAGAGAAAAAATCTTTTGTAAAAGCAATAAAAAATAGCAGATGACCTCGGATCAAAAAAATTCCTCCACGAAAAATGCTCGTCTCGATGAGATCTACAACTTTCATGAAGACATCAAAGCCAAAATCGGTCAAATGTAAAAAGTGAAATTTTGGGGTATCCCATGTACATAGAATACCTTGATTTTTGGGTTTGTATTTTTTTTGTCATTTTTAAATAAGATAAAAATCTGAAAAAATATAGAAAAATCAAATATAAATAAAAGACACCTAATTCTAATTTTTTTTAGAAATTTTTTGATAAAAAAATATATACATAAAATATAGGGTCAAAAGCCGCAAAAAATACAATGTACAAAAGTGACCCAAAACCCAACTTTCACATACGAGCTCCGATTCACTTGAACTTGGTCTTGTTTTGAAGATAATTGAATGTGCATTAGTTCAAAAGTGAGTAGGATTAAATCGGACACTAGATGGGGAAGATATGGGGCTTTTAGTCCGAAAATCCTGAAACTAGGGTTTGGGTTTTTGGTCCACTTAACAGGGTTAGTGATTTTTTTGTATTTTTTATTTATTCTTGTTAGTGATATGTACACAGTGGAGGTAGTTTTGGGTTATGCGGTGTTAGCATGAAGGAGTTAAAAATAGGAGAAGTTAGGCTATTTACAGGTCATTTTTGGCTTGGATTTTTGGCTTCTTATTTTATGCAGAAATTAATGCTAAAATGCAATTCTTATGAAATCATGCATAAATGCTAATTATGCGAAATAAATGTAGAAATGCAGTTGATTTTGAGGGACTTGAGCTTAATTAATGAGACTTAGAGTGGTGAATCCGAGATTCATCATCCCCCTATACTTAAACCATGCTCGTCCCTGAGCATCAAAAAGAAATGCCATGAAGTGAAATGAGACTGGGTTCCATACCAAGACCATGAGCTGAAAGTGAAAGTGAAACTAAACTCGACCTTTGGATTAATAGTGTGGCGGAACTTCTGTGAGACTTAGAATTTTAAAATCAACAGCCCTCAAGTTCTACACATCATTGTCACAGTTTCGGCTCAGAAGTCATCTTAGATCGATCCTCTTCTCAAAGTATACCCTATGAATATTGAACAACCGACTCATGTGTGTGAAGGATTTTAGCTCTTCCCATCCAGAATGCCAGACTACCATGCTCCTCTCCTCTCCAGTAACTCGTCCTCGGGGAGTCAGGTATTTCCTTCTAAGGTCTGTCGTGTTGTGTTCACAATCGAATGAGGGAGAAGATAGAAGAAAGAGAAAAGAACTGGAGGGTGGCCAGTGTAGTCACCTCTCCTTGTGAATATGGCCAGTGCAGCCGAGTCTCCACCAAGATCTGCAGGTTCTTGAAGCTTGGACCTTTTTGGTCGAATTTTTATTTGGTAGAATGCTTCTTTGTATTTGGAATTTTTGGTGGTTCTGCTTGGATCTTGTTGTGCCCCTACGGATATAGAATCTTTTTGTTCCGTACATTTTTTGGGGTCTTAGAAAAAATTGTGCCCATCCGTCCATCCCTTTTCCGAAGCTTTATTTCAACCCGTACTCTGGTCTTTAGATTTCCACGCTACCAGAAAAGAGACTCGCACAGTCTTCCAACATCCCGTCTGGGTTGAGCTGAGTGCATAGTGTGAGAGTGCGAATTAATTCCCTATTCCAGAGTTGTACCCAGAACGAAGAGACCAGGTTAGACACTAAGAGTCAAACGTTGTACATTGTCATGTGGAACTTTAAAGATTTAAGTCAACAGACCTGAAGTTCTTAAAATCCTATTTCTCGGTGAAGTTCCTCTGAAAATTAGGTGGATTAAGGTCAAGTCCAGACCACTCTCGGTTTCGGCTCATAACTCGGTTCAGAACCCAATGACTTTTCACAGATGCATGCGGTGCTGGATAAAGTGCAGGTGTGTGAAATGCAGACTTTTTTTTGGGATTTTTGCTTTTTGATTTTTTATTATTTTTTTGACATTTTATGCAAGGTATTTTTTATGCAGAAAATGGAATAAGAAGCCTTCTTTTTTTTCTTTTTTTTTCAAAAATTTTGGGCACGGTTAGTGTTAGTGGAAAAACTCTCCTTTTTTTGCTTGTTTGTTTGTTTTTTTTAGGTTAGTACCCACCCCGTAAATACATATAGACTTGCGCGAAAGTACGAGATATGGGTAAAATATATACAAAGTATATATACAGACCCCCCTATACTTAGCGAGTGCTGTGTCCTCAGAGCACAAGAAGCGTAAATAAGACATAGCTCGGGCTAAGCGTAAGGGAGTGAAAAAAAATGAAAAGAAAAATGAAGTGGTCAGGATATGCGAAGAGAGTTAATACAGGTGGATGTCGGTTCCCCCTATACTTAGGCTCTGAACAGCCTAAGTGTAAGAGAAGGATGGAGTGATTGGGAGAAGGAGTGTGATGAGAGAAATGGTATATACAAATGGCATCGGTCCCCCCCTATACTTAGGCCTTGGCCTAAGTAGAGGAAGAAGTTGTACAAGGAGACCGATGTGGTCAGGAGGGAGGGTGGGTAGCCGATGATTAAGGCGGTTTTCGGCTGATCTTTTTGTGAGCTTGTGGTGGGAGATCGTAGTGATGAGTCGGCGATGAGGCATATGATTCCCCACTACAATCAGTGTCATCCTTAGAAAAATCATGATGGATAATAGATGAAGTGTTTGAGTCAAATGAAAGATATCCATCATCAGAGTTATCCTCAGAGGAGTAGTATTTGAAAGTGGGCATACTCCAAGTATTTTGGTCTTTTTGTTTCTTCAGTTGTTTCCTCAGAATTCGTTCCTTCTTGGGGTCAATCGGTTTGTCCTCAGATGAATACTCAGAAGCACCGGTCTCAGTCAGCTCATACGAAAGAATTCCAGTGTACTTGAAGAATGCAGGAGCATCAGCTTTGGATGAGTAGTAGTTAGGAACGGGAGTTGTCCAACGAGGATTGAATTTTGGATCCTTACGAAGATATGGCTTTAGGGCTGCCGAACAGACTTCACTCATGTAAATCATCTTTTCCGGACCTGATGAGGGATCATTAACTGATTCCTCTTCCGAAAGGTCAAAGGTGACTCTCTTTTTATTTCGTCGTGAAGGTATCGGTTCACTTGAGTATCCAGATGAATAGCCATTGAAATTCTCCTTGGTCGGTGCTCGGTCCGAGTGCTTGTTCTTAGTCTCTTGAATGTTTGAGCACTCTCGATTTGGGATGATTTGGTCAAGATATTCAGAGAATGTTGCTCCCGGGTGTGACCATGCATATGTCTTTGTATCGTAGTAGAAAGATTTGTCTATTTTGAGATCCGCGGGAATTGAAATACTGGGGAGATTTTCTAAACCAATAGTCTCATCAACAACCGCTATCTCAGGTGTGGTTGCGGGGTAGGGCTCTTCTACCGTTTCATGGTTACGGTTGTCGGGGACTTCATGGGTTGCCTCAGAAGATCGTGGTTCCTCAAAGATAGGGTCGGATTTAAGTGCATCCAATGCTGTGAAATTGATTTCCCGAGTCTCACAATCGATAATCGCCTTGGCCAATGCCAAGAATGGCTTTCTGAGAATGATTGGAGACTAGGTGAATTCTCCTTGATGCTCAATATCAATGATCGTGAATTCTACTTTGAGCGGAGCACCTTGGAATTTCATGATGACAGAAATAATTCCTCTCGGCCGCTTTATCGATCGGTCCGCCAATTGAATAATCTCTCGTATCTTCCGAATCGGTTCGAGTTTGAGTTCATGGAATACAGAGGTCGGGAGGATATTAATCGGTGAATCGTCATCAATCCGAGCATGGGTGAAAATTGTGTCTTTGATTTCGCAGTCAAATCTGGGCAACCGCTTCATTATGCGGCTCTTGGTTTTTCTCCTCAACACCAAGGAGGAGGCTATTGACAAGATATGTCTTTCAGTCTTTGTTCGTATCCTGCCCGACTTTTTGTTCATTAATTTATTTGTTATAAATCTTTTAAGGTCGGGGAAGTGTTCAATGGCCTGTATAAAGGGAAGTTCAAACATCAAACGTTTTTCCAGTGCTTTCCGTACAATCGGATCCAAATTCCTAAGATCGTCTTCAGTTTCAATTTTTATGAAATTTTCTGAATTTTCAATTTTTTGTGATTTTCAAATATTTCCATTTTTTTGGTATTTTCTGGGTGGTGTGGGGGTGTGGGGTGTTCTTCAGATGGGGTCTGGAGTTCAGGGTGAGGGTCAACGACATAGTCATTTTCAGAATCGTCCCTAGGTCCCTGAATATCCTCAGAATTTTCAATCTCATATCCAGTTATTTCCTCATTCATTTTACTGTCCGAGCCATCATAGAATGCGATGAATCGATCGGTAAATTTTTGAAATCTCTCCTCTATTGAATTGAATCTTGTTTTTATCCTTGAAATACCATCCTCAAAATTCAATTCATAATTAATTATGGGAGCAGTAGGTGTATGTTCGATAATTTCATCTTCCATTTTTCCCTTTGTGTTGAGAGGAGAGTTTTTGGAATATCCGAAATATGATCATTATTTTCTGAAAATTTCTCCTCAATAATAGTGGAAGGAGGCTACTCATATGGTTCAGATATGTGTAGTTGATTGGTCAGACCTTGATATTGTGGAGTCAACATACAGGGTTTATGTGTTTTTAAGCTGTCAGTCCAGTCCTCTGTATGAGTATCATGTCTGACGAGGGGTCTATCATGGTCAATCCAATGTCGATGATTATTCAGTGCATGTCTATCCATCTGAGTTTGGTTTCTCTGCCAGTCATGAGATTTGAAGGGATTTTGATTTTGAAAAGTTTCATTAGCGAGAAATTGAGAATAAGACGATTCAGTCCAAGATGGTAGGTGGTCATTTACGACCGGATGGTTTGAATAGAAATTTAATGAGGAGGCCGAATTTATCTGCAGGTGAAAGCCTCCCGCAAATGTTGGAGGATTATTGAAAGAAGGGGATTGAGTTGATTTGGGCCTAACCGAAACAAATTCATTTTCATAGTATAGCTCTGATGGGTGTTCGGTCATTTTTAAGAGGAATGGGGGGATGGATCTGCGAGAGTTTTTGGACAAGAGTTCCATTATGAGGTTCAAATCAAGATAGGGAAGAGATGATTGCACGGGATAGTCAAAGAGAATTTTTATCGAATGTGCGGCTATTGATCTTGAAATCGGATCACGCACACCAATGCAAACACAATTCAAACCCCGAGTTCACCAACTCACACAATGAAGTCGTAAGAGTTCGGCTATTATCTTTTCAATTTTAGTTGGTGATAAATTCAATCTTGCAAGTCGTTTAAACGAGCTGTTAGGTTTGGAGCTGGGCTCTATCCTAGTGTGCGTCTCTCTCCTCGCTGCAAGATAAAATCAAACAATGTCGGGGTTGCTCGCCCGCAGAAATTCTTGATTTTATGGATTTTTAAGATCGGCTATATTTAGCAGCTCCAATTTTATTGAGGCGATCACTGAAGAATTTAGATGAACACAAATACACGTCTATCGTCCAGTCCCAATTTCCTTTAGATTTATGTGATAAAATAAGAGGGAGGAATTCAGGAAAAGCCGATGCACGCGGAAAACTATGATGAATGCTCAGTTAGAAGACTTACAGTGCCTCCTTGCAATCTCCATGTGGGATGCAATACAGAATTGAAAAAATTATACTAAATGCGTGCAAGCCGATGAAAACCGCACCTAAGCAGAAAGTTCTATTAGCGGGAAGAATTGAGTTGAATTTGGCTAAGTTGAACGATCTAATGTACGTCTTAATTAAAGTGCAGTGTGGCTTAAGATCCTACGAGCACAATCAAAAATATAAAAATGCTCTAAGAGCCGTATGTGCAGGTCTATCCTAATCGCCACTCAAGTCGGGCCCCACCCTTTCCGGAGAGTGAAACAGGCCACGACACACCACAAATAAAGTTCAAGGTCTTTTTACAAACGCGAGAGTCCAAACGGACACCGCTATAAATGAGCAGAAATTAAAAGTGTAGAAATAAAAAACCTAGACTCTACTCTCTATCACGACTCGACTCGATCTTAATTTAATTGCGGTTTCTTCGGGTGTCGGTGAAGATGCGTCGGTTCCTTGAAAAACCGCTCCACGTGCGCCGGGTACCTCGCAAGAAAAATAAGAGAGAGAATGTAAGAGAGTGACTCAGAAAAAAATAAAATAAATGAAATAAATGCTGAAAAAATACAAGAAATAAAATGGGATTTATAGTGAAAAATTCGGGGGTCAGACTACCCGAATTCGGAAAACCGAACAAAAATGTTAAAAACAAAAATCTAAGCCGTTTGCCTCCCCGGCAACGGCGCCATCTGACGAGTCCGAAAATGCCGGGTTAAGAATGTGTTTTTAATTGTTCGTGAGTTGAAATAATTATGAGTCGTTCGTTGTAGGCGGCGATCGGAAACAGTCAAGAAATAACCACAAATTTTTAATCAATTTCAAGCAAGTGGTTTTTTGTTTATTTTACTTGGGCAAGTCCCAAGGTCGATCACAAGGAGGCAAAGGAACAACCTAGAGTTGTGTCAATCCAATTTCGTGTTCGGTTTTCAAGGCGGTCTTTTTTTGGAATTTTTCAATGCAATAAGGGATGCAAAGTGCAAATTCGGCCTATTTTAGGGACTAAAATGTCAAATACGTTCAAACGATGTCCGAAAAATATGAAACTTGGCCGAGATGATTTATACGACAAAATGAATGCACTGTAATTTTTTTGGAATTTTTGGATGCAAAATGAATTTTAATGAAATTTTAAATGCAAACAAAATGATTTTCAATATTTAATTATAATAAATATTAAACCTACTTATTTTCAAGATCCAAAATTATCTAAGCTCTATCACTACGTGACGGATCTCAGAAAAATCCTAAACCTCGAAAATGTGGAGTTTAATACCTATTAAAAATTAAACAATGAAATATACAAAATGATTTTTACAGAGCAAAATATGTATGCCAATGCAAAGATTTTTGGGCACAATGTTAACCACAATAAACTCTACTCTACACTATGTAATTTTTCAGGGATTTTTAAAGTAGCAGTTAATCAACTATGAATTTTAGAGAGCAAATTGGGTAAACTATGCTAATTTTCACAGAATAAATAATTATTAATTAACCGATGATCACAAAAATACCCACAGTATCTCAAAATGTAGAGAATTAAGCGATGAATAAAGTGCTATTTTTGTATAATAAAATGATGTCTAGAAGATGTTCAAAACAGAGGGAGAACACAGGGGGGTAAATGCAATAAATATAAATAAAATAAATAAAAAATAAAAGTGCAGACGGGGACCTAATAGTAATTACCAAAATTAATGGGGCCCTTCATGCAAAATTCCCAGAGAGGCACGTGCCTGGAGGCGGGACTGATGAGCAATTAATGGAACCTCCGGGGGTGTCTCTACAATTTGCCCAAGGGGCACGTGCGTAGCACGTGACTCCGGGACTGGCTTGCTGATGAAGTTTCCCACGCACGTGCGGAGCACGTGCGGGGGACCTCGGGCCTCGAGCCCGGTGGCTGGTGGCGGAGCTCGGCCTTGGCAGGCCGGTCGAGGCGGACAGCGAGGAGGCGGAGCCCAGCCCCTCCGGCGGAGCGGAGGCGACGGAGGAGAGGCGGAGCCTGGTGGCCAAGGTTGTGGCGAGGACGTGGCGTTGGCGGAGGAGCTCCAGGCGGAGGCGTAGGCGTTGAAGATGGAGCTCCAGGCGGAGGCGATGCTGGTCGGAGAAGAAGATGCGCGGCGGGGGCTCGCGCGGCGGATGGCGAGCGTTCACGGGCAGAGGTGGTGTCGGAGAAGATGATTGTAATAGCTGGAGGTGGCGTTGTTGCCGATGGAGCAGCGGATGCGGAGGATAAGATGACGCGGCGGAATCGTAGGCGGTGGCGGTAGTTGGTGAAGACGCAGTCGTTGAAGCGGTGACTCGACGAAAAGCTCGGAGCGGGGCAGTACGCGGCGGAGGCGAGCTCCGTGGCTGCAGCGGTGTTGGGTCGACGCCGGATCTCATCGAAGACGAAGAAGAGGGGCTCTGTCACCGCCGCCTCCTCCAAGCTCTATCGGCGGATAATGGAGTCGGGGGGGGGGGGGCGATGGTGTTTAAATAAGGCTGCGAGGGAGGAGGTTTTGGCCGTTGGCGGAGATAAGGTCGGCGAGGCCGTTGCGGGAGGAGGTTGGCGGCTGACGAGAATGGCGGGGACGGTGGCCGTTGCGAGAGAGCAGGGTCAACGGAGGTTGCGAAGTTGGCGGCGGTGGGCGCAAGGTTGGGGGAGAGGAGCAGGGACCGTTCGATCAGAGAAAGATCGAACGGTGGGAAATAAGCCACGTGGAAAGGGGTTCAAGGAGAGAGGCGAGACATGTGCGTTGCACGTGCCTGGAGGCACGTGCCGCGCACGTGCGTGTCTTTTATATTTTTTTATTTTTTTATAAAAACAGAATTAAAAAGGGGCGAAAAACCGCTGACACGTGGCGGCCTCTGGGGCTGCTACGTGTCTGCACCAGAAAAATCAGAGAAAAAAATCTTTTGTAAAATCAATAAAAATTAGCAAATGATCTCGGATCAAAAAGTTCCTTCACGAAAAATGCTCGTCTCGATGACATCTACAACTTTCATGAAGACATCAAAGCCAAAATCGGTCAAATGTAAAAAGTGAAATCTTGGGGTATCCCATGTACATAGAATAGCTTGATTTTTGGGTTTGTATTTTTTTTGTCATTTTTAAATAAGATAAAAATCTGAAAAATATAGAAAAATTAAAGATAAATAAAAGACACCTAATTCTAATTTTTTTAGATTTTTATTGATAAAGAAAATATATACATAAAATATAGGGTCAAAAGCCGCGAAAAATACAATGTACAAAAGTGACCCAAAACCCAACTTTCACATACGAGCTCCGATTCACTTGAACTTGGTCTTGTTTTGAAGGTAATTGAATGTGCATTAGTTCAAAAGTGAGTAGGATTAAATCGGACACTGGATGGGGAAGATATGAGGCTTTTAGTCCGAAAATCCTGAAACTAGGGTTTGGGTTTTTGGTCCACTTAACAGGGTTAGTGATTTTTTTGTATTTTTTATTTATTCTTGTTAGTGATATGTACACAGTGGAGGTAGTCTTGGGTTATGCGGTGTTAGCATGAAAGAGTTAAAAATAGGAGAAGTTAGGCTATTTACAGGTTATTTTTGGCTTGGATTTTTGGCTTCTTATTTTATGCAGAAATTAATGCTAAAATCCAATTCTTATGAAATCATGCATAAATGCTAATTATGCGAAATAAATGTAGAAATGCAGTTGATTTTGAGGGACTTGAGCTTAATTAATGAGACTTAGAGTGGTGAATCCGAGATTCATCAGTGTGGTATTTGGTGAAACTAGTGTTGATGTGGGTATTGTGAGTGGTGTTGTTACTATTGCATTGTGGGGTTGGGATCATTGTTGTACCATATCCCATTCACCTCCCACACATGTGGAGGTCCCTCGGTTGTTGTCTTGATGGATAGCTCGACGAATGGCTCAATGGGTGACTAATAGTGGGCCTATGGATGAGCACGCCTTCCCTCGTTGTTAATTGAGAAGAGAAGAATCGTCGGTTGTTGCGACCACAGAGAGAAACATGCTAATCAAACAAAAATACAGAGGAGAGAAAGAATATGTAATTTATAAAAGGATAAATCTCTATTTCTCTCTCTTCTATTTCCACTTGAGATTTAACCAAGTAAGTGTCCATGGGTCGAACACAAGGAAGAATGAAGTATACCTAGAATTCGAGATTGGATCTGTGATTTGAATTCTTCTTCAAAAACTCATTTTGTGGTTTTTAGTTTTTGTTCTTTTTATTGGTTTTTATTTTTGCAAATTTTTATTTTATTTTATCTTGAAATTATTATTTGATTTTTTTAAAGTGATTAATTTGGAAAAATAGTTATACAATATACTAGATGGAATATAATGCAATTTATTATTCTAATATAGTGGATAAAGTGAAGAAAAAGTAAATGGTTTTTTTATGTTCAAAATGCAACATGTTTTCAAAATGATATACTATATAGCATATAGGTGAGAGAATAAGTAGATGATACTATATAGGTAATGATGCGAAGAAATCGAACAACGGGCTCGAAGACACACTCAACAAAACTCAAAATAAGACGAAGTTCGAAAAATCAAACAAATACAATAAGTGATGAAAATCCTCGAAATATGAACCAAAACCATGCTAGGGTAGTTAGGTAATTACCCTAGAAAAATCAACAATAAATAATGTTCCTATAATGTCCGAAAGTCTCAATGTATACAAGGCTATAAATGTAATAAAAGTTCTGAAAATAAACCAGATCTTTATGCTTAGGTCCCTACATATGAACCGAAATGAAAATATGAGAAAGTTTGGTGTACACTGGAAGTCTAGAACTCGCTGGGGTTGATTATGCAAATGTTACAACAAGTCGATTTGAAAGGGTGGGATTAAAAGGAGAAGCGCGATCTTGATCACCGGGCTTGAACATGTGTCAGTATAATGTAGAGTCTGGAGTTCTTCACATTCTTCCCCAAATGTGTAAGGATGGCAACGACGTTTCGTTTCAAGAGATGATTGGACGATCAGAACAATGACACACGAGGATGTTGCGGCTCTGGTAGGACCAGAAGGGGGCTCCTCCCCCTTCGAGTTCTCCTGGTACAAGAGGGTGCGTCGAAGAAGAAAGATCAAGAGGGATTCAAGTATGGAGTAGGGCTCCAGGTATTTCACACAAGTATGATTTGTTTCGGTTGATGCGCGATTGATGTTGCCTTCATTCCAGATATTGTTGAATGATAGCTCAGCCAATAAACAATCCCTGCAAGAAGATCTATATAGCTCAATCCCAGAAGAATGGGCTTGAAGAAGATAGGATTGTTCTTGCACATACAACAGAATAGCTCAGCACAAACAACTTTTTGACTTAAAATTTGGATGGGAATTGACAATTTGGATTTGGGTTTTGGATGTAGTCGATATAAGGATGATTAAACAATCTAAAAATAGTGACTAAATGGAATAAAATAGGATTAAATTGAATGAATTGGATAGATGAAGTTGCCTAAGAATGAAGGTATATTATCTTTTGTTGTCGCTCAATGAGACATCATCTTCTCGGAGCCCTACACAGTGATCCTTGTCGTGATGCAAGGCAACAATGCCTTGGAACTCCTTCCCATTCACTCCTCTTCCTCGTGGGTATCCCTTGTTCTTCGTCTATCACCTAAAGCAAAAGATACAAGGCTTGGAAGGTAGGTTCTCAAAGAGTTGGAACTGGAAGTAGAGAAGATGTTATTTTCCGTCACTTTTATTGACTTAAATAGAAGAAAAGGGAAGTAGTTGGAGTGAATTGATTAGATAGCGTGGTTTAGTATCAATAGAGGTAGAAAATCAAAGGATTGGTTTGGATTTTGTTAGAGAATCAATGGCAGTAAAAATTGATGAAAGTCAGGTATTGAAACAAGCTAAACGACCTGGTTTCTTAAAGAAAATGGTTGTAGTGCTGACACTTGTCATCACCACACAGTTCCAAGGGCTGAAAATGACATAAAATATATAATAAGTAATAAACAATGTTATTTTAAATAGATGTAAAAATAAAAAATACAGATAAATAAATTATCTAAACTATGAGATATTTTACATATAAAGAATATATTTTATGTTATATAAATAAAAAATCAATAAATATATATAATATACTTTATAAGTAGCGTTTACATTATTAATTGAATATTTTAATAAATAAAATGTTATTTTTTAATTCATATAATAATAAATAAAGTTTATATGAATTTTTGTGGATTTTAATAATTTATTTTATATTATAATAAATACATGTATATATTGCATAGTTCATTTTTACCTACTTTTAAAGGTTTTTTATTTATTTAAAATATTAAATAAGGATTTTATTTTTTAAAATTTTATTTTATAGATAAACTACAAGATCAAGAAAATAATTAAAAAATGCTAAATCAATTGTACTATAAATAGTATGTACAGAATAAATTCAACAGCCCACAAACCCCACTGTCATTAGATCCAAAATTTGACTTTTTGCAAACAAACTCCTTTTCAATGAAATTACTTTCATTAATTAGGGAATTGTATATCTTGAACTTTAAAGATGAGTGGAGTAAAATTAGAATTTGCATGACAAAGTTATGAGGTTCGGAAGTTGAGAAATTAACAATCTGAAATTAAGATTTCTTAGCATATATACAAGTTAGAATTTTTTTATTTATTTTTATATTTTTATGCATACTCTTATCTACATAATGGTGAAGAGTTCGGTGAAAATATGTATATATGAATTAAATAAAATAAATGGAGATTTCGTATATATAATAAATATATAAATAAAGTTAGTTCTTTTTGTGTTTTCTTCCTCATCTCCCCCTACTTTATTGTTTGTCAACCAAGCCATGATGATTTGGTCTCAGGAGATAGGTCATAAAAATATATCTTACAACTACATTTATATTTTTTGAGTCATAACCCAGCAACGGTACCATCTGACGAGTTCGCTAAATACATGATATAATTTGTACTTGTTGTAATACGGGTACTTAGTGAATCATGCAGAACCGAGAAAAGATCTTCACGAAGTGTCTCGACTTAAATTTATATCCAGGGCAAGTTTGGGGTCGAACATAGGGAGGCAACGAAACAACTTTGGGTTAATTCAGAAAAATTAGGTCTAGATTTTCAATGCGGATTTTTTGTATTTTTTATGCAATATGAATGCTAATACAAAATGCGGTTGAATTAAGTTAATAAGAAACACACAAATTAGCCAAATTATTTTAATATGAAATTATTCCAGTTTAGTTAATATATAATTTTTCTAGAAACTTAATCCAGTGAGGAATGCAAAACATATTTTCTTGGATTTTTAAATATTAAAATTCAAAATGAAAAATGCACACTTTTTTATGGATTTTCACATAATTTCCCACACAAACAGAATGCAAACATTGTAAAAATTTTACTGGAACATAAACATGATGCAATGAGTCTACAATAATTTTTTTTAGATTTTTTTGACAATATATGAATTTTTTATGAATTTTTTAATGAAAACAGAGTGACTGCAAGTATTTAATTGATATTAAATCCACATTATCAACTCATCCAGAAACTAATTTATCTTAAGAATGTATTTAATGAAAAATCTAGAAGAATTAGGATTTCGCAAAAATAATGTGTGTGGATTTAATTAAAAATTATTTACGAAAATCACTCTATAATTTATTTAAGGTACATGACAACTCTAATTAAGATGAAATTTGGATAGTAATTAAAGCATATTTTCAAAACATCATCACTAATTTTTGAAGAATTTTTAGAGCAGTCGCGAGTCAAATATGAATTCAAGACTACAAATTGGGTGAAAGTTATGCACTTTTTCACTAAAACAATTTTTCTTATTTACCCAAAATTCAAAAAAAATCCAAATAAATATCTAAATGATAGACAATTAGTTGCTCAACATCATGACATTTTTCATTAAATAAAATGATGCTAAAAAGATATCTAAATTAACATGCAAACATAGGAGTAACCGTGCAAAATAGAAATTGAAAATGACAATGCAAACTGTACACAGAGGCACTTTTGTAATTCAAAAAACTTAATGGGGAAATTTTGCAATTTTTACAAAATAAACGAAAATAAAAAAGGACCTTCTTTGATAGGCGGTTAGGACATGATGGGGATGGAGGGCGGTGTTCGGGGCAGCCTGTGGCAGCCGCGCTTGGGGACGGAGCAACCTGTGCTGGCGACGGAGTGACGACCGAGGGAGGAGCGAGCGGCGATGGTTAGGAGGGAGGTGGTTGGAGCGACCGCTGGTGTGCTGGGATGGAGATAGACAGTGGAAAGGTGTGCGAATGCACACGCGTCTGGAGGAGAAGGCATGCATGGTGGGTCGCGCCGCGCGCGGAGGTCGGTGAGGCTGCAGGAGGTGCAGGAAAACGGTGGCGACGAGGCGTGCCGTGACGGTGCGATGATGGTGGATGGAGCAGCCGCTGGATGTGACTGCCTGGAGCGGGGCGGGCTGCGGCGGCGATTGCCTCTGGTTGCAGTGCAACGCGCCATACGGGCTGGATGTAGCAGCGACGCCGTCGGCGGTGGTCCCTGCGTGGTTGGAGGGGGCGGGCGTGCGACGACAATTCCCGTGTGAAGGAGCAAGGGTCGGTAGGGGGAGCCGACTCCTGCTTGATTTTTTCCTTTTTTTTAAATTATGTTATTTTGATTTTTATATTTTTTTAAACATGGAATAAAAATTGCAAATATGAGAAGATGATGGTGATGATATGATGAGGATGGTATCGTGGTGATTGGGATGTGGTGCAAAAAAATAAAGGTGACCAAGAAAAAATAAATTAACGTTAGATAATTAAAAAATATTGGGAAGAAGATAAAAAACTTACCTGAATCTTTGCCAGAATACGGAGCAGCTATGTTAAACTCCTGTCGTGGCATCAAGCATGTGGCGGAGCATGCGAGACTGTACAACGGCCTGGAGGAAACTGCGACATGAAGCGGAGCTCCGCGGATCTCGCCTGAAAGGAGGTCGTCGCTTCGTATCATGGTAGAACGCTGTCACCGATCGACCTCAATGAGCTCTCTCCTTTTTTCTATAAGAATGGCAGATCGGGAAAATGAGGATGATGAGATCAATATAAAGAAGAAGAATGGGAAGTTGGAGAAAAATGGTGGATGAGAAGAAGTGGAATGGGAGATTATTGGAAAATGGTGGAGTTGAATGGAAGTTGGCGGTAGAATGAGAGGTTCGAGTAGAGAAAATAAAAAAAAAGAAATTAAAAGATGGCTACTAAAAAAAGAAAATAGAATAAAAAAGAAAAGAAAATATATAATTTACGAAATAAGACAAACAACATATACATGTTTTTTTTACTTTTCTAATTTTAATTTTTTGTATTTTTAACAAAAGATATTTATAACATAAAAATAAAACAAAATACTAGATATAAAATAAAACAAAAATGATTTTTTGGAATTTTTAGTAATTAAGAAAAGTAAAATAAAAAATGAGAAAATAAAAAAATATGTACAATATATACATTGTACACCTAGGTCCCAAAATCCAAAATTTGCAAACGAGCTCCGATTTAATGAAACTACTTTCGTTGGATAGATATTTTTCTAGCTTAAACTTTAAAAGTGAGTTTAGTGAATTTGGAGTTCATAAGGAGCGGGAATTTGGTCGGGAAGTTGGACTTTACGGCTTTTTATCTTTAGGATCTAGGAGTATTTATTTGAGGTGAAATTTATTTTTTATTTTTATATTTTTATGTATATTTTTATAAACAAGTTAGAAAAAGAATTAGCCAAAAAAGAACTGAAATGAAATTATTAAAAATACATGAAGTTTTGGGCTATTTATGGGTGAAAACTCCTTTATTTTACGATTTTTTATTGTTAATTTATTTTATACAATATAATATATAATAATTAGTGTATTTTATTTACGAGAGTCGTTTTATTAATTTATTGATTTTATGGACATTTATTGAGATTTACTCAGGGATTTTGCTAAAATCAATATATTGAGATGATGAATTGCTAATTCATCAAGGGTCATTGCTGGAAGTTACACTCCTAATCAAGAACCATGTGATTGTCATTTAATCAATTGGTAAAATTAATGGTTAATTGTCTGGAATAATTATAGATAAATATTTGAGAAATATTTGATGTTAGTTATTTCCTTAAATGACGTTGCCTTAACCAATAATTGATTAGATATAATCTAGATCACAATTGATTACATGATCTTCTTTCCAACAAACAAACTTGCTTGAATAGGATTGAGAATTTGTTTAGCAAATTTCCTTTTAATATAACTAAAAATGGTTTTGATTATTATTATATGGTATAACTTCGGTTGAAAAACCGATTATCATCTTAAGTACAAAGTGATCAATTGTCATTATTCTAACCTAAGGAGGATATGGTGTCTAGTCGGGGGATAGCAGTTGCTCTGTACGGTCTATCCCACTCCCATCAGTACTGGCCACGACAACAGGTAGGGAAGGGATAATGCGTGAGAGATCATGATGTATTTTTTTAATTATTAAAATTTGAATAATACGTATTTTTTGGATAATACTATCCTTACAAGTAACAATCAAATTTGTTGGTTGATTGAATCAGATTGAGAATTGATTTAATGTGGTTAAATTAATTACTTCCAATTAAGATATTCTATTATGAATAGATGTGTATTTCTCTTGGAAGAATTAATTATGTGAATGTGATTCATGATAATTAATTAGAATTTGAATATGAGGTGGAGGATCACATAAGTGACATCCATGATCTCCTGTCAAGACGAAGGGTTCCGTCGCCAGGGATTGTATGTAGGAGACACATATCCGAAGTGACAGCTCATACATATAAGCGCATCTGGATCGGGTTATTTGCTTCTCAAAAGAGTAAGACCGTATGGGTAGTGACCCCAATTTTAGGTCCTCATATTATTGGGGCGATATTGTATTGCGCATAGCGGGTGCTATTCATGTTGACAGTTGGTTCAATTAATGATGGGTCAACATCACCTTATAGGTGGTGGGCCTGAGTGTTAAAGATCGAATTAGGAAATGTAAGTTGGACTTGCAAGGCGGAATGTGTTCCATTTTCTTTTTATCCGAGTTACAGGTTCTCATATTATTGGGATGTGACAAAGATAAACAGGAGATCCTAGTTCTTACTAGAGATATACCGGTAAGTATATATGTGAAACCCCGTAATTTTTTTCCTAAAATCTGGAGTATTTTTGACATCAAAAAATTTCAAATAATCAAGCCGTTTTATAGATCTCATTGAGATCTTTCCAACGAGCTGAAGAACATCCAATTCTGGCATTCCTAACTCAAGATATCGATGTTTTAAGTTGGTGATCAAGGTCCATATATGGATCCGAAGCAGATCCGAATTTGGATCCAAATTTACCTCTCCTTCTATAAATAAGAGATGGGACGCTATTCTCTCAAATCCCTAACCACCACAATCCTTGTCCATCTTTGAAACACCACCACCTTGGCTGAATTAACCATCGGAGGGTCGTCGTCGACGTCAGAGAAGAAGCTCCAATTGAAGATCCGCGACCACCATCAGGTAGGAAAGCTCGAGGTCACCTTTGTACGTGCATTCCCACGATAATTGAGCGACAGAAATATCGTTTCCGTATGAGAGGAGATCCTGAGGGAACATCCTCAGAGGTAACGATAAATACCCCCCTCTTGTTGTTGGTTTCCACATACTTTAGTCCCTATATTCTTGAACATCTCTAGAGCCTTTCGGTTTTTTTGTGGTGTAAAATTCTATGTGGTTGTTGGTGTCATATTGAATCCGTGTTCTATGTATATTTGCATGCAACATACATTGAATTATTTTAGCAAAAAAGAAGAAGATGATGTCATGGAAACTCGTTGATTTAGTTGGTCTAGATATGAGGGAAGATCCATCATCAATTTTATTATCCATTTTAAATTTATTCTTAAAAGGAAATCGTTGTATTAAACTAAGAGAATAAATGTCTATATTAGCATTATATTTTGTTATGTCATGAAATCGAGTTAGGAACCATAAGTATACGGATATGACTATGCTATGAAATTATTCATATGCCGGTGACGTTATGCACTTTCGAGAAGAGTTTCATTGTATCATTTAAAATAAACTTCCAATCTATTACTATTTTCAAGTTCTGCTGGTAAAGTTTCTTATATGATTAAGACACGTGCTCAATTCAATCCCGAATGTGTTGAATTATCGAATGTAAATGCTAATAATTAGTATCCTTCGAATATTACATATATTACGTATATTAGGGAAATGAATAAAAAGATAACGGTCTGCCTATTCAAATTTCGATACGCCTCTTCAAATTCTAACGTTATAAAATATTAGTACCATTTTAATAAGGATAAGAGGTGAAGTTATTACCATTGAAAGCTTGATAATATTAAACTCATTGATGAAGTATGTAATGCATAGATTTTATGGTTGTTACAGGGGCATGAGTCCGACTCAATATTTGGTTATCATCTCAGTTGATGTCATTATGTCGTGAATATTTTTTTTCAGTTTAATACTTCTAAAGCGTAAACGATCCCGATCTATCTTTAAACAACAAAGTCATAATTGTACTGTTTGTCGTGAAAGATATGGTAAGATCCTTAAGCGCATCATGGAAGCGTGAGGATCGCATCGATGCGATCGGGAGCGACTAGTCGCACTAGTTGCTCGAGGCAGCGGAAATTAAAATTTTTCATGTGACGAAACCACATGATCCAAGAACACTTCTCGGATCGTTTCATCTAAAACACAAACAAGTATTAGGGTTACCTCTTGAAGCGTGGCTGCAATCGATCTGTTAAATGAAGAGACCTCCTGTCTCAAGTCTGACCCGATGGAGGAGACGCTTGCGAGCGCGTGGATGAGATGTGTGCTTCTCGCAATCCAGTTGATATTCCAAGCGGCAAATCTTCTGATCTCGTCACACGAGATCCGACGTCTTCTTCACGAGTGAGGCGCACCGAAGGGAGACGGAGATCCACGAGCAATCTGTCTAGCAGTATAATGATGTTGTTGCGATGAGAGCGACTCTCTCTAGGTCTCCATGGTAGACGGCCATAAGCGAGAGGGAGAGAGATGATGTTGGCGTGTAGAGAGAATGAGAGAGAGAGAGAGAGAGCATAAGTTGTCAAACTTTAAGAAGAGCAAGGGGTGCCCTTCTATTTATAATATTTTGGGATCCATGGATCTCAATCCATGTACAACACAAATCCAATGGCTCTCATTGATTTGTGTTTCTTTTAATGGCTAAGATTTTGTTGCTAAAAACCAACAATAATTAATTTAATTTAGATTAAATATACATTGATAAATCAATATGATTTAATCCCAAATTAAATCAATTAAATATGGAGATAATTGCATGGGATCCCCAACAAATATCAACAATTATACATTGATAAATCAATATAATTTAATCCCAAAATAAAATTAATCCCGTAATTTTTTTCCTAAAATCTGGAGTATTTTTGACATCAAAAAATTTCAAAAATCAAGCCATTTCATAGATCTCGTTGAGATCTTTCCAACGAGCTGAAGAACATCCAATTCTGGCATTCCTAACTCAAGATATCGATGTTTTAAGTTGGTGATCAAGGTCCATATATGGATCCGAAGCAGATCCGAATTTGGATCCAAATTTAGCTCTCCTTCTATAAATAAGAGATGGGATGCTACTCTCTCAAATCCCTAACCACCACAATCCTTGTCCCTCTTTGAAACACCACCACCTTGGCCGAATTAACCACCGTAGGGTCGTCGTCGACGTCAGAGAAGAAGCTCCAATTGAAGATCCGCGACCACCATCACGTAGGAAAGCTCGAGGTCACCTTTGTACGTGCATTCGCACGACAATTGAGCGACAGAAATATCGTTTCCTTATGAGAGGAGATCCCGAGGGAACATCCTCGGAGGTAACGATAAATACCCCCCTCTTGCTGTTGGTTTCCTGCATACTTTAGTCCATATATTCTTGAACATCTCTAGAGCCTTTCGATTTTTTGTGATGTGAAATTCTATGCGGTTGTCAGTGTCACATTGAATCAGGGTTCTATGTACGCGACATACATTGAATTATTTTGGTAACAAAAAGAAGATGGTGTTATGGAAACTTGTTGATTTAGTTGGTCTAGATACGAGGGAAGGTCCATCATCAATTTTATTATCCATTTTAAATTTATTCTAAAAAGGAAGTAGTTGTATTAAACTAAGAGAATAAATGTCTACTTTGGCATTATATTTTGTTATGCCATGAAATCGAGTCAGGAACCATAAGTATACGGATATGATTATGCTATGAAATTATTCAGATGTTGGTGACGTTATGCACTTTCGAGAAGAGTTTCGTTTGTATCTTTTAAAATAAACTTCCAATTCTATTACTATGTCAAGTTCTGCTGGTAAGGTTTCTTATATGATATGAGATACATGCTCAATTCAATCCCCGAATGTTTTGAATTATCGAATGTAAATGCTAATAATTAGTATCCTTCGAATATTGCATATATTACATATATTAGGAAATGAATAAAAGATAACGGTCTGCCTCTTCAAATTTCGATACGCCTCTTCAAGTTCTAACGTTATAAAATATTAGTATCACTGTAATAAGGATAAGAGGTGAAGTTATTCCATTGAAAGCTTGATAATATTAAACTCGTTGATGAAGTAACTAATGCATAGATATTATGGTTGTTACAAGAGCATGAATCCGACTCAATATTTGTTATCATCTCAGTTGATGTCATTATGCCGTGAATATTTTTTTTAGTTTAATACTTCTAAAGTGTAAATGTTCTCGATTTATCTTTAAACAGCAAAGTCATAATTGTCTCGTTTGTTGTATCAATAATCTTTTTAGTGGAACCATTTTTTTGTAACCTTGAGATGGTACATTTTCTAAATAAATTACCTGAGTGAGCAAACTAGAATTTCAAAATTTACTATACACGTGTATTGCAAATGAAATTATAGTGCAAGAGACTAGTTTGATAGGACCTTATTTACATTCTTTTTGACCCCAATACCACGTATAATGGTTGTTTTACGGAAACTTCTTGAAAAAAAAAGATAAATAAGGTTTTAAATTGCACCAGGTTACGGTTGAATCACTCTTAATAAACGTCGATCACCCGCTCAAACATTTTCAATTTTTCAATAGGTCACTAACACCGATAAATTCATGACGATTGATTATCAATCCATAAGTGAGATTTCGTGGTAAATGAGTAGATGGAGTTAGGTGCCTCAAGGGATGGGCATGCACCCTTGAGTCCCAGTTAGATGCCTTGAAGGTCACGACCTCAACAGAGGAGTTGGGTGACATGCTGTACCTAGCAGCTCGATTGCATCCGGAGTCGCTCGATGGAGAAGGCAGGTGGCGCGGTTGGCATTCTTGATTTTACACTTGTACACGATATTAAGACTTGGAGTAGAGTTGGATGTGGCCGCATCAAATTCTATTTTGAGTATTATTATTGTGAGAGATGTTCCGGGATGTGGTTTGAAGTTGGAGATTTGGGGTTCTTTTCATGATTCCGATTGAAAAGAGGTCCTTGAGAGTTACTCAAGATGAATATCAAGTTCCCGCATAGCGGAGGCTTGCGAGTCACGTACTTGCGTGTGCTAAAATAATATGAGAAATGATGAATGATCAGATGTCGGTAATTGTAATTGTATACCATTGTGGACTCTAACCAACTTGTAGAACTATAAAGATGATTGTGGCGGTACTCAAATGATTATTATATCAATAACTAAAATAAATTGTTATGTGATTCAATGTGAATCAGAATGACTTGGTGTTTTCTCATTTCCTACAATATGTGCATATGTCATTTGATAGAGTTGAGTGTACTTTCTTTGTCTATCCCTCAATTAGTTATTATAGTGTTTGTCTCGTTACTGGGTAATTACTCATAAAATTACCCTTGTGTGAATCCAACAGATGTAGCTGAGCAGCAGCCGCAACAGTAGCGGCTTTCGAGGAGATTGAACTTTCTACATCATACTTGCATCAAGAAGGGTGTGTTCTACTTAGATTAACTTATTTATTTCCGTAATATTTTAGTTTCTATTTGAGAGACATTGTAGTGAGATATTTGGAGAGCTTCTTCTACAAAAATTTATAATTATATGATGGTTCTCATTATGGACATGGACTTCATGATTGTTATCGATTAGAATGGATGTTGTATTTTTTCCATTTTATATTATTCTCATGCTGTTATTTATATTCCAAATGTTGATCTAATATGCATAAGATAGTTTGTTGAGTATCATAGATCATTAGCATAATTGGACCGTAGGTCTGACACTCTCGTTCCGTCGGCTTCGGTAGTCGGAGGGGCGGAGCGTCACAATATCTCTTTCTTTGAATGTGATCAAGGGAATGAACTTTTAAGGTTGAAAAGTCAAGATTAATTTGATTAAAAATTCCTTACTCAAAGAATTTTAATTGAATATATAATTATTTATATGTTCTCATATAGTGCATTCTTACTTTCATAAAATGAAGTCCATGACCCACTTAGCAGGCTCCTAGAGGTAAATCACTTGATCAGACCAAATTATTCTGATTGGATCCGAAATTTGGATCTTGTCCTTTCTATTGAGCGCATCTCTTATGTGTTGTCAAAGGACAAGTACATATACACGAAGACTCTGGAAGAAATTCCTTTTAATGAAAAGTGTGATGAAGATCATAATTTGGCAAGGTGTTATATTTTGGGTTTATTGTCCAATGTGCTTCAGAAGCAACATGTGGAAATGGACACTATCCATGCTATTATGGTGAACCTGAGAGAATTGTTCGGTGATGTAAACCACACACAACATTATAATATTATGAGAGAACTTATTCGTTGCAAGATGCAGGAGGGAACCTCTGTCAGAGAGCATGTACTCAAAATGTTTGGATACCTTTCTGAGCTGGAAACCATACGGATGCAGATATGCAGACTAACTTCATTCTGTTGTCACTCCCTAAGTCTTTCACCAACTTTGTGGTCACGTTCCAAGTGAGCAAAGTTGATTATACTAACGCTGGGCTATTGGATGCATTAAATTCTGTTGAAGACGTGATGAGGAAGAATGTCCCCTCTTGTAGTGCAATGGTTGCACAAGTCAGAGGAAAGCGTGGACGGAAGAAAGGTTCTTGAAAGGGTCCGGCCCAGAAGAGAAAGAAAAAGAGTTAAGGCATTGGCTCATCTTCCAATGTATCCACTTTGATAGCATCAAAGAAACCCGATGGTTGTCACCACTGCAAAAAGCCAAGGCACTAGAGGCGTAATTGCCTGGAATACCTGAAGTCTGCCGACAAAGGTAAAGCCCCTGCAGGTATGAAATCTGCTTTCATTATTGAAACCAATTTTCTCGTTAGACGAGAAGGACGTTGGATTGTTGATTCTGATGCCTCTGTGCATGTATGCAATTTGTTGTATCTATTTTAGGAAACTAAGAATCTTGATCAAGGGGAGATAGTCATCTAGATGGGATCTGATGCAACTGTTGCAAGAGTTAGCATCAGGACCTGCCGGCTATCATTATCCTGCCGGCTATCATTATCTAGTGGGAGAGTCATTTTACTTAAAAAATATCTTTATGTACCAGAAGTTAGAAGGAATCTTATGTCTGTATCTAATCTTGTTAGAAGCGGATATTCATTCCTTTTCTGCAATAAACTAGCCATAAACCGTTTTGATAAACATATTATGGATGGTATTTTAACATCTGGTAGACTCCGTGAATTGTGCATTGATGAAAATGTCATGAATGTCACTGCCACTAATAAAAACCCTAAAAGATCGGGAAGGATGGAAATCATTCAAACATGATTTGACATCAAAGGCTTGGCCATTTATCTGTTGATAGAATCAATAGATTGATAAAGGATGGACCCTTAGATTTTCTACACGTTCAATCTTTGCCTACCTGTGAATATTGTATTCGAGGTAAAATACCTAGGACGCCTTTTCGTAACATGGTCAGATGATGCGAGGGTATTCTTGACCTGATACATAACATGTATGTGATCCCTTCAGTATTGCAACTCAAAATGGATATGGATATTATTTAGCGTTTATTGATGACCATTCACAGTACTGGTTTATTTTCTTACTACGTCATAAATCTGAAACTTTTGAAAATTTAAAGAGTTCAAAGCTTTGGATGAGAATCAAACCGATAGGAAGATCAAATGGATTAGATCTGACTGAGGTAGAGAGTACCTCTCAGATGAATTTAAGGAATACATTAAAGAGAATGGAATTGTATCCAATCTCACTCCTCCTGGAACCCCCAACTTAATGGTATTGTTGAAAGATGCAACATGTTCGTTCAATGATGAATAAAGCACATTTACCTCTTAGTTTCTGGGGATATGCAGTAGATACTGTAATATATATCCTGAATAAGATTCCTAGCAAGTCTATACCTAAGACTCCTCATGAGCTTTGGTATGGAATCAAACCTAGTGTTAATCACTTGAGGGTTTTGGATTGCTTGGTCCATGTTAAAGATGGTATTGGATACCGGCTTTATGACCCTGAGACCCAAAAGGTATGCATCTCTAGAGATGTGATTCTGGAGGATGACTTCCTTAAAGGTCAAGACAAAAATGAAGTAGAGGAACTCATTGAGTCCCCTGAGGATTCTGAGCTTTTTGAACCAGAAACTGAAGAGATAAATAAAGACGAAACACCCACACATGTTCGAAGGAACTCGAGGGTAGTTGTACCACATGAAAGGTATAGATTCCATGTGTCAGGTGAAACTAACAATAATCCTACTTTATCTGATGAAGTACTCGCGGATCATGACATGGATAGATGGATGCTGGTAATGAAGTCAGAAATTGATTTCATGCATATCAATGGTGTATGGACCATGTAGGATCCACCTAAAGGGGTAAAACCCATTGGGTGTAAATGGATCTTCAAGAGAAAGAGGGACCTAATGAGAAAGTAGAGACTTTCAAAGCACGACTCGTAGCTAAGGGATACACACAGAGAGAAGGCATCGACTACGATGAGACATTCTCTCATGTGGCTATGCTTAAGTCCATCAGGACACTGCTAGCTATAGCTGCATCTCTTGACTACGACATCTAGCAGATGGATGTCAAGACAACTTTCCTCCATGGATACCTCGAGGAGGATATCTATATGGAGCAGCCCTAGGGCTTCATAATCGAGGAAGGTAAAGTATGCGAGTTGAAGAAATCCATCCATGGGCTCAAACAAGCTTCTCGTAGCTGGAACATCATATTTGACAAAGTCATAAAGAGTCATGATTTTGTGAAGAATCCTGATCAACCTTGTGTGTACAAGAAGCTTAGTAGGAGCGTCATTGTATTCATCGTGCTTTATGTAGTTGACATCCTTGTCATTGGGAATGATACATGGATGATGACCCATGTTAAGATTTGGTTATCCCATACCTTCAAGATGAAAGCTCTTGGAGAAGCCTCTTACATATTAGGTCTAAAGTTGTTCAGAAATCGAGAAAATAGGATATTGGGATTATCACAACATGGTTACATTAAGAAAATTCTTGAACGTTTCCGTATGGAGAGTTCCAAGAAGGTTTCCTCCCCTTAAGATATGGTATCCATCTATCTAAAGGGATGGATCCTCAAAGTATTGAGGAAAAGAAAGCCATGGTTGGATGCTCCTATGCATCACCCGTAGGAAGCTTAATGTACGCCATAATGTGTACAAGGTCAGATATCTGTCATGCAGTGGGAGTGGTAAGTCGTTAACAGTCCTACTATGGAGAACCACACTGGAATGCAGTGAAGAACATTTTCAAGTATTTAAGATGGACGCAAGATTACATCTTGGTCTATGGAGATGGTGATTTCCAAGTCTTACGATACACAGATTCAAACTTCCAGTCAAACATCGATGATCGACAGTCGACATCAGGGTTTGTGTTCATGTTGAACGGTGGTGCTGTGAGCTGGAGAAGCAAGAAGCAGGACACTACAACAGATTCAACAACAGAAGCCGAATACATTGCTGCATCAGATACTGCAAAGGAGGTGGTGTGATTGTGTAAGTTCATCTTGGAACTTGACGTTGTTTCCTCTGATACTCCCATCTCGTTACTCTGCGATAACACGAGAGACATTGCCCAGGCGAAGGAACCCATATGACATCAAAAAAGCAAGCATGTGGAAAGTAAATACCACATCATTCAAGAGATTCAAAAGCGTAGTGACATCATCATCACCAAGGTGGCCTCTGTCGACAACATTGCCGATCCTCTTACGAAACCTTTGACACAGAAGGTTTTTGACCATCATGTAATGAGTATGGGATTAAGGAGTGTACCTGAATGGTTTTGAGGGCTAGCGGGAGATTGTTAGCCATGTGAGCCCAAGGCGAACCATTCCTACAATAATTGTTATTGTGATATTTGATTTATCAAAAAAAAATTAAATTTTTCACTCCCTATCTGAGATTAAATGAATGAATGCACTATAAGGTCCCTATGTACAATTCGGGTTATGTACATGGTCATCTTAATGATCATACAGATGTTGATTCAATAATTGAATCATAGAGGTTGGTGCTTGATGAATATCTAAGGAGTTAGATTGAGGACTCATCAAGCACCGTCAACTGATTGTTAAGAGATGATCTCCAGCCTGAGTAGGACATGGCAATCCTTTCTCATTGGGATGATATTCTGACCGACCTCTTGATGCAGGTCCTCTACATGGGAATAGATATTCGGAGGTGTCAGATTAGTTAGGTCAAAGAGTTGACTTAATGAGATCGAGATAACCGAAGTCTTATATCGTACATTGTCACGATACATGCACACATCCTCTGACTGGAGATAGATGTGTTACTATATGTCTAAGTATGTACATTTGGCATACCAAAGGTTGATGATCTAACCAAGGTTTATACACCAGCGAGTTGTTCTGCATATGAGGGCATATGAGTAATACGATCTCTCAAAGGGATCATACATGTTCACTTGTGAACCTGAAGACATGAGCTCACTCATGAGGTATTGGACCGATTAAATTCCATGCATAGTCGTCGTGCTTTATAAGCATGACAAGAATTTGAAGGTATGATATATGACTTTGGAAAGCATATGATCGATACCAACTCCCAATGACCAAGAATGAGAAACTTGATGATGGAACCCTAAAGACGACAGTGTAAAATTGATCTATATCTTCGGGTTTGTCACAAGTCTTCCAGTATGCAGGATGTACATGTATTAGGAATACCTGAGGGTGATGCGATCATAAACGATTGTATAACCATGACGCTTCCATTCCGAGGAAGTGATGAAACGTATCTGGATTTTAGTGACTCCTCTCAGTAGAGAAGTAATTTGATCTCGGTCCAAGTGTTGGACATTGAACTGAATGAGATTCAGATGCAATAACAATATTAGATTTACGGTCTTAATTTAATCAAGCATCTATGAGAGGTCTGTGAGATCTGGATTTGAGATGTGATCTCAATATCCATGTCACTATACGTGGAATGTAAAATCGTCATGTCCTTATCTCCATATATCTGTGGAGAAAGTGCATTATTCTTGAAGGAGTTCAAGAATAGTTCCATAATTGAATTATATCTAAGCATTGAGAAATGGACAACTAAATGTGATTTAATTATCACGAATAATATAATTTGATTCACGTTATTTGAATGCATGAGAATGATGATCTAATATAATTAAATATGATTTAATTATTATGGATGAGAATAATGTGGATAACACTATCTAAATTACTCAAAAGATATATTATAAATGTGATTTATAATGAATTAGAGAGAGCTTATTGTGATTTATATTTGTTGATTAATTATTGGTGTGAATTGGATTCACACTGGATAATTAATTGAAAAAGTAATTCACGTTTTCTTTTGGGTTGTGAACGTGATTCACAAATTTCCAATGGCAAGATTGCAATATTCACAAAATAATTAGAATTATTTTTGTAGAATAACTTACAACAAGTGTTGCTGTAAATCTTGGAGATTTCCAAGGAATAATGTAATCTCATGAGATTACATGAGATTGCATCCTTCCATGTTGGAAGGGTAAACGGCCACCCAATCCCATTAGGAGAGGGTGACCGTGCACTCTATTCCATGGAAGGATGTAATCTCCATTCCATTATCTCCATATTTGTTTCGTTTAATTTTAGGATTAATTTATATTGATTTATCAATATATATTAAATCTAAATTAAATTAATTGTTGTTATTTTTTACAACAAATTCTTGGCCATTAAAAGAAGCACAAATCAATCTCGTCCATTGATTTTTTGTAGTCCATGGATTGCGAACCATGGACTCCAAGAACCCTATATAAGAAGAGGCACCCCTTGCTCTTCTAATTTACAACAACTCTTGCAACATCAAGCTCTCTCTCTCTATTTCATTCTCATGCCTACACAATCTCTCTCTCTTTGGGTGGCCATTCATCCAAACCCTAGAGAGATGGCGGCGGCGTCGCTGCATCGCCATTGTGTTGTTACCTCGACTGCCATTGGTTCTCCGTCTTCTTTGGTGTGCTTCGCTCACGGAGAAGACGTTTGATCTCATGTGACGAGATCAGGAGTTATCTTTCTTGGATCAATGATTTGAATTGCAAGAAGCACACGACTCATCCTCACGCTCGCAAGCGTCTCCTCCGACAGATCGGACTTGAGATAGGAGGTCTCTTCTCTTAGAGGCTCGATCACAACCACGCTATAAGAGGTATTCCTTTATCTGCTGCGTGGTTATATGAAACGATTGAAGCAGTGTTCTTGGACCATGTGGTTTCATCGATTAGAAAATTTTAAATTCCGCTGCACTGAGCAACTAATGCGACTAGTTGCTTTCTATCATATATGATATGATCCTCATGCTTCCGTGATGCGCTTAAGGATTCTTCCATATCCTTCAGAAGCATGGGGAGCCTTAGCACAATTTTCTCCCTCCTCACATGCACGATGGAGGCGGAAGCTTGGTCGATACACGGTTGGTGGCTTTGGCAGTTGTCGATGTTCTGAAGAGGTATGGCTAAATAGTCATGGGTGCGATAAATGATGCATCTTGACCTACGGGCAGTGGTGATCCGGTCGAGGAGAGTGCATGTCTAGAGGGCGAACTCGATCATGGCACATCGCAATGCGGAGGCGGCTGGCTGAAGGCCGCACCGAGGGTGGAAGTGGAGGTCCACGACCCGAGGTGGATTGAGCCTGGTGGAGGCAGATCGACTCTAGGATGCGAGCACGGAAGTGTACGACGATAGCGAACGCAAAGGAAGATGGAAGGTGGATGAACGGAAGATGGGTCATAGGCAAAAGGGAAGAGGAGGAGAAGGAGAAGACGGAGACATGGAAGAAAACGTAGAGGGGAAAAGAAAGGGACCTTGGGGTGGTTGGAGATGAAGGCTCGGAGGAGCCTTCTATTGTCTTTGCCTCAATCTGTCCCAACGAGTATGGTGGGAGAGGCTAGAGCATCTTGAGGCATTGTTGTAACGTGGAGGTGTACTCCGCAGATCACGCTGGAATCCTCAACCATCGTCTTTGCCCGACGATTACAGAGGGTGTTGCCACCGTTCTGGGAATTAGGGCTGGAAGGTAAGGTTCTCTCTTGTTGGCGCTATGGTTTGTGCAGGTGGCAGCGAAGGAAGCTTTATGGGCAGTTGGTGTCGAACGGGAAGGGCAGAGGGGTCGTGGTTGTGGGTCATGTAGCCAGAGGTTACATAGGGTTGGAGATTGGGGGAGAGAGCTGAACGTGGGTTGATGAAGTAGTGCGCAGGAGGTGGGTGATTGCGGGCATGGGGGTACTAGGAAATAATGTGGCAGTTGC
This sequence comes from Ottelia alismoides, assembly GCA_037367405.1. Lineage (NCBI taxonomy): Eukaryota > Viridiplantae > Streptophyta > Magnoliopsida > Alismatales > Hydrocharitaceae > Ottelia > Ottelia alismoides. The sequence goes on along the minus strand of JAZKJV010002906.1, from coordinate 881,963 downwards.
CGACCAGCGTGGGGAGCAGGGGAGACGGAGAGGCAATTGTGTTACTACATGCGCATGAGTCAGGCTGCAAAGGGAGAGGAAGGGGCCACACGGCATGCGGGGGCGCGACCACGTGGTAGAAAAGAAATAGAATTAAATTATTATTACTAATAATATTTAATTAAACAAATAAATTGAAATAAAGGAAATAAAATAAAAAAATAAATAATAAAATAAGAGGACAAGAAAATAATAGTAATTAAAATAACGAATGAACGAATGAGTAAGTAAAATCAATAAATAAATCAATAAAAATAAATGCAAAGAAAATAATGATAATAATAATAATTAGAATAATTAAAATAAAATTAAAAGAAAAATGGAGGTGACATGTGGCGGCTCCATGAGCTACCAAATGTCGCTCCCATAAAAATCACAAATTAAATCCAAAAAAATAAAAAAGAAAGAAATAACAAAAAAAGTCAGATAAAAAAGTAGTCAACGTGAAAGTTATTTGTCTTGACGAGTTCTACAACTTTCATGAATGATCCAAAACCAAAAGAAATCATTTTGTAAAAAAAATATTTTTGACGGAACTCTATAAATATAAAATGCCGTATTTTTGTATTTTGCAATTTTTTTGCAATTTTAAAATAAAGTAAAATAAAATCAGATAAAATATAAAATAAATTTTTACAACGTAATCTTTTTTGGGATTTTAAATAGTTATGAAAATAAATATATAAAACAAAGGGGACATATGTACCGACTATATATATACTCAGGTTGATTTATTTTCTTTGATTTATGCTTCAATTTTTATTTAAATTTTTACATATTTTATTAAGTCAAGAATCAAAGAAAATAAATGCAAAAGAAATAAGTCAAAAAGAGTTGTTTTTATACACGAAATAATATGGTAAAATTAGACAATATGTACAATGTACAATGCAGCTCTGAAATCCAAGTTTCACATGCGAACTCTGATTCTTTTATATTTGGTATTGTTTTGTAGATAATTGAATGTCCATTAATTCAAAAGTGAGTAAGAGTCCATATGAGAATGTATGGTAGAGTTATCCATTTCGATGGCTTTTAAACTATGGTTTGGGTTTTATTGGGCAAATTTACATGTTAGTATTTTTTGGTATTTTCTTTTAGTAATGTCAGTAACATGCACACTATAGAGTTGATTTTATTTTATTTTTAGTTAGTGATAAATAAATAAAAATATGGAAATAATGGGTAATTACATGTGATAATGTACAGAAGAATGTAAGCTTCATATTCAATGCAATTACGCATGCTAAAATGCATAAATTATTTACACATGCGTGAATGATAATAATGTAGAATAGATGATGAAATGCGGCCAATTACTTGGGAACGGAGCTCTACTTTCAACTTTTAGACTGATGAATCACATATTCATCGCTTAGGCAAAATTAATCTTCACATTTAAGTGAGCTGAGAGCTATTTCAAATTCATTTTAGCTTTGATTAAATAGGAAGACAAGTATATATGCTTAAGGACTTAGATGCCTTAATAATAACTTGATAAATCAATTAATTGAGCATCTAATGTGCGTATAGTTTGGTTACTTAATTGTGTAAACTATATATAGTTGTTTAAACATTTAATTCAAGAGTATTTCTGGTTATTTATGTGGTTGTCTTGTATTGCATTATAATTCATTATGTTTCATAATATGATTTGCATATAAAAAGACAGAAAAAACACACATGCATCCATACTGACACGATTAATTATTACTAGATAACTTAGCTTAAAAAAATTAAACCCTTAGTTAAATAGCTTAATATCTTATGTCCTTGTGTTCGACCCCGAACTCATCCAAGAATAAATTTACACCACGCTCTCTTCATAGAGATACGTTTAGCACAGTTCTGTTGTTTCATTGATCGCTCGGGCTAAACTCGACCCAATTAGGGTGTCGATTTGGCACCTCATCAATGGGTTATCTCAAGGCATCTCAATATCTTGTATGCAGTCTCTAGTTGAGGGACCCCGTCGAACTCGATAATAGATAAATACAATATAAAATTCTTATTGCCTAACCGTTTTCTTGATTGCTTTCTCATATGTAGATGAATATTCTCGTGTCTTTGACGACATGATGAACTTTAAATTTCTTCTCGATGATATTCTCACGGGATAAATATCATGTAGATGATTTCAAGTATATACCCATCTTCTTCCAGTGTGTCTAGCATATGCCACCAAAGTAAGGTGATTGGTTGGTTTACTGACCTTCTACAGATTTGCTGACATCGATTGAGCTCATATGCTCAATCGAGCTCATGTTATAGGTGTGGAATTTACTCCTAAATCACATAACCTGGAATGATAGAATAGCGTACAAAAAAAGGAAAATAGGGTGTGGATATCGTTTATATGGAAAAGCTAGCAAATTAATCAAATAGCTCAACAAGCAATCCACAACAATTAAATCACAATACACAGTGATTTATACATGCTCGCCCTACTTAATGGATGTTTCACATGCCTAAGATTGGCCTGCCATGTAGCACCACAAACATAGTATCGCATCTAGTAATCACAAAGTGTGGTAATAAGGTATAATTAGTGGGTGCTACCATTATACAACTTGGGCTTAAGCATTTTAGGATGTGCTCAAGGGCTCCAGTTTGACCCATGTCGAACAAGTTGTTTGGGTCAGTAATATCCGACAATGGATCGAGGTAGGGCCTGACACGTTATAAGTGGCATCAAAGCAAGTTCCATCTAATAGTAGAAAAGGCTATCCACAATGTGGAGCCACCCCTACCAAAGAGATGGGAGGAAAAGGCTACCCTATAGAGTGCAATCACTGCTATTACTGGGAATGAGTGACAATCCATATGTCAATGAGGATGTTGTATACATATAAGTGTGGGAGATTGCAGTATCCCAAACATAGTACCACATCTAGTAATCACAAAGTATGGTATTGTGTTATAAGCAGTGGGGATACTACTTAGAGAACTTCATCTTAAACATTTTTGATGGTAGTTAAGGGTCTGGTTGGACCCAAGACCCAAAAGTTGTGTGGATTAGTAATCCTCGATAATGGATTGGGTCTAAGGCCCGAGATATTATAGATGATGTCAAAGCAATTTCCATCTAACAATGGAAAAGTCTATCCATGAGGTGGAGCCACCTCTAAAAACATATTGGAGGAGAGACTATGTAGAGCGTACATCCTCCACTGTTACTGGGAATAAGTGATGGTTTATATGGTAATGATGATCTTCATACATAAGTGGAGGATATTGTAGCACCCCTGACACAAAATTAGATCTAGAATCACTAATCACAAAGTGTAATAGTGGATTATAAGTAGTGGAGGCTACTACTAGACAACTTAGGCTTAAGCATCTGGGATGCAGTCAAGGGCTCTAGTTGATTCCAAGCCCAACAAGTTGTATGGGTTAGTAATCCCCGATAATAGACAGGGTATGGCTCGGGTCGGGATGTTACAACCCATGACCCAATAAAATCTCATTATGTACTTTTGATGTAGTTAGTCCAAGCCATTTATAAGCACATGATTTATCAGTAATTATTTATACACTAAGGAAATGCTTTCACAGAGGAGTCCTCAATGTTCGAAATCATAGTAAGGTTTACTCTTCTTCATGAGAAGAAAGTCCTTCGCATAGAACGCCTCTTAAATAAGAGTAATCTAAAACACAAATACTCTAATATAACCTTTAAAACATGCACTGATGTAAATGAGAATCAACTATAAATCGTAGCAAGCTTTTGAGAGAGCAAGCTTATGTTCATGAAGAAAGCAAAGAAGTGAGAGTGCTTTACAAGGCTAGATGTTTTTTAGCATAGAAATAACTCACTAGAGTATGAGAGATAGTATAGTTGAGTAGAGAACTTGTACTCTTAGTGTATATTAGCATGTTGAAGAGTATGATTGTTTTATAAGGTAAAGGGGCCCTAAGAGTACTTCACCATCTCAAGAAACAATTGACATATGATCTCAACTCGTCGGTATACCTGTGAATTTTAGCATGTAGAGATGCATAAATACAAAAATACAATTACAGAATAGTTCGACGATTAGTATATATGGATGTAGCTGAATTATGTATTGGTGCAAGGTCAATTAGGATTGAAGACATGTTGAAATAATAAAGTTTAAATGACTGACACTCAAAAGTGTAAAACGGATACACACCTTACTTGCAATCAAACCTGTCAATATATGTAACGGTGTATCGAGATATTGGTTCGTATAACGATACTTGTATTGATGCACATGGGCCATGCATTGGTGCAATAATAGCTGAATTACGCGCCACGATGAGTATTCAATAATGTATCGGTCCACAAGGACTTGTATCGATATAACAATACTCAAAATGCATGTGAGAGAGTGTCTTTAAGTAATAAAGACTGTGTACAAAATGAAACTATAAGTTGTATTGTTGCAAACAATTTCGATAACTTAGAAATAAACAAGACGTCTATAATCATTGTGTCTTGATCATCATCATCGTCAGCATTATCAAAATAGCATTTATGTCACTTTTTCCCTCGTAGCATTTTGAGATGTGATACAATGAACTTTGTTACATCTGCAAGAAGATGTTAGTCTAACATGCCGTAATTATTTCATGTTTTATTAAATATTTCTTGTTAATTAAAATGATCAAGGCCATATAGTTCAACAATAATAATAGGCATATTAGGACCTTGCTCTAACATTGTATTGTTTAAGATCCAAAGACACATTGGTAGATCAACCATACTGATCCCATCGATCAACAACCACTAATCAATCATCCTTGATTATCTAATCAAACATATTTTATCACTGGTTATTTTCTGACCGGTCACCCAACACCACTTAATCGATTGCTTAAATTATTATATAATTTTTTATTGAGGAACTTTGAATGATCCGATAGATCATTAAATTTCAATAGATTTCACCGACGATAGATTGACCGACCGATCAAGTCCACTTGACTCATCGATCACGCTGCCTTAGTTGATCGATCAACTAACGATCAAATTGATCGAGTCTGGATGTTTTTATCAGTTGTCTACTTGATAAATATCTCATAAATATTACTATTTATTAAATTATTATTTTCATTTTTCTAAAAGGGGATATCATTTGATGTTCTAGACATTGAATTTTCCTTATGAGCTACTCATTGTATTGAACTTGATGGCTCATCTATAAATACAATACTACCTCTTAAGCATTGTGCATAACATAGACACATGAGTTTTACAAGCCCCAGCCCCCACCTCCCTTTCGCTCTCTATTTCAAGCATACATCTTGAGAGCACCTTTTCTACATGCTCGGTTCACGTTTTGATTATATTACACTGTGCATCTATTTGCTCCATTTTTCATTGCATATTTATATTTGAGGCTATGTAAATTATTGTAATATTTACTTTCACATTACTGTAGTACTGCAACACTTGGTGTTAAATTAATCCAAGGTGTACAATGTACCTGGTATGCGATCCAAGTTGTGTGAAAGACCTTCATGTGCGATTCAAAACACTTGTACGTGGTTGAGTAGTCAACGAAAAATAACTCGTATAGTGGATTATTTGATTGACTCGATCGAGCAGAAGTCCTAAGTCATGAGACATGGGTTGTGGTTTACACCTAGGGGGATTCTGCATTAAAATCATCAATTAATTATGATTATTTTTATTCACAAGATCATCTAATATTATTTGTGGTGATTATTATCTGCATATTTGTTTTAACCATAACAATTTGCTTAGAGATATAGGAGGTTGCTCATATTCGGCACCTGAGCAAACTAGGTTCTACAAAAGTTATATTATGTTAACATCCACACAAACTTTCTCAAATTTATGCAGTAATCTATCCATTATTTTAGCAATTTTCGAAGCAAAATCAACATTTATGAAGATGTAACAAAGAAATGTTTCAAGCTGGTGGAGATAATTTTTTTTGCAATAAACATAGGTAAGAATGGAATTCTTTCTAGAACAAGACAAAGCTAAGATTCACATGAAACACTCTAGTCGTTCGTCTATGGATGATCTAGATCAATCTAATGGTTTTTTCAGTTCCCATGATTATATCAAATTGGAATCAATTCAACCTTTTTTGAATTCCCCAAGATTGAACAAGGAAGTCCATGATGTTCTAGGGCCAATTCTTACAACATGGAGATGATCATAGCTATTTATGAAGGCGATCTGGAGCTCCAATTAGTGTTGGATAGGTGTGAAAGTGATGGGAGATGAGCTATCATACTCAAGCACTTCAATGCATCCCGGAACTATAGTTGAGACAATCTGAAGCCTTGATTCGATTTTCGACAATTGAAGGTCCTCGATTCACCATGAGCTCTATGGAGGAGTGTAAGACATCTCATGATCAACCTCCTCTGAATCCCTTTTGCTTTAGGAAACTGTTGTGGAGTCTAACGATGCTCGTCAAAGAATTGGAGAATCATTGGCGAAGAAGGATGACAACCATTGTTAAGTAAAGGAAACTGTTGACAGGTTAACTCAACTAGAGGAAGGAGAAGATTTGAATATTGTTGGATCTTAGATACAATGAACGCCATGATGCCACACAGATTAATACTTAAATTTTATAATTTTTAGCGCTTTATTCCATTATTAGCGATACGTGAAACCCCGAGAAAGGCTCCAAATTCGGCAAGAATTTAAGAACGAATAAAATATTGGACCAAGTTGTTAAAAAAGATGAAATCACGGAGGAACAATCAAGCTCTAAAACAAAGGTGAAAATGTGAAGTTTCATCGAGAGGACATCATGAAAAAGCTCTCTCGATGAGACCTGGTGTTTGGTTCATGAAAGTTGAAATTCAACTTTACGAAACAAATTGTTTAAGAGTAAATGTAAATTCCAAGGCGAAGATCATAAAATCAATGGATTTTCGACAAGTTTCATCAAGAGAGCAACAAGAAAAGCTCTCTCAACGATACCTAGTGATGGGTTCATCAAAGTCAAAATTCAACTTAAAAAAATGAAGTGTTTGAAAGTAAAAGTAAACTCCAAAAGAAGGCCGGAAATCAAAAGAATACAGACAAGTATACTTCATACAAATGAAGGGAGTTAAATTCCAATAATAAATATATCTTATCTTTTTTATGCTTGAAGTTGATATTTTTACAAAATCTTAAAAGGTATTTTATACATGTATATTATATACGCATTTTCTATTTGTTATTTTATGCATCTAGTATCTTTTTATACATTAATATAATAAAATTAGAAAGATGTTAAATATATAAATATATGTGATATATTTAAGCTATTTGTGTGTGCCTTATACCAACATGCTTTACGTGTATTTTTCTATATTTTATTTATTGAGTTTGATTATTTTAAGTATTTTCTATTGAACTCCATGGTTTACTTATTATTTTAGAATTAAATAAAGTTCAGATGAATTACACATAAATATATAAAAATCGGTATCAGAGTGTGAAACCACTGGATACACAATACCGGGGTTTTAATTTATCCTTTACTCATCTCAAGGAGTATTTTTATTATATTTTCTATAAGTGTTACATAGTGTACATTAAATGATATAATTGTAACAAGCTCAATATGAGTGTGTATGAGTTTGTACAATTTAAGTTTGAAAATTTTCTTCTTGTGTTTTTATGTTATTTACTCAGGAGAAGATGAAGGCATGGTTTTCATGCTCTTTTGATCATTTCAATGGTTTTGGTCCTTTTCGGTAGTTATCAATTTATTGATTATTTTAATGACTAAATTCACTATAGTTGAGTACCCAAACACAAGCTTGATCAACAACTGAGAATTCGAATTTAAACAAGAGCCGAGCATCCACTTAGAAGTTCGATCATGAATTGAATATCTGCATCCAAGCAAAAGCTAAGCATCCGGATGCTATTATTTGAACAAAAGTTTTTGACCTAGAGATGAGCAACCCGATTCAAGCAAGAGTTGAACTTCTGGACATAAGTTTGAGCATGAACTAAACAAGATATGCGATCCCTCTCCAATTTTATAAATAATTCAAAATCGATGAAACAACACATAAACATGAAATCGAATCTGTCAAATCATAATATGCGATCGAATTTGTAATAGATCATTATAATCACCTACACCGACTTCACGAGAATCCTCAATCAAGATTGTCTATTTATCGAGATGGATCTAAGACCTTCGTATTGTACTCCTCCCTCTACCCTCCTATATAAGGAGGAGATTACCCCGTGCACTCTATACTCTATAACGAGGAGAGGTTATTACTTCTCATCCTCCATCTAGTATAATGGTTGGAAAAGCACGTGTCAACCACAACAAATTTACAATGTAACAATTAGAGGAGTCAGACATGGAAATCAATTGAGAATTAGTAACATGTATCGTAGGGTGCCTTGTAAAAATTGTGTTCATTACGAGTTTGATTGTTCTCTCTTTCCTCTATATTATCCTGATGATTGATCGCAATTCGCACATCATTAGACTTGGTACCTTCATCACCCACATCTCTTTGTTGCATTAAGAATGTTCAGACACCGCGCAAAGGTTACATTGCGACCCCCAACTAATTATATTTCTGCGACTGCCTCTAAATGCATAAGCCCTACGAGTTATTTTATAAACGTCGAGCTAATCAGATGCTAATCCTTCTTTTAATGATACATGTTTATTTGATATATTATCATCCATATCGCTCCATAGGAGTTGATTAGTTGATTGCGGAAGGCTGTTCATCGTACTAAATCTTGCTTTTCTTTTGATCACATGTACTTTGCTCTAGTTCTCACTAAGCCTTGTCTATTGTCTGAGGATTGCTTCATCCATATTTTCTCCATGATGGTGTTCTATTTTTTTTAAATGTGCATGTACACTCTCTTCTCCTTCTTCTCGTTAAATTCTCGAAACAATAAATAGATGTTCTTTTTGCTGATTAAGAATTTCAACGTGGAATCAAACGGCAATCTAAAATGCCTATGCAAGCAAATTATGATCAGAGTGAATGAGGAATATTTGAAGTGCGACCAAGCAGCAAATATTCGTGAAATGTCGTCAAGTGATGGCATTAGGACGAATAAATAACTGGATGCCCTGAAAAAAAGACCCGGATCGGCGCACCTGCTCACAGGCTCAGCTCCCGAGGCGTCGTCTCGTCTCGTCTCGTCTTGTCTCATCTTCTCGTTCCCAAAGGCCAACCTCACAGATCGACCGCAGCTTCACTCTGCTTCCCCTTCCCTGAAAACCCTAATTCCTCCCCTCTCCCCGCATCGATTCTCCTTTTCGTTAGCTTTCCCTTGCGTTCTCTGTCAATCTCTCTAATTTGGTTCCCTCGATTGCGTGAAGCCCTCCTATTCGAGGCGATTTCTGCTACTATTCCGTGGTCTTCCTCCGATTTGGAGCGTTTCTGTGTGGATTCAGGAGGAAGGGGCTTTGTTAGGTTTCGAGAAGAGGAGGAAAGGGCGGGGGTTGACATGTATAGAGAGAGGGGAGGCGTGTCGAAGTCGGAGATTAGGCAGTTGGATCGGAAGAGGATTAATGACGTTCTTGACAAGCACCTCGAGAGGTCGTCGCCGTCTACATCGAAGGGAGCCGTTTCCAAGGAGAAGGATATGCTTGCAGTAGCGGCTACTTCGATTGGGAAGCAGCCGGAGCAACGCGATCAGCGGCAGCTGTCGACAAAAAACAAGCCCTCCGATGGTTAGCATTGCAGTTTATATATTACGTGTTCTTGTAGGATAATATTCTTGAAATCAACAAGTCGTTTTTTGTATGTATTGTGTATGAGATTGTGATTGATAAGTGAAGAATTTATGCAATTGAAGATTGGCCATTTCTTCCTTTTACAACGTTGGAACGGCTTTACTATTAGAACATCCGCCTGTTTTCGATCATGCCGAGTTGGATTGGTGGATGTGATATTATATCCTGCCCACAAGGCATTAACCGGTTATTTTTCTGTACCCTATATTTTCTGTTAGTTATCTTGGGTCTTCTTGAACTCCGTTGCTAACTTAATTAACTTAATGTGCTAAAATGGATTTTTTGATGTGAAGGAATTAAACCTACTGGTTGCATGTATGGCGGCCTAATATTCTGAAAGAAAACATTCTTTTTGATATAGCTTGCATAAATGTTTGACCACATTTTCTTTTCGAGGACTTTGTACACCACCAGTCCGAGTTTACCCAAGTTTAGCCATTTTCCCTTCAAATGTATGGTTGGATCAAATAGAAGTCGCTACAAATGTTCTTATCCATTGGCATTGACTTGTTAAAATAGAGAGTTTTAATTGCCATTGGTGGGAGAAATACATAATTTTTTTTTGATACAACTGCGTGACATTGTTTGAGTGAAGGTATTCCTTGCATCCAGATTTTGTTCTCTAGACTGGTCGTATATTCGACATCATTTCTATGACCTATTCTAGTTGGACATGCTTTGAAACATAGATGTGATATTTGCTAAGAATAGTTGGGTGTTCGGGGTATTAGAAACTGAAAGGCAGGTTCACTTGAAGTGGTTCATAGGATGATGAAAGAGGAATAATCAGCAATGATTGTAGGGTAAATTATTAGAAGGATAAATATTTCATCTTTTGAAAGGATAAGTGATGAGATACATATCATTCTTCAACAAACCTTATGTAGGGGGTATATTTACACTTAAATGGAACAAATCTGGACTCAAAGGCTTTAAAATAGCAGGAGGGTCCATAATTTGTGGAACAATGTTGTAACCTTTGAGAAAAAAAATCCATTTTTTAGTTCTCAGAATTTCAATTTGTATATCTCAACAAATACATGGAGAAAAACAATATAAAGAGAAGAGGACAATTCAGCTTTGTTATTGTTATACTTGTGAAATTCATCCTATTGTAAATCAGTTTAACTATTCATTTTTCCCAACTTAGTTGACATTCTGTCTGGGGGATGAAGAGAAACAAAACAAATCCTTTGCGACTTGCTATTATGTGAAAGTTGAGAGTGATTTCTTTTTTTTTTCACATCGGTTGCCTAATGCATAAGAAAAAAAGGCAAAGCCTTCTCCCACTTTAAGTATGACCAGCTACATGGATTCATATCAATTCCACGTTGAAAGATCCAGCTGTTTTTTACGTGGGACGTCAGATACCTAATGCAACCTTTATCACGAGGGGATTTGAGCCCGGATCTTTTGGGTGGTAGGGACAGCATCCTACCACGAGACCAATTATGTGGGTTGCCTAATGTTTAGCAAGCGTGAAGTAAAACATGAAGACCTTATGAGAATGGGTGGGCTGCGAGCTAGGAGAGTATCGTGTTTAAGATGTTTGGAAGGAGAATTTGAGATGATGGGACCACGGTTAGGATTTTTGTAGAGAGAGGAAAGACATGGAGAGGTATGGTGAGAATATGAAATGGGTAGGATCAAGGCTTTGAGTTGGAAGAGGGAGAAAATACATGGAGGCAATAAAACATGTGATCAAGCAATAAAAGTTGAAGGCTTTTTTGTGGGAGTGGTTGTTAGGGGACATGCTAATCCAATCCTCGTAATAGCATACAAAACTAGTGAACACTATGCATTTGACTCTCGCAACACCAAAACTTTTTATCTAGATGCTCGCATGGTGACAACCTAGTCCCCAAGATCATGCCTCTTCTCATTTCAAAAAAAATGGTGGCAACCTAGTCGTAAATGCATTGTAAGGCATATCTACCATCCTATTAGCTTGTACGACGTGATCTTAACATCTAATCTCATGACCTAACATCTGTGCCCTCATTCATGTTTCGAGGCATATATGTAGACTTTGTGCTCACATATAACATATGAACATTTAAGAGTGCAAATCTACACTCACTCTCGATTTTTGATCTCAACAATTTTTTATGATCACCATAACATCTTCAACCAGATTTTCGACAACCTTGACCATATATCCAAAGATAATGATGCTTGTCTATGCTGTTTCGATTTCGTCCCAAGACACTTTTATCCAACTAAAGGTAGCCGAGAACTATGTTTTGTGATTAATGGCATTCAAGGTCTTTCTTGGTGGTCAGAAGAAACTCTATGTACTTATCAAGGATCGTTACAAGATGACTAGGGAGAATCTGATTAGCAACAACATTGGCATTTGGTGCTTGGGGGCTTCGACAATTGGTGATGTTGCTGGCTTATGATGCGCACCAGAAGCTTGTGCATGATTTGAGAAGATGGTTGTATCCATTTTAAACTTTGATTGATCTCCAATATTTGAATCTTGTTGCTATTTGATGGGATGCCATAATGTTGATTCGTGATCACCACTTTGATATCATATAAAAGAAATCAATTTTACAATTTAACAATTCACAATAGACACTTTTTATAGGTAATGTTGTTTAAATAGAGCCATGCTCTTGTCTAGGCATTGAAGCAAGTCTTAGAGACCTTGCCTCAAAGGACGTGATTTGCACTAAGCAGTCATCACACGAGCATCTTGATGAAAGTTTTTTGGTGTCGTGAATGCCAAATGCAAGTCATTCACTAGTTTTGGATCCTCTATCGAGGATTAGATTAGTTTGCCTCTTAACATCCCCTCTTTCAAAAAACCTTGAGCTGTCATTGCCAAATCTCTTGCTTCATCATGTCCGTGATCTTTCCTACCTTGACATAGATTGCTTCCTTCCTACCTCCATATCTCCCCAAGTATTTATTATATTTTCCCATTGCCTCGCTACAAGTATTTTTTGTTTGTATTTTTTGTTAGAAGGGCCTCATTTTTAGATGCTTTTGATACTTGTATGTAATGAGGTTATTGTCATACCACTATTATTTTTAGATTTCTCCATAAGATACTAGTTTAATATTGTGTGTGATAGTTTCATTACTTGTATTGTAAATTTATAACATCATGTCATTGTTTTTTTTTCCATACTGGTACTTGAGGTATAACTTCAATCTATCATGAATGTATTTTTGAAACCACTAAAAATGTTACGTACGTCAAGTGGGATAATTGAAGAATGTGTGCACTTGTAAAAATGCTGTTGAAGGAGGAATCACGTATGTTGCAATCCATAACCATTAGCGTATTGCATGCCTCTTTTATTTATTTAATATACCTTTTAATGTCGCAAAGTTGCAATGCTTCTAGGGCATGATTTTATGATATTGGATTATATGGATTTAATTTGAAGCATTTTTCATCTTTAAGCATAAAGTTCCATTGCTTCACAACGAGAAGGGATGCAAATTTTATTGATGAGTAGGCAATAGGGAGCACACATGAAATATTGATACTTTAATATGTAGTGGAATAATGAAGATCTTTTGAGGTTCAATTTTAAACTTGCAATGTTTAGCTATGTAGATCTCGTGTTCAATATGTAGTTCAACATGACGTGAACACAATTGGAGTGTGCTTGAGCGTGCCAAGTAATATGTTAAGTTTGACTTAAAGTTTTTTTAATTATAAGCAACAATATCGGATCCTATCCGATCTTAATAACTACTAAAATGTTTACTTGAGGATAGGGAAGAAGGTTGGTTAGGAGCGAATGCAGCGATGGTTAGCGTCATAGAGGTGGTCGACGAGCTTGACTTGGTAGATCATTACAACAATGGTTTCAAGTTTACATAAAGGTAATTGATTTTGTGGTCAAGGGTCAACAAGTTCTTGGCCTTTGTAGTGCCCTACGTTGGGTTTAAGCCAAACTATTTTTGTATTAGACATAAGCTATTTCGTCTCTCATTGATGATGGCTCTTATTGGGTTGAAGTACAAGTTTGAGCACACTTAGATGTAAGGGTCAAGCTTCAAGCAACTTGTCGAGGATCGTTGATAGGGGTTGCATGTCGATGACAAAATCAAAGAGGATCTCTATGATGAGACACAATTTTTTTTCCTGATTGTGTGCAAGCGATTTCTGGGAGAAGCTGGGGCATGGGGGAAGGGTCGCTAAATGGCGTAGCTAGTTTCCATAACGGAAATTGACCTTGAGGTCAAGGGTCAACACGTATTTGGCCTTTATGGTGGCCTATATTCTATTTAGGGCCAAATTGTTTTTGCATTAGATGTCAACTATCTCATCTCTCATTGATGACAAATCTTTATGGGTTGTAATTTGAGTTTGAGCACAGTTAGATGCAAGCGTTAAGCTTCAGAAAACTTATGGAGGATTATTTATAATGGGTGCATGTTGATGGCAAAAGAAAAGAGGATCTCGGCGATGAGACTCATATTTTTTTACATTTTGTTTATCGCGTGCAATTGATTATTGGGAGAATCTGTGACGAGGGAGAATTGAGCCGCACTGCTAAATGGTGGACATCTTGATAGAGAGGGAGATGAGACATTTTTATTACTTAAGGTGGATCTAATTTTTTGAGATTTAGTGGAGGCATGTATCTAGGAAGATATGGTTGGTCGATGGGGGACACTATCAAAAGATTTTTTTACGAGCATGTGAGAAGGAGAGGCAAAGCAACATTGATGAGTGGAGGAGAAGGTTGTGATGCATCGGGAGGTTGGGGTGACTTCGACACAACCGTTAGAGAATTCACGATGATTGACCGAGGAAGGGGTTGTTGAGGAGTTTGGCCAACATGTTGTTGGAGGAGCTGTAGGGGGCTTGTGATACCATTTACAAATGATAAGGGTATATCAACTTTGATGACTTCGAAGTAGGATGGCTCACTCGATATGTGTTTCATGGCTTTCTTGTTCATGGAATTTTAGGATGTGCTAGATGTCACCGCAAAATTTCTCGTGGGCAACTTTTGCTTGGAGAGGCCCATTAGTTTTCTCTTCTTACCATCGAAAAGGGACTCACTTGAGTAGGAGGGGATTTTATGACCTTTGTTTTGTCCAATGCCATTTATTGAATAATTGAAAATGTCTTTATCCTTGAGATCATGCCGGCAAGTCTAATTTATTGTGCTTCAACCTTAGGAAGACCTTTGTTGGATAATTTTATGGTTGCAGTAGAGATGACCACTAAGTTGGACATGGAAGGGGTGAATCCCTTTATGTAGAAGGTTGATTTTGTGTAGGGTTATGATCTCTTGAGCATGTTGAGGATGAAGGGGTTTTCATAGTATTGGTTTAGGTGAAGCGTGCATTTTCATGGTGTCATTTTCCAACCTATATAATTGGTTGCTTTGTGATAGACTTTCGGAGACCTGCAATGACTTGTTTTTGGAGGAATTCTATTGTTTTATGGACAAGACTGATAATCTTGTTACATAGGATGATTCTGTTCTTGGAAAGAAAGATTTTGACTTAAAGTTTTTTTAATTATAAGCAACAATATCGGATCCTATCCGATCTCAATAACTACTAAAATGTTTACTTGAGGATAGGGAAGAAGGTTGGTTAGGAGCGAATGCAGCAATGGTTAGCGTCATAGAGGTGGTCGACGAGCTTGACTTGGTAGATCATTACAACAATGGTTTCAAGTTTACATAAAGGTAATTGATCTTGTGGTCAAGGGTCAACAAGTTCTTGGCCTTTGTAGTGCCCTACGTTGGGTTTGAGCCAAACTATTTTTGTATTAGACATAAGCTATTTCGTCTCTCATTGATGATGGCTCTTATTGGGTTGAAGTACAAGTTTGAGCACACTTAGATGTAAGGGTCAAGCTTCAAGCAACTTGTCGAGGATCGTTGATAGGGGTTGCATGTCGATGACAAAATCAAAGAGGATCTCTGTGACGAGACACAATTTTTTTCCTGATTGTGTGCAAGCGATTACTGGGAGAAGCTGGGGCAAGGGGGAAGGGTCGCTAAATTGCGTAGCTAGTTTCCATAACGGAAATTGACCTTGAGGTCAAGGGTCAACACGTATTTGGCCTTTATGGTGGCCTATATTCTATTAAGGGCCAAATTGTTTTTGCATTAGATGTCAACTATCTCATCTCTCATTGATGACAAATCTTTATGGGTTGTAATTTGAGTTTGAGTACACTTAGATGCAAGCGTTAAGCTTCAGAAAACTTATGGAGGATTATTTATAATGGGTGCATGTTGATGGCAAAAGCAAAGAGGATCTCGGCGATGGGACTCATATTTTTTTACATTTTGTTGATCGCGTGCGATTGATTATTGGGAGAATCTGTGACGAGGGAGAATTGAGCCGCATTGCTAAATGGTGGACATCTTGATAGAGAGGGAGATGAGACATTTTTATTACTTAAGGTGGATCTAATTTTTTGAGATTTAGTGGAGGCAGGTATCTAGGAAGATATGGTTGGTCGATGGGGGACACTATCAAAAGATTTTTTTACTAGCATGTGAGAAGGAGAGGCAAAGCAACATTGATGAATGGAGGAGAAGGTTGTGATGCATCGGGAGGTTGGGGTGACTTCGACACAACTGTTAGAGAATTCACAGTGATTGACCGAGGAAGGGGTTGTTGAGGAGTTTGGCCAACATGCTGTTGGAGGAGCTGTAGGGGGCTTGTGATACCATTTACAAATGATAAGGGTATATCTACTTTGATGACTTCGAAGTAGGATGGCTCACTCGATATGTGTTTCATGGCTTTCTTGTTCATGGAATTTTAGGATGTGCTAGATGTCACTGCAAAATTTCTTGTGGGCAACTTTTGCTTGGAGAGACCCATTAGTTTTCTCTTCTTACCATCGAAAAGGGACTCACTTGAGTAGGAGGGGGTTTTATGACCTTTGTTTTGTCCAATGCCATTTATTGAATCATTGAAAATGTCTTTATCCTTGAGATCATGCTGGCAAGTCTAATTTATTGTGCTTCAACCCCAGGAAGACCTTTGTTGGATAATTTTATGGTTGCAGTAGAGATGACCACTAAGTTGGACATGGAAGGGGTGAATCCCTTTATGTAGAAGGTTGATTTTGTGTAGGGTTATGATCTCTTGAGCATGTTGAGGATGAAGGGGTTTTCATAGTATTGGTTTAGGTGAAGCGCGCATTTTCATGGTGTTATTTTCCAACCTATATAATTGGTTGCTTTGTGATAGACTTTCAGAGACCTGCAATGACTTGTTTTTGGAGGAATTCTATTGTTTTATGGACAAGACTGATAATCTTGTTACATAGGATGATTCTGTTCTTGGAAAGAAAGATTTTGATGACACGCGATTGCTCATGTTTGTTGAACCACTACTAATCTAGAGGATTTTTGACATTGCTTGTTGGACCTACATGAGCATCAGTCATGACTCGTGGATGTGGGAATGGGCCAATGAGGATATTTTGTTGTTTGTTGGACTTATGAGACACATAGGATGTGGCCATTAATTCATATATCAGAGGACTAAGAGACATTGGAGTGTAGGAAGGAGTTGATTACTGATACGGTTCAAGTATCTTTGAATACCTTGGTTTTCTTCTAATGAGTTTGTTTTGTAGAATAATGGAGTATGGTTCGATGGTGATAGATTGGAACAAGAACTCAGAGGAATCATGCTAACATTGTTGTATATGGGCAAATATTTGATTTTGGATTGATGCTTACAATTATCATCCTATTATATCTCTTGTGGAAAAATATGGAGAAATGAGCTCTTCAATTGAAAGAAGATTACTGTGGAAAGGGGCGAGGAAGGGTGGATAGGGCACCTATCAGGCATGTGAGAGGAGGTTTGCAACTCGAAGAAAGAGGACATGTTAGGAGCTAGAGGCAATGCCATGTTGTTAGCCAAGTTGATTCGAAGCTAATAGGTTGGGGGATTTAGCCTTGTGGCATATTTTCTGGAGACTACACGTGCTTTAAGCTGAAGGAGAGAGCTGATCTTTGGAGGAGATATGTTATGTTTTAGAGGGGGTTGATGCACTTACCTATGACAATAATGTTTTTGGGGAGAAATCTGTTTATAACTCGGAGGAGATTAGGTTGGATGTAGTTCAATGCCATGTTGTTGCCAAGTTGAAAATAAAGCTGGGGGGCTTGGCTTCTGGAAATTTGCAACGGTTGTTTTTGGAGGAATTATATTGTGTGATGGACAAGACTGGTGATCTTGTTACACACGATGGCAATGTTCTTGGAAAGAAAGATTTGGATGGCGCATGATTGCCTGTTGGTCTAACCACTTTTTGTCGAGATGATTTTTGACCTTGCTTGTTGCACCTACATGAGCTTGGGTCATGACTTGTGGACGTGGGAATGGGCTAGGAAGGATTTTTTTTGTTCTCTATGGTTCATAGGTCAACTTTCAGATCCATAGACCTGCTATGCTTTACGGATCTGAATGTTGGCCTGTGAACCATCAACATGCATATAGAATAACATTAACAGAAATGAAAATGCTATAGTAGAAGTATGGTCGTATGTGGAAAGATTGAATTCGGAACGATATGAATTCGGAACGATTAGTGATAATAAGGAAAGTTGGTGTATCTTTGATAGAGGACAATACAAGAGAGAATCGCTTAAGGTGGTATGACCATTTACAAAGGAGGTTGGCTAATGCACCGATTAGAAGATGCGAGGTTTGAGATGTTGAGCTTGTTAAGAGAGGGTAAGGGAGGTCCAAGAAGTGTTGAAAGGAGGCTATCCAAAGAAATCTTAATTATTTGGATCTAAGTTTGAGAATGATCCAAAATGAAAATGAATGGATGCAAAGAATCCATGTAGCCGATCCAACATAATGTAGGAGAAGGCTTTGTTGTTGTTGTGTACTTGTGTGGTGGACTTATAAGACACTGAGGATGTGGCCATTAATGCATTGTCCGTAGTTTACCTTGGATGGCATGATATTGTGAAAGGAAAGGTGCCTTTAAAGGTGAAGTTTCATGTTTGGTTGTTAAAACGGGGAGGCTAGTTACCATGTTCCTAGGATCAAGTAGAGGGCGGATCTCAACAAACACTGTGCATGTTTGTGGTAGTGGGAAGGAAGGTGTGGAGAATAATTTTTTCACGTGTTTAATTAACAAGTTAGGAGTTTTGAGAATTTTGTGAGAGAAGCAAACACCTTTTGTTCAAGCTTCAAAACTAGAGTGGTAGATTGGTGAGGATCAGGTTCACAAAGGGCAACAAGTGTGGAGATGGTTGCTTGCACTTCGTGGGGTGCAAGAAATGCTGTTGTCCCTAAGGAGTGGGGGGGTATTATGTTGAGATCGTGGTTCATAGTGCATGGACATTATATGCATCATGGGTTCTTGCATCTTTGAGAGGGTGTAAGATGTTATAAGTTTGATACTTCCTTACTGAAAATTAAGATGGCATCCCATGGTAGACGACAATCATTTTGGCCCTTAAAAAAGACATTTACATATTCGTTTGAAGAAAAGAAATGAACTTGACCACTAAAAATTGCAAGTTTTGGTGTATATCAAGTGCAATCCATCTTTAAGGATTGGTACAACGTAAGAGACACCATTTGATCTAATTATTCTCAGTATGATGCAGATAAATGCTTACTTGGTGAAATTGAAATAAATGATGTAGAGGAAGAGTTCCTCTTTGAGAATGATCTATTGAAACGAGGATTTCACACACACGCACATGCACACTTTCACGCCCATGCCCCGCTCACTTGCGTACCAAGACATGCATATCTGCATTCACGCGCACAAACAAACTTTCTTGACAAAAGGGGAAATCTTCTATTTTAGGAAAATTTGATCTATTTGTCGATGCACAGTATGGGGGAGGCATGTTGAGGTGGTGGGGAGAAGATAACGATGATTTTGGGGCCCAGTGAGGTTGGGTGGGTCACTGGGGTGGTTTATAAGGGCAGAGGGGGCTCAACTTGGAGGGGATGTGGCGAGAAAGGGGTTTTCTAAATCAAGAATGAAAGGGTCTGGTTTGTTTTTTCTAGGATTAGGAGGGTAGAGGGCTTGGTTATTATTTGTGATAATGTTGGCTTCTTTTAGTCATTTTTTTTTCAATGGGGTTATGATAGTTGAGATTATTATTTGTATGTGAGAGAATTGGACACCGGTATGGGATGCACAAATATTATGTACAAAGGAGTTCTTTTGATGATCGAATTCACAAGGAGGTGGCCAATAGCATGATTTGATCTTGGTTATAAGCTTGACCTAGTCACCAAAGTGACATAAATATGCTACATTATATAGGGAATCAACTCATCAAAAGAAACAACCATTCCTTCAAAAGACACATCTAATCTAAAAGTTACATTCAAAGTTCAAATGAGACATCGAGAGATTGACACACCAAAGTGACACGTTCTCTCTGAGTGAGGGAGAGGCGGGGCTTTGTGGGTTGTCGTTGAGAACTGAGTGCGCCGGGCTTCCCATTCACTATCTAGGAATGCTGCTGGCCACATGGAGATCGAAGTTGGCGGACTGGTTGCCACTGGTTGAAAAGGTGGAGAAGAGGCTGGCGGGGTGGAAGGCGGCGATCCTTTCTAAGGGGGACCGCCTAGTGCTCCTGAAGGCGGTGCTCTCCGCTATTCCTGTGTACTACTCCTCTACGAGGCTCTTGCCGGCTGGCGTTAGGAGGAGACTGGAGAGGCTGATGCGACGGTTTTTGTGGAGCAGAAGCGGTCAGAGATCGCCTGGTATGCACCTAGTCAGTTGGGAAGATATTACGCTACAGAAGTGCAGCGGTGGGCTTGGGATGCGTCGGCTGGGCGCGTTGAACGAGGCCCTGTTGTTGAAGTGGGTGGCCAGGATCTGGGGCAGCGGCGACGATCTTTGCACCACTCTTGTTCGTCGGATCTACGCGGTCAACGGTGCGGTGCCGGTGGGCGTGGTAGTGGGGGGTGCGATGGGGCTGAGGCCCTCGCCATCTTAGAAAGGTATTTTGACGGTCACCCAAAACTTTCAGGCGTTGTTCAGATCGATGCTGTGGAACGAGGCATGTTTTGATTTTTGGAAGGACAACTGGACGGACGGGGGGGGGCTTTATCTTTGCGTTTCCCTCGTTTGTTTATTTTGGCGGCAGACCAGGATGCGCGGGTTGCCTCTTGCTGGTCTGATGGGAATTGGATGCCGATGTTCCGCTCGAACTTCTGTGATCAGCGCTTGGAGGAGTTTTTGCTGTTGCTTGACGAGCTTAGGGAGGTGAAGGGCCCTTCTGCGGAGCGGGATCACCGGGTTTGGCACGGTAGCGCTTTTTCCGTGCGAAAGGCGTATTTGGCGATTTGTAGGCCCCTGCCCTCTCTCTCGGCGGAGCTGGTGCGTGACTGCGGGTTCCTCTGGGGGCTGGGTCTTCCAGAGAGGATTGGCTTCTTCTTTTGGCTGTTCAGAAGGAAAAGGCTGATGATGCGTGGCTGTTGTGCTAGGCTGATTGGTGTGTTCTCTGACATGTGCCTTCTGTGTGGTGTGGAGATTGAGATGGTGGAGCATCTCTTTTTCTCTTGTCAGAGGGTGGTGCCCCTTTGGGACGACCCGGAGCTGGGTTGGGTCAACAGGGCGAGCGTTGGGGCTTTCTGTGGTGGTCTGGTTGCGGCCAAGGATCGGGCGAGGAGAGAGCTGCTCCAGCCACTTGCGACGATCTGGGCCATTTGGCTGGACAGGAACGCGTTGCTTTTCTCTGGGCAGAGGTTTTACAAGAAAAATGTTTGTATCCAGGTGTCGGGTTTGTTGAGCTCGTGGGTCGCTAACTGCGTCTCTTTGTAATTGGTTTTTGCTCTCCTTTCTCTTTGTAATTGGTTTTTTCTCTCCTTTTTAATAATAAATTCTTGGGGTGAACACCTTTGAGTCTCTCCCCCTTTTTTGGCTTCAAAAAAAATATCAAATGACATACCCAATGATTGTGATCCTCGGTAAAAATTTAAAATTATAATAAAACAAAAAATGAAATAAAATTTACAAAAAGAAAATAAGACAAGTTGGGTTCACGATCGGGTTATATAGACCTTGATTTACATACTAATGCTTGGGTTCAGAATCCAAAAGGAATCATAGCTTACCCAATTTTTTTGAGTAAATATTCATCGTTAATGCTAAAATAAACTATGGACTAATTTCAAATATAATTTGAACATTTTTATTAAATTGAGTTGCTAGAGCCCTTTTACTTTTTTAATCTAGTGAGACATTCATGCCTGTCAGGAGGAGACCCATCTAGGGGTGTAATGGGAGGTCGTTTGTTTTGATGCCTTTGAGGACGTGCGGGTGTTGGAGGAGGAGAAACTGCTAAAGAGGGAGCAATACACACTCTTACTTGAGGACAATAAGAAAAAGGTGCATCGAATGCAATGGTGTTAATCGGATTGGCCGAAGGAGGACGCCAACACTTTTTTCTTATATGCAATAACCATTGGGAGGAAAAGGCACAACTTAATCCATGCACTAGATTTGAGGTGGATTTTGGAGGGAGATATGCTAGTGGGTTACTATAGTTGGGCACTTTCCTAGTATGATCAAGAGAGCTTTATATACTTGTGTGAGGGGGGTGGTAGGGACGTGCCAAGACTATCTGAGGTGCATGTGTTTGAGGTGGTGCGGCCTTTCACCTTTCACTTTCATAAAGGCTCGCAAGATGGTGCCTGCTTTGATTGCAGATTGTTTCCTAGCAATCAGATATATTCCCAATCTTTTTTGGGAGTTCCGAGACGTGGTTGAGCATGATATGGTGGTGGTTGTAGAGGAGTTGTGCTTCCATGGTTGGAGTGACTGAATTTCTCTCTTTTGTTCTGCTTGCCTAAGAAGCATGTTGTGCGAGATTGATGATTTTCATCCTGCTTTGTCGAATGCTATTTACTGTATTGTTGTAAAGGTGCATGCGAACGTCCTTCGTGAGATATTGGGGTTTATTATTGCAACTATGTAAACCGATTTCATCATTGGCAGTTTTTTTTTGGTGTATAGGGTGGTTATGGTTTCTAAGATAATTGCAGATTGAGGGTGAAGATGCTCTTGGAAGGTAGACTTCTCTAAAGCATACAATTGCTTGACTGGAAGTTTATTTTGTCCTTTCTTTCTTGCAATGTTTTTCGAGACTAGTGGTTTGGGTGGATGAAGCGGTCTGTGACTACTACTTACTCAGTCCTAGTGAATGACATGCATATGGGAGGGTTTTTCAAACCCCAAGCGAGGTTCGCCATGACTATCCGTGGGCCTTCTTATTTTTTATCTTGGTGATGGTTGCTCTTTTCAGGATTCCAGTGTACATGCTGGCGAGTTCTGTATCGATTTCATCACTGGAGATGAATCCATTCAGTTATTTTATCATGTAAACGACACCATTGTCATTCCTGTATGCAGGGGATACCATTTTCTTTGGGTAGGGGGACGCTCGGAAAATAAATGGTGTTGCTACTGTTATGGATATGTTTGGGTCGATCTTTGGTATGTGTATCAACTATAATAAGTCTACGTTTGTTAGCTTCAGGATGGATGAGGTGAGCAGTTCTTCGAACGCAATGTGATTTGTTGCTTATTAGCAACTTGGGGTTTCTTAGTGGGTGGGCGATCAAGGCAACATAACTGATTACATTGTTAGAGAAGATGGAGCAGAGGTTTGCGGGTTGGCAAACATCTTGCTTATTGAGGGGATGACCTTGTTCTTCTCAAGGTGGTATTATCTGCCATTCTGGTTTTATCTCTTTCGATGAGATTGCTTCCTCCATGTAAATTCAATGAAGGCTATATGTAGGGGATGCTTTTGGTAAGCTAGAAAATGATGATGTTATCCAAGGAGGTTGGATGCCTTGGGGTGGTGAGCCAGGAGGGTAGATGGTTCACATTTGGGGAGTCATCACGGACCGATCAATGCAAAGGGTGTACAGGCCATGTACCCTCGAACTGTTGGAGGAGCATTTGTTCAGTTTTGACTAATCTCTCATGTTTTGGGGCATGCGAGTGCTTTCTGTTTTTTGTTAGATGATAGGATTGGTCGTAATGTGCTTTTTTGACTGTTTCCTTGCGTATTCGCCCAAGCAATGGATGCTGTGATGCCTGTTGGTAAGGCATGGGATGATGGTGGATAGTGTATGCAATTTTACTTGAAGATGTCAGACCAATGGGTGGAGGAGTTTCTGGCGAAGGTGGTGGCCCTTTCATTCGTAATAAGGATTGTTGATTGGCTTGACCATTTGGGCAGACAGTCGTACACAACCATGATTTTTGACTCATGTATAGTGCTTGTGGGGTACCGATATTTTTGGAAGTGGAAGATCTTGCTGCAGGTCATGGTCTTCTTATGGTTGACGCGTCAGGATCTTTTGATGACGAGGGCTAGGAGGGATAAGTTCTTTCCAGGAACAAACATGTCCTGCTAGCGACGTTTCGGGTCACTTGATGATGCATATCATCTATTCAAGGTTTAGAAAGTCGGTATGCGGTATCTGTTCAGTCAAACGGCTTGAAGCGAGTAAGCGAGCATGCAGAAGTATATGCGGATTATGCATTTTCTGCGATTTTAATGAAAAATACTAAAATATAATGATAAATTCAAACGGTAGATATTTATGTTTCAAAAAATATAACATGGAAGAAAAATGAAGTGCGGATCTTTTTGTATATTGTGATTTCAGTCAAAGCATTTCCAAAGAACATCTATTTAGATAAAAGAGTAGATCATGCGACTCATAACAAAATATCTAAGAATGTCAGCTCAAACAAATGTTCATACATAAATAATCAAACTCATAATCTAAGCTACTTATGATATCTTTTAATGTATTGTGTATTCATGACCTACTTATGACATCTACTTATGACATATTTCCAAGGCTACTAAAATCAGTATTTTGCCGACTTTTTTCTTTTCTCAACTTCAAATAGTCCCTTAAACTATCCAAAGATAATTCAAATCCAAAGCTACTTATGATTTTGCATTTTGCTACTTAAAGCTACTTAATGGACTTTGATGTAAAACTTAGCAGAAGTTGCACATATATGCTATGATAATAAATAAGCACAAGTTGAACAATCTGCACAATCTATGGAAAACTTAGCACAATCTACATATTGTTCTTAAAATTAGCACAAGCTGCACAACTATGTCCGATGCGATAATAAATTTATTATAAAAAATTCAAACATCAGGTTGAACGAGTTAGAGAAAATTAGGTTCTCAATCCTGTGAAAAATGCACAATTGCCCAATAGAGAAAGCTAACATAAATACGTCCCTTGAAAAATGATATGCCTTCTTTCTCCTCAGCCAAAGTTTCTTCCTTCGCTGGGTATGCTCCTCCGCCCATATTTTGTATTGTTCATTCATTTTTTTAGAAGCTTCGAGCTTTTGACATGCGATTTTGATTCAACCTAAGTTGTTTTAATTCATTCGTTGGCTTTCCTCCTTCGTTTTAAGATTGCTCCTATGTTTTTAACTTATTTAAGCCACTGGGTATAATTGATACTAGGCATAGCATTTTTCTATTTATAATTGAGCATATTTGATCTCAAAAAATTTGAGCTTATGGAGTAGGCAAGCATGTTATTGGAGTATTGTTGGATGGATGGGTTCTATTATGGAACCCTAAGTAGAAGTCAAACTGACGAGCTTTGATTTTTTTAGGCTCGTAGCACGAAGGTGACATGATATTGGGTGTCAACTAAGCATGGTGGCAGTAATGTCTGAGCCGACCACTTCATCGAAGATCGGTTCCTCCATGGAATTTTATCTTTTAGAAGAAAAGAGATTGGCACCCATCTTCTTTGCATGAGAGAGAGAGAGACATTGTTTAAGGTTTTCGTATGGAAGAAGTAACTCTTCTGGCTTCCTTATGGAATATGGAATATGTTACCTGGAAATTTTGTATTAGAGAGATCTACTTCTGAGATCCCCTAATTTGAGATGACTACTCTGCTATTGCTACTTAGGATTAACACATGCTATTGTTTGGATGGATGTGTACTGCTATTGCTTGGGATTTCATATCCCAGTTCACCTCTTTGCAGATCTCCTCTTGGCAGCTTGTCGTTGGTAGGAGATTTGTCGAATGAAGATATATTGATGGTTTTGTTGCAGCTTTCTTCTGCTCTAGCTTGAGAAATATTGTTAGACTTATGTGTTTAGATAGGTTATGGGCTCTCTCCATTATCCAATTACACTACTATATTGTTTAGTCCCATGTGGATTCCCTCAAGCAGTAGCCGAATAAAGCTGCAAGAAAACTGCCAATTCACACACACGTTTCAGTGCTATGTAGGGGCGCACAATAATAGGGTTGGATCTGATTTTACCTTAATCCATCTCCAATCCACCCTTAACGAATTTTAGCTTTTTCCAATCCAATCCATTAAATATATAAATCCCATCCACCGGATTCCAGATTGGATCAGACTTTTAATATCCACACATTGTCCAAAAAAATCATAACATAAACCTATACTATAAGAAATACTCGACTTAGTGCTTGCTATGCATCATCCTGTCCCGCTACATTTCCATACTAAGTAATTCGAGTATGTATATACACATCGATGAAGATCGGAAAGAACTGTCAACACGTACATATCTATCTTTTCTTATTGCAATAAAAAGCCGATTAAACATTTTCTATATATGTTCTTGTGACTACAAGATCGATGTGAGTATGTGTATACATCGACACATGTTATCAACATTCAAAAATCAATTCGTAACTCTAATTGTTGGGCATATGAGATCTTATATCAATAGAAATCAAAATGGAGTTTTCGTTGTTGGTCTTTGATTATGATATATGAACTCAAAGATGTTAATACTTAAGGGATTATGAACAATATCTTAAGGCATGCAACCACCTGATAACATTCACGAAAATACAAAAAAGGACCTCGCAAATAACATTTTTAGCTTGGAAAAAATAATCATAGCAAACAACATCCATGGCCTGGAACATGGCTAACCCTATAACATTCATGGCTTGGGAATATTGGTCCTAAATAATTACTTTGGAATAAGGGCCATACCAATAATATTAACTTACAAGGACACAATGATGTTTCTACAAGTACGGGGTTAGTCATGTTAAAACTAATATATTGAATACGTAAGAATTAGCTCCATAATAAGTATTAGTTTCAACCAACATGAGTTAAGTTAAAAAGATCTACGAGACTGTGATCGGTTAGGTCAATAGAAATTGGAACGTTATGAAAACAGGAAAATGAGATACATAGCATAACCAAATGACCAAATCGAAGGGTACCTAATGGAAGGGGGCATCGGTGTTTGGGGGGGGGGGGCGCTCGTCACATGCAGGGAAGGGAGATGACGGTGCTCGGTGGGTGTTCAGGGGGGGTTGGGGCTGGGGGGGTCCGTCATTTGAGAATTGTTTGGGTTACATACAAGTGTGAAAAATTGGGGGTTGGGAGTGGATATGTTGAAATAAGAGAATGGTATTTTGAACTTTGAGATTTATAAGGAAGAGAGATAGAGAGAGAGAGATGATTGGGGGATTTAGAAACAAGAGAGGGGTTTAATATACAATTAAATTTGTAATCTGCTCTAATGGAAGAAAATTAATTATTACATATTTTTTTTTCTTATTTATTAATGGACTACCGAATTGAATCAGATTAGATTTTAATAATAATATGATCCAAACCATAAAATAATGAATTCGTAAAATTTCGTTCCGATCCAATCCATTGGTAAAACCACACCAATCCAATCTAATAACAACGGATTGGATTGAATTACGGATTTTATTCGAGCCATATGCATCCTTAGTGCTTTCTTATACACTGTCCCAATTGATATGATCTTTGAGAAGAATATTATGAAGATATGACTCTCTGGGGATCTTTTACGAAGTAGGGCTATTATCATGACCATGTCTAACTATGCAATTTTTTGACATTTTTGTATGTGATGTTACACTTATTTGATTGAATGATTGATAAGGTCGCTAAGATTTAGCAACATTTTACTCATGGACCAATGTAATTTACTATATGATGTTCATGCGAATCAAAAAAAGGAAACAACTCTGCATAAATTAACTAGGACCGGATTGAGTGGGTGAACAACACCCAGAAAATGTCAGATTATTTTTTATCGTCCTTCACGGTCTTCTGAGAAGAATTTTTCAGTTTATTATGTTTATTTTTGCCTATTTCCTTAACTGCAGTGGAATCTGAAACAGATAGCGGTGAATCTGACGTTAGCGGCTCTGATGGAGAAGATACTTCATGGATCTCATGGTTTTGCAACCTCAGAGGGAATGAATTCTTCTGTGAAGTTGATGAAGACTATATACAGGATGATTTCAACCTTTGTGGGTTAAGCAGTCAAGTTCCATATTATGACTATGCCCTTGACCTAATTTTGGATGCCGAATCTTCTCATGGTATGATCTTTTTTGTTGTCATTTATCTTTCCTTGTCTTATTGTCTCTTATTTTTACTTTTCTTATTGTCCGTGACATTTGATGTCTACGCATTTGCTTCAACTCATCATCAAGGCTCTTCTGGAGATCGAGTATATAATTAGTCATCCAACTTTTTTTCATAAACAAGTAATCAAAGTCCATGGTCATCTATATCGTTGCCTAGTGTTTGCTATATATATTGCTGAAAATTTTGAAATAGCTAAATATGTGTTTATTATAAATTAAATTTATTCGTAGTTCTAAAAATAACTAATGAAATCGAATAGCTATATAAGAGGTCTTTAGGAGATCGAATAGCTATATAAGAGGTGTTTAGGTGCCTTCTCCAGTATTACGTCGTAAGTAGCATGTTGATACATCTTAAAATAACCTCAGGTGCCTTCTCCAGCTATATAAGAGGTGTTTAGGTCCTTTATTTTTGTCTTATTGCTTGTGACATTCAATGTCTAGACCTTTGCTTCAACTCATCAGCAAGGCTCCTCCCTGGAGATTGAATATAATCATTTGATTTTTTAAACAAATAATCGAAACCATGGTCATCTCTTATGTTTTGTCAAATATTTGCGTGGATAAACAAATGAATTGTTGTGTTTATTCCATAGGTTTGGGGTCTCTTATATATGTAGAAAAACCCTAGAGAGCTTATGTGGGAAAAATACATAAATACTCCAAAAGGTTACATGACATAAATTTATTTTTTTTGAAAAAGAGATGACATAAATATAATAACTCTAACACTTCCCCTTAAGTTGGAGCATATCTATTGATCATGCCCAACTTGGAAACTAAATACATAAGGCGCTACCTTGGAAGCCTACGCGAAGATGTCTGCAAGTTGAAGTTTAGTGGGTATGTGTCGAGTGCTGATCCGTCCTCGTCGTATTGCATCACGAATGTAGTAGCAATCAACTTCAATGTTCTGCCCGCTCACGGAAAACTAGATTGGTGGCGATGTATGTGGCAGACTTGTTGTCGCAGTAGAAGGGTACATGAGTAGCGACTGACGGGCCAAGTTCTTTTAGAAAAGAGAGAGGACACATGATCTCACATGTGGTTTGAACCATTGCTATGTATTCTACTTCCGCACTTGATTTGGAGACCACTGTCTACTTCTTGCTTCGCCAATGATTAGGTTGTCCCCAACAAACATGACGTAGCCTGCAGTGGATCAACGGTCCTCAAGAGAGCTAGCATAGTCAAAATCTGTATAGGCAGAGATATTACTGTGCCCATTCACCCCATATAAGAACATCCTGCCAATGGCTGTAAAGGGGCTTCTCCATATGCTGGCTGGCTCTACTCACATCATATGATATATTTAGCCTAGTAACAGTGAGATAATGCAATTTTCCACTAGGCTTCTATATCGTGTTGTATTTTCAAATGCTGGATCAGTTGATGTGGAATGTTTTCTCACTTCTGCAGGGATGCGTGATGGCTTGCATCCAAGTAGTATTGTCTCAGTCAAAATATAAATGCAATACTTCCTTTGTGAAAGGTGGAGCCCCTTTATAGTGCGTATCATCTCAATGCTAAGAAAATAACGAAGTTGGCCAAGATCTTTCACGACAAAGACCTTCCAGAGGAAGGTCTTCGTTTCTAGAATGCTAGCTTCATCGTCTCCTGTGACAACCATATGATCAACATAGACAACAAGAATGATAGTGTTAGTAGACTGCAACCTCTCCTATCCCTGTGAGAAAAAGAGGTATTTAACCAGTTCTCTTATACTAATATCAGCAGTAGACTATCGTCTGATAATGACAGAGTAGTCAGATGTCGTCTTCTGAAAGCTAAGTATGCTGAAGTAATGAGCCTATCAAACCATGCCATGGGGCTCTACTTCTGGTCATAGATGGCCTTGCATAGTTGGCATACACACTCCCCCTCGACTAAGTACGGTTGCATTATGCAGATCTCCTCCTCAAGATTACCATAAATAAAGGCATTTATCACATCAAGTTGGTAAATGGGTCAAGCCTTGTTGGCAGCAAAAGAGAGTGGTACGTATTGATCCCATTCTGGCAACGGGTGAGGTCTCAAAATAATCAACTCTAAAAGTTTGTGTGAACTCTTTGGCTACTAGTCTGTCTTTCAACCAGTGAATAGACCCATCAAGCGACTGTTTGGCCGTGAAGACCCATTTACAAGCCACGGGACGAACTCATGAGGGGTACGGCACAAGATCTCACATGCCCCATGAGGTAAGTACATCCATCTCAGCAATGGCATGTTGTCAACCATGGCCCTGCATTGTACTAAGATGATCTTCGGAGATGGAAATATCATTCAGAGCATATGCAAATCTCTTGTCGCAGCTAGATAGACCATCGGTAGAAGTAAAATGTGACATGGAATGATATGTACAATGCTCTCTTTTGTTTGCAGAGAGCTATCAGAAGCTCCTCAGGTATATATGTTGCAACAATGGTGTAAGCACTCGAAGTGATCATATCATCCTGCATAAAAGGGACAAGTAAAGGTACATACATGGGTGTAGAAGGTATAGAGGTATGCTAGCGAGTATAAACGAATGGTGGAGGAGGGTGGTCCAGAGGAATGTCCCTTACAACCTATGTGAAAAAACTATTCTGCTCAAAGAAGCTGACAACAACAGACACATAATATCGACGCCCAACATGATATAGCATCGATAGCCTTTCTGGCTATGTGAGTACCCAAGGACACATTTGATAGCTCGAGGTGATAATTTATCAGCTGCATGGAAGTTATGTACAAATGCAATACAATCGAAGATTCACTGGGGTATAAGGAAGTGAGACTCAATAGGGTATAGCAATGAGAATGGAGTTCCCCCTCTTAGAACATATGGAGGAACATGGTTAATGAGATAGACCTTAGTAAGGATGGCATCCCCCAACAGTGTTTGGGAACATTCATGTCACTAAGAAGCATGTAATGAAAAATCACGCCTTGAGGAGGCGTACGCCTCAAGGCGAGACGGTCACATTTGGTCTTGAGGCGTACGCCTCAGCTTTTTCCTACGAGGCAGACACCTTGAAGGGGAAAAACGCCTTGAGGCGGTTGTGCCTTGAGGGGTTGTGAAGCGATAGCTGAGGCGTTCTTTAAGTTTTTCAAGCATTTTTTAAAGAAAATAATAGTCATGTTTGTTCTTTCAAATGTTTATAAAGGTTTAATTGTTGAGTATATATTTATGCAAGATAAATGCTTAAATTTGACCTCTTTCATATAAATATTTACCATTAACATGTCAAATTATTTCAATGAACTCTTAATATTACACCCTTAAACATATAAGAATCTGCGTGCGAATTCGAATATCCATATAAAAAATTTATTGGGGACGCTGCCCACTGCAAATCCTGTACTGGTATGGTATGGTCGCACATGGGGACATCGGACCGTTCTTCATCTTGATTCAGTAGAACATACGGTTAGGATTCAAATCATATGAGTCATATCAACAACTTGGATATCTTTAATGACAACTGCAACCAATCCCTTTTTGATAAATATTTTAGTGATAGTTATAGCCAATGATTTCCTTTTGAATGTACAAAAATTTAGTAGAAAGGTTTATGACATTGACCTATCCTTTTTTTATGTTCTTATCTTCATAATATCATCATATATTACGTTGTTATATATTATATGCTTGTTAGATTAGAATATTCACCAATAAATGTATTTATTATATATTTTGTAATTATTTTCCTATACAAACAGAGGCTTACACATCGACCGTCTCGAGGCTACGCCTCACCTCGCTTCCAGGGAAAACGCTTCATTCCGCCTTTCGTTTTTTCAAACCTTGCTAAGAAGAGATCTGACAATGTTTAGCAAGTGTCGCAGCTTCCTTCTGTTATCCCATTTTGTTGTAAGGTATATGAACATGAGGTTTGGTGAACAGTCTCCCGAGTTGCAAAGAATGATGTCAAGTTCTGTTGGGTTAAATCAAGAGCATTATCAGTTCGAATGATCTCAACACATATAGAAAAGAAGTTTTTAGCATATTGAAAGAAATTTATAACAATCTTATTAATCTCTGAACACTCCTTCATTAGATACACCTAAGAAAATCGATTATAATCATCAACGAAGACTATAAAATAACGATGACCACTTAATGTTCATACCGGACAAGGTCCCCAAACATCACAATGAACAAGATGAAAAAGACTAGTACTACGAGATTCAATACGAACAGGAAACAAAGCTCGACGATGTTTCTCACACTCACATGCCTCACACTGAAAGGGCTTCAGAGTAGAGAGTTCAGGAAACATCATGGAGATGGTCTTGGCAGAGGGATGCCCAAGGCATATATGTCATAGGAGCGGGTCTTTGGAGATGGATGCAACACCGACGAGCTTGGAGTCTGAGGGTATGTCATGCGTTCTTCTCATGACCCCACCAAAAATCTACCTCTTTTGGATATCATGAAAATACTATTTTGGATGTGCAAGAGGTCTGAAAAACGCATTCCACAGGAGAAAAACAAGGACCTTACAGCACCAACGATGGTCATGGAGGCCCTAGAGGGCTGCTGGCTGGACCTGCGAGGGCCCTTGGATGGCTGTTGCAGTGTCTGCGGTGACCCTGGGGGTTGCAGCGGCTGTTGGCGGCAGCCTTGTGGTGGCTGCAACAGCCTAGGAGCTGCTGGCGGCGGACCTGGAGGGTGCTACAGAAGAACCGAACACACTTAGGGGCTGGCGGCACCCCTGGAGGAGCCTGCATGCGGTTCTAGGCGAGGAAGAAGGGTCCGCACTGGCTCACGTAAAGGCTTGAAGGTGGCGGTGGGATGGAGTTAGGTCAGATTCCCGATCTAGGACCGTTGATACTATGTGGAGAAAAGAATGAATTGTTGTGTTTATTCCATAGGTACATGATCTCTTATATAGAGAGAAACTAGAGAGCATAAGAGGGAAAAATACGTGAATACCCTGAAAGGGTGATATGATATAAATATAATAACTCTAACAATGGTATATTGCTGGAAAATCTGGAAATAGCTAAAAATGTTAATTATTGTAAATTTACCAATTTCATATATTTTAATTTAGTAAGACAAATAGATTTTTTCTTAGCTTTATTAGGTGCCTTTACCAATATCATATTGCACACGACATGTTGATACACCTTAGAAGGTAGAGTTACTCATTTGAAAAGCTAAAAGGATGATCACTCTTCACTTGAATGCCATTCGAGTTTTTAAATCAAAGAACTACATCCATTACAAATGGAGTGACACCTATGACCTATGCGATGCTTATGTATTGCTCTTCGTCATTGCTACATAGTACCACTTTTGTTTGATCTGCTCCAAGCATCTTTAATACATGAGTTCCACCGTGTTGTCACGATAAGAAGATCGTTGTATCCAAGTAATTGGATCGTAGTTTCTTGATGGTTGTTGGACTGCCTCTTGGATGGACTAGTGTGAGGCCTTAAATGTAGATTTCGGTGTTGTTTCGACAAACCTACTGACATCTGTCAACATGTCACCAGAATCACCAATTTTTTTGGAAATGGCCATAAAATTTTATTTTCCCTGAAAATTAAGGTTTCCAAATAAATAAGATAGAAATACAAATTTATTTGCTAAAATAAATGTTTAAATGCAAGTTTTATAGTACTATTGTCATCATAATCACCGCACATTGTTGATAGAGGAAAGGGAGCCTGCTGCATAAAGCAGGCAAGCTCCTCGCTGCACTTGTCTGGTTTGTTGGATGAGAGGACGTGGTTCCATCGGATCTCCAAGAGAAAGGCATTCTCACTACTCCTTCTCTCCCTCTGTTATCTCCCTGTCACTTCCTCCCATTGTTTCCTGTGCGCTCCTCCTGCCCCACCATCCTCGCACTTCTCGCATGCCCCTCTTCTCCCCTGCGCACCCGCCTACTACTCCAGCCCCGAACTACCACCTCCCTTTCTCACGTTGCCAATTTCCCCGGCATGCCCTCCCTTCTTACATGCGCTCAATCCGCGTGCTGCGAACCTCCACATGCTGTTTTCTTCCCTTGTGGGCATTCCCCTTCTCATTTCTGCATGCCACCAACCTCGTATCCACCTTTCTCCCCCTTCATCTCTTAATTCTCTCCTCACCCCTCTGTTACGCTCCCTCCCCATCAAAGAATAGCATATTCCTTTGCCTAAGAGCTTGCAACTCCCAGCAGCAGACATCTTCGGATTGAAATGTGTGCCATCATCTAGGTCAGACCTTGATTAAGTCATCTAAGGTGCTGAGAATGCAAGACCTGTTGTGAAACTACTGGTACTGGAAGCCTAAGGGTTTGAAAACTTCTCTAGTGCCAATGGCAACTTTTCTACCCCCACGTCTGCAAGCACTTGGCTAAGATTCCATCATCCACGATAGATATATTGGTGCTCCGCAAGTCGTGAGTATTGTAGGTCCCAATTGGTATCTGGCTAATTTGTCATCATAATATGAAAAATGAGTGATCTAAACTCGAGTGAAACTACAAAATTTCCCCTCAGTGTTTATAGTTCTCTAATTTTGATGGCATTAGGGAGTCTCATTTTCCGTTCACAATAACATCTCCATGAAAATTATCCATATGCATAAATTGAAAATGAAGAAAATGGATGAAGGCATCTTCACTCTTCTCTGTGTAATTGGTTTAATCCTTTATAGAAATGTGGTCAGAGTCCTGCACAATTGGTGACATGGAGTTAATTTTTTTTTGATTAACAAAGTAATCAACCAATTTAATCCATTCATTCTGCCTGAGATTGGATCCATTCATTCAACTTGAGATTGGAAGTTTGATGTACTTTCCTATAATAAAGTTTGGGCCATCAAGTCTAAATAGTCTGATGCATTGTAGGAGTATGTTTGTTGCAGCAATTTAGACTACTCATTTCATCCAAAGTCCATGATGGGAAATAACAAATGAGATATGCGTAAAATTAACGCGAGCCACTTGTAGTATGTTCATAATTATAGTGCTTATAATAATCTTATAGCATGAAAATGTGGAGCATTTGAACGAGTCATCCTCATGTTGTGCTCCTTATATTGGAATTGAAAAAGAGAGGTAAAACCTATGTTTTTTGTAATGAACAAACCCTAGACCCCAAACCTCGCAAACAGAGTATCGATCACACGGGCGACACATGGGGACGTGGGGGAAAGGAGGATGCGTCGAGAACGTGAGTGCGATTAGGGGAGGATTAGAGGGGTTGCGCGCGGTGGGAGGGAATGGTGTAAGCGTGACCAGGGGAGGAGTTGCGCGTCGCGCTGAGGAGGGAGGGTGCAACTCTGCTTGGGGAACATGGGGAGCGAGGAGCACGAGGACCTCTATTTCAGCACATGAGGAGCGCACGGAAGAATGAGGGAGTACGATGGATAAATCAGAGGGAGGGAGAGTGTGGTGGAGAATGCCCTTGCTTTTTGTTTGGAGATCGAACAGCATTAACAACTCCTATTTAACAATTTACGGGAGAGCAGCAGGGAGCTTCCTTGCTATCACTAAGCGGGCTCCCTTTCCTCTTACAAACTTGTAGTACTACCTACTGAGTAAGATATGTTCTTAGAAGTTTAGTCATGTAGAACACATGGATAAGTTGGAATAACAAATAACACAATCTATACCGATACAAGTGTACAAATACTTACCATGTTAATACATTGAACACAATTTGCTACTTGTTAGATATCAGAATTAAGAATACTTCAATTACATATTAAAAATTATAAAATAAGTAAATATTTTAATCAGTTGCGCCCCTCTGAGATATTGCAATTTCGGTTATGCCTTCTCTTTTTGGGAATATCAGTTGTGCCATAATATGAAAAGGCTAGCCTCGAGGCGGAGTGAGACAAGGATTTTTAGCCTCAAGGTGGACGCCTTGGATGGTATTGACGAGGAGTGCTCGCAGAAGGTCGAGGCGGAGCGAGGTGTTCTGTGAGGGATTTTCTGGATTTTAAAGCATTTTTTAAAGATTTAAACAGTCTTATTAGTAGTTTTAGATGCTTATAAATATATAGTTGTCTAGGATATACATATACAAGATGAATACTTGGAATTTGAAGTTTATTCATATTCATATTGAGCATTAAACTTGTTTAATTTTTTCACGAAATTCTTAATATTGCACTTTTAAATACACAATCCATAAAGCTTAAAGAGAAGCTAGTGTTAAGAGAGGTGACATAATAAACGATGTAACATACCAACTAGAAAAAATAAGAGTAGATTCAAGACATGTGAATGTTGTCATATTTTATATATTAGTCATATAACAAGTACATCTAATCATAATTTTTTATACATAACAATATTTTCAGCAAAAAATATGTTATCTTTGATACTTTAATGGCAATTAGAGCCAATGATTCTATTTTTGATTGGGTAGAAATTTAGTAGATTGATTTATGAAATTTACATAATCCTTTCTTTCACGTTCTTATCTTCATATTTTCATCATATATTACAATGCTATATATTATATCTCAATAGATAATTTCATCAGTAAATATATTTATTATACTTTTTGTAAGTATTTTCCTATACAAACTGAGGTTTACGCTACGACCGCCTCGAGGCTATGCCTCGCCTCCAGGGAAATTGCCTCGTTCCGTCTTTTTCAAACCTTGATTGTGTCCCGACTTCTTGCTATTCTATCACTTGTGCCCCTCAGGTTAGTTGCCATCCATTCCCAGCGCAAACATACGCTAACTTTAGGGACATAACGAGAATTAAATAAAAAAAATAGCTGAAAAGGTCATTTTCTCATCATATTCTTCATCCTTCCCCATCTTTTTCCTCTTCCTCCCCTTTTCTTCCTCCTCCCCAGCCTTCTGCTCCTCCACCACCTCCTCCCCCCGACCCCAACTCCTCCCTCCGCCCTGAGATCCTCCCCCCTCCCTCGCACCACCTCCTCTGCTTCGAGCTTCCCCCCACCCCCCCACCCCCACCCCCACCCCCTGTCGCCCCCACCCCTGCCCTTGCGCCTCCCCCTCTACCCTCTGCCCCGAGGTCCTCCTCCCGTGCCTCCCCCTCCGCCCTCCTTCGCCCCACGCCTCCTTCCCACCCCAGCTCCCCCATGCCCTCGCGCCTCCCCCTCCGCCCTGAGGTCCTCTCCCTCCACCCTCCTCCCCGCACCTCCCTCCCACCCCTAGATCCCCCTGCTCTCGCGCCTCCCCCTCTGCCCTCCTCCGCCCCAGGGTCCTCCCCCTGCCCCCTCCTATTCGCTCTCTTTCGCCATGCACCTCCCTCCTACCCCATCTCCCCTGCCCTCGTGCCTCCCCCTCCACTCTCCTCCACCAAGAGTAAGGTTCAAAATCTCGATTTCGATTTCGTTTCGGTCACCTCCAATACCGAAATTTCGATAATTTCGATGGAAAAGTCGGAAATGGCTCAAAAACCAATTGTTTTTCAATTTTTTTTGTAAATTTTTATATTTTTCGAGTTATTAGAACAATAAATAACATATTAATACACAATTATTTCACACATATTGCTCATCTATACCCCTTATATTATACATATCGGTCATATCGACCATATCGGTCATATTGTAGAATATGTTAGATATTGCAATGGAGTTAATCTAAGTATTTCAAACAATGAAACAATATATAAACACTTATAGGCTTACAGCATACATATCAATCATCTTATAATCTATGACTGACGGTATGCCACACACCGTATTGAACATATCGTTGTTAAACAGAGTAATAGTCTTACAAGTTACAACAAGTGAAAATACATATATTTCATGTAGAGTAATAAGAACATGCACATTAATGATCAATGCAATAAAAGATTAAAATATATTACCTGGTGATATGTTTGGTTAAGAACCAAGAGTTCCGCGGTGGATCTGAATCGCCCCCCTTCCTTGTTGTCTCTCATAGCGCATCGCAGATTCAATGAACTCGCAGTAGTTCTCCCATGTCATGTACGAGTACATGGCATTGTAATCCATCACATACTGCCTTTATTGGTGGTCATCGATGCCTATAAGTATCTCGAGATGAGGATAAGCATCACTAGATCCGGTATCACGAGTGGCACGACGAGGCTGCGAACTACTGGCCTGAGATCCTCGGGACGACGATGATGGAGTAGGAGATCTCTGCGGAGGAGGAGGAACTGATGTGTACTCAGGGAAGAAACCATAACTGTCACCCCCAAAGATGCTGCTCTGGCTCTGCTCAGGTTGGCTACCTTGGTAATTCTCACCGTTGTAGCTACTGTATCCCCCATACCTACTGTAATCATTAAAGAGGCATACAATGCGACCGATTATGAATTTGCTAATTAATTTATGTTTTAATTTTCGGATTTATTATATTTTTAAATTTTCTAGCACCTAATACACACAAAATCATAAATACTTGGTGTTTGAAATTGAAAGAATACTCTTAATATTCTGTTTTTCAGAAAAACACCTTAGATCTATACATTATGGTCTTAGATCTAGCAATTAGAGGACCATTTTCAGGAAAGACTACCTAAGCGACACAAAATATGTAAAAAAACAAGGGTTTTTATCAGTTTTGCCCCTCTGAGATATTCCAATATCATTAAATCCCCTATCTTTTTGGTAATATCAGTTGTGCCCCTGACTTCTTGTCGTTATATCACTTGTACCCCTCGGATTAGTTTCCGTCCTTACCAAACGCAAACGGACGTTAACTTTGGGGACACATCAGGAATTAAATGAAAATAAATGAATTGAAAAGTCCACGTACTGTTCATCTTCCTCCTCCATACATGCATACATACATGTATACATGCATGCATGCATACATACATGTATACATGCATACATACATGTATACATGCATACATGTATACATTTAGGCGACGACGAGGCACATACACGCATACATACATGCATGCGTGCATGCGTCCATGCATGCATACAGGCATGCGTGCATGCGTGCATCCACGCACGCACGCATGCATGTATGCATGCATACGTGCATGCATGCATGCACGCACACACACTCGTACACACACACACACGTACATGCAACACACGTACATGCATACATATACGCATACACACATTAATTAATAGTGGATTGATCGTAACATATAATTTGGTGATAGCTTATATATATACCCATACATATACACATGTACACATTTATATACGCTCATGCACACGCCCACAAATATAGTGAATTGATCTTACATTGAAATATAAGTTATACGTACACATATTTACAATTAGACATACATACATATGTGTATGTAGTAGGTACACATTATATATACTCACACACAATATATTTATTTTTATATATGACGTTTTGCTTTTCTCTGGCAAACGCCTTCGAGCGTTTTGCGACCCCTAGCACCTTGGAGCGCCCCATGCCTTTAACACTGGTTACTTGTGTGGAATGTAATTTTTTTGATGGTAACTAGGTTGATGGGTTTTGTAAATATATTTGTATTACGAAGTTGTGTAGAATTACTTGTTATTTTTTCAAGCCTATCATTGGCCTTATTTTGTCTTGTATTTATTCTAAGACTAGTACGACAAACATTTGCTCCTCAATTATGCTTCAAATGAATGGAGATTTGTATTCCAATATAATTATATTAGTTTTAGTACAATTTTTCGGTTAATTTACTGATGTTTTTGGCTTCAAAAAAATTTACTTATGTTTTGGAAAAAATGAGGTCTATGCTTCGACCGCCTTGAGACTACGCCTCGCCTCGATTCCAAAGAAACTGCCTCATTCCACACTTTATTTTTTTTAAAACCTTGTTTGTATGGAGACTTGCAAGAGGAGATTTAATGCCGCAACCACCTGTGTTTGGTGATGAGAGGGAGTTTCTGAAGAAATGCATAATTTGTAAGGTGATTTATGACCTTGCACAATTTCCATGAGATGACTAAACACAGTGGAGTAGATTTCCATTAGACATGAGATATGATACAAAATGGCTTTATTTGTGCTCCCCACATCATTTCAGGTGAACAAACATC
Source organism: Ottelia alismoides (assembly GCA_037367405.1). Classification (NCBI taxonomy): domain Eukaryota; kingdom Viridiplantae; phylum Streptophyta; class Magnoliopsida; order Alismatales; family Hydrocharitaceae; genus Ottelia; species Ottelia alismoides. The sequence continues at coordinate 841,813 of JAZKJV010002906.1, read as the reverse complement.
GGATGTGTTCACTAAGGCCCTAGTTAGAGGGCCGTTCCAGAGGTATTGTTCCAAGCTGAGCATGATTGACTTCTATCTTGTTGTTGCTTATTTATCTATACTATCTCTCTAAGAAGCTCGAAAGCCTCAAAACAAATCGAAATCCGACATTTAAGGCCTTTATCCAAGTTCTAAATATTGCATATGCTTTTAACTCAAAAAAGGATATCCACTTCTACATTTGCATATGAATATTAGTACATATACATATAAATAAACAAAACACATGTATAAATAAAAATATAGACACACATGTATACATAGTCATGCACACACACCTACGTAGGCACGTATACATGTGTACGAATATCTACACATGCAGGCACACACATGTGAATACACAAACACGCACACATATTTGATAAATATACACACATGCATACGCACATACACGCATACATGCATGCATGCGTGCTTGCGTCCATGCATGCATACATGCGTGCATCCACGCACACATGCATGCATGTATGCGTGCATACGTGCATGCATGCATGCACGCACGCACACACACACACACTCGTACACACACACGTACATGCAACACACGTACATGCATACATATACGCATACACACATTAATTAATAGTGGATTGATCGTAACATATAATTTGGTGATAGCTTATATATATACCCATACACAAGCCCTAAATGTCGGTTTCGGTCACCATTTCGGTGACCGACCTAAACGGAATTTCGGTCGAATTTCGATCAAAATTTCGATCATTTCGGTCATTTTTTTGTACTAGGGCTCCATATTTCAGTCATTTCAGCCATTTCGGTCGAATTTTGATTTCGACTGAATATCGATATTAGACAGAAATTCGACTGAATTTCGCTGAAATTTGAGGCCATGCCCATACATATACACATGTACATGTACACATTTATATACGCTCATGTACACGCCCACAAATATATTGGATTGATCTTAGATTGAAATATAAGTTATACATACACATAATTACAATTAGACATACATACATATGTGTGTATGTAGTATGTACACATATCATATATACTCACACACAATATATTTATTTTTATATATAGACGTTTTGCTTTTCTCTGGCAAACGCCCTCGAGCGTTTTGCAACCCCTAGCACCTTGGAGCGCCCCATGCCTTTAACACCACTGGTTACTTGTGTGGAATGTAATTTTTTTGATGGTAACTAAGTTGATGGGTTTGTAAATATATTGGAATTATGAAGTTGTGTAGAATTACTTGTTATTTTTCAAGCCTATCATTGGCCTTATTTTTTCTTGTATTTATTCTAAGACTAGTACAACAAACATTTGCTCCTCAATTATGCTTTTGATTGGAGATTTGTATTCCAATATAAGTTTATTAGTTTTAGTACAATATTTTTGGTTAATTTACTTATGTTTTGGCTTAAAAAAATTTACTTATGTTTTGAAAAAATGAGGTCTAGCTTCGACCGCCTTGAGACTACGCCTCGCCTCGATTCCATAGAAACTGCTTCATTCCACATTTTGTTTTTTTTAAAACCTTGCTTGTATGGGGACTTGCAAGAGGAGATTTAATGCCGCAACCACCTGTGTTTGGTGATGAGAGGGAGTTTCTGAAGAAATGCATAATTTGTAAGGTGATTTATGACCTTGCACAATTTCCATGAGATGACTAAACACAGTGAAGTAGATTTCCATTAGACATGAGATGTGATACAAAATGGCTTTATTTGTGCTCCCCACATCATCTCAGGTGAACAAACATCGGATGTGTTCACTAAGGCCCTAGTTAGAGGGTCATTCCAGAGGTATTGTTCCAAGCTGAGCATGATTGACTTCTATCTTGTTGTTGCTTATTTATCTATACTATCTCTCTAAGAAGCTCGAAAGCCTCAAAACCCAAAAGCACCATCGACTCTCTCTCTAAAAGGGGGTTCCGTAGCTTACTATTGCTCACGAAAACATTCGGCTAATACTTCACAAATATTCATCCATGTATCTCCTCCAGAGTTCTGTGGTTGTTAGTTCTGGCTTAGCTTAACCGGTACACACATTGAGCGAGGTTGTCTGGAATAGGAAACTGCCTTGGTGCTACTCTTTATTTGATGTTGGTTGGCTTGATGTGGCTCTCGAGGTCGGAATTCTCGGTTAGCGATTATGTAGTTTTTAAGGTTGCTCCTAGGAAAACTCATGGCTAATGCATTTGAGTTGTTGATAGGATACTTAATATTCAGGGTGTCAAAGAGTTTCATAAAACGTTCTTGGTGGAAATAATGGGAGTGAAAGATCCCACTGAATCGGATTTGATCCATGAATCTAAGAAATAGTGGGAATTTCACCTCAATTCTGGAAATTATATTCTATTCCATTATGGAAAATTGTATCTTTAATAATTATTAAAAAAATTAATAATAAATATTTTATACATTAATTATATTTTGATCTATTATACACACAAAATACATACAAAAAGAAATTAAAATCACTCTTTCTTGAGCCGTATGAGGAGAAAACCTTTCTTGAGCCGTATGAGGAGAAAACCATCATAGCCGCACTTGAAAGCCAAGTACTTTATATTGTCGACTCCTGTATTTCTGGTTTCTCAGTTGAGCCCATCGTCCCTCTTGCCGGAGCATCGACAATCATCCCATCCACATCATCATGGTCCACTTCCTTGAAGACCTAGTCATCAACATTGTGGTGCTCACTGGCCATTTAATTATATCAACAACAACACACTACCACCCATCTTACCACTATGAAGGCTGGCATAAAGTAGGCTCAAAAAGTGATCTTCCATCATGTGCCATTGACGCCGAAGTGGCTCATAGATCATCTGAAATCCGCTAAGGAACATGCTGTCCCTCCACTCTGCAGACCACCTTCCTCATTGATGTTGCTACACCATTGCGACCCGGATCATACTTCCGTATGTCAGTAAAACTATAGCCCACCAACATCTAAATACCCCTCATAATCACTGCCTCCTCCATTCATAAGCTTTGTTGTAGTAATGAACCACTGGAAAGACATGCCACATCTTCCCAATCGTGACCTGAAGGCTACTTCCATAATTGGCAACTCCCCTGCTGCTATCTTCCATGTTACTAAATTGTAAACCATGTACCTTACTAGACAGCAATTATCAATCAAGCCAGCAAGCACCCTTCTCTCATTTCTCATTGGTAATTAACCTACTTTAGATGTTCTTTATCACGGCAGTGGAACGCATGATGAGATTCCTACAGGCTCTCATGCGCAACCCATGGAATCAAAATGGAAATAAATCTGCCTTGAACCTCTTGCCACTCGTTGCATGCTCTCCACCCCGTTTACCCCTCTGCTCACCACTTCCACCTTCTTGCTGACTCTCCTATTTCCCCTCTCTCCAGGCACTTTCCCGTCTCTTCTGTTCATACTTCCTTTCTCCATGTCAAAATGGACTTAATATGAAGTACCATCCTGATCTTCTAAATGTACAGAAATAGAAAAGAAAACACCAGATTTGCCCAATCATTTTTGGAGTAGGCCATAAACTCGAAAGATATATCCCAACAAAAGACAATTAATAAGAGAAGTCCTGAAATTGAAAAGGTGGGGAATTTTCAAGAGGTCCCTTGAATCCACTTTTTTAAAGTATTTGCATTTTATATTTACTAAGGGACTTGATGATCCTGCAGCCCTGAAGATTGGTGTAGTTGAGATGGAGATGAGAGTAGACAGAAGAAGATTCGCTGCAAAGCATTAAACTCCTTTATATAGGAGGGGCGGACTTACTACAAAAAGTAATATTAAATCAACATCATATTCTAATCAAGCATTGGCTATAAGCAAACCTGCTATTCGATCAAACTAACCAGTTCCAATATCCAAAATTAGAGATCCGTAGTGGACTCCACCCGTTTACTTTTCAAAAAAAAAGAGAGATCCGTAGTGGATTGTGTCAATTCTCCACATCGAAAGACTCATCTCTTGTTGAGTTGGATGATCATTGAGCGCCAGCCTCGAAAATGCTTGGATGTTATTGTATCCATGAACTATAGAAGGCTGTATCGACGATATATCGGTTTCGACAGGGAAGGAATATCGAAATCACCCAATATATCCTTTTACAGGGATATCGGCGATATATTGTCGATATATCGGCTCATATCGGTCAAAAATGACTGGATTTAGTATAAAAAATCTTGGATATCGATCGATATTGCCGATATCTCTATATATCAATGCTATTATTCTGCAAGATTTGATTCCACTACTTATCTAGCTACACCCAGTATTAAAACACATATCTAGCTACACTTAGTATTAATACACACAATGGTTTATTGGTTTATATATATCGCAGCGAGACCCTTGTACTGGTAGGGTATAGTGCGACAGGAGGATGTATACAATGGTTCTTCAACTTGGAGTATGTTTGCAAGTTATTTCATGTTGTAAGACTTGAATAAAATCCATTTCCAATATCTATAAGTCAATTCTTCAAAAAAATATTTATAAGTCAAGAATCAACATTAATATCGATTTATTCGAAATGATCGATATATGCGATATAAGCTTCATAGATGACCGATATGTATGATCTAAGAGTATATTTGTAAGTTATTTAGTGATCTAAGAACTTGGATGAACTCCATTTTCAATATATAGAGGTCAACAACTAACAGTACCGACGATATGTTCGATATAAGCAGTCTTCACAAATGATCTATATGTGTCATCTAAGTGTATATTTGTAAGTTATTTAATGTTATAAGAACTTGAATGGAATCCCTTTCTAATATCTATAGGTCAGGAATAAACATTAACAACGATATATTCGATATGACCGATATGTGCGATATATGGGCTATAAATGACCGATATGTGTGACATAAGTGTGTATTTGCAAGTTATTTGTTGTTCTGATATCTTGGATGATCTTAATTTCTGAAAAAACGACAAAAATAGCTTTTTTAAGCCATTTCCGACATTTCCACCGATATCGGCGATATATCCCGATATATCCATTTTCCGGTGGACCGAAATGATATCGATACGGCCTTCCTTGCCATTAACCATGATCGTAAAATAGATGTAGAGCATGCAGCAATTACAATGTTGGTTTCAAAGCCATCGGCCCATCGTCAAATTGTTGTTGAGTTACATGCACTAGATGAACAGGTGTGGTGCATGCAACAATAGATTGGTGGAGTTTAAGGTGGCCCTGGATCATAATGGACAAAATATCATGGAGATTGGAAGTCCTGGAACTAGGCATATAACTATAGGAATAAAGGTTGCATCCTTTGGGTAAGTAAAGTGACACCGTCATTGATGTTGGAGTGAAATGACTTGAGGTATTGTAGAGTGGATACAAGTGGTTGGGTGGGCCCAGGTTGGTAGTGTGAGCAAGCATTGAAGATAGGTGTTTGAAGACAAGCATCCACTACATGGGTAGATGGTATCTTGGTGGTATTAGAGATGATGTCGAGGTAGCTGGTGATGGTATTTGCAAAATCGCTTCCAATGCAGTCAAATATGTCATAGAAGACGCGGTTTGGCATGACCGCATTGGAGGATTCATGGCCATTCATGACACTGCAGACTATTAAAGTTAGTTCTTTCATTTTTCCTGTCATTGAGTTCACGTTTTATGGCATCCAAAAGTTTCATGATGTCTTCATAATTCTCTTATCAAATGCCGCAGAGCTTGTGCCCATACGATGATGAGGTGCTTTCTTGTTTCTTCCTTTTAATCATCTGCATGAACTACTATGTAGAATGATCAAGTCGTGAGAATGATTCGATAATAATGCTTTGATAACAAATGATGCATTAGAGAATTTAGAGGTTGGGAGAAGAACAGGTGATCATGGGTCAGATCTCGTTGAAAATAAAAGGGATACACGAGTCGAACTCTATTTTTCAGTTGCTTGTGACTTGTTTCCTTTTACGAAAGCATACTAATTCCATTACATATAGGAGGTAATATGCTTTTACATTACATATAGGGATTGCATCGGACCTGAATCTTCTCATATACATCCTCAATGACACAAATTGTGGAATCTCCCGTTAAATTGTTGGTGAAGGTAGTCATTGCAACTTTTCTTGTCCACAGGCTTTGCTGGGGACATGATTAAGATAAATTAAATATACGGTCGATCTCTTTTTATTAAGATGAAATAAATGCATGGTAGATCACTTTTGACACTTTATTTTCCATAAATTTGTGTTCCTACAATCGGTGAATTGGTGAATTGCCTGTTGCACTAGATTTTCTGGTTTAAATTTATTGTTCGGTTTCAAATTTGTATTCAGTCTGGTTTTTAGTTACGAAATTGTAATTGTGCAGGTGACATGTTCACCGAAGAGCAGAATGAGCTTGTTGAGTCGGCCGCAGAGATGCTCTATGGCCTAATTCATGTTCGATACATATTGACCTCAAAAGGGATGTCTGCCATGGTCAGTATTTAAAATTATTCAAACTATTCATATCTCATCAAAATATAGGGGGATCATGTTGAGATATCATTTCTCGTGGATTATATGGAAGTCATTGCCTGGTCAATGCCAGTCAATTATTAATTGATTCCTTAAAGGGATGACTTGGTAATGGCTCAAGCCATTTGGTTGATGGTTGGAACATGATATAAGCATCTGCACTTTTTCCGATGGCTCAAGCCATTATTGGCATGTGCTGGATGCAGAGATTGCAAAAAAATGCGATGGTGGTTGTGATGTGGTTGTGGTCACCATGACACTCTGCATACCAGTTATGATGGTTCTATTAAAGTCCATGCTGACTAAGTTATTAAGCTTTCTTTTGATTACCATGTGTTTTATACTAGGTTTGTGTTCTCATCCTTTTATTGTTATTACTTTAACAAGATTGACCAATGTCTCGTTCTTTCCCATCACCTCAATCAAGTAGAGCATATATATCTAACATGCATATAATGCTAGTTCACTTGATCCGAGGTTTATGTCATGATATGCTATCCTTTTTGGTAGCGATCTAGTTACTTGGAGGAGTAAGAATTGGATTATGGGGCGCTAGATCCATTTAAAAGAAAGAAAGAAGTACTACTTATATTTCTGCACCAAGTTGATTTTCGTTACTTTATGCTGCATTATTGATTTAAATATTATGTTGTTTAATTCTTAAAAAAAACTACTCTATATTTGAATTCTCACAATTTTCTTTGCAGCTGGACAAGTTCCAAAGTTACGATTTTGGGAGATGCCCAAGAGTTTACTGTGGTGGGCAGCCCTGTTTGCCTGCTGGGCAATCTGACATTCCTCGGTCTAGTCCTGTTAAAATCTACTGTCCAAGATGTGAAGATCTTTACTATCCAAGATCGAAATACCAAGGCAGTATCCTTTCCATGTTTGTTGATTTGCAATGTATTTACATATAGATAGTTAGGCACCATATGGGATCTCCATAATGCAAAGTGATTCCGTGGAATTATATTCTGGCTTTTGGTGTTGAATGTAGCACAATTTTTCTGTTACTAATCAGTAAGTCTGCGTCATCCTTGTTCCATCGCAATCATACTAAATGGAAAAGGATTCGTTGGAATCACTTTACATTGATCTAATGAAATTTGTTGTCTCATGACCTTAATATAATTAGCAGCTATTGATCTATCTATAGTTTTTTGTCATTGCAAACTCAACCGTATCCATCTATTTTTTTAGCTGCAATCTACTCGAATCATTGTAATATTTTTGCCTTGCAATCAGTTTGAATCGTTTCCTTGATAATTGGCAAACAGATATTGATGGTGCATATTTTGGCACCACATTCCCGCATCTGTTTCTGATGACCTATGGACACCTGAAGCCACAGAAGCCATCTCAGAGCTATGTACCCCGTATATTTGGCTTCAAGGTTCACAAACCGTGATCATTCGGGATTCATGCTGTGGTTGAGTTCCAATCTCTCTGCATACCCTGTAATGAGGGCAAAACTTGGCTGGATTTTTACGATCATCATGCCGCTGCTAATGAACGCAGAGCCTTGTTTGCACACCTCAGTATTCGATTTGTGGCAGAAGGTTTGTACTGCAGACTTATCGTCTGAATGGAATGCTGCAGCTATTACACTGCTGGAGGTTTGTATATGATTTCCTTTTTGGGGGCCTATAACTACAGACATCTATGCTCACGTAATTTGATTTCTGAACTCTTATTTGTATTCCGGTATGCGGATCATCCGTTGTTGATTGTTTCTTGGCATTTTTTAGTTTTAAATACTTTAACCTGTTTGTAGTATCTTGTTCGGGAGCATTTTACTACGATAGGTTGATCTGCGTAGGTTTGGCCCGGGTGCTAATGCTCTGGTTGATGCGTCTTTGATGCTGTTATTGCTCTGCTTGGCACGAAAGGAAAAAAAAACGCCTCTTTCTTTGTGGTAGTGATCATTTTTATATTTATATGAAAATTAAACGACCGTCTGAACTGTTTGTCATAGTTCAAGACCTCGTACAGTCGTGTTTTGTAAACTGCAGGTTGATATTTTGATTATGCATTATCCTCAACAACTGAAATAATTAGTTGTTCGATCACAAAAACTAGAGTTTTTGACTGTTGTCACTTTAGGGCCGGGATCGCTTATATGTGCTCCCTAAGGGCATGTTTGGTTGCAGGGTTGAGCAGGGTTGGGTTGGGCAGGGGTACCCCTCTAAATAGTAAACTGTGAGGAGGATTAAGCTGTTTGGTTGGAGGGGTAACCCGGGTTGGGCCAACCCAACCCTGCCCAACCCTGCAACCAAACATGCCCTAAAAAAGGTTCACCAGGGGCTGCGAGTGGTGATAATATCGTTGTCTAATTGATCAATAATATAACCTTTATGGTGAGGCAAGTCCTTGGGTTGATGTAGATCATATCTGAATTTTCATGATGAAGTGTTCATCCAAATGAACGGAGATTGAGTTACCCAACATTTTGTGGGAAATTTACTAATAAATCAACCAACGAATCAAACATTCGTTATAATGCGCATTCTGTCCCCTATATCAAATGTGATTAATATCGCAAAGATAACATACTGAAAATGAAATTAACTATAATTGGACATTATCATTAATTAACTATTTATGGTTTTCACCCCTTTTATATAGTTTATATAAATCCATCTCTTGGTGGGCTTATGGGATTTAGTTGAATAAAGCCAATGAGACGACCCAGTTCTTTTTATATAGTTTTTCTTATTTTTGGGTCGCATTTCCCTTGCAACATGGAAATCAAGTCTTAGGAAATTTATTTGGATGGTTCTACTAACTAATGAATCCAATTCGTTAGCACATAATAATATGTAAATTCAATTTACATTTTTTTAACATAGAATGTGAATTCAATTCACATCAACATTAATTACTTAAGTGAATCATATTTGCATAAACAAAAAATTAAATGAGTCATTCATATTTAATTATCTGGGATCTATACCCATATCAATTAATTGTCAATAATGTATTCACATATTTCCATATAAATTTATCAATGATAATAATAATTATTATCTTCATATTTAATATCTCAACGTATAATTCCTAATCCAATTATGATTTGTGTGCATCATTCATGGATACTTGGAGATAATGATATGGAAACTATGTAGATCACATATAGTGATTTGATAATCCAAAAGACTAGGTTGCCTACCATCCATGTATAGAGGCTCCTAACCCACTTAATGGTCTGTTGGTACTGCAGTGTGCCTACAACTTAAAAGACCATGTTTCAAATCTTGGGTTAGACACTGTGCGTGTTTCCCCTTGTTGTTTTAAAAAAAGTCATCATAGTTTAAATCATTTTGGGCTTTGTCGAATATTCTTTTAATCGTTTCTCTATTTAACTCCAAATAATTTTGGATCAATTTCCAACTCTTTCGATCTAGAGTATAGTTCTATGAATTGAAATTTAATTCAGTTAATCTCATTCATTTAGCTTTAAAAAGGGAATCACTGAAATCCACCCGATTTCATCATCCCATCAGAATGGAAGTGTTATGGTGTATAATCTATTATAGGAATGAGTATGAGCTGAGCTAGGCCCAAGCCCGTTCAAGAAAATGGGTCCTGAGCTATGTCCAAGCTAGCGTAATTTTGTTTTGGTTGGCCCAATTCTTATGGGTCGGGCCAGCCCGCAGTCAGGGTTATGGGGGGAGGGGGCCTACAGCCTGCGGGTTCTACACTTCCAATTCCCAGGCAATTACTTTCACACCCACCGTTCCTCTTTTCATTTGATTCAAAACACCGCCGGGTCCAGTACACGAACTCTAGCAGTTCCTGAAGAAGCTTCAAGAACCTGATCGCAAGTACCATGAACATGCAACACTCAATTCAACACCAGTCCATAGTTCCTCCTGGAGCGTCAATCATCTGAAGTATCTTCCATGATTGTGACTCAAATCATATCTTCAACCATCTCCGTGCGTAGCACAACCATCAAATACAACCTACACATCGGGCACCCTCTACCATCAGTCTCCGGCCTTGCAAGGATCTGTGAGAAAGAACAACAACCATCGGCATCACGCATTGTCGAGTCCAAATCCTACCACTACAACCACGAAGAACAACCAAATATCCTAGAGTCTCCCACCACCGTCACCACACTTTCGTTGCTCAAGAATATCCGCGCAAGCCCGAGCACCACATCAAGGAACTCATCTGGAGCATCTGAGTCTCATCCATCGTCACCAATGAGTTGCAAGAACAATAGAACCACCGTTCTTCTAGGAGCATCTCCCCTTCGTACGAGAAACATCCCTAACTTGACCGTCTTCGCCATTCTTCGCACGAGTACCTTCATCCACAGCTGCCAATCTACCATCAATTATCACCATCATTTTCGATCCCTAATTGTACAAGATCATCATAACACCACCTAGAACCCCCAAGAACAAGGAAGAACATGCCTAGAGGGGCACCATGTGTGCGCGACTCACACCCTAAATCCCCCAGTCAATTCTTGGGCCGACCGCATGCCTACTCATGCTAGGTTAGCGGGCCAAGAAATAGAAATGTGGTTGGGCCGAGCTCATGAGCTATGCAGGCTGCGCTGAACTAAGCCCGACCCCCAAAAAATTTGAGCCTAATCGGTTCCCGAGCTCGGCCCATGCTTACTTTTGGCTTGGGTCAGGCTGGGCTAAGCAGGATGGGACTCGAGTTGGATCGGGCCGACGCTGCTCAATGCATATACTGATCTATTATGATCATATCATCCCAGAGTATTCCCAATATTCAAGCACCATATATACACGAATACTTTGATTAAACCAAAATTCAAACTCATGTTTGGCTGTGTTCTTTACGTGTTTACCAATAGATTTCTCAATTGATTATTACGAGACAATATCAATCATATGGTTTCAAAAAACACATATTAATATAATTGTATTCTTATCTTATTTCATAAACAAGACAACAATGCATGGAATTTGTGGTAACCCTAATGTCTCATGTATGAGTTCCTTCTCCTGGTTCAGAAAGTATGAATATGTATGATTCGTTTTAGAGATCACACATCTCATATATCCTTATATGCACACCAGCTCGTCGGTATATATACCTTTCAGGTCGTCAACCTATATGATTGTCAAATGTATATACTTGATATATAGATGTATATCTATCAACGATCAAATGATGTAGCCTGATCACTGACATCATATGATACATGTTTTTAATATCTCGATATCGTCAGGTCAAAACTTTGCCTTAAAGTCAATACTTAGACTTTTGGTCGACATTTGATCTTTAGTAAATGTTTGACTTTGGTTCATATTTTGACTTTTAGTCAACACTTAAACTCACATCAAGAATCAGTCAGTTGTCAGTCTTTGAAGAAAGATTGCCTCTCTTTCTCAGAGTAAAGATCCTCTATTAATAATCACTTAATGATGTTGTCTCTTTAATCTAAATCTTTGAATCTACAATAATGTATCGACCTCTATGCTCTAACTCTTTGGAACAACAATTGCTCTTTGGAACAACAGTTGTATGATACTAAGATGACCATGGTACATAACCCTAATTGTACAGAAGGACTTTATTAATGCAAAACTTTATTATGTATTATTCTTAAGATAATGGGATGGTATAATTCACAGTAATGCAAAACAACCGTATTGTCCTACTTCGTGCTACTCTTAGCTCACAGTACGACCATTCAACAAGAAAAATAGCCAGTATGGGATTTTTATATCCTTCTCGCATTGTAATATCCCAAATCAGAATACCCATAGATTTGGAGATCTCTATTTCATAGACTAAGACATCTATGGAGTCTCTTTTAGGTACCTTAATGTAAGACTTCAAGATTGTAATCTCTACAATCTTAGATCCTTGATAACGTTTATTATTGTAGTCAAATGTTGTCTTCATAGTAGGATTGGTAATGGTTTACTACTATCACAACATGGAAGATATCTAGTCTTATATACATCATGGCATACATCATACTTCATATAGATGATGCGTAAGGGCATCCGACCATAACCTTGAAGGTCTCATAGTAATCGATGCCTTCTCTTTTTGTGTAGCCCTTTGACTACGAGTCATAACTAGAAGGTCTCTATCTTTCCATTGGGTCTCTGATCCTCTCTTTCTCTCGGATATCCATTTACACCTAATGAATTTAACACCTTTAAGCAGATCTTTGAGGTTCCATATGCTAGTCTTATGCATGGAGTCTACTGATGATTACATATTATGCTGGTATAATACCATACAAATTACATGATGAATCCCATTAATATCTGACACATACACCTCAATACCACTTAATACAGATATTATTTATTCTACAAGTACAATGGGAAAACCACCTCTAAAAAGCACAATTAATTAATACCACATTCCAATCATTCAATTAATCATTAAATACTTTTATGTATCCAAACAAAAATTGCATGGTCATTAAATAAAACATCACTTTTAAACCACACACATTTATCCATCCAATTTGATTTACACATTCCCTTTAACATTTTATCTTGGAAAGAAAAGAGGAGGATATGTTGTGAAAATTTTCCAATCCATGCATCTCATAAATGGCCTCTCCCTTCCCCATGCATGGAGCCCCTAACACACACCCCTTCCCACATAATATACAATGCATGAATGCCCTCTTTATTTCTCTTGATCATGCATTATTTATTCCCCATGCATATGTCTCCCATGCATGAATGTATTTATTTGTTTTGTCTTTATGTGCATGAGATGAAGACCCTTCAAAGGCCAAAGGATGCATATGACATCTATAAAAGGAGGAGTCCCCCAAGGAATCAGGAGATGAAGTGATCTCTTCCCCGACGCACCCTCTCTATCCCACTCGCTGCTCTCTCTCTTGCAAGGCAGCTCTCCCTCGCACCCTCTTCCTCGCGTAGTCAGCAACTCCAACTCATGGCCTCCTCTTCCTTGACATCGCCACCAACTCCAGCCAACACGTGATCATCCCACGCATCTTCACCGCGCAACCTGCATGTGCGATCAACCAACGCACCTTCGTCGCCACTACCTCCTCGCGCACAAATCTAGCAAGCCGTGCATCCGTCTCCGCCATCGTCGTCATCGTCTTCATTCCGGATCTTAATAGAGAAGCATTTCTTTTTCTTCCTTGCGCGACTTGCATTATTACATTAGTTAGTTTTGTTTAAGTCGAATTTGAAAGAAACAACTCTCATTTTGTAAGCTCTCTTACATTTGATTTGGTTTAAGTTAGACTTGAAAGCATTTTTTTTTGTAAGATCTCTCTTTTCAAGTCTAAGTTTTCTTTAAATATATGCATTGCAAGTCTTATATCTCATTATTCTTCTTCAAACATTGCTAGTGTCATCTCATTTCCTCCTATATCTCATTATTCTTCTTCAAACATTGCAAGTGTCATCTCATTTCCTCCATCTTAATTTGTGATTCAACTCATGTTTTCTTATTTAGTTGCACTCATTCCCTCTTTCGTTTATTTCAAGTTCTAACGAATATTTTCACCGTAGATTACATTTTACCGTCAAAATCTCTTTAACATAATTTTTCTTTCATCGCACTAGATTAGAATTTTAATCAATTTGAAAGAAGAATACAAATTGTGAGTTTGCTTAGTCCCTGCGGATACGAACCTCTACTTGCACTATACATCTCATATATTTTCATCATGCTTGTAGTTGTAATCTTATTTGTTTGATTGTGGTTTTTCGTGGAACAACAACGGCGTGGCAAAACTAACTTTTTAAACCGCGTAAAATCGCATCAACATTTTGGCACCGTTGCCGGGGACTAGGCAACATTTGCAATTTTTTCTTCTTCATTTTAACTTATTTTTAATTATCTAATCCGCACATTTTTTTTGGTTTTACAGGTACTTAGGCTTCAAAAAAAATACTGGTCTTTTCATGCATTTTATTTTCGCAAATCTGTAATTTGTAATATTTTCTCCTCCCTCCTTCTCGGAAAAGCTCGCCATCAACAGGACAAAATATTACGGATTAGCGCCAGAAGTGCAGGCACTGTGAGCTTCTCTTTCTCTTAGGCATCTTAGGCTTTTAAATTTCTGCAATTGTTTGTGCTTCAAATTAAACCGAAATTTTTTTAAAAAAGACTTCTTCTTTGCATCATCTCTGTGGTCTTCTCCCTCTGATAAAGTAATACAAAGATCACCAAATCGTGCTTGATCACATTAAGAAGATAAGCTTGAAAGGTCACCGCAGTGACCCGAGCGAAAGCAGACAAAATTCTGAATGTTTGTTTGATGCACATGAATGACACAAAAATCACAAGCACATAGAATCCTTGGATAGAGACAAAAATCCCTGGTGCTACGTGGGATTGCAGAGAGAAATCATAACTCCTCGACATGTTGGGCACAGGTTCTTGTGGGAAGAACAGATCCTCGATCTGAGTATCGCACCCTGGATCCCCCAACCGGATTAGAACATCGATTTCTCACAATCTTCCAGACCCACCTCTTCATTAAGGACTCTTAAATTCTCTGATAACATTTGTTGAATCACTAAATTAAAATTGAAAAGATAACCGCTCCCACGGTAATTTTTGTGTGAGTTGGTGAATCAACAACTTGTCTGGTGTTTTGTGCTGTGTATGCTAGGTCGTAGGTCTCTGAAAAATCCGTTACAACAACCTTTAGATTAGGACCCAGTTTATAAATCAAAATCCAACCCATCTCCTTCAACTGAGAAACCTGAGAATTCACTTGACCTAGGAGACTTGGGAGAATAAAATAGACCAAACCCTATGGACCTCATCTTCCAACAACTACAACTTCTGAGGGAGGAAAACGCAACCATTCGCCGAGTCATAGCTCCTCTGAATAGGGGACCACCCATCATCACACATTATAACCCTACCGCAGAAGATGTAGTCCATTGGGATCAGATTTCGTCTGAGGTAGGAGATTTTGAGATTAAGCCAGCATCCCTCTCCCTGATTTCACAATACTACGGAAATGAGATTGAAGACCTCTTTCTTCATATCCAAGACTTCCGCTCGGCCTATGACACAATGAGCATCTATGGGGTAGATAAGGAATACATCTACATGAAGGCCTTCACATACTCACTAAAAGAAAGAGCGCTCCAATGGCTTAGGAATTACCAGACTCCTCTCACTACTTGGGATATCTTAAGGGAGGTCTTCATCAAGAAATACTTCCCAATAGGAAAAACAAACGCTCTGAGACAAGCTATATCATCATTCATCTAGAGGAACAAAGAACCCATACACGAAGCATGTGAGCGTTTTAAGGAACTTCAAAGGAAATGCCCTCATCATGCAATCCCCAAATATAAGCTAGTTCAGATATTTTATGAGGGCATAATACATCATTTAAGAGAGTGATTGATGGCTCCTGCGATGGAAACTATATCAGCCGTGATGAACATTTTGTCTGGACTTTATTTGAAAATATGGATGATAATTTGGTGAATAGTTCCTCTATTGAACAATACAGTGGGAACATGAGATCAATCAACATAATCGATCATGAGAGATCTACCAGTGACCTGTCCAAAGAAAATCATGATAAATGGGAAACCCTCTCCAAACAAATGGACCTTATGATCCAAGCCATAGGAAAATTGGCTATGAACAATCCCATCGTTCAAGAAATTGACCACACCCCATTCATTTATAATCAAGACATGACCCCTAAGACTGTGAATTGGGTACAAAGAAATCAAAGAGGGGCATATTCAAACATCCAAAATGCAGGATGGAGAGAACAATCAAATAGTGGGTGGAAATGGACAACACAACTATCATTTCCAAAATCACACCCAACCCAGACAACCGATAGCACCACCAATGACTCAACCACACACTACTGCTGTGAATTTTGATGCCTTGACTCAAGCTATACAACAACTTGCCATAGCACAACAACAAGCCACTGAAGCTCAACAACAAGCCAACTCTGAGAATGTCCGGCAATTTGCCGAGATCAGATCATACATCCCAGCCTTGTCGCCTCAACCTCTGCCCAATCCCAACATCAACAA
The DNA here is from genome assembly GCA_037367405.1 of Ottelia alismoides. NCBI lineage: Eukaryota > Viridiplantae > Streptophyta > Magnoliopsida > Alismatales > Hydrocharitaceae > Ottelia > Ottelia alismoides. The sequence goes on along the minus strand of JAZKJV010002906.1, from coordinate 825,296 downwards.
GGCTAGTTCATATGGAGTACTTCAAACTCCACTACCTACCGAATCTTTCATCTCACCACCTGGTTTTCAAAACCAAAATCAAAGATTTTTCACATCTTCTAGGACAAATCAAGGGAACACACAACAAGTACCTAGGAATCAAGTGAATTTCAAAATTCCAACCCGTCCAAACCAATCTGCTAATGCTGTCACTCTGAGAAACGGGAAAATACTTTTGCATTCACCAGACCACTGGCTTTAGAGGATCAAACAGAAATTGAGGAAGAGATTGGTGATGAAGAGAAGCTAATTGAGACAACCATGTTCCCTCCTTCCTCCCCAACCATAACCATCCCCTTTCCCGGAGCTCTTCATCGAAGAAAGACTCGATCATCCAGCATCGATCCAGAGCTAGAAAAACTGTTCTCATACATTGTCATTGAAATCTCGCTCCTAAAAGCCCTCGAACAAGTCCCAGCCTTCTCCCGCTTCTTAGAGGAAAAATGCACACCAAAGAGGAAATCAAGAGAAAAAAATAAAGAAAACCAAGAAGAAATTGAAAAGTATGTGCTTCCCCGAGTCACATCAAATGCCATTTCCCAATTCCTGCCTACCAAGAAGAAAGATCCAGGGGCACCCTTGGTTAAATGCACGATTGGTGAATTGACCTTCGAGCGTACCCTATTAAATAATGGCGCTTCAATCAATCTCCTCCCTACTACCATCCTAGAGCACTTTGACTTAAGAAAATTGAAACCTGTTTCAATGATTTTACATATGGCTGATCGTACGGTGAAGAGACCAACATGACTTCTTGAAGATGTTATAGTCACAGTACAAGAACATAAATTTCCTGTGGACTTTGTTGTTGTGGATATGGATTCCCCCAACACACTGAGTGAAACACCCATCATTTTGGGAAGACCCTTCTTAGCTACTGCTAAAGCACATTTTGATTATGAGGGGGGAAAAGTCGAATTCTCAATCAATGGTAAAATCACCCCTATTGATCTTATCATACCCAATTCTGTTGATTCTGAGACTGAAGACTGTGGTTGGGTAGAGAGATGTGCTGTTCTCAACATACAAAATGACTTTTCTCCCATCCATCTCGCCAAAGATCCTTTAGAGGTTAGTCTGAACACCTCTAGATCCACTTACAAGAACACTTCTCATGAAATTACCACATACAATCGGAATCTCGTACTGGAAACTCCACCATGTCTCTCACCGGACAAGAAATTGATGAGCTTGATAATGCCTGGGATACATTAAACTCTGAACTCACATTGACCTCAGCCATGATCATGCCCATGATGGAACCACCATTTGAGACCATTTCTTTGATAGATTCAGGAAATACTGCATCTCTGACTCCATCGACAACCATTGTTGAATTGAAACCACTACCCCAAGATCTGAAGTATGCTTTCCTGGATGATGCGCACACTCTACTAGTCATTATCAATGCCAACCTAAATCATATGCAAGAGAGCCAACCCATGGAGGTTTTGAAAAAGAATTCCCAGCCCATTGGATGGAAGACAACGGATCTAAAAGGAATTAGCCTAACATTCTGTACACATCCCATATATCTGGAAAATGATAGTAAACTCTCACGAGAAATGCAAAGACTGTTGAATCCCAATCTACGAGAGGTTGTGAAAAATGAGATCTATAAATGGGCAAGTGCGGGTATCATTTATCCTATTGCTGATAGTCCTTGGGTCAGTCCTCTTCAAGTTGTCCCCAAGAAAGCTGGATTAACAATTGTTAAAAATAAAAAAGGAGAGGACATACCCACCAGAGTAGCCACATCTTGGAGAGTCTGTGTCGATTATAGAAAACTCAACAAGGCTATCCTAAAAGATCATTTCCCGCTGCCATTCATTGACCAAATTATCGAGAAATCAGCCGGGAAAGAATTTTTCTTCTTTTTGGATGGATATTCTGGATATAACCAAGTAGCTATAGCACCAGAGGATCAAGACAAAACCACCTTCACCTATCCTTTTGGGACATGCATTTCGACGAATGCCTTTTGGATTATGTAATGCCCTAGCAACTTTTCAAAGGTGTATGATGAGAATCTTTGTGGATATGATCGTGGATTTTATGGAGGTATTTATGGATGATTTTTCATTTTTTGGAGACTCTTTCGAGGAAACACTCGGATTTTTGGATAGAGTCCTACATACATGCATTGAAGTAAACATGATATTATCCTGGGAGAAATCACACTTCATGGTGAAACAAGGGATTGTGCCAGGTCATATTATGTCAAAGAAGGGGATGGAAGTGGACCCATAAAAATAGAGACCATCACCCATTTAAGTCCACCCGTGAATATAAAAGGAGTTCGATCCTTCCTAGGTCATGTCGGTTTTTACCGCCGATTTATCAAGAATTTCTCAAAAATTGCCCACCCTCTCACCAAATTACTGGAAAAGGACCAAGACTTCACATTTACTGAGGAAGCATTCGAGTCATTCAAAAAACTAAAGAAAATCATCACTGAAGCACTCATACTACAACCCCCTGATTGGAACTGTGAATTTGAAATCATGTGTGATGCGTCTGATTATACTGTTGGGGCAATATTGAGTCAAAGGAAAGATGGGAAACCCTATGCTATCCACTATGCCAGCAATACTCTGGATGATGCTCAAAAGAACTACACTGTGACTGAGAAAGAACTATTGGCTGTGGTATTTTCATTAGAGAAATTTCGGTCTTACATCTTAGGGTCCCACATCATAATCTACACAGACTACTATGCTTTGAAATATCTCTTCACAAAGACAAATGCTAAACCTAGACTCATTAGGTGAGTATTACAACTCCAAGAATTTGATTTAGAAATTCGAGATAAAGCCGGAGCAAAGAATATCGTGGCTGACCACCTTTCGAGAATCCCTCCATCAATCACAGATACAATCCCAATTTCTGATACCTTTCCAGACGAAAGTATCATGTCTGCCTCTCAACTCCCTTGGTACGCAGACATCGTCAATTACATCGTCACTTCCACATTTCCTGATGACTGGCCAAGACATAAGAAAGACAAAACTAAAGCCCAAGCCTGATACTACCACTGGGAAGATCCTTTGCTCTTCAAAGAGGGTACTGATTTGATATGGAGACGATGTATCCCTGAATCTGAAGTCAAAGATGTCCTATCTCACTGCCACACTTCTAGGTGTGGAGGATACCATTCAGGGAAGCGCACAACTGCTAAGGTCTTACAATGTGGTTTTTATTGGCCTACACTCTTTAAGGATGTCCATCATTTTGCTCAATCTTGTCCTGCCTGTCTGACTAATGGAACAATGACCCGACGCAACATGATGCCCCTCTAACCCATACATATAATCGAAATCTTTGATACTTGGGGAATAGACTTCATGGGTACCATCTCACAAGGCTATCAACACATTCTGCTCGCTGTTGACTATGTGTCCCATTGGGTTGAAGCCATTCCCACTCGCGTTGCTGATAGCGCCACTATTGTCAAATTCCTGACCAACCTTTTCTCTCGATTTGGATTACCTAAAGTGGTCATTAGTGATGGTGGCACCCACTTTCTGAATGCTTCAATAAAGAATTTACTTAAGAAGAATGGAGTCGAACACCATGTCTCAACCGCCTATCGCCTACAGTCAAATGGAATGGCTGAGCTGTCAAACCGAGAAATCAAGACCATACTCCAGAAAATTATCCGCTCTGATCGTAAAGACTGCTCTCAACACTTACCTTCTGCTCTCTGGGCCTACCGTACAACCTTTCGCACACCCTTAAGAATGAGCCCATACCGATCGGTCTATGGAAAGCCTTGTCATTTACCCGTTGAGATTCACCATAAATCACTCTGGGCGATCAAGAAATGTCATTTGGATTATGATGAGGCTAGAAAAAGAAGAATATTGGATTTATCTGAATTAGAGGAATTAAGATCACAAGCCTATGACAACAACTTGTTGTACAAAGAGAAAATCAAAATATGGCATGATGCGAATATTTCGAGGAAAACATTTCAGGAATATCAAAAAAGTATGGCTTTTCGATGCAAAATTGAAATTATTTCCAAGAAAGCAGAGATTAAAATGGAAAGGACCATACATCGTAACCCAAGTTTTTGATAATGGCTCAATAGAAATCTATGACCCACACACCAAAGCCACTTTCAGAGTCAATGGTCAAAGATTAAACCCCGTTGTTGAACCTTCTGGTCCCATGTCTGTTTGTGCAACATACCTTCTACAGGAACAATAAGCAGTACACATCGCCGAGCTGAGGCGTTAAATCATGCACTCTCGTGAGCCTCTCCTCACATGTATCTTTTCTTCTTATTTCTCGCATGTTTATTTTTACTACATTGCATTAGATAAGTATGGGGTACACCTCTTTACTAAAAAAATCCACAAAACACAAAAATACGTTTTCACATCACTCGCCCAAATCTATTGGTCCTCTAAGTCACGCGGACATGGTTTCTGATAAGAATGGGGGGTATTTGCATATTTTTCAAAAATTGCATATGTTTTACAAAAAAAGAAAAAAGAAAAGAGAAAACTACCAAAATATGGCCTTTCCTATTTTTATCCTACTTTTGAGAAATCAACTCTTCGTTGCATAGATCATAGACTGAAGCTGAGTTGACCCTAATTCACTTAATTCCATCAGAATTTCACTAGGCATGAGTTTTTAAGCTTTCTTCAGGTCCATATGGACTTTATTCTCCCAGTTCCACTAACTCTACTGATGAATGAACTTCTCTATCTAACTAGATTACCTGAGCAACTAGTAGCACTCTTAAACTCTTCAGTGGATATTAAGCAACTGCACATTGCACTTAGCTTGATTGAGTTTATTTTACGAGATACAATTACAATCTAGTTGAGGTGAGGAGTTGTCCTCTCGGTTGTGCCAATGCCAGAACATTGTCTATAGTAAGTGAAGGAACTTGACTCAGGAGCAACATAATCTCTCTAGTCTAAGTGTGTAAGCAAGTAAGCCAGTATCGTGCCTCCAAAGTCAATATTAAGCTGATACTACCTTTGATGCCGAACCCAAAATAAAAACACCACAAAAAGGCATATCACAATACAAAAGAATGTCAAAAATCACCAATCATGCAAAGATGTGCGAGGCAAAAGCAATGAAAGAAGACCACCAAATAACCCTTCTCCACCAACAAGCCGTGGTAGCAACTCAATGATACTACCTAATTTCTTAAAAGAGGCCCAAAGAGGCCCAGGGTTATGCTCTGCAAAAGGAAAAGTTGAGAGCAACGGACCAAAGCGGTCTACGGAAAACCCCAAAAATTAAGTCCCATTTTCCAATAAACTATGACCTATTTTTTATGCTGACATACTTGGGTGAAAAGAGAATATGCCTGAATTCAGATGAGTACTGGGGCTATATGTGTAGGGAATCATTCAGTACCTTGATAGATTGTGCTGTTAGCTCGTTCTCTTGACTCACAAAAGCTAAAACATCACGAACACTATTTATATCCACTCAAGGTCAAAGAGAATACCTGTTGATTAGAATGATCTGACTTGATCGATTTTCTGAAATCAATTTGATTTTTTCAGAACTAGGAGGCTGTTGAAACTACAAACTCGAGTCAAGTCGATAATTCGAACAAATCTTTAATCCATGGGTCAACTCTACTGAAGTTTGTGTATTTGTGTGGTTGGAATCTGAAAACTCGATACTTTGTGGGTGTGTCTGCTGCAAACCCTCAACCAGTCCCTCTTGATTATTTCCCTTTTTCCTTATTATATTTTATTCTATTCTTGCTCGAGACTAGCAAGATTTTAAGTATGGGGATGTGATGATTACATATTATGATGGTATAATACCATACAAATTACATGATGAATCCCATTAATATCTGACACATACACCTCAATACCACTTAATCCGGATATTATTTATTCTACAAATACAATGGGAAAACCACCTCTAAAAAGCACAATTAATTAATACCACACTCCAATCATTCAATTAATCATTAAATACTTTATGTATCCAAACAAAAAATACATGGCTATTAAATAAAACATCACTTTTAAATCACACACATTTATCCATCCAATTTGGTTTACACATTCCCTTAACATTTTATCTTGGAAAGAAAAGAGGAGGATATGTTGTGAAAATTTTCCAATCCATGCATCTCATAAATGACCTTTCCCTTCCCCATGCATGGATCCCCCAACACACACCCCTTCCCACGTAATATACAATGCATGAATGCCCTCTTTATTTCTCTCTCTTGACCATGCATTATTTATTCTCCATGCATATATCTCCCATGCATGAATGTATTTATTTCTTTTATCTTTATGTGCATGAGATGAAGACCCTTCAAATGCCAAAGGATGCATATAATATCTATAAAAGGAGGAGTCCCCCAAGGCATCAGGAGACGAAATGATCTCTTCCCCGACGCACCCTCTCTATCCCACTCGCTGCTCTTTCTCTTGCAAGGCAGCTCTCCCCCACACCCTCTTCCTCACGTAGTCAGCAACTCCAGCTCGTGGCCTCCTCTTCCTTGACACTGCCACCAACTCTAGCCAACGCGTGATCAGCCCACACATCTTCACCGCGCAACCCGCATGTGCGATCAACCAATGCGCCTTCGTCGCCACTACCTCTTCGCGCACGTATCTAGCAAGCCGTGCATCCGTCTCCGCCATCGTCATCATCGTCTTCATTACGGATCTTAATAGAGAAGCATTTCTTTTTCTTCCTTGCATGACTTGCATTTTATTATATTAATTAGTTTTGTTTAAGTTGAATTTGAAAGAAACAACCCTCATTTTGTAAGCTCTTTTGCATTTGATTTGGTTTAAGTTGAACTTGAAAGCATTTTTTATTTTGTAAGATCTCTCTTTTCAAGTCTAAATTTTCTTTAAATACATGCATTGCAAGTCTTATATATCATTATTCTTCTTCAAACATTGCAAGTGTCATCTCTTTTCCTCCATCTTAATTTGCGATTCAACTCCCGTTTTCTTATTTAGTTGCACTCATACCCTCTTTCGTTTATTTCAAGTTCTAACAAATATTTTCACCGTAGATTACATTTTACCATCAAAATCACTTTAACATAATTTTCCTTTCATCGCACTAGATTAGAATTTTAATCAATTTGAAAGAAGAACAAAAATTGTGAGTTTGCTTAGTCCCTGCGGATACGAACCTCTACTTGCACTATACATATCATAGATTTTCATCATGATTATAGTTGTAATCTTATTTGTTTGATTGTAGTTTTTCGTGGAACAACAACGGCGTGGTAAAACTAACTTTTAAAACCACGTAAAATCACATCAACATCTACTTTAGACTTTGTTACTAGCATACATCTATCCATGTCAAGAGTTGCTAATGTTTCATCATATGAAGTTGGATCATTTCCAACCTCTTCTGATACATGGAATCCATACCTCTCATGTGGTTTCACTGTCCGTGAACTCTTTATAAGGGGTATCATTGTGTCATCTTTTATTATCTCTTTGTTTTGTGGTATATGAACTTTATTCTAAGTACACTTTCTTATTTTCTTGACTCGCAAAGAATCCATCATCTACAAATTTAAAGTTTCTAGAGATAAATATTTTTCGAGTCTTAGGATCATAAATTAGGTATTTACATCATTCTTTATATATCCAATGAAGTAGCACTCTCGAGTGTGAGATTGTAGCTTGCTTGCATCCACGTTTTTAGCATGAACTAATCAATCTTACATGCTTAAGTATTGTACACTTGGCTTGGTTCTAAACTACAACTCATGAGGGTTTTTTAGTACATATTTATCTGGAACCTTGTTTAGGACTTAAGCTGTAGTCTCTACTGCGTGTCCCTGAAAATAAAAGGCAATTCTACTTTTTCTCCATTGATCTCACCATATCCAACATGATTTTGTTGTCTCTCTCGACAACTCCGTTGAGTTGAGAAGTACTTGCAAGAGTGAAATTGGAAATTATTCCTCTCTCTTTAAGGTATTTTTTAAATCATTTGAGTGGTATTCACTACCTTGATCATATCGAATTCATTCGATATTCCTTCCTGTTTGGTTATAAATAAAGTCACGAATTCTTTGAACTTTTCAAAGGTTTAAGATTTGTGGTGTAATAAGAGAACAAAACTATACCACGAATGATTATCAATAAAGGTCCCATAGTATTGATATCCATTACATGTTAAGCTACTAAATGGATCGCATACTGGTGAATCTCGAATTCATCATGTTAAAAATCAATAATTAAACCCCTGTCTTAATTAATCCAATAAAATTCACTATTAATTCTTTCATTTTATCTTGTATTATATTGTGTGTAATTAACCCTTAATTACTTGTATTTAAGTACTATTATTTATTTTGTAATTATTTTCTCTTCAAAAATCCATAAAAATCAAGATAAACATCTGTCTACAATTTCCTAGCCCTTAAAAAGACTAAAAAATACAAAAAACAATTCAAAATCCAAAAATTAGTGTTTTTAACCCCTAAAAATACCTTCAAAAATACTTTTTGTATAAGTGACCTCTTTTGGCTTTTTGTCCAACATGAAACTTATAGATCTCATCGAGAGGAACAACTTTCATGTTTTGACTTTTTCCTAATTTCCCTCTAACTATTTCTTTTGTATCTATCTTTATTTTTGCCATTTCTAATTTTCTGATTGGGCCACGTGGCGCCCTCTGGGTCGCCTACGTGGCCCGCTACTCCTTATGCCACCCGGCACGCTCTTGGGCCGTCGGATCTTCTTTACCCCACCCCCATCTTGACCGTCCATCTCCACTCAATCCCTAGCCGTCTTATCTGACATCAGATCAAATCCTCATCGCTCCTTAGCGCTTTCCTCACAGCCCTCCGATCCACTTGACATCCTACGACCTATATCGCTCCATGTCACCCCTTCACCCCTTGCCGTTGGATGACAACCTAAGCTCCATCTGACCCATCCATCTCTGCCTATCCATCATCCGTTGGATCAGATCCATGATCTAATCCCATCCCTCTACCAGTGCTCTCGTCCTGATCGTTGGATCGTATGATCCAGCGGTCCAAAACCCTTCGTCAACCTCCAGCTCACCCGACTCCCGGCGTTACGCCTCGCCGAGGCTCCTCCCCCTTCCGATTCTGGAGACCGCTCCGACCATCTTCTCCTTGTCGTAATGCCACCTACATGTACCCCATACCTCCGTCATCTTCGCGTAACCCCCACTTAATGCCACCATCACTATCTCCGTTCAAATCCTCCGCTCCTCACTCGTAACCGCCTCTGACTCCACCTATAAATCGCCTTCTCTGCCCACTGTCAACCCTCATCCACCATTCAGGGGGGGTTCAGCCCATCCTCTGGCTCTTCAGTGACAGTGGAGGGGCGTTATCTCGAGGCAACGACGACCGTATACCTCCGGTGAGATCCGTGGCCTCCGGCCACGTCGCGGCTGCTATTGTGCGCTGCTGAGCTCTGTGCATCGGCCGGGCACGCTGGGCGACGACCCCGAGCTCCAATGGAGTCGACCACAGGCCACTTCCTCCGCCGATCGTCTGGCTCCAACCAGGTAATCATTTATTTGTTTCTTCTTGATTTCCCTTAATTTTCCTCACTCCCTCACTCGCCGCCACCCTCACCTGACTACCTCACGACCTCCGCCCTACCATCAACACCTTCGCCCACTACTCCGCTCACTCTCCTCCTTTCTCCATAGCTCCGACCACCCCGCTCCAACTTCCCTCCGATCCGCCGGAGTCGAAGACCAGGTCTTCCTTCTCCCTCCACCCGCACGAGACCTCGCTTCACTCACCTTGCACACTCGCACGCCTCAGCTACTCGCACCTAACGTTTGTAGGGCCAACACCCGTCATTTGTCGGAGAAACGTTGGGGGCATCTTCTGCAGCTTCTCCTCTGGTGAGGGTTCACCGCCAGCAGCTTTCAGCCACTCCTGCGCCATCGCCTTGGCTCCAAGATCTTTGCCAACCTTCCAGCGTTCTTCTCCGACCTTCAGGCGACGATCTGGAGCACAGTGGAGCTCCGTATAGGCCGCCGGAGCACAACCTAGTCCGATCATCTGGATCGGACGGGCTAGATGAAGATGCGTGGTGCCCCGAGCCTCTTCTCCGAACCCCTGGGCTCGGGTTCTCCGAACCTCGAGACGAACCTCTAATATCAGCGACGTGTCCTGAGCCAGAGACGTCTCCCGAGCCTAGGCTCCTCACGTGCGCCTCACGTGAGGGATTGGGTAAATTACAATGAAGATACTGAAGGTTTTAGTAGTTACACTTTGGTCCTCAGGAACGTGCCTCACGTGCGGGCCTGGGTAATTTACAGGGAGACCCTCACAACTTTTAGAATTTGCAGAAATGCCCCTACACGCATGAAAAGTTTGCATAAGGGCCCAGACGGTTTTTGGAAATTACATTCAGGTCCCTCCATGGACCTATTTGTAATATTTATGTTTTTGTTTCTTGCATTTTTATTACAATTACGCCCCTACATTGTTTTCTTAATAACTTGAGCATCGTAGGTCCAAATTGCATGATTTTAGTGTCGTTTTGATCCTTATTTCTTCATCTATATCACGGCATGTTTAGTTTTCTCATCTGTCACCATTTTAAATGAAGTGAATTTTTTATGTTAGATGATGAAATTGCTCTACTTGTCCTTATCTTGAATTGATGAATGTCCATGTTATTGTGCTCAAAATGACTCTAACTTCAATTCGTATTCTATTGCTCAGTTTAGTGATCTTTTAGGGCATTTTTGTAATTCTTTATTTTGCAAGCATTCATGTGCTCATGCATCATCTTATAATTGCATAAAAATCAACTAAAAATTGCATACATCACCTTATTGCATTGTGATCTGCATTTTACCTTGTGCATTTGCATGGAGACCTGTAATTGAGAAATGATTCACACATGCTCTAAACTGATCGAAATTCGATAAATAGCTAGAGTATCTTGTGTACCTGTGTTTGACCTTTGTAGACTTGCCAAGTAAAAATATTCCACAACATTCAAAAGATTGTGGTTTTTGCTGACCGAAATTCGTCTCCTATACTACTACAAGTTACGACTATAAATTAGGCGGATTTTGTGTTCATCAAATGGCGCTGTTGTCGGGGACACGACTCACCTTTATTTATTTATTTAAATTTGATTTATTTCCGTGTTGAATATTTTCAAGATTCATAGGTCCTCCTTTCATGCATTATTTTTGCATCATTTCCGCTTAATTCCTTTCTATTTTTCTAACATTTCTCTTTTGTGGCAGGGCTCATGAAGATCGAGGACGCTTGATCTCCATGGAGACGTGGAGTTGGGAGCTCCCGCTGAAGAGACCGCAAAAGACTTGGTGGAGAATTTTTGGATTTATTATCAATCTACTTGCATTTGCATCTTGTAAAAAATGTACTGCATGTGCATTTTGAACAATCCTCATTAGAGGGCTTGCATTCTGTAAAAAAAAAGAAAAAAAAAGAAAAGAAAAAAAAGAAAAAAAGATCACAAGATGATCTACCCCCCTATACACACACTTGCACATATACACTTACCCTTCCCCCTTCTCTCTCTCTCTCTGTATATTTCACATCCCCCCCACCTTCTCTAATCTACCTCCTACCCACGTGTAAAAATACAATCCTCCCCCACCCCCTTGTATCTATGTGGAAATGCTCCTTCAAACACAGGACCCCCCTAAATCAAATCCGTTACTTAGACTATATGTAGCCTAAGTATAGGGGGGGACCCTCTTAGTCATCCATCCCTTGCGATGTCTTCTTATACTTGGGTCAATTGTTGACCTAAGTATAGGGGGACCCTCCTCATCAGTTCTGCTATATCACCCTATATTTTACCGAGCCATGGCTTCATATCACTTGTGCTATGAGAACATAACAAAAATTAAGTATAGGGGGGTATACTGTATATTACTGTATATTTACTTTAGCCATAGCTCGTATTTTTAAAACTTTTTGAAAATTCTTTTTTGGGCTTGGTTTTAGTATTCCTGTGAACTGAGTTTTGTAAAAACTCTATAAAAATATTTTCTTAAAAATGAGGGATTAATTTGTGTAAATAACCCTTTTTCAAAAAAAAAATCCATAAAAATTTGAAAAATTAAAATTCTTCTTTGAATTAGACTTTGATTACTAGGCTTAGTAGACACTTTCAGTGAGGGAACTTCGGTCTCCCTTAGCAGAGTGGGTGGTTTAGAGGACACCATATATGGCTCCGTCCTCAAGTAACATGAGTTCGTCTAACGGCCTGTACTTATACCCATACTGGCTGAGAGTAGATACTTTTATTCATTTGAGCCTGGGCCAGTCATTGTCTCTCCAAAGAATTAAAAAAAATAGGAAATTAAAATCCATAAAAATCTGCAAAATAAAAATCACACACAAAAAAATCACTAACTAAGGAGTTGGTGTATTCCTGACACAATCACATGCACTCAAGGCTTAAGGATTTTGGGGACACTGGATTTCTGTGATCTAAAGAGTCTGAGTTAACATGCCTTAGTCATTAGGATTTTTAAACTTAATTATCCACACTGCCCTAGTTTGAAAGATTTGAGCATTATATTGCACTCTTCATCTCTGCCTTCAAAAGAAATCAGCACAATCACTTTCACAACTGCATGATTGATGAGATGAGTTGAGATATCACTTGAGGAACTAGGATTAGAGATTTGAGTTTGGACCCGATCTAATGATATTCGAGGATGGGATAAAGTTAATGAAGGCTTCAGAAAAACCTGAGTGTCAACAAAATCCTAGCCAGTATGTGAACACGATTCATATGCTATCTCTTGGATATCTACCTATGTGCCAGGGTGTGATGAAACTTAATGATAATTGTTGATCAGTATGCGCCAACTTTTGGTAAAAGTAGTGTAGCTATCCAATAAAAGAAAAAAATGTCAAAGAAAAGCTCTATCATCCAAAGTCAAACTACAAAAAGAGATTCCACCAATGGCGAGCACTCCCAAACATTTTTAAAATGTCCACTTGGACCAAGCGCTAATTAGGACCAAGCGGTCGGGCTGACACCATAAAAGGGCTCTGCATCGTAAGCGATACAAGTTTGGATGTCGAAGGTACCTTAGATACTAAAAACAGACGTACCCTTGTGTACTCCCAGAAAAACAAGTGCAGACGACTCCAAATTCTCTTGACGGACACATTGATCAACAAGCTAAAAATCTACTTGTGTTGAGTAAAAAGGCACTCGAGAGGCCCCTTGTTCCAATGTGAGGGAGAGAAAAATAGACACAATCCTATGCCCTCCATCATCTGGCCGTCCATCTACACTTCAAGTCTGACGAACTAATGAGACGGTTGACTGAAGCAAGAATAGACTTATTCCCTAGTATTGAGGAAGAGGTCTAAAGGAGAGTCTTTGGGACTGGAACTTTGAGTGATGCCTCGACTCGACTCTCATGAATGCAGTACACTAAATTTCATATCCTTATATTATATTTACAAAAAGAGAGTCTGAAAATTAGAGAAGTTGGTTTCCTTATGAATAAAGCTTGGATAAGCCCGGAATTTTATGATCAATTAAATTAAGGGTCGTCGAAAGATTGAGCCTTGAAATCTTCACTCGCACCGTCAAGAATTAATCCGACTCTTTTATTCTTTAGATGCTCGAGGACAAGCATGGTTTAAGTATAGGGGTATGATGAATCTCGAATTCATCATGTTAAAAGTCAATAATTAAACCCCTGTCTTAATTAATCCAATAAAATTCACTATTAATTCTTTCATTTTATCTTGTATTATATTGTGTATAATTAACCCTTAATTAATTGTGTTTAAGTACTATTATTTATTTTGTAATTATTTTCTCATCAAAAATCCATAAAAATCAAGATAAACAACTGTCTATAATTTCATAACCCTTAAAAAGACTAAAAAAATAAAAAACAATTCAAAACCCAAAAATCGGTGTTTTTAACTCCTTAAAAATACCCCCAAAAATACTTTTTTTTATAAGTGACCTCTTTTGGCTTTTTGTCCAACATGAAACTTGTAGATCTCATCGAGACGAAAAGCTTTCATGTTTTAACTTTTTTTCTAATTTTGCCTCTAACCATTTCTTTTGTATTTATCTTTATTTTCGCCTTTTCTAATTTTCTAATTGGGCCACGTGGCGCCCTCTGGGCCGTCCACGTGGCATGCTCCTCCTTCCGCCACCCGGCGCCTCCTGGGCTGTCAGATCTTCTTTACCTTGCCCCCATCTTGACCATCCAGCTCTACTCAATCCCCAGCCGTTTGATCTGACATCATATCAAATCCTCACCTCTCCTTAGCGCTTTCCTCACAGCCCTCCGATCCACTTGACATCCTACGACATATATCGCTCCACATCACCCCTTCACCCCTCGCCATTAGATGACAACCTAAGCTCCATCTGACCCATCCATCTCTGCCTATCCATCATCCGTTGGATCAGATCCATGATCTGATCCCATCCCTCCGCCAGCGCTCTCGTCCTGACTGTTGGATCGTATGATCCAACGGTCCAAAACCCTTCGTCAATCTCCAGCTCACCCGACTCCTGGCGTTACGCCTCGTCGAGGCTCCTCCCCCTTCCTATTCTGGAGACCGTTCCGACCATCTTCTCCCTATCGTTACGCCACCTACATGTACCCCATACCTCCGCCATCTTCGCGCAACCCCCACTTAATACCGCCATCACTCCCAGCCTTCACTATCTTTGTTCAAATCCTCCGCTCCTCACTCGTAACCGCCTCCGACTCCACCTATAAATCACCTTCTTTGCCCACCGTCAACCCTCATCCACCATTCAGGGGGGCTTCGGCCCAGCCTACGGCTCTCTGGTGACAACAGAGGGGCCTTATCTCGAGGCAATGATGGCCGTATACCTCCGATGAGATCCGTCACCTCCGGCCACGTCGCGGCTTCCATTGTGCGCCGCTGAGTTCCGTGCATTGGCTGGGCATGCTGGGCGACGACCCCGAGCTCCAATGGAGCTCGACCACATGCCACTTCCTCCGCCGATTGTCTGGCTCCGGCCAGGTAATCATTTATTTGTTTTTTCTTGAATTCCCTTAATTTTCCTAACTCCCTCACTCGCTGCCACCCTCATGACCTCTGCCCTACCACCAGCACCTTCGCCCACTACTTCGCTCACTCTCCTCCTTTCTCCATATCCCTGACCACCCCGTTCCAACTTCCCTCCGGTCCGCCGGAGTCGAAGACCATGTCTTCCATCTCCCTCCGCCCGTCACGAGACCTTGCTTCACTCACCTTTCACACTCGCACGTCTCGGCTACTCACACCTAACGTTTGCAGGCACAAGAACCGTCATTGATCGGAGAAATGTTGGAGGCATCTTCTGCAGCTTCTCCTCCGGCGAGGGTTCACTGCCAGCAGCTTCTAGCCACGCCCGTGCCATCGCCTTGGCTCCATGATCTTCGCCAGCCTTCCAGTGTTCTTCCCCGACCATCAAGCGACGATCTGGAGCACGGTGGAGCTCCGTATAGGCCACTGGAGCACAGCCTAGTCCGGCAGCTAGCGGCGAAAGAAGAAGACATAGGTGCCGTCCGATCATCTGGATCAGACAGGCCAGATGAAGGCACGTGGCGCCCCGAGCCTCTTCTCCGAACCCTTAGGCGTGGATTCTCCGAACCTCGAGACGAACCCCCAATATCATCCACGTGTCCCGAGCCAGAGATGCCTCCCGAGCCTAGGCTCCTCATGTGCGCGTGTGAGGGTTGGTTAAATTACAACGAAGACCCTGAATGTTTTAGTATTTACACTTTGGTCCCCAAGCATCGAGACTCAACTCAACGAGAAAAATAAAGAGCAGACCACCAAACAACAAGATAAAACAATAAAAGCAAAAATAGTGGCCCTGGCTATGAGATTAACCTGGTGTAGCACCTAGGGTCGGACTCAGGGAGCACGAGTTGGCCTCGCGGCCTATGAAGTAGTCAGAGAACTAAATAAAATAAAAACAAATATTTTTGGTGGATTTTTAATTATTTTTATATTTTTTTGGATTTTTTTAATAAAAAGGAAAATAAAGAAAGGAAAAAAAGCATACTCAACAAATAATAAAAACACTAAAAAATGTACAGAAAATTTAAACAAAAATGTTTTTATGTTTTTTTTTTCAGTTTTTTAGTGTTTTTTGGTGATTTTTTAAAGATTTTTCTAAATTTTTATAGAATTTTCTGAAAATTAAAGAAGGCAAAAATAGTGTGCTACTGTCCAGCCAGGCTTCAAAGGGCCATGAAAAATATCAAATGGTCCTATAACAGCCTGGAGGTGATTTTTAAGAGAAATAGACACAACAAGGAAAATTCAGAAAAAGAGTTTGTTAATTTTTGAGTTTTCTATATTTTTTTAGAATTTTTATAAGTTTTTAATGGTTTTTTAATTTTTAGGGTATTTATAAGTCCAAAAAAAACAAAAATTGGATAGAAAATAAAATACAGCAAAACTAACAAATACTAATTTCTTTAGAATTTTCAAAATAGTTTCTATATTTTTTTATGATTTTCTAATCTGGACAGTCACAAAAACAACAGTTTTTGAATTTTTAAAAATAGCAAAACACCTCAAAAATGTACCAAAGTTTTGGTGAAAATTTTACATAGTGGCAGGAGCCACGTGTCCAATTTTCACACGATTTGGACTTAATTTGACATTTTATTTAAATAGCACGAGGGCTCACAGTGCACAGGGACCTATCTATAATAAAAAGTATCTTCAGGGGCTCAACAATAACAAATCCATAAAGTTTGGGGTCCCTCGTGCAAAAACTCCAAGTTTCCACGCGCGACGCACGTGTTCAAGGCACGGAGGGACCTATATGTAAGAAAACTTAGTTCCAGGGGCTTATTAGCAACCCATGCTAAAAGCCTAGGGAATAATATGCAAAATACCCAACTAATTCAACACATGTTGAATAAAATCATTCACAGGGGCATGGATGCAAATATCAGAAAATAAACTTCATTCCATAACACACAGAAACTACAAGCCCATACAATGCAAATTGTCCAAAAATCACGTAACGAAGCACGTGTATCACACAAGCAGGGACGAAAATGCAAATAGCAGAAGTATTAAGGTCCTAAGTGTAATATGTCCAAGAGCTAAAATTTATTTATTAAACTAAACTAGAACAACAAGAAACTGCAGGGGTGCGGGTGCAATTACCCAACCGAGGCGCGTAACAGTGCACGTGAGGTGCCAGATGTCGAGGCGGGGTTGGCTGCGGATGTGCGGCTTTGGTGCAACTGCCTGGACGATCCAACGGTGGAGGCGATCGGGCGAACGTGAACGATGCATGTCCGTCAGACCACGATCTGACGGTCTGACACCGCAGAGGGTGGACGGCGAGGATATAATCTGGAGCAGCAAGTGAATCCGACGGCTGGCTATAGATGAGGAAGAACTCCTCCTGGCTAAGGTTCCCCGGCTCACCGGAGACGATCCAGCAAGCTGATGAACGATTGGGGAGGGTGGTCCTGCTTGCGATGGCGGTCCGCGTCGGGTGGTCACCTCTGATGAAGCATCCAATGGTCAGATCATCCGGCGAGGGAAGAGCAACCTGGAGGAGCTCCGGCGAAGGCGTGAAAGTTCGGTCAAAGGGGGTATTGCTCTTTGTCACCTGCAGAAGATAGGTCTCGCTCGGAGGAGTGCTCCGGCGGGGGTTATTCGCAAAATGGACGAAAGAAGCGACGTGGGGGGCGGATGCAAGCTCCGGCAAAGGCGGCAGAAGGAGCTCAGCTCAATCCTGACTCGGGTGGTCACGACCGAGGTGATCAGATCATGGAGGAAGGATGGCGATTAGCCGGTGAGGGTATCAATACGGGTAGGGGGGACTGGCGGAGCTCCGGCCACTAGGACGGAGCTGGCGGAGCGAAAAGACAAAAATCAAAATGGACGATGAACAGAAGGGTATCGGTAGACGGGAGCCGACTGGGGATGAGCTCAGGAAGCTCTGGGTCGTAGCCTCGAAGGGACGTCGGGGCCCGAGGCTCGGGCGCACCTCGCGGCGGCGCACGACGGCAGAAGTCACCGGATCAGTGGCGGGAAGCTTCCTCTCCTGTCTTCGACACTCTCGTCACTCAGCTGTCACTCTGGGGAGTCTAGTGGAGGTCCTGGGACGAAGGAGCAGCGCCAAAGATGAGTGAGAATGTGCGACGGAGGTCGGGCTAAATACCACTACAGGTCGGAGAAGATGGGGTCGGGCAGGGTTCCGTGAAGCACGGATCCCTATGCGGATGCTCCGACGTGGATCTCGGAAGTATCAAGGATAATTAGGACATGGGGTTTGGACAAATGGAGGTCGGATCTGGCGGGGATAATTGTGAGAAGCCGGGTCGGGCGCACAGATCCGGGTTGACTGGTCCAGGGGGGAGAGTTGACCGGGGGTCAACAATCCCCCGTGGACCAATCACAGGCCAGCTTTTATTAAATACTTGGAAATTCATTTAAAAATAATAAATGACTTATTTTCGAAAATCTTAAAACATGAAAAATGTTTATTTATTTTCAAATAATTTTTTAGTGATTTTTATTTATTTTTTTGAAATATAATTTAGGTATTTACAAAATATTATTATTATATAAAGGTATATACATAAGTATTTTTGATTTTTAATTATTTATTTTTATATATTAATTTCAATTTTATATTTTATTTATTTATAGAATAAAATTTGGAATATTAGGGTCATTTTATTTTATTTTTATTAATTATTTACATAGAGTAAATATATAGGTATATACATATATCTACATGGTATATATACAAGGTGAATTTGGATTTTTATTTTATTCCTTTTTATTTTATTTTTATTTTTCTAATTTTTATTTTATTTATTTACACCATGAAATCTGGAATTTGAAAATATTTTTGTTATATTTTTATTAATTATTTATTAGGAGAAAATAAATAGATGTGTGGTATCATGTACATGACATTTATACAATGATGAAGGAATTTTATTTCTTTTTATTTGTCTTTTATTTTCTCCATTTTTATTTTAATTTTATATTTACAAATATATACAAATAAATACACACCCATTTTTACTTTTATTAATAGGAAAATAATTTTATTTATACATATGTGTATGTACACATATGAGCTTCCCTATCTCTCTCTACTTGGGATCTTTTGCGGTCAGTCCCATGCTGAGCCCTGCCTTGGGATTAGGTCGCTCAATATTTATTCTAAATATCTCCTTCTTTTTCTCTTATTTCTTTATTCTTTTATTTATGCACAAAAACATGCTAATTATTGTAATTTACACAATGCATGCTAGTTGACAATTATTGCTATTTACAAGAATATACATGTGTTTTGCAAGGGTTTTGTCGCTAAAATAAAAGAATAAAGAGTGATGATTGGGTATTCATCAGTGCCTCATGTGTGTGCCTGGGTAATTTATAGGGAGACCCTAGTAACTTTTGGAATTTGCAGAAATTGTAAAACCCCAACATAGTCCCACATCGTGGAACAATAAGTTCCCGGGTGGGATAAATAGTGACGAGATTACTACTTGACAACCCGGCTTAAGCGTTTTGGGGGTGGTTAATCGGCCCCGTATGGGCCCGATCCCAAGAGGTTGTCAGGGCCAGTAGTGCTCGATAACGGACCGGGGACCTAAGCCCGGGACGTTACAAATGGTATCAGAGCCGAACGCCCTCTGACAGTGGAAAGGGCTACCCGAGAAGTGGAGCCGCCCCTACAAAGAGGTTGGAGGAAATGGCTACCCGGAGCGTGCAGCCGCCACTGTCACTGGGAAGAAGTAATGTGCCATGTCGCAACGAGGACGTTGCGAATATAAGTGGGGGAGGTTGTAAAACCCCAACATAGTCCCACATCGTGGAACAATAAGTTCCCGGGTGGGATAAATAGTGACGAGATTACTACTTGACAACCCGGCTTAAGCGTTTTGGGGGTGGTTAATCGGCCCCGTATGGGCCCGATCCCAAGAGGTTGTCAGGGCCAGTAGTGCTCGATAACGGACCGGGGACCTAAGCCCTCTGACAGTGGAAAGGGATACCCGAGAGGTGGAGCCGCCCCTACAAGAGGTTGGAGGAAATGGCTACCCGGAGCGTGCAGCCGCCACTATCACTGGGAAGAAGTGATGTGCCATGTCGCAACGAGGACGTTGCGAATATAAGTGGGGGAGGTTATAAAACCCCAAATCAATAGTCCCATACCGTGGAACATGAGAAGTTCCGGGTGGGATAAATAGCGAGGACGTTACTACCGAACAACCTGGCTTAAGCATTTTGGGGGTGGTTAATCGGGTCCATATGGGCCCGATCCCAAGAGGTTGTCAGGGCCAGTAATGCTCCGCTAACGGACCGGGGACCTAAGCCCGGGACGTTACAGAAATGCCCCTGCATACATGGAAAATTTGCATAAGGGCCCAGTCACCTTTTAGAAATTACATTTAAGTCCCTCCAAGGACCTATTTGTAATATTTATCTTTTTATTTCTTGCATTTTTATTAAAATTATACCCCTGCATTGTTTTCTTCATAACTTGAGCATCGTAGGTCCAAATTGCATGATTTTAGCGTTATTTTGATCCTTGTTTCTTCATCTATATCATTACATGTTTAATTTTCTCATCTGCCACCATTTTAAATGAAGTGAATTTTTTATGTTAGATGATGAACTTGCTCTTCTTGTCGTTGTCCTGAATTGATGACTGTTGATGAATCCACATTTCATCATCTTTATTCTATCATTTTGGCACCTAAAACCCTAGCAAATGCCTGTAAATAGCCTTAAATCAAGCATCTTAGCATTCATGCATGTGCATCTCAACAGTGTGTAAATTACTGTAATTAAGGCCAAAATTATAGAATAAATAAAGAAAAGAAAAAGAATAAAATATTGTAAATATTTTATGACCCAAAACCCCCGAGACCTAGGCATCTTGATGAATAGGTCGACAAGGAATAAAGTAGGGGGAGATAAGGCCAGAAACACAGTCAAAATACCTATACTTGCTATTCATTCTTTATTCATTTTGGGACCTATTTTTGGTTCCACTTTTTACACATCAAATAAAGAAACTTTGTACATGAAAGTTGTAGATAATTTTATAAAGAAAAAGACAAAATTGATTTCACAGAAAAAGAGTGTACAGACAAAAAGATATGGTCTGAATAAGAATCCAAAATCCCAACCTCCCAGACCCGTATCTCACAAACGACAACTCCAAATGCATCAAACTCACCTTTAATTGTATATAGAATAAAATAATCTATCCAATGGCGGTGGTTTCGCATTTGGCGGAGCTACGGTTTGAAAGTTGAGTTTTGGACCCTCATTGTATACTTGTACTGAATAAAATATTCAATTTATTCTTAATTCATTATTTATTCATTTTTTATATTTTTATAATTTTGTAAATATTACTTATACTATATATGTGCATTAAAATTGAAATAAAATGCAAAGAAAATTAAAAATAAAACACTTGTATATTTTCAATACATTGGTATACTGCCTATGTACATACCTATACAACATACAATTGTATTTTATTAAATACACAAAACATATCAGAAAAATAAAAGAAAAATAGATTTATGTATCTAAAAGTATTTTATAATTTTAGAAAATAATAAACAAAAAGAATAAAATTGAAAATACCAAAATAAAAATAAAATATCAAAATACATAGGTAATATACCTATATAGGGTTAAAAAGGTAACTTATAAAAATATAAGTCATAAAAATAAATAAAAATCGGAATTAAATACTACATAAATTTTTGAACATTTTTTATTTTATAACTTTTATTTAATTCGGCCATTTAATATTTTAAATTGATTTAATAAGATTTTATTTTGGGGTTTTTCCTGGTTGGTCCACGTGGACCAACCAGGAGGCAGTCAGCGTTGACCCCAGGTCAACTGCCTGCCCTACCCCCCTGTAGACCTGTCAGACTTGGTTTTTGAGCTTTTTCTTGGCTTTTTCCCAGCCGAGTCTTGCACTATTTCATCTCATTTCCTTCTGCAAAAATCTCCCCTGTAGATTCATCTTGCCCGCGGAGTGTTTACATTGGGCTATGGATCAAGAAGCCGCTCCAAGGATCTTGATCTTTGAGCCTCTGCCACCTCGGGTCAAATCCAATAAAACCAACCCCCCATTTTCAAATCGATTTCGAGTCCCCTTGGTCCACCCCTCTCCGCCTCTCTTGTGCTCCAGGTCTTGCCGGAGGTGACAGCTCCGCCGCGAGCCTCTCAGCCAGGGCGTCCGAGGTCGAGGGAGCCTCCAGCACCTCCGCCAACCGCCGGCGTCGAGGTAGTCTTTTTCCTCTGGCTCCGGCCATCGAGGGCTTCCACTCTGCCATTTCTTTATTGCATTTTATTCCTGTTAGCTTAGGCTTTAAAAACCCCCAAAAAAATCAAAGATCCATCGCTTAAATCGCCCGATCACACGTCTTTGCCGGAGCGCAACTCCGGCCACCATCGCCCATCCACCCTCGCACTTAGTTTAGGTCCACCACAGGTCCAGGCACTTTGCCTTGGACCTTCTAACTCTTTTTGCAGGGTCCCAGCCGTTGAATCGCGCCTGGGAGCGATTTTGTAGCTCGCCGGAGCTCAGCCGAGCTCTACAGCTCCGCCACCTTCGCCTGAGCACCTCGGCCGTCGCCGAGGCATTTTGAAGCCCCCAGGAGGTAGACGACGACCCCAGGAGTCTCCACGGCCATTTTGAAGCACATTCATCGCCGGAGACGCGAGATCGGAGTCGGGGAAGTTCGCCTTCACCGGCCTTCTTCCCCGTTCTTCCTCCTTGCTTCTCCGCCGTCCGATCGAGCCGCAGCTCCAGATCAAGCAGCGGCCGTTGGATCTTCCTCAGCCTCGACCGTCAGATCAACTCAGGAGGATCTAATCTCAGCCGCACGAGCCGAACCGTCATCGCGCGCCCAGGACACGCCACGTGGATAAGTGGAGCGCTCCCAGCCGCTGGATCGCGCCTCGTTGTCCAGCCGTTGGATGCGCGCCACGCGTCATCATCGGAGCACAGGAGCGAGGGTATTTTGCATCTACACCCTCGCCATTTTTGTATTTAATATTAAGTCTATAAACTTTCGTCTGTAGTTTAAATATTTTGTAATATTTGCAAAACGACCCCCAGACTTTTGATATTTGCACTTAGGTCCTCCGCCACGTCACCTCACGTGACCTGTACACGTGAGGTGGGGGCATTTTGCAGAGGAACCCCTGTACTTTTGGGTATTTCTTTTTGGTCCTGAAATTCTGGTATTAAGTGTAAAAGTTTAGGTTATTTTGCAACTAAGCCCCCAGGCTTTTGTGATATTACGTTCAAGCCCTCACCAGGCGCGTGCAAGTCACGCGCCCTGGTAGGAAAATTTCAGACAAGCCCAGGCGGCTTTTGTAATTGCTTTTTGGTTCCGAAAATTGAATATATAGTGTAATATTTTGTGGAAAATTGCATGTTTGCCCCTGAAAGTTTTGAATATTGCATTTCTACCCCTGCCAGGACTGTTTAATGTTTGGATGTTTGGTGGATTTATTTGAGTGATCATTTTAACCCCAAAAATTCCACAAAAATAGACTTAAGTTCCTGGATGAGTATACTTTCACGCCACCTATTTAGTTTTTGATTTTATTTTATTTTCATATGTATTAAAAACCAAAAACAGCCTTTTTGTGTACTGTCTACCTTAGAAAATACAAAAAAAATATTAAACCATCTCCAAAAATTCCAAAAACATTACCTAGTGACTATTTTGTCCTACTTTAGTGTCAGTCCAAAAATCATTAAAAATTTCAAAAGAAAAACACTAAAAATCTCAAAACACTTAAAAACTTCAAAAAAATATAAAAAATAGTAGAAAAATCCAAAAAATATAAACTCAGCTTCTGTTTACTCCTGATTTTGTTACTTTTATTAGAAAAATAGTGTGAAACATTTTGGCTACTGGTTGGTATTTTTAGATCTCATTTTATTCCCAGCCAGCCCTATTTCCACTGTTTTACCCTTTTTCAGTAATTAAAAATATCAAAAACATCTTGAAAAACCCCCAAAAATCACAAAAACAGTAAAAAACCTAAAAAGATTAAAAATATGTTGTTTCTGAATTTTTGAGTATTCTTGTGCATTTTTATAAATATTCTACCTTGCCTTTTATTATATTGCCTTTACTTTCCAATATTAAAAAAGAAACAAAAAAATATAAAATATAAAATATAAAAATCAGAAAATCAAAAATCAAAATACAAAATTAAAAATAAAAAAATAAAAAAATTTTAAAAATTAAAAACCCACAAAAATTGCTTTGTTTGCTTGCTTAGTGTAGACACTCCACACACACACTCACTTGTGCATTCATTTGCTTGGACTACACTGTTTGCTCCCTGTGTTCGAACTCTCTGCATACTTGACACTATACACCATTTGTGCAGAGTTAAAAATAAATTTTAACTCCACATTTATTTCTAATTGTTGATTTTTAGTGTGGGTTAATTGTTGATCTTAGCAGGATTTAGCGTGGTCAACACACGACTGAGTTCACGCTTTGTGCTGAACTTAAGACCACCTATTTTCGGCCAAATCAACTGTCCATATTATTGTGCTCAAAATGACTCTAACTTCAATTCGTATGCTGTTGCTCAATTTAGTGATCTCTTAGGGCATTTTTGTAATCCTTTATTTTGCAAGCATTCATATGCTCATGCATTATCTTATAATTGCTTAAAAATCAACTAAAAATTGCATACATCACCTTATTGCATTGTGATATGCATTTTACCTTGTGCATATGCATGGAGACCTGTACTTGAGAAATGATTCACACATGCTCTAAACTGATCGAAATTTGATAAATAGATAGAGTAGCTCATGTCCCTGTGTTCGACCTTGGTAGACTTGCCAAGTAAAAATATTCCACAACATTCAAAAGATTATGGTTTTTGCTGACCTAAATTCGTCTCCTATACTACTACAATTTACGACTATTAAAGAGGTGGATTTCGCGTTCATCACATATATCGATATGTATTATGTCAAGTGTACCTTTACATCTTATACCTTTCTTGAAGAAGGGTGCCCTAGACATTTTACTTTGAATATAATATTTACAAGTTGGTAAATGTTGAACTTTTAGACAATCTAAAAGTACCTTGTTACTGGTCTATTGATCATATTAGTAGACCTTTGTCCAAGTCTCGATGCTTGATCATTGCTAAGTGATCTTCATCCTCCCTTGATCTTCAGGGTTTTGATTTTCAACAGTAGAAGCATTTATGCCTCATTCATTATTGTCCAATCTATAGAGTTAAGTAGATGTTAGAATATTTTTTAAAATATATTTATCATAACTATTTATGATAAGTTCTTTTATCTAACAAGTTTAGAAATAAATAGAGAATTATCTTTAGCATCTAGATCATACATACATTCTCTAAGATAAATGACTCTCCGCTGGAATGTGGCAGTCTTATTAATTCCAATTACGATTATTTGAACAATTACATCGAATCTCATGTGGATGAATATCTTCCTTTAAGTCAAGTCGTCTAGTATTTTAAAACATTTGCAAGAAATTGCAAGTGTAAGTAGAGACACCAAATATAATCATCCACCTATTTTCTCTTCAAACATGCTAGTTGTTTTCAACGATGAATTATAGATGTAGGATATGCTGATGAACTACCTATATCCTTCTCCAAGGAGTAAAGGTAGACTAGATAATCAAACTTTTAGTATTTCATCTTGTTGCAGTAGTATCAGTCATCCAACTAATTAAATGTTTTATTTGTGGAAGTTACAGAAGTGTGGTCAATTATTTGACCTTTTTTCTTCTCATAGGTCGAACACATGCTTCCCATTGCACTTCCCATAATCTTAAACAACCAATGCTTAGATATAGGGTCTCTCTAATTGATCATGTTCTCAAAGCACTTCAATCATTTAAAGTATCTTCAACATTTATATATTTCATCTTTTTCATGCGAGATGAAACTATGAAATTCATGAAGGACTTGGGTAGAGATAGTAGAATGATGACAATAATCATAGCTACATCCATCTTGACTCCAATGAATTCAGTTCGAGTATGTATTCAAACATTTTGAATACTCATGCTCTTGTGGAGTTACCTTCCCACATAGTGTAGTAAACCATGTCTTTTCTGATTTGAAATATTGAGAGCATTTTTCATTAACAAAGCATCTCCTTTGGATTAAGAAGGATTTCAACAATATAATTTATATGAATATGTTTCTTTCAAATCACATTCAATAAGGAATTACGATTATAGAAACATACGAGCACTTGGTCGTTTTTCTACTACCAGTTATTTTTTCGATCCTCATCATTATGAGAAATCTTGTAACTTGCACTTGTAAACACATCATTACATGTTTAATTACAAGTACTACATCCAAATCATGGATCTGATCCATGAAAATTGGTTGATACCAAGTATATTTATTTTGACTGGGTTGAGTAAAGGATATCTAAAAATAAAGTATTTGCATTCAACAAACTTGGATTAAGATGAATTTTTATTTAGTCAAAGTTGTCTCGAATTTTGTACCTTCAAAGTTCATTCCCTTTCCAACTGTCAAAGCATGATGTATGCTGACTAAATACCATAAGAGAGATATGGACTCTCATTTCCACTTTTGTCACACCCAATAAAAATGTGCTAAGCCTTCTCCCACTATAAGTAGGGTCGGCTACATGGATTCGTGCTCAAATCCATGTTGAAAGATTCGACTATTTTTTACGCTGGCCGTCGACTACCTAACACAACCCCTGTAAGAGTGGGATTTGAACCCTGGTCTTTTGTCACACCCAATAATATAAAAAGTTGCAACTACGCTGAAAAAGTGGGAACTCTTTCCACCTTGTAAGTCTAACTTGCATCCCCAGTTCGATTTTTAACACCCATGCCAACCACCCTTAAGATGATGTTTACATGTTATTAAATAAATCAACCGTCAATGAGCACATATGATAGGCAATGTGCGATCCAATACCACCTCAATAAGGATCAATATTGGGGTCACTACATATTCATCCCATCTCTTTCGAGAAAAAAAGTGGCCAAATCCACGTGCGCTTATACGTTGGAGTTATGACTTCGCACAAGCATCTTTGCTGTATAATCCATGGAGATGGTATCCGTTGCAATGACGGGAGACCATAGATATCATCATACATATTTAAATTGATGATTAATTATTTAAAATCATATACTCATGATTAATCAATTAGGAAAATGCAATAACGATTATGAATAGTAGATTATTGACAATTATTAGTTTAATCCAATTAAACTAACAACCATTCAAAAATTCAAAAAACGTATAATGTAATAATGTATGTATCTCCATACAACTTGCAATAGTCCATCTTTACATGCAAACAAACACAATTTTCTCTTTTAGAAGAGTACAAGCTAACTCCCTCATATTTTAGCCTTTCTCAAGATATTTCTGGTAAAGTCATGGAGAATGGAAGTTGAAGCACTTCATTAACTTATAAGACACCGATTAAGTAAGCACCACAACGAACCAAGCATAGACATCAAATTTATGTTTATTAAATTTAATATGAAATGATTAAAGTGTAATTGAGTATTTAAGTCGATATCTATGAGTATGATTGATTCATAATCAACATGCACATAAAAGGAAATATAAAACAAATAGATATTTTGATTTTGTATATAATAATAAAAAAATGATATTGACTTCTAAATTTGCAAGTTATGACCATCACACTTTAAATTAGAAAATACGATATAAGTGGAGTTAAAATTTGTTGCAAACCCAAATATTTTCAAATATTAGGTCCAACTCATGATCTGAAAAAATCAAAAATATTCTCATCAATTTTCAGTCCAGATATAAGAAAAACTAGTTATTATTTTTATTGAGTCCTCTTCCAACTTTGCTTATAGAGAAATCCAATTTCTCAAGATCACATGCATAGAATTGCGTAAAACTTTTTCATACTAATTGAAAACTTGATTAATAGCTTATTAACCACTATTTTAAAATATTACGTGACTAAAAAAACCTTAGCAACAAATTCTACAGCGATTCGCTATGATCTTTGAGTGAAACCCTAGTCTGCGGGCACTTTCTACATTTAAATTGTCGCCAGAATGCCACCAACTTCTCACTGGTCTTTTGGGTATAAATACAGACTTTCTAGATTTCAAACATATCCCAAAATATATTTTAAATATAAGATAACAACATCAACATAATAACGGTGCCGAATCATTCGAAATTCAAAAGTTATTAAAATAGAATGTACCCACAAACGAAGAAATATAGCCTATTGTTTTTTGGATCCTGATGTAGAGAAATATAGCATATTGTTCTTTGGATCCAGGTGTAATCTGAATCTTTTAAACAAGGCTCTGATACCATTTAAGGGATAGTAAACCTCACACATCACAGAAAAGAGAAATAAATGAATAATTTTTTTATTAAAATGTGTTCATCCTATGAGCACAAATACAATCATACAACAAAAAATGGCTACAATTGTGAAACCACATGGCAGCGGAAATAATTTTAGCACCATTTCGCAAGATTACAAGAGTATAGAAGAATATCTTGATGTGCGAGTCTCTAAAATAAAAGTCCTCCTAATTTAAGTCCGATCAAACACATGCTTGCGTTCATAGACAAGATGCTAACTCGTGGTACTTCCGTGAACTAGAGATTTGTTCTACACCAAGTTGTCCATGTCAATTGGCCAAGCCAACAGAAATAAGATGATATGTTATGTGGTGGATGGCCATGGGGTTATGGTAGAAGGTATATATATGACCAATGGGAGAGAAAGACGAGGACCTTTCTCTTCAATATTCTCCTCTTGAATACTAGACCAGAGAGCATTTGACCTGAACTTGAATTCAATTAACTTTTAGAAGAGAACTTTAGCCCTCTTTTTATAGGGTCATGGACAACCAAGATGGAGTCTTAATCCATCTATAGACATTCATCATGGAGAGGGAGAGAGTCTTTTCTCTCCACTTTATCTCTTCTTGAATCTAAATTTCAATTCAATTTGAAACATGACTCTTTTATTTTAAATTTGAATTTCGATAAATAGAAGAGAAAACAAAACATCCAAAAAAATTCCCTCTCTATAATTATCTCATATGTATGGTCGTAATTTGTTATGATAATTCAAGTCTTTTATGGAATTTGTCTTAAGTAATTATGGATTTACCTCTCTAGATAATTAACATTAATTATTTATGAGATTATTATAAAATCATCCCACCAACTAATGAATCCAATTCATTAGCCCATGATAAAATGTAAATCTAATTTACATTTATTTAACGGAGAATGTGAATCTAATTTACATCAATATTAATTAGTTAATTAATTAAGTGAAACATATTCACACAAGTTCAAAAATAAATATGAATTTATTCATATTGGCATCAATTATTATGGATCCATATCCATATTAATTAATTGCCAATAATTTGAATCATGTCACATATTTTCATATTAATTTATCAATTATAAAAAAATTTAGTATCTTGATATTTAATATCTTAATATATGACTCCTAATCCAATTAGCATTTGTTTGCAACATTGGCGAGTAATTGGAGATAATGTGAAGAAGATTATATAGACCATGCATAGTGACTTGATACTTAGATTTTCATCTAATATCAAGGTTTAAGTCACGTTGGGCAATTCCAATTAGATGTTTTTTAAACCATTTCTTCAATTGACTTCGAACTCTTTTGGATTAATTTCCAACTCTTTGGTTCTAGAAATTAGTTCTATGACATGATATTTAATATAATTAATTCTCATTTATTTATCCTCAAAATGGAACCACTAAATTCCATCCAGTTTCATCATTCCCTAAGAATGGAAGTGTCATGATATAATCTATTATGATGAAATCCTACGTATGAAAAGACTTTGATTAAAACTTGAAGTTCAAATCCATGTTTGGTTATTTCCTTCAAGGGTTTATTAGTAGATTTCTCAACCGATCATTGGGTGACAATATCAATCAGCTTTCCAAAAACATATATTAATATTCTTGAATTCTTATCTTGTTTCATAAACAAGATGACCATGTATGGAATTCGTTTTATCCTAAATGTCTCATGAGTGAGCTCCATCTCCCAGTTTAAAAAGTATAAACCTGTTCCTTTGCGAGATCATACATCTCATATGTCCTTATATGCACATCGACTCATCGATATATAGACCCTAGGTCATCAACCTAATGGTTTGTGAAATGTGTATAGTTCAACATATATATATATATATATATATATATATATGTCTCTGGTCAAAATATGCGTGCCTGTTCGTGATAGTATACGATACAAGTCTTTAGTATTTCAATCTCGTAAGGTTAGCACTTTGACTTTAAAGTCAATTCTTTGGCTTTTGGTCTACAATTTGACTTTTTTGTTAACATTTTGACTTTTGATCGATACAATGATTAGACTTATTTGACACCTTCAAATCTTTATTCCTATGCGGAGGACACACATCAAGAGGTTAGCTGGATGCCAGTTCTTGAAGATTGATTACCATCTCTTTCTCGTATAGGAGATCCTCTCTTGATAATCAATTGATGATGTAGATTCTGTCCTCGATCTAACTCTTGCAATATACAACCGTGCATTAGTCTCTATGATTTAACTCTTTAGGTCAACAACTACATGATACCAAGATGGCCGTAGTATATAACCCTAATTATATAGCGGTACTTATTAATACAAAACCTGATAATGTATTATTCCTCAGATAACAGAATGACATAATTTGCAATAATATTTATTGTAAGATGGCCGACCATGGGCTCACATGTCCAACAAGCCATGCCAATGGTTTATGAGTGGTAAGGACTTGCGATATAGTGCTTGATGTTGTAGTATTTTACTAGATTCTTCACCTCTCAGTTCACAAAATGACTACCTCTATTTGGTATCATAATTTTGGGAAGCTGGAACCTAGAGTTAGTATGATCGCTTAGGAACTTGCAAACAATCTTGCTGTTCGTAGCTCATAAGGGATAACCTCCACCCATCAGTATAAGTAATCAACAATAAGGAAGATGTACTCAAAACCATTGTTGCAAGGGAATGATCCCATGAAGTTGATGCCCAAGTGACGAAGACATCACAGAGGATGTCTGGCTTCATTTTCATCTCATCATTGGAATCTATGGTTCCTCCTATTTTTTGACAGATTGTAAACAACTTCGTAAAAGAGTAAGCATCACGAAATAAAGTTGGCTAGTAGAATCCGCACCTAAGTACTTTACATAATGTCCTCTTCCCAGAGTGGGGCCCCTACCTCCAAAGCATGGCAATGCATGAGGACACTCTTATATTCCTCCAAAGGAATACATCTTCTGCAAACACAATCTAGTCCCTCTAAGAAAAGGAACATACCCTCATAGTGGTAGTCCCTGAAATCCGACTTTAGTCGGTCAATGAGGTTCTTGGGTTGATCTTTAGTAATAGATTCTTCTTCTATCTTCTATAATCTCCATAGGTAAAGGAAGACTAGCTAGAAATAGCATTGGCAACTTTCTTCCTTGACTTCGTAACTTGTACTGCGCCTATTCATTCTTCCGGCTGAAGGGATTGATTCTATGAACTCTTTCCGCTTCTCAGGCTATGAGACAGATTCACAGTAAGCACAGCTCTTGCTTATCCCCCCTTGCCATTTAGTTAACGACTAGGAAATCTTTGAGAAATCCTTAATGAAGCATCGACAAAAGTCGATACTTCTGAGGAAAGACCACAAATGCTTGATGTTGCTTGGTGGCTCGAGTTTCTTGGTCACATCTACCTCGATCGGGTCAACATCCATTCCTCATTTAGATATGACATGCCCTAATACAATGCCCTCATCACTATGAAGTGGCTTTTCTCCTAGGAGAGCACCAGATTCACCTCCAATTGAAGTCAAGGTGTTAGGCCTCACACATTATAGAAGCATGACAAATCACATCATATGCAATCAAGGTCAACTAGTCATACTAGTTGGCATGGCAGCGGAAAAATATTTTTTTAAGATGAAACTACATGGCACAAGAACCTTTTCCATACTGTTTCATCAAGACCACATGAGTTTAGGCTTACCTCTTGAAGTGTGGTTGTAATCCTCAAAGCTTCTAAATGAAGAAACCTCCTGACTCAAGTCCGATCTGACGAGAGTGCAATCCCGAGCTACAATCCAAGCAAAAAAATCCTAATTTTGTCTCACGAAATCACTTGTCTTCTTCATAAGTGCGATGCGCGAAAGAGAATGGAGTTCCTCAAGCAACTGATCTGGCAGAACGACGACAACATAATAACGATTATGATCTCCACTAACCTTGGGTAGGAGGACGGACTGATAAATCCATGAGTTCTTATCATATCTTTCATTTATTATCTCTCTTAATTAAATTATTCAATAATATTTAACCTTAATTCACTAACATTTACAATTAACCCTTTCTATGTAATTAATCCTATTTTTTGTACTTAAATAAACATATCATTGTACCTTTATTTTATGCATTTTCTTATAATTAAAAATTCCATAAAAAGTACTTTAATATTATATATATACTTTATTTGTAAATAAAATTACAAAAAATTCTTAAAAGGAATTACAATAGGTATTTTTAATTACTAAAAATATTTACAAAGATATATCTATGTATATATGACATCTTTTGATTTTGTCTTCTAATGAAACTTGTAGATATTGAAAAGAACTACAACTTTCACGTTCAACAATTTTTTTTCATTTTTTGTTTTCTTTATTTCTTTCCTCCGGCTGCGAACAAAGTCAGGCAAAGCTCCCGAAGCCTCACTTCACCCTGCTGAAATGGAAGGATGGTGATACTATTTTTTCTTTTTTCCCATTGGGCCCTCGTGACATGACTTTTCTTTACCACCCACCTCATGATCTTAGCCGGTGGATCCTTCTTGATCTGATGGCTCATGCTCCGCCTCTCAACCGTCTCATGAGATCATTAGATCTCATCGGTGCCACCCCTTCACGCCCTCCTCTCTACCGTTGGATCGTGAGATCCAACGACCACCGATCGTCGTCAACCTCTCGCTCATCCCCTTTCACATGACGCAACTCGCAACCACTTGGTCTTCACCTCATTTTCCCAATCTCTCCTTCGACCCTCTCCGACAACCATCCAATCCATATCGCAACCCTCACGTCCCTCACTCATGCCAACTCCATATAACCCACTACCCTATAACCTCCAGTCAGTACTTGCGGTTAGAAATTTGACACTGGTCACCTGGAACCATATGCCCCATCCCCCCCAACCGAATTTGACCCCATACACCCTTGCATGAGAAAAGATCAAGCAACCATCGCTCCTTCATGACATGAATAGAGAGAGTAAGTGCAAGGAAAGTCTTCTTCTCTGGCGATCCAAGGGTATCGAACCCTTGCTACAACCTCTAACAAGTGGTTGTTTTAGCTCCATGATTAGACATCGTGTCGAGCAATGATAGAGGAATCGATTCCTCTTTCTCCAGGCCCATTTCCACCTTCTAGTTCCTCCTCTGTCAGTCACTTTCCCCTCCATGTAATATCTTTCTTTCTTTTCTCCTTGTTTCTTTGATTTATCACATTACTCCTGCACCCTAGTCACCATTTGATCACTCCAGCACCTTCACCACTCACCGATGATTCATGCACGATCATCTCCTCCTTCTTGCCGCTTCTCCATCACCTCCACCTCGATCCTTCACGGCCCTTGCAAAGAGTTGTGAACCAATTAGGGCTCACTTCCTTCCCACTCGACGAAGCCCCCATTTCACTTCCTAAGCATCTCCGCAGATTCTAGGAGCTTAGCGTATGCACTAACCCATGCAGGAGGTCATTGATCGGAATCCAAGAGTCATCTCCAGTCTCAGACATATTCTCTGACGAGCTTACATCGAGCAGGAATTCCACGATCGAGGACTCATCATCCAACACATCCCCATTTTCATGAGAGCTCCATGAAGGTTCTAGGACTTTCAGACAGAGGAGAAAAAGCTTCATCGTCGGAGCTCCGCTGATGTGCCATTAGATGTGGTTGAGGAAGGAGGCATTCGACAAGAAGTTACCTTTGGTTCAGATCCTTGTAATCTGATCTAATGGTCATAATTGACTCCCCAACCTCCTGCCGAAGCGACGATCCAACCTGAGGGTCAGGAGCTCGAACTAGCCTTCGAAGTGCCAGAGTGTGCCACATTGCCCGAACCTCCTCCACGTTGCCCCAACAGTTTTTGTAATTGCAAAGCAAATCATTTTTGGACTTTTCTGTGATGAACATATTATGCCTTTATTTCAGTTATGCCCGAATTTAATGATTAATATATTGAGCTCCTTCATTCCAAATGATATGAAATTGGTCTTATTTTAATGGTTATTCTTTCACATGATATAGCTAAATCTTTGATTTGCTCTATAATGTTTAATTAAAATTCAGAGGATAAGAATGACCTTTAAACTTGGTTAATCAATTTACAAATGCAAGTTAATCGATTTAATGCATCAATTTAAACCCTGATTTGCTTGGTTCGTGTAAAATAATTAGGAAATCAACTTAGACTTTTGATGAATAATTCTTGATTACATTTTCAGCCAGGGTGCATACATGATATTGAATTGAAACTCATTCTAATTCGTGATGCATTGAAGTTAAAAGACCAATTAGGTATTTAATTGAGATTACTTTGGGAAGCTCTTGCATTGAGGAATTAATTGGTAAATTATTGACTCAGGAGCATGATTTGTGTGTTTATGTTTATGTGAATTTTTTTTGTCTTGTTTTGCATTCAATCTCATCTTGTGGCATTTAAGCCATATGTATTGAAAACCACATAAAAACTCATGCATGCATACTTTTTACACCCTTGACCTAAATGACCACTTAGAATAGCTCATTACACCCTTGTTTATGTTTATGTGATTTTTTTGTGTCTTGTTTTACACCCTTGACCTAAATGACCACTTAGAATAGCTCATTACATACTTTAAGATCTAATTAGATAAGCTAATAAGTAATGTCTCTGTGTTTGACCATGGACTTATACAAGAGATTCTAGCTATACTTTAAGATCCATTTTATATTTTTATATCTCAAAATAATTCGACCTATTTAAATATTCTATGTTTTGGACTATTTCCGATTTTAAAAATACAAAAATTTGGAAAGATTCTCAAAAAATTACAAAAAAATATTTGAAAAACACAAAAATATTTTATTTTATAATTTTAACTATATATAACTATATTTATAAATATAATACCTTATATAGATTATATATACACATATATTAACATATGGGTTAAATGGGCCTGCCCCCTGGAGGGAGCTAACTTGGCTCCCCCGCGGTATTTTACCCATTTTTTTATTTTTTTTTGAAAATTTCTTCCGTAAATATTCATCAATATATTCCTATATTATGCTATTAAAATTTCTGCGAAGCGAGACTCCTACGACCTCCATCCAGACAATCATTTTTTAACGGTAACAGAATTGCTAAAAACGACCCTTCTGGATGGAGGTCGTAGGAATCTCTGTTTCGTGCGAAATTTGAATGACATAATATAGGTATATATTGATGAAAATCCACGGAAGAAATTTTCAAAAAAAAATAAAAAAATGGGCAAAATGCCGCGGGGGGAGCCAAGTTAGCTCCCCCATGGGGCAGCACCATTTTACCCTTAATATATGTGCTTATTTTTATTAATTATTATAAATACCTGCGTATATTTTAAAACCCTTAAAGAAAATAAAAAGGATTGTTGTTATTTGTATTTTCTGTTTTTTATATTATATATATATCCCTTATACTATACATATTACATTATATTGCATATTACATGTATATATACACACATTATATATTAAAAATAAAAATAAACTAAAAAAACATAAAAACGAATAAAAAAATATAAAATTTAAAAAATAAATTAAATTTAAAAATATTAAATAATTAAAACCCACAAAAACATTTAGTGAATATTGTACAGCTATATACATACATACATAGATTATTTAGAATAAATAATGCTGCTACATCCCACTGTTCCTTGAGTTCAGCACCCTACTTGTACTTGTCCACAATACACATTTATTCGTAGGGTTTTATAATAAATTTTGATCCACTTTGTATTGAATGCTTGATTATTCTATTGTGTATTTATTGTTGTTTGGATTTATGGGCCTTCGTGATCGATCACTTCAACGAGTGAAGTCTGCTTTGTGAGATCTCATGATTGCCTCTCAATTGCTGGATATTCAACAATAACTTTTTGATATCCTTGATAGATGATTGGAGAAAATAGAGTTGCTGATTTTTGTGGAGATATGTAGGAACATAAAGTTTGGATTGTATGAATAATTCCGGTGAGGTTTTACAGAGAATTTTGGGACCGGTGAAAGAGGTACTGGATGTAATCAATGAATTCAGAGATGGAAACATGGGCTTAGAGAAGGTTAATCAGACGCTGCTCTTCCTCCTGTCCAAGAAATAGAACCTGATTCGGGTGGAAGATTATAAGCCTATCGCGTTGTCAAATGCAGTATATTTGATAGTTGCAAACGTGCTGGCAAATAGACCGAGGTGGGTTCTAGATAGT
Source organism: Ottelia alismoides (assembly GCA_037367405.1). NCBI lineage: Eukaryota > Viridiplantae > Streptophyta > Magnoliopsida > Alismatales > Hydrocharitaceae > Ottelia > Ottelia alismoides. The sequence continues at coordinate 788,627 of JAZKJV010002906.1, read as the reverse complement.
GTCATTATGCAGAATTAGTCTGCTTTCATCCCTGGACGACAGATGGCAGATGGACTAGTGACAACGTCTAAGATCTGCCTCCAACGGCAGTGGGAAAACAAGAAGGGGTTGATGTGGAAGATCAACTTTGAAAAAGCATATGTCTTTGTAGACTGGAATTTCGACGTCGCTTCATCGACGTGGCTTCACAGATCTTTGGATAGCTTGGATGAAGATGTGCGTAACGACCTCGTCCTATACTGTTCTGGTGAACGGGAGGCCGGAAGGGGGTTTTTTTCAGCCACAGAGAGGTGTGAGGCAAGGATGCCCATTAGCGCCGATGCTCTATGTGTTGGTGGAAGACGCCTTAGTAGTGATGTTAAAAAGAGCGGTCGACGAGGGGTCGTATGATGGTTTCCATGTGGGAGCTATCTCGGTTCCACTCCTTCAATATGCAGACAACACAATGATTTTTCTGCGCAACAAGGAAGAAATGGACAGAAGGGTGAGGCAACTGGTGGAGATCTTCAACAGCTTCTCAGGTCTCAGGATCAATAGTAATAAGTCAGTGGTAATTCAGTTTGGGATGGACAAGGAGGGGAGTAGAAGAAGGTCTGTGATTTTAGGATGCCCATTGGGTGAGCTCTCAATTTCCTATCTAGGGTTGCCTCTTGTGGCAGGCAGACTCAGAAACAAGGAATGGGACATGGTCCTTAGGAGATTCGAGCAGAGACTCGCGGGATGGAAGGCGGTTACACTATCTTAGCGTGGGAAGTTGATTCTCCTGAAGCATGTGCTTTCAACAATTCCTATCTTCTTCTTCTCAACGTGAATAATGTCGGCATGGGTCAGAAAGAAGATAGAGGTAATGATGAGGAATTTTTTCTGGTCTAATGGGAAGCAGCATAGATCAAGCATACATCTGATTCGATGGGAGGAGCTAACAAGGTAGAAAAGTGAAGGAGACCTAGGAATTCAGGATGTGAGCTGCATGAATAAAACACTTTTGGCAAAGTGGGTGGTGCAAATTTGAGGTAACATAGATAGATTGGCTATCAAGATTTTGTGTACCATCGATGATGTCAAAGGTTCCCTAGATGCGGGAAGAATGCCGTTCGAATCTTCCCTTTGGAGTGGAGTTCGTGACATTTTACCACAGCTCGGGCCAACAATGACACCGAAGGTGGATACCGGGGTGATCTTTCATTTTTGGATGGACAACTGGACAAGAGACATGTTATATGTGATATGTTCCCAAGATTATTTGCGTAAGCAACAAGCAGGGAGTGTACTGTAGCTAGGAGTGTAAATGTGCCGAACCTGAGCAAATCAACCCAGGCTCGGTTTGGTTCGTTTAAAATACTTTCAGGTTCAGATTCAGTTCGGCTCGATAAAATGAAAACATAATCAGATTTTCTTCAGCTCGTTAAAGTTCGTTTAAGAATACGGTAGCGTCGTAGTCTGCAGGAAAGGATTTTGTGGGGGTTTTGGGAATACAAAATAGGGACTAGGGAGTGAATGTCTGTATGGGTTTGGGAAAACAAGGGAATAACCCTTATGTTATGATAGAATGCTTTTTTCCTTATATACATACAATATGTATGTATAGGTAATTTTATGCATGTGTGTATATAATCGAACTTTTAACGAACCGAACCTGAGCGAACCTATATTTTTTAGGTTCGGTTCATTTATTTAATCGAGTCCAAACTCGTGTTCAGGTTCGGTTTGTTTATTTTCGAATCGGATCTGAATCGAACTTTTAACGGGCCGAATCTGAGCGATTGTCGAACCTGAGAATTTTCTGACATCCCTAACCGTAGAGGATGCTTGTGGGTCTAGTTCGTGGGTCCCACAGTTTCTGTTTGACCTTACAAATGGAAGATTGGAGGACTTGGCTAGATTGCAGTCAGGATTGCCTTCTCCTAGCTGTATATCTCTGGGGAGGGATCATTTTGTTTGGGTAGAGGGGAGATTTAAGAAGGCATACACAATATTCATAGGGAGAGGGGATGATCTGGACCAAGACATGAAGTTAGATATGAAGATAAGTTAGGCGAGCAAGATCCCATTCAGAGTGAAAGTCTTCTTATGGTGCCTCAGAAGGGGCAGGATATGTGACAAGGGTAGAAGGGGCATGCTTTTTGGCATTTCAGACACCGGGTATGATAGACGCGGCACATAGACAGAAGATGCGAAGCATTTATTTTTTACATGTCCTTTGTCAGAGCAGGTTTAGAAGGAATTAGAGCATCGTGGATCACACACACGTTGGCTCAGTTGATTTCTGGAGATCTTTAAGGTTTGTTGGAAGTAACCCGAGTGACGATTGTGCTCTGCCATTTGCAGCTCTTTGATCCATATGGGGAGGCAGAAATGACTTAATTTTTAAAAATCAAAGGTTCTATTCTGAAAAATGTTGTCGCTTCCTGTCTTTTCCTTTATCAATTCTGATCCACAAGGTAATGTATCTATCTAATTTTTTAATATATAAAGCCGTTGTGCGGTGAGTCTCAGCTCGGGATGTCACCCTTTTTCCTCTCAAAAAATGTAGAACTATATATACAGGGTTAAATGGGGCTGCCCCCTGGGGGGAGCTAACTTGGCTCCCCCGCCTCATTTCTCCTGATTTTTTTTATTTTTTTTGAAATTTCTTCTGTGGAATTTCATCACTATGTCCCTATATTATGTCATTAAAATTTCGTGCGAAACAGAGACTCCTACGGCCTCCATCCAGGCGGGGTCGATTTTAACAATTCATCTTAAAAATTTCATCCATGTAGGCTTATGAATGAGTAGTTGGATATGTGATCATGCTGAAATTATGACAAATGAAGATGGATGGAATTGGGAATAATGATAGAGCATATCTCAGATACAAGTTTATAGTTTGGAGAACTTCATACTACATAGAAAACTCTGTTGAAATTTTTATGGAATCATGATTAACCAAGATAGATAAGATTTTCTAGGAATAATACGTTAAGATGGATTTTTTTGTGTTGCGCTTGTCTCGGATGGTAGGATGGAGCGTGACATAGAACATTTTGGTGAATGGTATAATGTTTTTGATGGGTGCGAAGTTAGAGAGTGAAGATGAGAATAGGGCACAAGCCAACTTCGTCCAATGACCTTGGGTTACATCAATCCAAGTATAGTCTGAGAGGGAAATAAGATAAGATTATCGATAGAGATTAAAATCACCACCAAAATAAGATAGCATGGTTGGAAGAAGGTGTAGGTGAGATGGCAAAGAGAGCATGGATCGTCCGATGTGGTGCTATGTCTGCAGTAACTGCTTGAGCCCCTCGATCAAGATCGAGCGGCTCCAACAGTTACTGCAGATTCTGCTGCAGTTCCCGCTACAACAAACGATCCATCTCATGGCGAAGAATCCCCCTTTGTTTTCATTTGTGGGGGATTGTAGATGTTAGCTACCCGAAGAGAATGACTATTATATGATTTAGGATTATAACATCTTATAACAACATCAGGAAGAGATCAGAGGGTATTAATGATTATTTACTATATATCAACATAATAGATACTCAAATGTAGTTGTTTGAGTTTAGAATTTATTGAATATATTTTTTTTAAATATATTGAAATCGGTTAAGAAATTTGCTGACATCGTCCCTAATTGGGGAATGGTAGAATGGAGTTGTGGATATTTTAAAGATGAATAAGGAAGAACATGATAAATGGGATCTTATGTTGCAAATAGGATCATTAACATGATCATTAAATAATAATTTTCACGATTAATATGAATCAATGCATCACAGATTAACAAAGTTATAATCAAGCATATCCAATTCATATAATAATTACAAGATGAATGCGTGAAACAACTAAACAATTAGACAAAATATAAAACATTTTAGGACGAGATTCAGGAAAGACAAAGCAATAAATAAATTACGACAAACAAAATAATAAAAAGATTAGATAATAGATCACCGAAGCATCCATAAATGGACTGTCCTTAAAGAGGATATCACCCTCACAATACCGGTGCGAAGGGTGTCGGCGATTCGCTCTTAAGATACGATGGAACACGATCGTCGTCCATTCACATCGATGAGGTCATCCTCGAAAGTACCTCAGAGAACCACAATCATGAGAAAAAGAATAAACGCATGTCACAGATGCAGTGGAAAAAATTAGAGAGCAAAAGCGGCGTGAGGGTTTTCTTGCATGAATTAAACAACGTCCACGGAAAGGGTATATGAAGACATGAGGCGTGGCTTTTCACTTTCCGAAAACACCCTCCAACGAGCGTTTCTTCAGATTTTGAAGCGGCGCCCAGATCAAAGCCGTTGGAGTCGAGTCAAATTCTCTTAATGCGGTCGAATCACAATTATTTCATACAATTAGTTTATTCGACATGATAATGAAACCCACAACAAAAATATTGAGATCTGAGATCTGAATTGACTCTCCCGAGCCCGAGCCTGAGCTCGAGTCCGAACTGGTACATGTGTCGGAGCTGAAGATTAAGCGGAGCAGAGCACGCGTGCGTGGTCCTCCTTTACTCCTCTCTACTATTACTACAAGAGCTTGAGACGTGAACTCATATATAAGCCCATTAAAAGTTTAGAAGCACTAGATGTGGTACTAAACTTCCACCCAAACTACTCCTTATTTTAAAATTGGGAATTCCCAACTTTCCATCCAAAGAAATTTAGTTTTCTAATTGAAACCAAATTAAATTTCAATGTAATTGCATAGGGTTAACAAATTAAAACCTAATTATATTAGCTTTAGACACAACAATCTTCCACGAATTCATTAATTGGAAAAGAGATTCAAAGGGAGTCAAAAGATATCTTTTGGCTGCCACACTTTGCTTTTAGTAAAGGTACATTCTGGTTTGAAACTCTACTCGAGTTTACTACTTTCACTTAACAAGAAAAAAGTGAACTATGTCATAAACTTCAGACCTTAGTATTAAAGTATACGGTAAAAACAACAAAGGTGTTGCTCTTAGTACAATCTTTAGGGTTGGTGCTCTTAAAGGCCATGCACCCTTATCCTCTTTCATGAGTATTTTAAGGAAAGACCCTCTTCCTTTACCTACAGTAACACTCACATAGGTGCCGTTCTCTAAGGATGCACTACTAACATCCTTTCCAAAGGCTTGAACCCATTTAGAGCCTATGCTCTTCCCGATCTTGTAGTTTAAATGGCACTCAGACTTCCAGAGATAAGATACTCATGCATAAGCATTAGAATTAAGAGTGCCAACTAGTTTTCCAAATAACTTGTTGTTACCCATTGAACCTACCTTGTGGGATCTCCACTCAGATAGGTAGGGTTGCTACAGTAGAAGAACTCCCAATGGGTCTCAATCCCATTCCAAATCTAGACTTTAGGACTAAAGATATCAAATCCCTTAGTCAACGTATCTGCTGTGTTGTCTTTGGATCCAACAAAATCTACAACCAACACTATTCGAAACACCAAATCTCTTAATGTCTTAAGTCTGATTTTTATTGTCTTCTTGTTTTCTGATTGAACTTTGAACTCTTGATATTGACAATTATGGTCATGTTATCACAATGCATCAAGAGCGCATGAACTAGTTGATCTACCATGGGAATTTCAGAAAGAAGTTCCCTTGCAATTCAGCCTATATTCTAGCGGTGTCTAAAGCATACAGCTAAACCTCAAAGGTAGATCGAGCTAGAATGGTCTGCTTCACATATCTCTAGGAGACTGTACCGCCTCTAAGGGTAAAAACATACCCAGTAACACCATTACTCCTAGACTCATATATTTTTCCTATCTAGCTTGCATCACTATATCCTTCTAGTACAGATGTATGTCTACCATAATGCAAAATAAGAGAAATAGTTCCCTTCAAGTACTTCAATATGCGATCCAGAGACTCTCAATGAGTACTATCAGGACAACTAGTGTATCTACTCAACTTTGTAATCGAGAATGAAATATCAGCTCTCGTACAATTTGCAAGATACATTAAGCTTCCTATCACTTGTGAATACCTTAGTTGAGCTACATGTACTCCATTTGTGTTCTTAAGTGTTTTGGATGAATCGAAAGGAGTGCTTACAAATTTGCGATCTTGATATCCAAATTTCTCAAGTACCTTCTCAATGTATTGAGATTGAGAAACTATAATCTCATCAACTAACCTTGTCAGTTTGAGACCCAAGATCACATCAGTAACACCCATATCCTTCACCTCAAACTTGCTAGTTAAGAATACTTTAGTCTCATTAATAATCCCCACATGTGATCTAAACAATAATATGCCATCAACATATAGATACAAGATAATATACTCATCACCTTTGACCTTGGAATGGACACACTTATCGGATTCATGAACCTTAAAGCCACGCGATAAAATGGTTTTATCAAAATTTTCATGCTATTCCTTTGGTGCTTGTTTCAATCCGTAAATGGATTTAACAAGCTTGCAAACCTTTCCTCATTTCCAGAGTCACAATCCCATCATTTGATCCATATAGATCTCCTCCTCAAGATCGTCATGCAAGAAGACAGTCTTCACATCCATCTGGTGGATAGAGAGATCATATACAGATGCTAATATTATGAGCATCCGGATTGTGGCCATCCTAGTCACAGGGAAATACATATCAAAATAATAAATACCCTCCTTTTGCTAAAGCCCTTAGAAACTAATCTGGTTTATACTTTTCAATTGATCCGACATGACTAAGATTTCTCTTAAACACCCATTTTCACCTAATGGTAGAGCATCCTTTGGGTAAATCAACTAGCTCCCAAGTTCCATTAACAATAATGGAATCCATCTCAGATTTGACGGCTTACTTCCATTGTTTTGCTTCATATGAAGCCATGACTTCCTTTTAACTTGGTGGATCACCCTCGATCTGGTAGACAACAAAGACACTACCCAAATCCTTGGCTATCCGAGGTCGTTTACTCCTCCTTGGCTCAATTTCTTTTGAAAGGTCATTGGGTTCAGGTTGAGTCTCAACCCCCACATTCGTTGTCCTTTCCACTTGATATGGAATAGATACTGATGTGGCGACACTCTCCATGGTCAGATTCTAAGGAATATCAGTTTTCATGTGGATACATCCTAAAAAAGGTAGCATCACAGAGTTCAGTAATATGTTGACATCTGTGCCCAGTATCTCGGACCTAACTACTAAGAACCTATATGCATAACTATTTTTCAAGTAACCTAAGAAGACCACATCAACAGTTTTAGGACCTAGTGATAAACGTAGATTTGTCAAGGGTCGTATTAATCCACAAGGTGGATCAATAGTCGATGCGTTGACCGCTCAATAAACCCAGGTTAATCAACAATTAACCCACAACAAGAATAAAGCAATAAAATATAAAAAATGTGGAGTTAAAATTTATTATAACTCTACAACAATGTGTATAGCGTGTAAGCATGCGTAGAGGTCGAACATTAGGAGCAAACGGTAGAAGGAGGCAAAATGCAATGCTAAAAAATTCTGTCATTCATCTCTTGTCCATGTCATTATTTTTGTGGGTTTTTGATTTTATATAATAATAAACTTTATTATTATTTTTTGTCTTCTATTTTCTATTTTGTTTTTATATTTTCTATTTTTTTATTTTTTTATTTTTTTATATAAACTATATAGCATTTATAAGGCTTAATATATACAATATATAATAGTATATTTAAAAATACTATTAATATAGATAAAATTCAGAAAATAAATTGTTTTTGAATTTTTAATATTTTTCTAATTATTTGTCATTTTTCTTGGATTTTTGCTAATTTTTATGTATTTTAAAAATAAAAAATACTCTCAAATAAGGGATTAAATATATAACCAAAATTGATTTAGATTTTTAAAATAGCAAATAAATCTGAAAAATATCCAAATCATTTTGGATATAAAAATATTTATATAAATAAATTTATGAAATAGAAAAATATATTTTTGGATTTTTTAAAGATTTTTTTAAGATTTTTATAAAGAATTTTGGTGGTTTTTAGTTTTTTAGGGTTTTTTCCATTTTAATGATTTTTGGTCTGTAAATAAAATGGATAAAATATACTATATGTAATATTTTTTGAATTTTTAAAGATGTTTTTATATTTTTTGGTATTTTCTAAACTAAACAGGGAATAAATGGACCCCTTTTTAATTTTAATAAATAGACTACATTTAAAAAATGCAAAGTGGACACGTGGCATGAGAGTATGATGCATGAAGCATATAATCCTATTTTTATGAATTTTTAGGAGTACATTAGCTATTTTTAATAAATTAATAAAACACACAAAAATACATGTCCTAGTAGGGGCATTTTTGCAAATAAAATAAACTTCAGGGGAACATGTGCAATTTACCCAAAAATGTGTAACGTTACTTTCATTTTATTGAACTAATTAATAAATACAAAACCGCCATGGCTAAATAAGCAATTTAACCATCACGTGGGACTTCACATGACGTAACCGGGAAGGACCTAAATGCAATTTCAATAAAGTCCAGGGGTCTTCCAGTAATTTGTACAAAAATATATAATGTTGTCCATAATTTATTGGACTAAATATAAATACAAAAACTGGTAGGGGCATCCCTGCAATTTTGCCACCTTACGTGGGACAACATGTGAGGTGATGCAGACTGGACCCAAATGCAATTTAAATGAATACATGGGGTCAAATGCAAAATGTCCAATTATTTATAAATGTTAACTTTTATTTATAGGACTAAATCGTAAAATATAAAAAGGCAGGGGTATATATGCAAATTACCCCATATATGCGCGTAGGCGGACAGTCTGGATCATCTCACTTATCCACGCGTCGCTTCCTTACGCGCCGATGATGATTTCATCGCTTGACGACCAAGATTAGATCGTGGATCGTGATCGGACGGTGAAGACGTTGCAACATCCAATGGCTCTGATCAGAACTGGGCTGCCGTTCTTGATCCAACGATGGAGAGGCGATGACAAAGAAGTGGGAAGAAGGCTTTCCTGAGCGAGCTTCCTTCAGCCCGATCTCGCTCCTCCGTCGGGTGTTGAGGCTCCAAGGTGGCCCAAAAGTTTGCCAGTGAAGTCCTCTAATGACTGGAGGTCTCAAGGTGGGCGGAGGTTCACCGGAGCATCACCACAAGGTCGGAGAAGATGTGGTGCTTCAGGTGCCTCCGGCTGCTGTCCAATCACCTCCAGGTGTCGTTGAAGCTCGAAGGACCTGTAAGAAAAGTTCCTGGGTTGAGGGCAAAGCGCCTCGACCCCTTATCATACGCAATGGACGGCTGGTGGAGTGGGGCGGTGATCTCCGGCGAAGGGAGAAGAAGGGAGATCGGATCTCCAGATCCATAAGGGATCTGGATGAATGGAGGTGCCTGGGATGTCAAGAAATGGATGGGAAATGAGATGAAGGTGGAAAGCGGGGCGGAAAATAGTCGGGAACACGGTGACACGTTCGTCGGAGCGGAGCTCTGGCAAACTACGAATCACCTAAATTAAGCAAACCCTATGATCTAATCACTAAACTAATTGCATAATTAAAAAATTGACAAAAAAATTACCTAAATAAATAAAAGGGCGCAACTCTTACCTGGTCGGAGCCAAGGAGCAGAGGTGGTCGCCGGAGCGCCGTCTGGGTGCACCTCCTTCATCCTTCAGCCGCCTCCAAGCTCCAGGGGACCTCCCCCTATCACGAGGATGCACGCTAGGCCGGAGTCGAGGGGATTTAGGACCTAGAAAGACCAAAATTGTGAGGAGGACAGAGGTTGATTATTTATTAACATAATAGCACCCTTATTAGACCAGCGAAAATCAAAGAATCTATCATATTTACAAGCGATCTACGAGGCTGGCGTGGGTGTACAATGATGGAGGATCAATTCGTCTGAAGGAAGCGAAAGCAGATGAGCGACGGAGATCCGGGAGAAAGGGAGGAAAAGAGGGGAGGAGACGGGTCTGACGAATCAGAGACTTGGATGGGACAATTGACTAGAGGTCAACTTAGGGAGCGCCTCCATTCGTCCACGTTAGCCCGGATACAGACAAAATAATAGATTTATTAAAGAATAAATAATAAAAAATAGTAAATGATTTTATTATTTTTTGAGTATAAAATAAAAAATGTTTATTATTTTATTTAGTATTTTATTATGATTTTTATTTATTTTTTGGTTTTATTTATTAGTAGTTAATTTTTATTAGTGTATTTATAGGTATATTCGTCTATGTTTTGTACATTTTTATTTTTATTTTTGTATATTTTATTTTGTTATTTTATTCTTTTATTTTATATATTTACAACTTATTTTTATGAGTATAAATATATTTTTATTTTATTTTTATGATGTTATCTGTAAGTTTAAATAAATAGATATGTATATTGTATATGTATATTTACAGGTATTTTACCTATGTTTTATGTACATCTTTTTATTTTTAATGTTTTGCATTTTATTTTAGTATTATATTTTCAATAAAATATAGATATGTTTACAATATTATGAAATATGAATGAATAAAGAATAAAGTCCCCTTTTATTTATATACATATAATTTATAGGTATTTTGTCTATGTATTTATAAACTTATTTTATTTTACATTTTATTTTTAGTTTTATTTTAATTTCAATATGTACATATGTTATAAATAATATTTTGAAAATTATAAAAAAAAAATTTGTAAAAATAATGAATAATGAATAAAATGAATATTTTAATCGGTATAACATACAATGAGGGCCCAAAACCTAACTTTCACACAATAACTCCAAAAAATATGAAACCACCACCATTAAATAGCTTGTGAAAGGTTATATACAATTAGAGTGATTTTGATATGTTTTGAGTTTTATTTGAAAGATATGGGTCTGTGAAGTTGGGTTTTTGGCTTTTTATTTTGTGTATAAAAAGAACACTGTGTATTATTTTTGTACAAACTCAATTTTGCATTTTTATTTACATTATTATCTACAACTTTTATATCAAAGTTTCTTCATTTGATGAATAAATAATAAAGAATAAAAGAGTTGTCAAAACTGCATGAATGAATGAATAAAAGAATTGGATTTTTATTCTAGTTTTGGCCCTTATCTCCCCCTACTTTATTCCTTGTCAACCAACTCAATTCTTGACTTGGTCTCGAGGTTTAAGGTCATAAAAGTTTTCAATATTTTATTCCTTTTTTCTTTTCTTCTCTTTATTCTATAAATTTGGCATTAAAAACCATGTTTTATATACAAATAAATCTAATAAATAGTGAATGCTATTATGCACAAATTGAGGCTATTTACATGCATTAGATAGGGTTTTTAAGACCAAAATAATAGAATAAAGATGATGAAATGGAGATTCATCACCCAACTTCTTTCTCTTGTGTTCTGGGACTACTACCTTAGCGAGACAACCCACACTTTGAGATATCTTAAGCTTGGTTTCCTATTTCTCCAAAATTCAAAAGGACATTTTCTACATGTCTTATCTTGAAGGGACCTATTTAGAATATGGTAAGCCGTATTCAGGGCCTCTCCCACATATAGATTGGAAGTCCAGAACTCTATAGAAGAGCATTGATCATGTCAATTACGGTTCTATTTTTCTGTTATACTATCCCATTTGATTGTGGTTATATGGAGCAGTGATTTCATTAACTATGCCAGATAGCTTGCATTGTTCATCAAACAAGTTAGAACTATATTCACCTCCTCTATCTGACCTAAGACGTTTAAGAACTTTTTCTGTTTGTGTCTCAGCCTCATTCTTAAATATAACAAAATTTTCTAAGGCTTCTGTTGGGAAATCGAGAGATTTCCTTAACCTGTTCTGTAAAGGATGACTAGCAGCGGAGCGTTCCCCACACAGGAATCAAGAAAAATAGTCGTAGCACAATAATCAAGCAAGTACAGAAAGATGAGAAATTTATGTGGGAAAATCCTCCTCGATGTGAGAGAGGGGGAAAAAACCACGGGGCACGACGACCCGTGACAAAATCCACTAGGCCAGAAAAATGAGATAGGGCACAATATCTTCTCAGTTTTGTTGCCCAACAAATCTGAGACCCAGTTACAAGAATAAATCGGATAACTGTCACCTTGTACTTGGAGAACACGATACCATTGCTTCTCCTCATCACGTGATGCCCCTCCCCGAGCATGGATCTCCCTGGTGGCTGCTCCTCGCAGATGCGGCTTCTTTTCACGCCCCTACGGGCTACCTCTTTGCACCTTGCGCGAACTTGCTCCTCACACTTTGCGTGGGATACTTCTTTCCTTGCTTGGGGAGAGAGAACTAAGAGAGAAGAGAGGCAGAGATGCTTGAGTTGGGATAATCCCCAATGCCATGCATGAAGTCTTATTTATACTACTCTTTCCTCCTATCTCCAATCCAACTCCTACATGAAGTAGGAGTTCCAAAGGGATAATCAGCCCCCCCTTTTTCTAATTATTGGGAATGTATAATATTCCCAACAACCTCCCCCTCCATTCCCAATGGGGAGGTGTCATCAAGAAGATGATCACTGAGAGGTGACACCGCTCAACTCTCTACAGAGCTGCAGTTTGTCACGAGTCACGACCTTCGTCAGCATATCTGATGGATTTTCATTTGTGTGGGCCTTCTTCAGAATGAGATGTTTCTTGTCAATAGTATCTCTAAGCCAATGATATCACACATATTTATACTTTATACGAGCATGGTGCATCGTGCTCTTGATCAGATCAATGACGCTCTGTCTATCACAAAAGAAAATTGGCTCACTGTCTTTGCATCCAAGTTCACCAAAGAATCATTGTAACCACAATATTTCTTTTCCTGCTTCTGCTGCAACATTATACTCATCTTCAATCATTGAGAGTGCAATGCATTTCTGCAACTTGGACTGGCACGAAATCGCTCCCCTGCGAAGGTGAAAATGTACTCGGAAGTCGATTTCATATGATCCACATCTCTTGCCATGTCAGTATCTGTGTATCCACAGAGTTTGGGATCTGACCTCCCAAACATCAGACACATACTTGAGGTCCCTCTCAACTATATCAGAATCCACTTCATAGCTTCCAAATGATCATTCCCTGGATTCGTCATGAATCTTCCCACTATGCCCACGTCATTAGCAACTGTTGCGAACCCTAACATACATAAGATTGCCAACTGCGGACTGGTAAGGAATCTTGGGCATCTCAGCTTTCTCCTAAAAAGTAGATGGACATGTCTCTTTTGTCAACTTTAAATGAGCAGCAAGGAGCGTGCTGACAGGCTTCACATTCTTCATGTTGAATCACTCCAGAATGCGTTCATCATACTTCTCTTGTGACAACCACGACCCGTGATTCTTCCTGTCACGAGTGATCTACATCCCAAGTATGTTGCTTGCCTTGATCAAATCCTTCATCTCAAATTCCATGGAGAGTTCCCTTTTGAGCTTTACAATCAACCCGGGACCATGACCAACTATCAACATGTCATCCACATAGATCAACAAGATAGTGAACCTGCCATTGGGAAGACGTCGAACATACACACATGGGTCCAATTTAGTCCTCTTGAAGTTTTGCTTCATCATGAAGGCATCAAACATCAAATACCATTGTCTAGGGGCTTGCTTCAAGCCATAAAGACTCTTTCTCAGCCTGCAAACCATATGCTCTTTCACCTTATTCTGGTATCCCTGTGGCTGCTTTATGTAGATCTCTTGCTTCAGGTCACCGTGAAGAAAAGCCGTTCTCCATCTGCTCTAGCTCAAGGTCTAGGCTTGTAATAAGATCTAATACCACTCTCACAGAATTCATCTTCATAACTGGTGAGAAGATCTCATCATAGTCCACACTCTCTTTCTGGCTGAATCCTTTCACAACCAATATGGCCTTGTACTTTAGTTTCTTGACACCATCATCTGTCTTCAACTTGTAGATCCATTTGTTCTTCAACTCTCTCTTGCCTGCAGGAAGCTCAACAAGATCATAGGTATGATTTTTCTTCGGAGACTGCATCTCATCATTCACTGCAATTTACCAATGATCTCTTTCCTTATGCTCTTGTACCTCCTCAAAGTTACATAGCTCATCATGACCAGTCAACATTACGTACTGGGAAGTAGGATAGTGAGATGATGGCTGATGTGCCCTCCCAGATCTCCTGACCCGAGGCTTTGCTGCATCTGCTTCTTGATGAGGTTGCTCCCCCTACCTAGTATCCCCTGGACTTGCAGCAACAGAGTCTGCATTTGGCTCATGCTGTTCTGACTGTGCATCTTCTCCATCTGTACCTAGTACTGGAGAAGGATCTGAGTGCTCATCGCTGTCATCATCCATAACAATCCCATCTAGGCACCATCATCACTATCATCCTCAACCAAAGCCTGGTTCTCATATAAAATCACATTTCTATTCCTTGTGATGTCTTCTTCTTTGGATTTCAAAGTCGGTATCCAAACTCCTAATCTCCATAGCCAACAAAAATGCATAGCACTGCCTTGTCATCAAGCTTCTTCCTCTCTTCCCTTGGTATAAATGCATAAGCTTTGCATCTAAACACCCTCATGTGAGCATATGAGGGATCTTTCCCATACCAAATGCGCTCAGGGGTCTAAAAATTAAAGGGAACAGAAGGAGATCGATTAGTTAAGTAGCAGGTGGTCTGAACCGCCTCAATCCAAAAGGTTTTGGGCAGCTTTGCTATCTTTAGCATGCAACGAACTCTCTCCACAGTGGTCCTATTCATCCGTTCAATGACATCATTGTGTTGGGGTGTGCCGGGCTCTGTCCTTTCATGCCTGATCCAGTGCTATGCATAGTAGCTCTGGAAACTGTGAGAGGTGTACTCCCCTCCATTGTCCGTGCGCAGACACTTCAATACTTTGCATGTCTCGCGCTCCACCATGGCATGAAATTTTCTGAAGAAATTAAAGACTTGATCCTTCATCCTCAACATATAAACACAGACCTTCCTTAATGCATCATCAATGAAGGAAAGAAAATACTTGTTTCCTCCCAAATACATTGTGCCCATGGGACCACACAAATCGGAGTGAATCAACTGCAAAAAGGTCATCCTTCACCTTTGATCTGGTCTTGAAAGTGCACTCTTGTTCTTTCCAATCTCACATGAATCACAAGGTGACAACGTTATGTCAGTGTGACATGGTATCAACTCCTTCATGCTTAAAAGTTGTAAGCCCTTTTGGATCATGTGTCCGAGCCGACGATGCCAAAGATCCGACATGTCAGCCTAACTAGCATGTAGGCTACCATCCATGACCTTCACCTGAGTCTTGTAGAGCGTGCAACACAAACTGCCTCTAACCATAATAAGAGAGCCCTTGCTGATCTTGCATATGCTGTTGCCAAATTTTAGATGGTAGCCCTCCCTATTCAATTGAGAACTAGATATGAGGCTAAACCGCAGGTCGGGAACGTTCCTAACATCCTGTAGAGTCATTGCACATCCAATATCAGTCTAAATTAAGATGGTGCCTGTGCCAACGATCGTGGAGTAACTGTTGTTACCCATCTTGACTCTCCCAAAATCTCCCTCTGTATAGGAAGTGAATAACTCCCTGCGCGAAGTCACGTGGTAGGAGGCAGCCGTATCGACAGCCCACTCGGAGTCATCCATTGCATGTAGACACTGCTCTTGAATAGTGAGAACCAATTGATCCTCATCGTCATCAGCCACTGTTGAAGCAACGCTCTCATCTTCATCTTTCTTCTTATTCTTTTTGGTTTTCGATTGCTCTCTTTTCCAGAATCTACAGTCTCTCTTCTAGTGACCAGGCTTGTTTCAATGATGGCACTTTCTTTTGTCCTTGGACTTCTCCCTATATTTCTGTCTCTCTTGTGATTTTCCTCTGTTGTTGGACCCACCTCTTCTCTCAACTACGTATACATGTGAATAAGAGGACTCTCCGGATGATCGTCATCCGATTTCTTCATTCAGAAGACTACTCTTGACCATATGTATGGTCAGCTTGCCGTCTATAGTACAGTTGCTCACGGTAATCACCAGAGTTTCCCAACTATCTGGTAGGGAACTCAGAAGAAGAAGCACCTGTAATTTATCATGCAACGCCTTGTTCATGGTACTCAGTTGATTGATGAGAATATGGAACTCATTCAAGTGCTCATCAACTTTCATCCCATCTTTGTACTTTAGATTCACCAACTTCCGAATCAAGAATGCCTTGTTGGTGGCCGTCTTCTGCTCATAAAGCTCTTCCAGTTTCTCCCATAGTTTCTTCGCATCTGTCTCTTCTGTGACATGGTGGAATACCGATATGTCCAACCATTTCTCGATGGTGTCGATTGCTTTCCTGTTCAGCTTCGTCCAACCACCTGTGGACATGCCCTCGGGGTTGGATGTTTCTCCTTCCACCATATCATGGAGGTCATTGCAATACAATATGTCCTCCATCTTGGACTTCCATATTTGCCAATTCGTGTTCGTCAGCTTGATCATTATGCCTTCATCGTCCTTCCCCATCTCGACAACGCGTGCTCTGATGCCACTTGTTGGGAAATTGAGGGATTTCCTTAACCTGTCCTGCAAAGGATGACTAGCAGCGGAGCGTTCCCCACACATGTACCAAGAAAAATAATCAAGCAATCACAGAAAGATGAGAAATTTTATGTAGGAAAACCTTCCTCAATGTGAGAGAGGGGAAAAACCCACAGGACACGACGACTCGCAACAATTCACTAGGCCAGAAAAATGAGAGGGCACAATGCCTTCTCAGTATTGTTGCCCAACAAAACTGAGACTCAGTTATAAGAATAAATTATATAACTGTCACCTTGACCTGGAGAACACGATACCATTGCTTCTCCTCATCACATGATGCCCCTCCTCGAGAACGGACCTCCCTGGCGACTGCTCCTCGCGCCTCTGGTGCAGATGCTTCTCGTGGATATGACTTCTCTTCGCATCCCTATGGGCTATCTCTTCGCGCCTTGCACGAACTTGCTCCTCATGCCTTGCGTGGAATACTTCTCTCCTTGCTTGGGAAGAGAGAACTAAAAGAGAAGAGAGGGAGAGATGCTTGAGTTAGGATAATCCCCAATACCATGCATGGGGTCTTATTTATACTACTCTTGCCTCCTCGCTCCAATTCTACTCCTACATGAAGTAGGAGTCCCAAAGGGATAATCGGCCTTTCCCCCCCTTTTTTAAAATTATTGGGAATGGATAACGTTCCCAACAGCTTCGTTCTTGGTTTTCATTAGATATATATGGCAGTATCTACTGCCATCATCTATAAAGGTGATAAAGTATTTCTTATTGTTTCTGATCAACATACCATTAAACTCACATATATCTATGTGCGCTAGATCCAAGATTTCACTATCTCTAGAGACAGACTGAAAAGACATCCTAGGTATCTTAGCTTGCACACAAATTTCACATTTTTGAGTTTTATCAACAACATGTTTAAGGATCAACTCTAAATTCATCATTCTTTTAATTGAATTCATGTTCACATGTCCCAATCTACCGTGCTACAGATCACAATATTCTAAATTATTAACATGAGATATATAATTATAGCATCCAGAATTGAAAATATTCACCGAATAAATGTTTACAAAATCACATCTAATTCTAGACAACAAATAAAAATATGCCAAATAGTCTTTTCCATAAAAAATACCATGTCTCAAGATAACAACTTTACTACATTTAAAATTTAACTCAAAATCATTTCTAACTAAAATAGAGCCAGATAGAACATTTTTCTTCACATCAGGAACATGCAACTCCCAGTGCAATGTCCAGGGAACTTCAAGTTGACTTGTCTTGGCCCTAGGACCCTAGCGCAGAATCATTCTCCATCTTCACAGTCACATCATTGTAGGTCTGATAGGAAGAAAATAAAGTTCTGTCAGAACAGATATATACATTGGCTCCCGTATCTACGAGCCACTCATTAGGACCATGGATATGGTATAGTTCAGATTTTACCGAGACATACCCTTCGCCAGCCCAAGTCTTGCAGTGATCGTGTTCACTTGTTGACTCCCATTTGTAGCCTTGGATTGAGCCTTTAAGGATGGACAACCCTTCTTTCACTAGCCAACCTGATTATAGTGCCATCAGGGTTTATTCTTTGCCTTTTTCTGGATCTTGCCTTTTTCTGTGTTCATCCTTTATGACGATTGCCATCATCAATTCATACATAGAAATTTTCCCCTTTCTATGTTTCAGGATCATACCAAAGTATTGATTTGGAGTATTTTTCTATGATGCACACGACCTAAAACATCTCTGAAAGTTTTATCTCGGCATCTTCTAAACCATGGAGCATGAGTAAAAACTCGTACGACTGTTCAAAAACTAACTTCCCTTCGACTATGGAAAACTTTAAGAACTTAGCAATGATGTATTTTTCAATACCAAGATCTTTGGTATAATACTTCTAACTCTTCCCATAGTCCCTTCGCAGTCTGTGTGGATGAACATTATATGTCAAACAACGTGTTGGATAGGACCAACAAGATGCAACCATGACATATATGATTGATGGATCTCCATTTCATCACCTTTATTCTTTCTTTTTGACCTTCAAACCCTAGCCAAATGCATGCATATATCATTAATTTGTCAAAATAAACGCTCAGTAATTTATACAAAATACTTTAGAAAATACTATACATTTATTACATTTTTCACCAAAATAAAAGAATAAAGGAAAGAAAAGAAAAAGAGCGAAGTGTCAAGGACACTGAAGTGACCCTAGCTCCCGAGACTCAATCATAATGATGACTTAGTCGACAAGGAATAAAGTTGGGGAAGATATGAAGGCTAATTGTACAGAAAATACAGAGCAATCACTCTATTAAAATAGGCTAGAAATTGCTTTTTGGGACCTATTTTATTCTTTAGTATTTATACCTCAAATAATAAAACTTTGTACATGAAAGTGGATATAGTAATACATAAAAAATACAAAATTTATTTCACACAAAAATAATACACAATGTACATTTTGTACACAAAATAAAATTCCAAAACCCAAACTTCACAGACCCATATCTCCCATATAAAAATTCAAAATGTATCAAAATCACCTTTGATTGTATATAACTTTTAATAAGCTATTTAATGAAGATGGTCTCATATTTTTTGGAGTTAAGGAGTGAAAGTTAGGTTTTAGACCCCTATTGTATAACATACCCGATTAAAATAATTATTTTATTGGTTCTTTATTATTTCTGAAAATTTATATTTTTATAATCTTGTAAATATTATTTAGAATATATGTACATATTAAAACATGAATAAAATAATAAAGAAAATACTAAAATAAAATATGTATATAGAATACATGAATGAATTACCTATATTCATACCTATACAATTAATACATCTATTTAATTAATTGTATATAATGTATCAAAAAATACGGAAAAAATATATTTAAGTACCTAAAAATAATATATAAATATATAAAATAAGAAAAGAAAATAATAAAATAAAAAATACAAAAAAATAAAATACCTTAAACATAGGTAAACATACCTATATATACCCTAAAAATTAACTTGAAAATATATACCTATAAAAAATAAATAAAAAAATCCATAAAATACTGCAGAAATTGAAAATATTTTTTATTTTATAACCTAAAAATAATAAAATAAAATTGTATTTATTATTCAATTTCCAAGGCATTTTTGCCTTGGAATTTTCTGGTTGGTCCAGGTGGACCAACCATGCTTGTTTCTTCGTTGACCTTGGTCAACTGTCCGGTCTCCCTTCTAACGCCTGTCAGAAGTCACAAGGCCACCTTCTTCCATTTTTCGACACCTCCTCCATCACTCATGATCCTCGAGACCTACACCATCGTGCTCCCACTTCGTCCCTCATCCATACCCATCCTAGAAACTCCACCTATCCTCACATGATCGCACGTAAGATCCCCTCGATACTCATTAAAAATCGCCTATAAATAAAACCCCTTCACCTCTTTTGACATTTTGATCCCTCTTCTTTCGGTTTTAGCCCCTCAGATCACCCTTGTGATCTTCCCCATGGTGACAACATGGAGTAGGTCATGATTTGTAGCGAGGAGAGCCCTTGGATGAGGTGTATCCATCCACCGTCGGAGCTCCACCGACAGGTCCTGCTCCTGGCCGCCTCAGGCCGGTCGAGCCCCCATTTCTTGCATTCCTAGGTAGCCCTCTATTCTAATGTCAATTTAGCATCTTTATTTTACAGTTTATATGAGTAATTAGCATGTAGAAAAAAACCCCAATTCCTGGAGCTCGTGCTCCAGGTCTGATTCACCGTCATCCGACTGTCAACCCCCCTCAATTTCCACACCATCGCCTTCCCCTCCGCGTTCTCCATCAAAATCCCCCTTTGTCCACCCCAGATCCATCACGGATATGGGGTTCGATCTCCCTCCATCGCTACCTCACTAGAGCTCCCCCTCCATTCCATTCCCCCTTTGTTTTATGTAAACCCCGGGTCGAGAAGATAACTCTCGCACCCGGGGATCTTTGGTTGGCCTTTTACAGGGCATTTGGTGCTCTTGGGACCTCAGCAACCACCTGGAGCTGCTCCAGGTGGTTCACTTTCGTCGGAGCATTCCATGCTCGATCGCCGCCATCAGATTGCAGGACCACACAGAGGACACTCAACCACCTGCTGAGCCCATCGGAGGAGAGAACGACCGCCGAAGGCCCGTGAAACGACTAATCGATGTTCGTCGGAGAAGAGTTCTTGCGTGTTCTTCCTGACCCCTTCACCATCGTTCGATCAAGAATAACGATCCAAATCTAATCCGGACCGTTGATCTCAAGCAAAGGGGTACGCGGTAGGAGCCACACGTTCTGACTTGTGGCAACTTCTGGACGCTCGGATCTGAGCGCTTGAGTGGTAAAATTTCACAGATACCCTCATCCTTTTTGTATTTACTTAAAAGTCATGTAAATTTTTTATCTAGTTTAAAAATTGTTGGACAAATTTCATGTAACACCTTGGACTTTTCGTATATTACAATTTAGTCCCCTCTAGAGTCACGTGTAGGCGCACGTTTATGTTGTAAAATTTGCTCTGAACCCCTTGCGTGTTTTTGTAATTATTGTTTCGTACATAAAGATTTAAAATTAGTGTTAACTTTTGGGTAAAAATTGCATTGTAGTCCTCGCATGATATTTTATTTGCAATTATACCCTTGCCAGACTGAACTTTTTTGTTTGATATTTTCTATTTATGAAAAATAGTTAATGTGCTCTAAAAATCACCAAAAAATAGGAGAAAGTTCTGGATGCATGCTTGATCATGGTACTGAGTTATTTTCACATTTTATGCCTTTCCCTATTTTACAAAAATCAAATAGAGCTCAATCAGCCCCTATTTGCCTTGAAAAATCCAAACAAATTATAAAATAACTTCGAAAAATCCCCCAAAAATGATATTATACTTATTTAAGTATATTAACCTTCAACCTAGAAATCACTAAAATATTACAAAAGAAAACTCCTAATAACCGAAAAACTCTAAAAAAAGATATAAAACGTACAAAATTCCCAAAAAGACCAAAAAATCTATTTTCTGTTTTATATTTTTCTATATTTTTATCGATCTATAAAATTAATTTGAAGAAATTTTGCTACTATTTTATATTTTTTTATCTCCAATTCAATTTCGGATATTGAAGTAAACCCTGTTTTGGAGGATATGATCAAATCCTTAAGCGCATCACGGAAGCGTGAGGATCGTATCGTATGTGATCGGGAGTGACCAGTCTCACTAGTTGCTCGAGGCAGCGGAATTTAAAAAATTTTCATGTGATAAAACCACATGATCCAAATACACTTCTCGGATCGTTTCATCTAAACCACAAACAAGTATTAGGGTTACCTCTTGAAGCGTGGTTGCGATCAAGTCTCTAAACGAAGAGACCTCCTGTCTCAAGTTCGATCTGACAGAGGAGACACTTGCGAGCACATTGATGAAACACATGCTCCTCGCAATCCAAGTCAATGATCCAAGCAACAAATCTCCAGATCTTGTCATACAAGATCCGATGTCTACTTCACGAGCGAGGCACACCGAAGGAGACAGAGATCCATGAGCAAATGATTCGACAACATAACAATGACGTTGCGATGAGAGCGACTCTCTCCAGGGCTCCATGGTGGACGACCACAAGAGAGAGGGAGGGAGATGGCGTGTAGAGAATGGGAGAGAGAGAGAGTTGTTGTTCACAACTTGTGTGTTGTGTTTTAACCTTGAAGAGCAAGGGGTGCCTCTTCTTAAATAGTATTTTGGGAGTCCATGGATCCCAATCCATAGACTACACAAAATCAATGGATGAGATTGATTTGTGTTTCTTTCAATGGCCAAGATTTTGTTGTAAAAAGACAACAATAATTAATTTAATTTAGATTAAATATATAATGAAAAATCAATACAAATTAATCCCAAATTAAATCAATCAAACATGGAGATTATGGATGGAAGATTGCCTCCTTCCATAATATGGGAGTTGGTGGAAATCTCATGTAATCTAATGAGATCTCATGAGATTACATTATTCCATAGAAATCTACAAGATTTACAACAACACTTACTGTAAATTATTCTACAAAAATAATTCATAATTATTTTATGAACATTGCAATCTTGCCATTGGAAATTTGTGATTCAAGTTCACAATCCAAAATAAAATGTGATTTATATTTTCAATTAGTTGTCCTATGTGAATGCAATTCACATCAACATTTAATTAACAAATGTAAGTTACAAATATCTCTTTCTTATATATCATAAATCACATTTATAATATATACGATTAATATGGATAGTGCTATCCACATTATTCATATCTATGATAATTAAATCACATTTAATCATCGTGAATCTTTTTTCTCATGTGCCCAAATAATATGAATCACATTCACATTATTTACATCTTTGATACTTAAATCACATTTAATTATCTTAGATAAGTCACCATATAATATGAATTAAATTCATATTATTCATGATAATTAAATCACATTTAATTATCTATTTTCTCAATACTTGGATACATATATCAACAATGAAATTATCCTGAGCTCTTTCAAGGACAATGCGATTTCTCCGCGAATATTGGTGATAAGGATGGGGCGATTGTATTGTTCCACGTATAGTGACTTAGATATTGAGATCACATCTCAAATCCGGATCTTATGGATCTCTCATAGATGCTTGATTAAATCAAGACCACACATCTAATCTTTTCACTGCATCTCAATTGCATTAAGATCATTGTCCAACACTTGGACCAAGATTAGACCACTTCTCTAATGAGAGGAGTCACTAAAATCCAGGCCCGTTTCATCACTCTCTAGGAATGGAAGCGTCATGGTTATACAATCGTTTATGATCACATCACCCTCATGTATTCCTAATACCTGTACATCCTGCATACTGGAAGACCCAAAATAATCCAGAAGTATAAGATCAATTTTACACTGTCTACTTCAAGAAATTATCATTAAGTATTCTCATTTGATCATTGCGAGTTGGCATCGATCATATACTTTCCAAAAGTATATCATACCTAGGTGTTGATCATATACTTTCCAAAAGCATATATCAAACCTACAAATTCAGTCAAGCTTCCAAAGCGAGACGACCGCACACGGAATTTAGTTATTCCCATTATCTCATGAGTGAGCTCATATCTTCTGGTTCAGTAATGAACCTGTATGATCCCTTTGAGAGAGCATATTACTCATATGCCCTTGCATGCACACCAACACGCCAGTGTATAGACCTTGATTAGGTCATCAACCTAAAGTCTACCAAAAGTACATACTCGGACATATGGTAACACATCTGTCTCCGATCAGAGGATGCGTGCCTATATCATGACATCATATGACATAAGACTCTTTGGTTATCTCGATCTCGTTAAGTCAACTCTTTAACCTAACTTATCTAACACCTCTGAATCTCTATTTCCATGCAGAGGACCTGCATCAAGAGGTCGGTCAGATATCGGCCTAAATGAGAAAGGATTGTCATCTCCTACTCAGGCTAGAGATCATCTCTTAACAATCATTTGATAGTGCTTGATGAGTCCTCAATCTAACTCTTTAGATATTCATCCAGCACCAGCCTCTATGATTCAATAAATGAATCAACAGCTGTATGATCATTAAGATGGTCATGGTACATAACCCTAATTATACTAAGGGACCTATTATGTAAATTAGTTATTCTTCATTTCAGATCAGGGAATGATATTAGCAATAACATTTATTGCATAATGGCTCGTCGTGGGCTCGCATGTCCAATAATCTCCCACTAGCCCAAAGAGCCATTAATGGGCTAATCATTTAAACCCACACTCATGTGACAATCATAGGCTATTTAAAAAAAATAGCTAGGTAAGCTGATCGGTCACTCTGTTTCCAAGAGATTATGCCAAGTCTTTTTACGGTACTTGCATATCCCCAATAACAATGCTCTCTTCCAATGCGAATGTTGCATCTTATGCAACCAATACTCAATATTGACAGTTATAGTGTTCTTGACACTATTGCTCAGTAATTAATATAACCAGTATGTAATTATCCTTATCACAATAGCCTTATTCATGGAGATATCTATCTCCTAAGGTATTCACAGTTAAAGTCTTAAGCTCTTGAAGATAAGACTTAGATATCACTATCTCTAAAGTCTTGTCATCTTTGAAGATATAGTTATTACTACAACTAAGTGTTTTATCTCCACAATAGGATTAGCAACAATTTACTACTCCCACTGCATGATAGACATCTGGCTTTTGTACACATCTATCATACACCCGGCTTCTCATAACTGATGCACAAGGGCAAGCAGTTTTAGTATTCACATCCTCAACTCCTTGAGGTGCTATCCCCTTTAGAAAGTTCAGTACCATATCTTGAGGGAAAGAAGCCTTTCTTGGAATTTTCCAAGAATGGAATATGTCTAAGGTGTATCACTAATGTGACGGTCCCAATGCCCTCTTTCTTTGCTTTTGAACAACTTCATAACTAAGATCTAAGAGGTATCCTTGAGATCATATCTCAAGGTATGGAACGACCAGTCTATAAAACACTTATTATTATCCTTATATCATTCCAAATGATTAGGATATCATCTACATTTAGCACGATGAACACAATGAGATTGTGCACTTCCTCTAAGCTTCACATGGCTCATAAAGATTTTATCTGAAATCATAACATTTATAATTTCATCAAGTCCAATGTTCCAACTACAAGAAGCTTATTTGAGTCCACAGATGGAATTCTTCAGTATGCACACCTTGCTTTCCTTAACTATGAAGCCCTAGGGCTACTTTATATGAATATCCTTAGAGAAGTATTCATAGAGGAATGCATTCTTGACTCACATCGTGAAGATATCATAGTCAAGTTGTGTAGCTATAGTTAGCAATATTCTGACGGGTTCAAGCATGGTCACTGAAGAGCAAGTTTCATCGCAAGCGATGTCTTCTCTTCGGTGTGTATCTTGGGGATACAAGCCGTGCTTTGAAGGTCTCTACCTTCTCATCAAGTTCCCTCTTTCTCTTGAAGATCCATTTATATCTTAATGGGTCTTACCCATATAGGTGGATCCTCGAGGGTCCATATACAACACTTGTATATGAAGTCTACTTTAGACTTTATTGCTAACATCCATCTTTCCATGTCATGATCTTTAGAAGCTTCATCACATGAAGTAAGATCATTGTCAGACTTAACTAACACATGGAATACATCCTCAAACTTATTTGAAGTGGTATTAGTGTTTCATCTTTAATTGTTCTTTTAGTTTCCGATTTCAGGAGCCTCATTATCTTCTCAAGATTAAATGAGTTCCTTTACTTCATTTTCATCTTGATTCTCAAGAGTCTCATCATCTAAGAATCACATTCTCAGAGATGAGATCTTTTAAGAATCTCAAGGTCATAAAGTAGATATCCAATACCATCTTTTATTTTCCTAATGAAGTGGCACTTTCTGGTGCTAGATTCCAGCTTACTTGCTTGGAATCTTATCAAGGATATATATTGTAGTCTCTACTACATATATACCTAGAAACTAAGAGGTAATTATGCTAAAATTCATCAATGATCATATCATGTCACACATGATCCAATTGTATCTCCCTGTAGTTCTTTGGAGTTTAGGTTTATTAGGAGGACTGAGATATGAATGATATTCATATCTCTATAAGGTATTCCTTGAATATATCTAATAGGTACTTGCTACCTAGGTTAGATCAAATTCATTCCCTTTTCCTTCAAACTTTGGTTTTAAACCAAAATTGTGAAATCTTTGAACATTTCAAAGCTTTCTAAGGTGAAGGGAAGAAATCTCATATCACAAATAATCATCAATGGATATCACATATCCATAATGTTTATTATGATATAGATGATCCATATACATCAATATGTATGAGATATTGAATACCTTGACATCTAACACCATTCCCAGATAAGGGTACATTGGATATTTTCTACTTTTGAATACAATATTCACATATGTAAATTTTGAAATTTTAGACATTCTAAAGTTTCATCTCTTACTAGTCTATTGATCATGTCAACAGAAAAATGTCCAAGGCTTGATGCCAGATCATTGTCAAATGATCTTCATCCTCCTATTGATCTTTTAAGGTTTAATTTTCAATATTAGAAAAGTTAATGAACCATTCATTAATTCTCTAATTTAGCATAGTCCTCCGGATGTCAGATTACTATCTGAAATATATCTATCATAACTCTTTATGATAGGTTATTCCAGAATTCATGTTTATTTTCAACAATTAGAAATAAACAATGAGTGTATTCTAAAATCTGGATCATAGAGACATTCTCTAAGACTAAGGGCTCCCGCTGAAAATATGAAGTCTATCGATCCAGTGGAAATTGTTGCAACGATTGCATCAATTCCAACATAGATGACCATTAAACCTTAATATCAAATTTCTAATTTTCTAACACATATGCAACCAATTGAAAGTGTTATTAGAAGATTGAGATAAAATTATTAGATTTGATCTTATCAAATAAGAAAGTTAATTTCAATGATTATATGTAAATGTTGATTATTCTGATGTACTATCTGAGTCCTTCTCTAATGATCCAAGATAGTTTAGATAGTCACACTATCAGTACATCTGCTTATTGTAGTATTGGCATTCATCCAACTCTTTGGATGTCATATGGAAGCCATAAAAGTAAAGTTAACTCTTTGACTTTTCTTCTCACATGGGTCAGACCCACTCTTCCATTGCGCTCCCTTCATCTATAAACAACCATTTCTTAAGACAAAGGATCTCTCATGTTGAAAGCAAAAGATTTCAATATAAGAGTATTTCAACATTTATACATGCTTCATAATATTCATACAATATGAATATTATGAAGCATGTATAAATGTTGAAATACTCTTCTAGTGACGGGAGACAATGGATGTCACTTATGTGATCCTCCATATCAATATTCAAATTCTAATTAATCATTATGAATCATATTCATTACGATTAATTCTTCCAAGGGAAATAACAACTCTACTCATAATAGAGTGTTTTAATTTTATAATTGAATTCCAATTAATCTAATCATATTAAATTAATGATCCAATTAATATCCAACAAACAATTTTTAGTTGTTACTTGAAATTTGGTATTATCTCAAATACGTATTATTTTGTATTTTAATAATTAGAAAATACATCGTGATTTCTTAAGCATTATACCAACCTTACCCGCTGTCATGTCCAGTACCGACGGGAGTGGGACAGACCACACACGGTGCAACCTTCTACCACAACGCTCCCCGATTAGACACCATATCCGCATCGGGAAAGGATAATGCAAAATAGATCACTTTGTACTTGAGATGATAATTGGTTTTTCAAGCGAATTTATACCATATATAATAATAATTAAAATATTTTTGATTAAAATTATAAGGAGATTTGCTAAACAAATCCCCAAACCTATTCAATCAACTATGTTTGTTGGAAAGTAGATTGAGTAACCAATTGCGATCTAGATCATATCTAATCAATTATTGGTTAAGGTAATGTCATTTAGGGAAATAATCATCATCAAATACTTCAAAAATATTTATTCATAATTATTCTAGTAGATTAAACCATTAAGTTTCACTAATTAATTAAATAACAATCACAGGATTCTTGATTAGGAAAGTAATTTCTAGCAGTGACACTCACTTACTAAAATTAGCACATCTCAATCAATT
Organism: Ottelia alismoides; assembly: GCA_037367405.1. Taxonomy (NCBI): domain Eukaryota; kingdom Viridiplantae; phylum Streptophyta; class Magnoliopsida; order Alismatales; family Hydrocharitaceae; genus Ottelia; species Ottelia alismoides. Next base: position 760,429 of record JAZKJV010002906.1, on the reverse strand, counting down.
TAAATCCAAATTAAGCAAAGTAAGTTTCTAAAATTTATTAATTTGATTTATAACAGAACCCAAATGATTTTCATGTATTTCTAGGCATTTTAAAATAGTAATTAAGTCCTTAATTACGTCAAGGTTCACAGTCCCCGAAACAGTTGATACATGTTCACTAAAATGATCATAACTTGAGCATTCGGAATCCAAATTACGCAAACTCAAATCCCACGGTTTTCTTATTTAATGAGGAACATAATTCAAGTGATTATTTTGTATTTAAATATTTAAACAGGGTCTAAATTATTCACTAAATAAATATGCGAAATTGAAATGCGATAAAACTTTCGCAAACCCTAACAAACCCAAGTCTTCCTAGGTTTATTCCAAAACCTCCGACCTAAGGCTATGATACCACTTTAAGGATATGGTTAAATCTTTAAGCATATCACGGAAGCGTGAGGATCACATCGTATGCGATCAGGAGCGACTAGTCACACTAGTTGCTCGAGGCAATGAAATTTAAAAAAATTTCATGCGATGAAACCACATGATCCAAGAGCACTTCTCGGATCGTTTCATCTAAATCACAAACAAGTATTAGGGTTGCCTCTTGAACCGTGGTTGCGATCGAGTCTCTAAACGAAGAGACCTCCTATCTCAAGTCCGATCCGATATAGGAGACGCTTGCGAGCGCTTTGATGAAACACGCGCTCCTCGCGATCCAAGTTGATGATCCAAGCGACGAATCTCCAGATCTCATCACACGAGATCCGATGTCTTCTTCATGACGCACTGAAGGAGACTGAGATCCATGAGCAAATGATCCGACAACATAACGATGACGCTGCGGCGAGAGCGACTCTCTCCAGGGCTCCATGGTGGATGGCCACAAGAGAGAGGGAGAGAGATGGCGTGTAGACAATGAGAGAGAGAGAGTTATTGTTCACAACTTGTGTGTTGTGTTTTAACCTTGAAGAACAAGGGGTGCCTCTTCTTAAATAGTATTTTGAGAGTCCATGGATCCCAATCCATAGACTACACAAAATCAATGGATGGGATTGATTTGCGTTTCTTTCAATGGCCAAGATTTTATTGTAAAAAGACAACAATAATTAATTTAATTTAGATTAAATATATATTGAAAAATCAATACAAATTAATCCCAAATTTAATTAATCAAGCATGAAGATTATGGAATGAAGATTGCCTCCTTCCATAATATGGGAGTTGGTGGCAATCTCATGTAATCTCATGAGATCTCATGAGATTACATTATTCCATAGAAATCTACAAGATTTACAACAACACTTGTTGTACATTATTCTACAAAAATAATTCAAACTTATTTTGTGAACATTGCAATCTTGGCATTGGAAATTTGTGAATCAAATTCACAATCCAAAATAAAATGTGATTTACATTTTCAATTAATTGTACAATGTGAATGCAATTCACATCAACATTTAATTAACAAATATAAGTTACAAATAGCTCTCTCTTATATATTATAAATCATATTTATAATATATATGATTAATATGGATAGTGCTATCCACATTATTCATATCCATGATAATTAAATCATATTTAATCATCTTGGATCTTTATTCTCATGTGCCCAAATAATATAAATCACATTCACATTATTTACATCTTTGATAATTAAATCACATTCAATTATCTTAGATAACTCACCATATAATATGAATCAAATTCATATTATTCATAATAATTAAATCACATTTAATTATCTATTTTCTCAATACTTGTATACATATATCAACAATGAAATTATCCTGAACTCTTTCAAGGATAATGCGCTTTCTCCGTGAATACTTGGAGATAAGGACATGGCGATTGTATTGTATAGTGACTTGTTCATTGAGATCACATCTCAAATTCGGATCTTACGGAACTCTCATAGATGCTTGATTAAATCAAGACCGCATATCTAATTTTCTCACTGCATCTCAATCACATTCGAATCACTGTCCAACACTTGGACCAAGATTAGATCACTTCTCTACTGAGAGGAGTCACTAAAATCCAGACCGTTTCATCACTCCCTAGGACTGGAAGCGTCATGGTTATACAATCGTTTATGATCACATCACCCTTAGGTATTCCTTATACCTGTACATCCTGCATATAGGAAGACCCAGAATAATTCAGAAGTATAAGATCAAATTTACACTGTCTACTTCAAGGATTTATCATTAAGTTTTCTCATTTGATCATTGGGAGTTGGCATCGATCATATACTTTCCAAAAGTATATATCATACCCAGGTGTTGATCATATACTTTCCAAAAGCATATATCAAACCTACAAATTCAATCAAGCTTCTAAAGCAAGACGACCGCATGCGGAATTTGATTCTTCCCATTATCTCATGAGTGATCTCATGTCTTCCGATTTAGTAATGGACCTGTATGATCCCTTTGAGAGACCGTATTACTCATATGCCCTTGCATGCACACCAGCATGCCGATGTATAGACCTTGATTAGGTCATCATCCTATTGGTTTGCCAAATGTACATACTCAGCCATATAGTAGCACATATGTCTCCGGTCAGAGGATGTGTGCCTATATCGTGACAACATACGACATAGGACTTTGGTTATCTCGATCTCGTTAAGTCATCTCTTTGACCTAACTTATCTAACACTTCCGAATCTTTGTTCCCATGTAGAGGACCTGCATCAAGAGGTCGGTCAGATATCAATCTAAATGAGAAAGGATTGTCTTCTCCTACTCAGGCCAGAGATCATCTCTTAACAATCATTTGACGATGAGTCCTTAATCCAACTCTTTAGATATTCATCCAAGCAACAACCTCTATGATTCAATAAATGAATCACGAGCTGTATGATCATTAAGATGGCCATGGCACATAACCCTAATTGTACTAAGGGACCTATTATGCAAATTAGTTATTCTTCATCTCAGATCAGGGAATGATATTAGCAATAACATTTATTGCATAATGGCTCGTCGTAGGCTTGCATGTCCAATATGTTTTAGGGTATTTTTGACTTTAAAAATATATAAAAATTAGAAAAAAAACCCTAAAAAATTACAAAAATAGTAGAAAAATATTTTAAAACCCCAGAAGATTTATTTTCTTTATTTTGATTATTTTTGTTAATATTCATATCTACCCTAGCCTACATTGTGTATATAGCTTCTATATATATATATCCATTTTATAAATTAAAAATCCATAAAGAAAATATAAAAATATAAAAATATAAAAAGAAAAATACAAAAATATAAAAAAATTAGAATAAAAATTTAAAAAAAGTTAAAAATAAAATAAAAAAATTAGCATTAAAAACCACTTTATTTGGTAATTATTATGCACATATACATATATATATTATTTATAAATAATATATTGTGTTATACCGTGTGTTCCCTGTGTTCGACACCCTGCTCCACTTGTCACTGTACACATTTTATAGTAGGATTTATAATAAATTTTAATCCACACCGCCTTTATTGTTTGATATCTAATTGTGGGTTGATTGTTGAGACGGTCCGAGATTTCGTGAGCGGTGATCAAAAATCCAGCGACACGTTTGACTACCTTAGACCCTCGCTGGATCCTGGGCGTGTTTCAACGGTCGCATTCCTTCCACATAGATTGTGCCTTCTGGCTATCGGGCGAAAGGTTTTCCTTTTTCATCGTAGGATATTCATTTTCAAGCATCGAGATTAACCCTATAGTGGTTAACCTGATTTTCATATGTTGTTGCCAATGCATGAAATTCTGACCACCAAATTTTTCAGGCATACCGGTCATATCAACCATCGATTTAAACATGGTTTTTGACATGATTTTAATTCCGATTCCAGATATCCTCTCTAAGATTGTTGCAAACAGGATCATTAATGTGATCATTAAACAATAATTATCACAATTAATATGAATAAATGCATCACAAATTAAGAAAATTATAATCAAGTATATCAGATTCATATAACAATTACAAGATGCACACAAGAAACCAATTAAACAAGTTAGACAACATATAAACTATTTTAAGGTGAGCTAAGAAAGACAAAGCAATAAATAAATTACAGCAAATAAAATAATAAAAAAATTATATAAGATATCACTGAAACATCCATAAAATGAACTTTCCTTAGAGAGAATATCGTCCCACAATACCGTTACGAAGGGTACTGACGATCCGCTCCAAGATATGACGACACACGATCGTCACCTGCGCACACTGATGAGATCATCCTCGAAAGTACCTCAGAGAACTACAATCGTGAGAAGAAGAAACACAGGTCGCATATGCGGTATAAAAAACCAAAGAACAAAAGAGACGTGAAGTTTTTTTATGAGTGAAATAAACAACGTCCCGGGAAAGGGTATATGAAGACCTAGGGCACGACTTTTCACTTTTCGAAAACGCCCTTCAACGAGTCCGAGCAAAAGTATCGAGTCAACTTCCTTTAATACGGTCGAATCACAAATAATTCGTACGATTAATTTATTCGACCTGCTAATGAAACCCGCAAAAAAAGTATTAAGATCCAAATTGACTCTCCGAAGCCCAAGCCCGAGCCGGAGATAGAGCGGAGTGCGTGCACGTGCATGGTAATCCATTCCTCCTCTCTACTATTGCTACAAGAACTTTGGGTGTGAACTCATATATAAGCCTACTAAAAGTTTAGAAACACTAGATGTGGTACTAAACTTTCACCCAAACTACTTATTGTTCCAAATTTAAGAATTTCCAACTTTCTCTCCAAAACAAATTAGATTCCCAATTGAAATCAAATTAAATTTCAATGTAATTGTATATGTTTACTAAATTAAAAACTAATTACATTAACTTTAAATACAGCATCGTAAATTATATCGCACTCTAGAGGGGATTTGGCAAGTTATAGTTGTCGAGCTAGAGGATTATAAAATGACAAAAAAGTCAAGGGATAATTACACCCATAACCCTGAGTAATTTTGCAATCTCAATCATAACCCTGTATAATCGTGAATTACATGATAAACCCTAAGTAATACTTAACTCTTACATGACATAACCCTGTGTTATGTTCAGTTTGAGAAGCCCGTTATATTTAACGGTTTCCGTCAGAAAGAGACAAAGTTGTCCCTAATATTCATCCTTATTTAACAATTATGCCATCCCGTCTCTCTCGACCCAGGCGATGGGGACTGTTCGTGGCTTGCGGGTAGGGGCAGCTCGCAAGCACGTGCGGGGGGGGGGGGGGGGGGTTGGGCTTGGGGAGGAGGTGGCTCGCAACAGACGCGCGCGGGGGCAGGGCGCTTGGGGAGGAGGTCGACCTTGCAGACGGTGCTCCTGGGGGTCGCCTGGGAGGGGGCTCGCAGGCGTGGGGGTTCGAGGCTTGCAGGTCGGGGCGGCTCGCAAGAACGTGCGGGGGGGTTTGGGCTTGGGGAGGGGACTCACAGTCGGCGCGCGGGAGGGGGGCGCTTGGGGAGGAGGTCGACCTGCAGGCGCGCGGAGGAGGGGTGCTCCTGGGGGTTGCCTGGGAGGGGGTTCGCAGGAGTTGTTGGGTCTTGCAGCTCGAGGCGGGATGCAAGCGCGCTCGGCGGCGCGGGGGGGGGGGGGGTCGGGCCTTGGGGAGGAGGGGGCTTGTAGCCAGCGGGAGGAGGGCTGTGGGGAGAGATCTTTCAGGTGCGCGGGGACGGGTGTCTTCTGGGGGTCGTCTGGGAGGGAGGCGACGGGGCAGAGGGGGGTGCCTGAGGCCGGAGGGGAGGAGGGTGTGGCTGCGAGTGGAGGTGTGGAGGGGGTGGCTGCAGGGGGATGGACGGAGGAGGAAGAAGGGGAAGGGGCTGGATGAAGACGAAGGTGTTTTTTTTATTTTTTTAAATTTTTTTAACAGCCGTTGGATTGAAAAAGGGTTGGATTAACTCAATGATGCGATTGAGTTAAGGAAAAAATTAACGGAGAGTTACAAATGTGAGACGGAGTAACTATTCAGGGTTTATCATGTAATTCACGATTATACAGGGTTATGATTGAGATTGCAAAATTACTCAGGATTATGGGTGTAATTATCCCAAAAGTCAATATGGTAGATCGAGATAACATCTGCAGAGGACTTCAAAAAAGTCAATATGGGTAGCCCGAGATAACATCCGCAGGGGATTTGCAGTCCCTTTAGACGTGGTGAGAACGAGTTTGCGTTCCACGTTCAACTGCGCGTCACGTCATTGCCGCGCACTGTCGTCTTCAGCGAAGCGGAAAATGTGCTCCACGTAATATGACCAAAATACAGACCCCATCATCTTCTCCTGGGAGATAGATTGAACTGAGGATCATATAGCCTGTTTTCGATTGCAAGCTCTAGATTGCACCTGCGTCCAGTCCAGCACATTGTCTATCAAAAATGTCACCAGATTTTTTCATCAACGTGGCGGCAAAGGCGGCGAAGCTCCTGCTTGGCATCGGTAGGAACATGTACGAGCTGCGGGAAAATATTCAAAACCTGGAACGCCAGCTGCAGAGATTGGGAACCTTCCTGGACATGGAGGCACCTCCAGCAGATCTCGTCGCAGGTGCCAGCATGACGCAATTGGTGCCGAAGATAAGAGACGTGGCATATAAAGCAGAGGATGCAATTGATGCATTCTCGCTTCAAATCGGGGTGCCTCCCACACAGAGGTACGTTCAACTGCGTTCTTATGTTATGCTGTCCTTCAAAGTTAAAAAAATGTTGCGAGAAATCTCCCGTATTCTTGATAATCCATTGACATATATCGTGGAACGGCCACGAGAAAGGGATTACCATGCAGAGCAAGTGCAAGAGCGTAGGAACTTGGCTTTTCAAGATGATAGTATGCACGTTGTCGGATTTGATGATCATGTGAATCGCCTGCTGGCTATGGTCACGGGCAACGGAAGAGCAAAATTAACAATATCCATCGTGGGAATGGGTGGCCTGGGTAAGACAACTCTGGCAAAGAGAGTGTACAATGCTATTCGGACTTCAGAAACATTATTCTCTCCTTGTTGGATTAACTTAGCTAAGGACGACAGAGTAGTGGATGTGGTAAGAAAATTGGCGGACGGGCTAAGTTTGGATAGAGATCTAGACGATGAAGATCTAAGGAGTAGGGTTAAAGAATATTTGAGAGAAAGGAGGTATGTAATCTTCTTTGATGATGTGTGGAAAGAGGGGATATGGGAACTTATGAAACCTTATTTACCCGATGGGGAAAACGGAAGTAGAGTGCTCATAACCACCCGCTCCCATAAAGTGGCGAAAGCGAATCTGCCTACCGACATGGTGTACGAGCTTGGTTTTCTGAGCGACGAACACAGTTTGGATCTTTTCATGAGATGTTTATCGCAAAATCAGCAGCCGAATAATAATCTGATGAGACAATGCAGACCCATTGCCAGAAAATGTTGCGGTTTACCTCTCGCGCTTGCCGTCTTGGGTGGACTTCTACGTACTCACGCTCCACGTGAGTGGCCGCAGTTCATAAAGGTTATCAACGAGGACAGATACCGATACGAAAAGGTTAAAGGTATTCGCTGGGAGCGAGATCGCAGAGCAAGCATATGCTTAGACATACTAGCTCTGAGCATTAACGATTTGGACCCCGAATTGAAACAGTGCTTTCTTTACTTGAGCTCTTTCCCGGAGGATGAAGAGATCAATATTGACAAGCTAATCAGGTTATGGGTGGCTGAGGACTTCATAAGACGCGGAGATGACAGCATGTTAGAGACCATTGCGTATGGCCACCTCATGGAACTAGTGTCGAGAAGCTTGATCCAAATCACGAGCACAGATGAACATGGAGTTATGAGAACATGCAGAATTCACGACTTGGTTCTGGAACTCGCAATTTCACGGGCCAAACAGAACGACTTCGTGGAGATCTTTCTCGGAGAGGATGTTGTTGGTGACACGTCTCACGGAAGAGCTGTGCGTCGGCTTGCGGTTCAGAGGGGAAGCGTCAAGGGTTACTCGCGTAAACGGACGAAGAGATTGAGGACAATGTTGTGCTTTGTTGATTGCGACATGATGTTCTTCAAATTAAAACAGTTGAGGGTTCTTGATATAAAGACCTTCTCCCTTTCAAGCTTGACAGATAGCATAAAGCACCTAGTATTTCTGAGGTACATGGGACTATGCGGGGATAAACTGAGAAGCTTGCCCTCCTCCATCGGCGAGCTTAAGAATCTGCAGACCTTGGACGTGAAGAGGACCGGAATCATAAAGCTACCCAGAGAATTTTGGAGTATTCAGAAGTTGAGGCATGTTTGCGGCAATGATCTGATTGCCGAGAAGCTGAAGGGAGGAGAGCATCAAGCTCTGCAGACATTGGATGGATTGCAGATACGTCCATGGATAGAGACAGATCTTGCGGGCATGGAAAACTTGCAAGTTTTATCATTGAGGTGTAATGCCACAGATCGAAAGCACTACGACTGCCACGAACTTCCACCGGGGTTGAAGGAGATCAATTTGAGGAGGGTCGCGATGAAGCAATCTTTCTGGGCAACATTGGGAAGATTGAATTCCCTTGAGATCCTCCGATTATGTGAGGACTGCTGCTTAGACGGCTGGATGATATGCAGTGCTGGAATGTTCTCTCAGTTGAAGGTTTTGGTAATGATGGATCTGAGTAATCTGGGGAGCTTCGTAGTTGAGAAAGGAGCCATGATCGCCCTCGAGCTTTTCATAGTCCATAATTGTCAGATGGACCGTATCCCTGAAGTCTTTCTCCGAAGGCCCCGAAATAGCCTGAGGATTCAACGCAGTCGCTACAACATGTAAGCATCTCTAAACCGACGATTATAATTCTTCTTTGCCCTTTTACATGCATTTTCAACTATTTAAAATGGTCGATTTAGTTAACATCTAATGCAACAATCTGATTCTCGGAAAACTCAAATGGGGATTTTTTAAATGGGGATCTGAGTACCCTCATATGGGGCCGGTGGTCAATCCCCAATGAGGGTCGTCCGTTTCTCATTGGACGGTTGCATGCGTTACAACACATGTTGTAATACAACAAACGATCCTTTTTGGATTTTTTACCCCCCAAAAGTTTCGACCCTTACAAATTTGTCAATTATATGGTAAAAACTAATCTCTATAATTACACCATACCCCCCTAATCTTACTCTTACACTGAAACCCTTTCCTCCATGAAACTTATCTCGAGTTGATCTTCTAACTATATTAAAAAACACACATTTTTTTAGGAGATCTAATGGTGTTTCTTCTTTCTTCCACCCCTCCACACCCATCCACATGCATGGTTCTTGCCGTTGCTGAGAGGCTCCAGGTTCGTCGCTCCACTCATGCCAATGCGTTTCCATGAGATATAGACATAGGTAAAGCTCACGACATTATGATCTCCTCAGACTCTAGCTACCACGATCATGGGAAAGGCCCCCCTAATATATAATTGGGCATTAGCAATAGATATTCTTTTTTAAAAGATCCTTCGACCTTTAATATTAGAGGTTAATGGAGCTGCCACTTTGGGCAGCCAACATGGCTGCCCCCGCATCGTTTTCGGCATTTTTTTTGAAAAATATCGTCATATATATTCATCTCTATATCCCTCCTATATGTCATTCTAATTTATTCAGAAACAGAGACTCTTACGGCCTTCATCCAGATAGTCATTTTTTAATGGTAACAGGATTCGTTAAATCAACACCATCTCGATGGAGGACGTGGAAGTCTCTGTTTCTGACGAAATTCGAATGGCATATAGGAGGGATGTAGAGATGAATATACATGGCAAGATTTTTCAAAAAAAATAAAAAAAACGCCGAAATAGAGGGTGACACAGGCATGTTGGCTGCCCCCAGGAGGCAGCCCCATTAAATCCTTAATATTATCATATTTATAAGTAAGCTTATTCTGTAAAATATGAGCAAAGTGCAGGGAAGATAAGATTTGACGTATGTTGATCACACCACCAATCTTTCTTTCATGCTTTGGGATTGATTCAAGGATCTCAAGTCGAACCTCACTACAACACAGAAGAAAAGTGATTGCGAAGCAGGAGAGAGATGAAGAAGAAACTCGGCCCTTGTTCATTATTCAGATAACGCTATTGAATTTAGCATTAGTGCTTTATATAGATCATTGGGTATTGTCCATCAAACCATCTGTCGAACTATATGTTGATTTGCAACCACTTCTCCACACTAACTAGCTCTCCGCTTCCTTGCTCGCCAACTTTTTTATTTTTGGGAGAATGGTCACTAGTCACCTAGCTTGGGAGGCGGATCATCTGCAGTATTGCAGACTCCGCAGTAACCGCTCGAGCCGCTCGATCTTCATCGAGCGATTCACACGGATTTGCACGGTACATGCCCACAAAAAGTACAAATTCGTGCGAACCGCTTGATCAAGATCGAGCAGCTCCAGTGATCTATAATTTTACAGCAGAGTCTCCAGTACTGCAGATGATCCTCTCGCACCTAGCTTGTATCTCTCCACTTCCCTAGTTGTAATGCCCATGATCAACATAAGTGCAATTGTTCTCTTCTGAGTTAGCTTTGGTGACATTCTACTTCCTTAGCGTAATGCCCATGATCAACCTATGCATAGTCGTTCTCTTTTAAGTAAGCCATGTATGCAATCGAGGGATGTCTTCGATCTTTCCACATGTAGCTTCTTATTCTAAGAAAAGTTAATAATTAATATATGCCATTTCCTTCCTTTTGATGCTATAAGATTCAAAAAGGGAAGTCAAAGTTGAGGGTGTTGGGGAGGGATCCGATCAAGCACCACACGACTAGAATCACGATCGAAGAAGAAAGCATGCACAATCGCACAAGACGAGGATTTATATTGGTTCGACAATGTGTCTACTCTCACACCAGACTCTCTCTACTAGTGCATAGTCGTTCTCTTTTGAATAAGCCATGTATGCATTCGAGGGATGTCTTCGATCTTTCCACATGTAGCTTCTTATTCTAAAAAAGTTAGTAATTAATATAAGCCTTTCCTTCCTTTTGATGCTATAAGCTTCAAAAAGGGAAGTCAAAGTTGAGGGTGTTGGGGAGGGGTCCGATCAAGCACCACACGACTAGAATCACGATCGAAGAAGAAAGCATGCACAATCGCACAAGACGAAGATTTATAGTGGTTCGATAATGTGTCTACTCTCACACTAGACTCTCTCTACTAGTGTTTGAATGATGATGGATACAATATGTGGTACCATAGGGCTCCTTTTATACTACAACAAAAGAATACCATGTACTCAGCAATCCCCACAACTAGCTCTCAACCAATCAGAATGCAGGAGGGTGGATTAAGCATCTCATCAATCCAACCCAACAACTCTCGGTTAATCAGGATGCAAGAGGTGGATCAGATACCTCAGCAATTCATCCCAACAAATCTAAGCCAATCAGAAGGCAGGAGGGAGATCGACCACATCAACAATGCTCTCTATTAGTATTCAACCAATCAATCTTCACATGATAAATCTCAACAATCTTCCACTTGAAGGCTGATTTGTAGTACATGCCATATCTTCAACAGTCCTGGTGTGAGCTTTCCCTTGTCTTCTATGCTTGAAGACCAATAAAAGCTAAACATATCTTTAGCTTCTCCACATTACAGATTTTGTGAATATATCAACATGATTTTCTAATGTATGGATCTTCTTCAATTTAAATTGCCCATCTTCTAGATGCATTTGAATGAAGTGGTACTTCACATCAATGTGCTTAGTTCTCGAATGAAAGACAGTTCTATGCAAGATGAATTTCACTTTGACTATCACTGAATAATTGATAATCTTCACATTCTTTATTCAGTTTTTTCATCACAACCTTCATCCATATCATTTCTTTGCAAGCTTCTGTTACTGCCACATATTCTGCTTCTATGGTCGAGATGGTCATTATCTTTTGAAGTCTAGATATCCAACTAACAGCTCTACTTCCTAGGGTAAAGACATACCTTGTTGTTCTTTTCTTGCCATAAATATCTCCTGCAAAATCAGAGTCCACAAAACCTCGAACGAAAATGTCAGTATTTCAATAACACAATACCATGCTAGTTGTACCTCTCAGATAGCGTATACTACACTTCACAACTTCCCAATGTTCCTTGCTAGGATGCTCCATGAATCTGTTCACAACTCCCACCGCATGGTAGATGTCTGGTCTTGTGCAAACCATTGCGTACATCAAACTACCAATAACATGCTAGTAGGGTACTTTTGACATGTACTCATGCTCCTCCTTCGTAGTAGGTTCTTTCTCTATTGAAAGTTTGAAGTGGCTCCCTAAAGATGTTAGAGTAGATTTTGTATTTTTCATATTAAATCTCTCAAGTACCTTCTCAATGTAATCTGATTGAGACAATCTCAACTTCTTGTTCTTCATGTCTATGCTAATATGCATTCTAAGAATTTTCTTTGCAGGATCCATATCCTTCATTTCAAACTCCTTAGATAGCATTTCCTTCAGATTTGTTATTTTCTTTCTTACATGAGCCTGCAACAAGCATGTCATCTACGCATAATAATAAAGTGATGTAAGACATACCAAGCTTCTTGAAGTAGCAACAATGGTCAGCATGCTATTTGCGGAATCCTATATTTATCATGAAATCATCAAACTTTTTGTACCATTGTCTTGGTGGCTGCTCAAGACATAAAGGCTTTTTTTGAGCTTGCATACCATGTCTTCTTTTCCAATAGCTACATAACCCTCTGGTTGTTGCATGTAGATGTACTTCCCAAGATCTTCATGGAGAAATGATGTCTTAATGAATAATAATGAAAAGTCCTCAGTTAATTTGTTGGAATTAACGTTAATTTTCATTGTAAGCAGGCAATTCAGGATTAAACAAAGCGACCACTTAATTAATTATCCAATTAAAGCGAGCGATCAACTTATTTATTTATTTACTTGAGAAGTCCAAGGTAGAACTTAGGGAGTCTCCTTAGATTGATTTATAGTCGATCTAGAAGCTAGGTTTTCATGGAGGCATTTTTTTTATTTTTTATGCAAATAATAAATGAAATGCAATTTTGGCGAAGTTTGGGGATTAAAATTGCAATTTGCAATCAAATTAAGTCCAATAATCCTCAAACTTGGCTAGGATATGAAATATGACAAAATGAGGCTACATATTTTTTTTGGAATTTTCGGATGAAAAATGAATTAATTATGAATTAAATAATGCATACTAGGTGATTTTGTTTTAATTAATTTTAATAAATACAAACGTTAATATTTTCTAGAAATTAATTTATCCTATATAGGTCTATGTGAGAACCTTCATCATTTGCTGGAGCTTAACATCATTCTAGCAGGTTTCTTGAGAATATGGTATAAGCTATGCAGGAATCAGAAAAGAAAAGCCTGGTGCTGCTTTTCTTCCACCTAGGCCCCCGATCCAAGGGTAATATATAGTGGGGCCTGCCTCTCCCTCTGATCCGGTAGGAGAAGCCTATCAAATGTCGTATGGTCGGCGGCTCCGAGCGCCATCTTTCCAAAAAGAAAGAATGAGATCACCACCTAAGAGCACCCCACCTCCGACATCCCTTTCCACAAAGCCCACGTATGTCATTTACTGCATCTTGACACTCCTTCACTCTAACAACCGCGGGAGCTGTGGTTCTACGGATGATGCCTGCTGCTTCATCTGGGGGAAAAGAATCATGGATATGCCGGTAATGCTCTGGAATAAAAACTTTTATAGGCATTACGATAGTTGGATTTCAAAGAAATGGGCTTCATTTTTTAAGCTTTTTATTACCCGCAGGAGTCCCACTGCCGTTAGCACCTTTTTTAGTACTCCTTGTTCACGAGGGTCTTCTTTATAGCTGACTCCCGATTTCACAGGGTCTATTAAGATAATTGATTTTGACTTAACAGATAGCCCTCCACCCACCGCTATCTATGAGAGGTTAGAAAATCTCGAATGATCATCGGTGTTACTACAATTAGCAGATCGATTAAATAAAAACTATTGGAGATTAATTGAGGCCAAAGTACCACTCTTTCTTGCCACTATTCCACTCTTGCGCTTAATTCACTACTCCAGTCTTGCCTGAGACTGTGGCTGCTCGAACGCGATTCATTCAGAACGCCCGAATAGAATCAAAGGCGAAACTTCCAGGCCTATGCCCCGAACCATAAGTTAACAGTACCCGACGACATTCAGGGATAAATGCAGACCCATCGGGCAGGGATAATCATTCCGGTCCTGGGAGAGGTGGCGACACCGGCCTGACCTGAGGGTATTGGAAGGCAGTCGGAAGGGCAGACAGAGGTAGGCATTTTAGGAAAGAGAAAACAGTGGGGAAGCCGAGGTCAACGTAGGCAACAAAGGTCAGGTTGAAAGGCTAGGCAGGTCGTCCGTCAGGGACAACAATTCCAAGATCCCTTCGAAAATCCTATCTGCGAGGTGAGGCCGGCTTCTACCTTATCTTTCTCTTTGGCAGGTCTGGTCCGAAGGATGAACATTGCCTCGGGCCCAAACTAGCCAGCCGAAGATGGAGGCAAGTGCTTTTTGACTCGTGGTAGAGTTGGAGAGGAAGGACACCTTATAGTGACGTTGGTCTCACTGTTTTCAATGGAAGGTTGACTTCTATCTCAATTCTATATACGTGACCGACTTTTCGACTTTTTCCAACTTTGCGGAGAGAAGGGCGACTGAAATCCTTCCAACCTGGAATACAACACGGGCTTCGGCATGTAGTCAAACTTGCAACACGACTTCTTTCTTCTCCTTAGTGGACTTTGCACTAGTCTCTTGCTTCTTCTCAGTGAGAATGGTTGGTCCCATCGATTCGTGGTCCCGGCTCTCTTTCCTGGGAGTGAAGATTGGTCATCCTTTTTTTTATTTTTTAGAACAACTATCGATATAGATTATGTAACATATTTATATAGTAGCAAACCCGGATGAAGAAATGGAAATGTTATCTTGTCCATTTTTGGCAATGTCATTTTGCTTTTTAGTCTCAACCATATAGGCAAAATCAAAACCAATTATCAAATAATTCTTTCGATTTTATTGGTTATCTTTCAAGTGTATTAAGAAATCCTTTGGCAGTCAGAAGTCAAATGCTAGAGTATTCATTTCTAATAAACACAGTTACTAAGAAATTTGAGACTATAGTTCCAGTTATTCCTGATCGTTTAGCTCTAACCATAGCCCGTCATCCTAATCAAGAGTTCGACTGCTTCACTCACCCATCAGCGAAAGATACTTTTGACACACCTGGACGCACTCTCACTTTAAGGACAGTCTGCATAGTTAGTGGGACGCTCAATTAGAATGCCGGGGGGAAGCCCCTTTTAGGCTAGCTGGCTTCGCTCGCTCGCTCAATTTGCTTGGACGCTCGTTTAGTAGACAGCGACCATTGCCTCACCAACTAGCTAATCAGACGCGAGCCCCTCCTCTGGCGGATTCCCTGGCTGATTGATACTAGCCCCTTCGATCTTCGTGGATTTACTTGAGCGGATCTTCCGCAATACTGGACGGACTACGGATAGTCTTTCATTCACCCTAGTAGAATAGGGCAAGCAAGTCCTATCCCAGAGCACATTGTTTGCTCCAGGAGGCTCCCTTCCGGCTAATTCTAGTCTGACTAAGGATCCTTTATGAGCACGACACACTTTCTATGCAATGATGACCTACTCACTATCAGACCTAGAGCACGTCGACCCTGCAAACCCTCTAGTTGTGTCTGTCCTATCTCTTCGAGAGCGAGAAGGACTTCGTCTGCTTTGTTTCAAAAAGAGTTGGAGGCACAATTCGTATAATTCCTCCCCCATTTTCAGCCCCCTCCTCGAAAGGGAACACCATGCAAAAGGTTTGGTTAGGATATGCCAAATTCCACCAAGTATACAAATGGAACCTAACCATACATGCCCTCCAATTATATCTTCTAAATCGTCCTGGTCAGTCAGTCAGGGAAGGCTAAGATGATGCCTTGCATATGGGTAGCAAGAGAGCGCTTATGCCCCGCAACTATATACTTTTTTGATTGCTTCGTTGACTTTGATTTTCTATGGCGGTAGCTAATGGTGGGAGACAAGAGGAGAGACTTCTCCTGACCAGGGAAAGGTCTAGCTGAGAAGGTCCACATTCGGGACTACCCTACAAATGAAATCAGAAGAAAGCCGAAAGTGGTCCTCAGTTGAGGCTGGGATTATCTTGAGCCAAAGCTCCAGCCTACCCCCCATCCATATAGAGGCTACCTCACTCACCTTCCGCGAGTGTGAGCTAAGAGACGTGCAAGCCGAGCATAAGGCACGCATGCCCGTTATCAATTGGCGAGCGATATAGTTAATTAAAGAAGAGGTTCAAGCAAGAAAGGAGGCAGGAGAGTGATACTAGAAAAGCCTTCCAGACCGTGGTCGATGTTGAATGGGAAGTTCCTGCTTCCTGCCGTCTGAGTTGGTGCTTACTTGTAGGACCTCAATATGTATGCAAATGAGATGAAATTTGAGCAAAATGTAGAATAACCTAAAATCTACATATTATGAATTTTTGGGATTTGTTATATCAGTAGACAATTTAATATGAATTAATAAACACAGAGTGGAAAAAATATGGCATTTTCACAACGATAATTATCTAAATCAATATGGATCATAAAAAATATATTCAGTATTCACAATGATTGAGCATGAGTTGTCCTAAAATGCACAATTTTAGAATGATAAAATGATGACAAACTGAGACTCAAGTAGGGACACAAACACAAGGTTCTTAATGCAATACATAATAGATGAGAAAATGAAAGAAAATGCAATAGATGATATTACCGCAACTTGGAGGGTTCTGCATGAAATTTACCCAGGAATCACGTGCGGCGCTCATGCTCCCTAGCTTAGGGATGTTTTTGTGATTGATGGTTCATTGGAGGACTTGATTGCAATTGACAAAGGGATGCACGTGCGTAGCACGTGGGATCCAGCTGGTGGGTGTATCCCTGTGATATGCAGAAATTAGGAGAGGCTGATATGCAAAAATCCTCGCCCGCACGTGCAGTGCAGGTGCATGAGGGATAAGGGCGTGAGGATCGAGGAGCCCATGCGTAAAGTTGCTTTGAAGGTGAAGGGTGGAGAGCTCTTAGCGATGGGGACGACGGGGAGACGAGGCGACACACCTCATCGGGCGTTGCTCTGCTGGGCGGATGCTTGTGCAAAGAGGGCAGTGGGCCCAAGGCATCAACGTGGTGGCGCACGATGGAGGTTGGAGCTACTTGTGAACCCCTCGGATCTGGGTACCCGTTTACAACATATTTGTGGTATTACATTCATAAAAGATCACACAAGTTATATGAAAATACAAGGAAAATTTTCACATTCTACCATGACATTCAAATCAATATTCACAACAACAGAACAAAAGAAAGATGTGCAACCAAAATTTCATTTCATTAATTTTTCCATATATATACATCATGTAACATAAGAGCTATCAATGTATACAAATATCCCATAATATACAAAAAAGAAATGAAATATTTTATATCATAAACTAAACAAAAACTGTGACAAACGTAACTATACCGTCTAGAATGGTAGCGGATATCTGGAATCATCAACCAGTTATTGAGTTGCAGGCTGCTTGCCTACCACACATGAAAGGTATAAGAGATACCAACGAGCATTCGTACTTCCGAAAAACTTATTAAAATAAGTAGACATTTAAAGTGGCTGGAAAAGAAACAAGTAGTAAGGCATAGACATTTAAAAATCCACAACTACTTGAAAAATTACAACTACTTGCTATGAAAAAGATTTTCAAGGTACTTTAAAGAAATGTCCCAAAATTTACCCACTACCTTTTTTTAATCATATTCTTGTATAGTAGTTTAATGGCTCATAAGTATAATTTCTTCATTTACCCCTTAGCCTTTCTTATATATAATTTATATATTAATTTATGGCCTATATGTAGATGTTTTCTTGTCATTGAGATCAGGTTATGGATCTTGATAAGAAGTTGGTGTGGTGATGCTTTATTTAACTCTTAGTTTATTTACGATGACAAAGATAATAATCTAATCTGATTCTCAATTCTATATATCTTTTCAAGTCTAGTGGATAGTCTGTGGTCTTGGTCTATGTATGGCCTCTCACTATGACTCTAAGGTGTGAATAATGCCTTAGAGTTGGGGTACCTCTATAGGCGTGCAGGGTTAATGCATCCTAACTAAGTTCCCAACACATCCTCCAACTTAATTATAATCAACTCTAGCCAACACAACTTATAATTGATTTCATCTCTGAGATAAGATCCATTATGCTTCATTCTGAGTTTAACTGTAACTCATCCATATGTAACCCTAGATGATTCAAATTTAGACATAGATGATTCAGATGTAGCATCGCCAAGCTTGTTGGCGGAAAGTAACCAAAACTCAAACGGTGAGGAAGTCTCCTAAGAGTCTCTTCCATCTCGCCCTCTAATTGGAAGTGCGATCCAATAGAGGGATATGTCTACTCCAAACTACTCCACTAAGACGGGTGAGAGAGACTCTATGGAAAAGTCACTCTATACGGACCCGACCAGTACGACTAGACGAGCTCGTACAAAAACTAAAACCAAGGATCCCCTGTACGGGGATCCTAAAATAGAGGGTCAGTGGAGCTGGTCAAAAGTCGGGATCCCTACGCGGCATAAAAACACCGCGAGCTCGCGTAAAACCATGAAAGGACTGGGATCCTAGACCCACGCACTTGACAATCGCTGCCCGAACTGGGCTTCCTATCTCTCGTCCAGTTGAGGGTCACCGCGCCCTCGCATGGTCAGTTGTAAGGGTCACCATGACCTGCACTATTCATTATATTCACTCATTCACCATCATCTTTACTTCCTCAACTACTCATCTCTTTCTCAACTTTTCCATGGTCAACTTTATAGATCTAGAATGATATTTTCATGAGTATTACAAGTTATTGGATCTAGAAAAATCCTTGCATTTAATAATGCCACAATCTTAGAAGGTTTATTAGGGAAAGCCAATTCTAGTTCTTGTTAAGGAAGAGACTTTCCAAGTTTTAATGGGGTATTTATAAATGGCAAGCCTATTGGGGAAAGTTTTGACCTTTCTTCATCTGAAACTGCTGTAGTACGTGACCGAAGGTGGAGATGCACGGAGATGGCCCTGCTTCGTTGAGTGCACAAGGAGGAACTCCTTGCTCGTCGACACGATGGAGCATGAGTCGGAGGTGCTGCGTGCTGTAGCTGCATGTGGATGGCGTGGTGTATGCACTCATACAAAGAAGGTGGGGAAGCTCAAGTTTCGAGCTTGGTCAATGGATTACAATGCGCCTGTGACTACATGGAACCGGATTGAAGATGATGAAGTGAAGTGGTGCGGTTATCCTGGAGTCGGAGTGGCAGATCATGGACACAGTTGTGAAGGTGGTGACGCGGTAGTGATGAGGTTGTGGGAAACAGAGAAGAAGAAGCAGAGAATAGAGGAAACAAAGGGAAAAATGAAAATAGAGGAAGTAGAAAAGGGATAAGGGGATATGGGTTGTTTGGAGGGGGACGGGGGTCCTGCTCCTCCTTGGGTTCTCGCCTCGACTGTGTTGGTGATTGATTTAGCCAAAAATCGATGCGGTCGTATTGACTCACAAGGCGAGTCAACAATCGGTGTGTTGACCACACTAAACCTCGGCTAAAATCAACAATTAACCCACACTATAGATCAAAGAAATAGAAATAAATGTGGAGTTAAAATTTATTTTTAACTCTGCACAAAATGTATAGCAAGCAAGTATGGAGAGAGTTCGAACACAGGGAGCAAACAGGGTAGATCAAATAAATGTGTGTGAGTGAGTGTGAGTGATGTCTACACTATGCAAGCAAATGGTTTTTGTGGGTTTTAATTTTTTTAATTTTTTTATTTAATTTTTAATTTTGTATTTTGATTTTCTATTTTCTGATTTTATATTTTCTTTTTACATTATATATATATTTTTCTTTTTTTTCAATATTGGAATATAAACACAATGTAATAAAAGGGAAGATAGAATATTAATAAAAATATGAAAAAATAGCCAAAAATTCAGAAATAAAATCTTTTTGGTATTTTAAAGATTTTCTACTGTTTTTGTGATTTTTGGATAATTTTCAGAATGTTTTGGTATTTTTAAACACTGAAATAAACTAAAACAGTAGGCAAGCTACTGGCTGGAGATAAAATGAGAATTAAAAATAGCAAATTGCCACAAAATTTTTCCACACTATTTTTCAAATACAGATAATAAATACATGAGACTACAAGACTCGAGCTTACAAATTTTGGAGTTTTCTACAATTTTATAGATTTTTTTGAAGTTTTTATGTATTTTTAAATTTTAAGGTTTTTCTTTTGAGTTTTTTTAGTGATTTTTGGATTGACACTAAAATAGGTTAAAATACACACTAGGGATTTCTTTTGGAATTTTTCGAGATATTTTACTATTTTTTGGTATTTTCTAAGCTAGACAGTGCTGAAATGGATAGTTTTTTATTTTTAAAAAATATTAAAATGAAAGAAAATCAAAAACTAAAAATATAGCGTTGAAAATCAAGCACACAGTAGCTTAAGATCAATTTTTGAGAATTTTTAGAATTAAAATGATGCCCTAATTAAATCAAGCAAGCACACAAAAATATTACAGCCTGACAAGGGTATAAGTGCAAATATCCAAAAGTTTAGGGGCATACATCCAATTTTTCACAAAATATTGAACTGAATATTCAATTTCCAGGACCAAACATAAATTCCAAAAGCCGCAGGGGTGTCAGCGCAAATTACCCACCAGGACGCGTGACTTGCACGCGCCTGGCGAGGTCTGAAAAGTAATTTTCCAAAATCCGAGGGCTTACATGTAATTTCTCCAAAAATATAACACTTAATATCAAAGTTTTGGTACTGAGATGAAATAAACCAAAGGCCGAGGGCCTCTATGCAAAATGCCGCACCTCACGTGTACATGTCACGTGAGGTGACGTGGCAGAGGACCTGTATGCAAATACATAATGTTCTAGGGCCTTTTCGCAAAGTTTACAAAATATTTAAACTACGAAATAAAGTTTCAGGACTAAATTAACATTACAAAAATAGCGGGGGTGTGACTGTAAAATACCCTCGCTGGGACGATCCGACGACGGAGGCTAAGCCACTTGCCACGTGGCGGCGTGGCGTGGCTCGATGACGGTTCGGCAATGGACGTCCAAGATTAGATGGATCTTGAACGATCTGACGGTTGCGGCGCTACTCCATCCAACGGTGGCAGTGCGATCTGGAAGGCGCTCCCTGATCCAACGGTGCAGGCGCGCGGAGGAAAAACAAGGAGGAGCGCCGGCGAAGCGATCTTCCTCGCTCCAGATCTCCGCGCTCCGACGAGCTTCGGGCGTCAAAAGGGGGCTGCGGCCTCCTGAGGTCCTCCTCTAGCTGCTGGCGGCAGCAAAAAGCCTCGACGATGGCCGAGGGGCTCGCTGGAGGGTGGCGGAGCCACAGAGCTCCGTTAGCTCCGGCGAAGCTCCAGAATCACCTCCAGGCTCGCATGAAAGTGCTTCGACCTGCAAAAGGGATTAGGAGGTCCATGGCAAAATGCCTGGACCTCAGGATGGTGGTGGAGATGCGTAACGACTCAGGGCGGAGAACGGCCGGAGTTGCGCTCCGGCCAAGTGGGTGGATTCGTCGATTCAGGTGAAAATCCTTAGGTGTTTTTGGGGGTTTTCGTTCCTAGAGCTATCAGAAGTAAAATGCAAGCGAAAAATAGAAGGGGGAAGGCCCTCAATGGCCGGAGCCAGAGGGAGTAGTGTACCTCGACCGCCGGTCGTGCGGGAGGTGGTGGAGGCGCCCTCGACCTCGTTCGCCCTGGCTGAGGAACTCGCGGTGGAGCTGTCACCTCCAGCAAGCTTCAGAGCACCAGAGAGGCGGAGAGGGGTGGACCAAGGGGACTCGATTTGAATTCAAAGTAGGGGGGTCGCTTATATTGGGTTTGACCCCGAGTGACAGGAGCTCAAAGACCAAGGAAAATCTCGTAAATCTTGGGTCCAAAGACCAAGATTATGCATGGGCGAGCTAGATGGATGGTTGGTGAACAATGTTGCAGAAGGATGCAACACAAAAATGTGAAAGGTTTAGCCTCGAAAAATCCACAAACGTGGGTCAAAAACGAGGTTGTCAGAGTCCTTAGGGGTCTAGGTCACCTAGTTGACCAGAGTCAACTAGGGCTTGCGCCTGGTTGGTCCACGTGGACCAACAAGGAAAAACCCTGAATAAATCTTTTATTAATTCATTTAAAAATAGAAAAATGTTGAATTAAATTATGATTATAAAATAAAAAATATTCGTTATTTTGTGTAGTATTTTATTATAATTTTTAATTTATTTTATGAGGTATATTTTTATGAGTTTACGTTTTAGCCCTTCATAGGTATAATACCTATATATTTTAGTATTTTATTTTTATTTTGTGCATTTTACTTTTATTATTTTTGTTTCTTATTTTCTAAAATTATAAAATACTTTTACACACTTAATTGTATTTTTGTTTTATTTTTCTGATATGTTTTGTATTTTTAATAAAATACAAGTATATGTTGTATAGGTATATATATAGGTATAATACCTGTATGATCTATATGTGTTTATTTTTATTTTGAGTTTTCTTTGTATTTTTATTCTGATTTTAATGCACAAATATATTATAAGTAATATTTACATAATTATAAAAGTATAAAAATATACAAATAATGAATAAATAATATATTGAATATTTTAACCAGTACAGTTGTACATGGTGGGTCCAAAACTCAACTTTCAAACCGTAGCTCCGCCAAATGCGAAACTACCACCATTAAATAGATTATTTTATTATATATACAATTAAAGGTGAGTTTGCTGCATTTAGAGTTGTCAGTTGTGAGATACGGGTCTGGGAAGTTGGGATTCTGGATTTTTATTCAGACCATAACTTTTTATCTGTACATTATTTTTCTGTGAAATCAGTTTTGTATTTTTCTATCTAAAATCATCTACAACTTTCATGTACAAAGTTTCTTGATTTGATGTACAAAAAGTGGAACCAAAAATAGGTCCCAAAATGAATATAGAATGAATAAAATAAAAGGAATTTTATTGGTATTTTTTGCCCTTATCTCCCCCTACTTTATTCCTTGTCGGCCTAGTCATCGAGATGCCTAGGTCTCGGGGTTTCGGGTCATAAAATATTTACAATATTTTATTCCTTTTCTTTTCTTTTCTTTATTCTATAATTTTGGCTTTAATTACAGTATTTTATACACTAATAGGATGCACATGCATGAATGCTAAGATGATGAAATAAAGGGTATTTACAGGCATTTGCTAGGGTTTTTGGTGCCAAAATGATAGAATAAAGATGATGAAATGTGGATTCATCATCCCCCTATACTTTACCTGTGCTGGTCCCTGGCAAACACTTATGCAATAAGTACAAAAAGAAAAAGAAAGAAAAGAAAAAGAAGAACTTGGATTTAATTTAATTTTCAAACTTGTCTTCACAAAATCAAAGTTTGGAGCTTAAGTTGGACCTTTGTAATTTTAGTGCGGGCGGAACCTTAATGAGAACCGAATTTGAAATCCAACAGTCCTTGAGAATCCCAAAACTCTGTTCAAGTCTCCTCAATAGCCAGGTCAGAAATACTTCAACTCATACGCAAACGCTTATGACAATGAATCTGACTCGTGCAGTGTAAGTGATGGTGGCTCTCCCCAACTAGAATGACAAAGAGACTGAC
Source organism: Ottelia alismoides (assembly GCA_037367405.1). Taxonomy (NCBI): domain Eukaryota; kingdom Viridiplantae; phylum Streptophyta; class Magnoliopsida; order Alismatales; family Hydrocharitaceae; genus Ottelia; species Ottelia alismoides. Next base: position 736,691 of record JAZKJV010002906.1, on the reverse strand, counting down.
TTCTCCCGTATGACAACCCAATGATTCCCCAATCCAATAACTCCATCCTCGAGGAGCGGGGTATTCCCTTCTAAGTTCAAGTGGCAACCAACTCAAGAGGAGGGGGTGAAGAGAAGAATGGACGGTAGCCAGTGTAGCTACCTATCCTGGGATGCAAGACTAGTGTAGTCAAGTCATCCTGCTGCAGGCTCAGATGATATGACTTTGGAACTCAAGCTTGCTTATTGACTTTGTATATTTGTACATACTTTGCAGGCTTTTTATTTTTGTACATGCTTGAACACACATTTTTTTTGAATATTATATACAACAACATTTACATAAGGAGTTTTTCCTCTTGAGCCAGTAGACTATCCCTCTTTTGAAGCTTTATCACAACCCACAGCCTCCTGTCTTTAGACTTACTAATCACTGGATGGGTTGGGGTGCACTTCCCTCCCTAGAAGAGGACAAGTGTTTCCACTTGTGTGCGTCTCATACCGACAAATCCAATCCCCTCAACACTCCAACTGAGTTGAGCCATGTGAAATGTGCAGGTGTCCAAGTTAGGTCATTATCAACAAGAGTCGTGCGTGTGCTCCGAAATACTCTACTTAGGCAGTCAAGAATCCATTGAACCAAGTCTCGTGATCCTCAAAGAATTAAGTCAACTTGACCTGAAGTACCTCAAACCCAGTTCCTATAAGGTTCCTGTTATTAGGTAGATTTTAAGGTCCAATCAAGCTCCAATCTCCGGATTTTACTTAGACTCGTTCAACTATCAAACTCAATTCGAAAAATGCAAATTATGTAATGCAATGCAGAAAATATTTTTGTGATGCAATTTTCAAGATTTTTTTATGGATTTTTGAAAAGATGATGCATGCATTTTTTTGTATTTTTCAAAAAGATCTTTCAAATGTTTTTTTTGGATTTTGCAAATGTTTTTGGGAATTTTGAAAACAAAAAGATTTTGGCTTGAAACAAGGTGAAAACTATGTACACGGGAGTGCTTCTTTATATACAAGAAGTGGATTTTGAGAATTTACAAGGGTAAGTGATCAATTTTATACATATACATAGTGGATTTTGGTGAAATGTAACTATTCCTCAAACTTATTTGACACAAGCTTTTCACACAATTTTTGAAAACTATAGTCCAAAATAGTTTTTACAAACATTTTTTCAAACATGTACACTTATTTGAAAATCATTTTGCAAAGGCTTTCAAAACAGTATATATAGGTTTTTCAAATATTTTTGCAACCATTTTTCAAATCATTTGCAAATCATTTTTCAAACATTTTATTTTACATAAAGAAAAATAAATTTTACAAACCACACATTTTTACACAGGTTGAAAACATGTAACAAAATATTTTCAAAATAGTTTTCAATAAATGTTCACAAAGATTTTCAAACTATTTTTCAAACATTTTGCAAAAAACATTTTCACCTGATTTATTAATCAGTATATACAAAAAGAATTTGAGGAATGATTACATCTTTTTATTAAGGTTTTTAATGGATTTTTAAAGAATTTTTTAGCCATATTATTAAGAAAATACGAAAGTATGAGTTATGGCTAAAGTATATACGTAGTATATACGACCCCCTATACTTAGCTTGAGCTATGTCCTCATAGATCCGGAGAGAAAAGAGAAGACATAACTCGTACTAAGTATAGACAAGTCTAAAGAATAAAGCACTAATGAATGAATCAACAAATGAGAAGTTGACCGTCCCCCTATACTTAGGATCAAATAATCCTAAGTATAACAGACTGTACACAACGCAGGGAGGGTCAAGGGTGGGAATGAACAGATTGTACTCAGATTGTCTCCCCTTATACTTAGGGTAAAATATCCCTAAGTATAGACAAGAAGAGGAGACAATGGAGAGGATCGGAAAAGAATAGAAGAAGCTCGGGGTGCACACCCCCTATACTTAGGAAAAAGTACGTCCTAAGTATGGAAAACTGTCTACAAGGGCGACACCTTTTTGATAGATAAAGAAAATAGAAAAGGAAAAGAAGAAAAGAAGAAAAGAAGAAAAGAAGAAAAGAAGAAAATAAATCAACAGATGAAAGAGTGGTTGAACAGATGGATGTGTACAGCGCAAAATGGAATTGATGACCATGTATGAGATGCAGATGATGTGAGTCAAAGAGCACATCTCATACCAGAAGAATGGGGGCAACGTCAATGGTCGGCGGATCATGATCTAGATATAGTTTCAGGCGTTGACCATTGATGCAGAAGGTAGAGGAAGATGACGGTTCGGATATGTCGATGCTGCCATTGTCATGTACCTTCCTGACCACATAGGGACCTTTCCACTTGCTCTGTAATTTCCTTGGGAATAATTTCAGCCTGGAATCAAACAACCATACTCTCTGATCTGGCTCAAACTGTTTATGGCTGATATGCGAATCGTGCCATGTCTTCACTTTCTCCTTGTACTGTAGGCTGTTGGAAAAGGCTGTATCTCTCAGTTCTTCCAGGGCTGCCGATTCTGCTCTTCTCTGTTCTCCTATGCTTTCGGGATCTAAGAGTAACTCAGTGACTGCCCAAAAGGATTTATGCTTGATCTCTACTGGCAGATGGCACGGCTTGCCATAGACGAGACGGAAGGGAGATGTCCCCAATGGATTCTTGAAAGAAGTCCGATAAGCCCACAAGACCGAGTCCAAAAGCTGTGACCAATCCTTTCGGTCTGGGCGGACAACTTTCTACAAGATAGTCTTTATCTCTCGATTCGATACTTCGGCAAGACCATTAGTCTTAGGGTGATACGGTGTGGCAACCCGATGGTCAATGCCGAACTCGTCTGCAAGGGCCCTAACCTTGTCATTGATGAAATGAGACCCCCCCGTCTGAAATCAAGACTCTAAGTACCCTGAACCTTGAAATGATATTTTTCCTCAAGAATTTGCACATGGTTTTAGCATCTGCGGCTCGGGCGGGTATGGCCTCAACCCATCGGCTGACATAATCAACAGCGAGCAGGATATGCTTGAATCCCAGACTCTTAGGAAATGGGCCCATGAAATCAATCCCCCATGCATGAAAAACCTCACAAAAGTGAATGGGTTGCATGGGCATCATGTCTCTCTGTCCGCAGGTTCCCATTTTCTGACAGTCAGTACATCTCTTCACGAACTCATCGGAATCCTTGAAGAGAGTAGGCCACCATAGGCCGGATTGAAGCACCTTCTGTGCTGTTCTTTTTCCAGAATGATGTCCTCTTACCTCAAGCTTGTGGCAGTATGTGAGGACGCTATGATGCTCTTCTTGAGGAATGAACCTCCTCCAGATACTGTCCCCTCCTTCATGATAAAGGACGGGATCCTCCTAATGGTAAAACATGGCCTTCGCCAGGAAGGTCTCAAGTTTCTGCCTGGGCCAACCTTGTGGGACCGTCTTGGCGACAAGATAGTTCACAATGTCAGCGTACCACGGGAGCGAGGTGATAGCCAAGATCGCCTCATCTGGAAATGTCTCAGTGATAGGTACGCTGGGCTCAGATTCCTCAAGATTCTCCAATCTGGAGAGATGATCCGCCACCACATTCTTGACTCCAGGCTTATCCTTAATCTCAATATCAAATTCCTGGAGCAGAAGGATCCATATGGTCAGACGTGCTTTGGCATCCTTCTTAGCCATTAAGTACCGGATGGCAGTGTGATCAGTGTAAATTGTTACTCTAGATCCGAGAATGTAAGATCGATACTTATCCAGAGTAAAAACTACGGCCAGCATCTCTTTCTCAGTCATGGTGTAATTTTGCTGAGCGGCATCCAAAGTCCGGCTGGCGTAGTGAATGGCAAAAGGTAATCCATCCCTCCTCTGTCCAAGCACAGCCCCAACGGCAAAATCTGAAGCATCCGTCATGATCTCGAATGGAAGAGACCAATCGGGTGGCTGAAGGACAGGAGCTGAAACAACCATATTTTTGAGAGTCTCGAAAGACACAAGACACTTATCATTGACAATAAACTCGGTGTCTTTTGTCAGCAAATCAGTAAGCGGTCGGGGCAATCTGACTGAAGTCCTGACGAACTGTCGGTAGAAACCGACATGCCCCAGAAAAGACCGCAATTGACGCAGATTAGACAGTGGATTGAGTTTTCTGATGATATCCACCCTAGTCGGATCGACCTCCATGCCCCTGTTGGAGATGATATGACCGAGGACCGTCCCCTGAGTCACCATAAAGTGGCTCTTCTCCCAAGATAAAACAAGATTGACCTCTATGCAGCGCTGAAGCACATGGTCTAGGCAGTCAAGACAGGCATCGAACCCATCGCCGTAGACCGAGAAGTCATCCATGAAGACCTCTAAACAGTCACCCACCATGTCCGAGAATATGGACAACATGCACCTTTGGAATGTCGCCGGAGCGTTACACAGACCAAAGGGCATCCGTCTGAAAGCATACGTCCCAAACGGACAGGTGAACGTCGTTTTCTCCTGGTCTTCGGGTGCAATGGCCACTTGATTATATCCAGAGTACCCGTCAAGAAAGCAGTAATGACTCTTCCCAGCCAACCGCTCGATAATCTGATCAATGAAGGGTAGCGGGAAGTGATCCTTCTTGGTGGCCTCATTCAATCGTCTGTAGTCCACACAGACCCTCCATGAAGTGGGCACTCTGGTAGCGATCTCCTCTCCAGACTCATTGACAACTGTAGTGATACCCGTCTTCTTGGATACCACATGTAGTGGACTAACCCATTTGGAGTCGGAGATGGGGTAGATAAAATCGACGCTCCACCACTTTGAAATTTCTTTCATGACTACGTCTCGAAGATTCGGGTTCAGCCGTCGTTGGAACTCACGCGACGGCCTAGCGTCATCCTCAAGATAGATGTGGTGAGAGCACAGAGCCGGACTAATCCCCTGGAGATCAGCTATACTCCAACCTATCGCCTTGCGGTTTCTTTCAAGAACCTCCATCAGACGAGATTCGTGCTCTCCAGTCAAACCTGCTGAGATAATGACTGGGTGCATGTCTGGCTCACCCGCAAGGAATCTATACTTCAACGACTGCGGAAGAGGTTTTAGTTACCGGACAACTAGCTTCTGATATGTCTGTGTGAAGGCGACCAGGTCTGCATGTGAGAACTCTCGCTCTGCATGAATTTCTGACGAAGGGCGGCCTGCTGCTTCATCAATGAACTGCACTGGCTCGCACTCTGTCATGGCTGTTGGCTCAGAAGGAATCAGACATGGCAAATAGTCATCAAAATCATCCCAGTCAATGTCTGAATCCGAGGGATCAGAAGAAGATGAGCAAGAATGAAAATCATCGGCACCACTCATCACAACACTGTCAGCCTCAGGTGTATCCTCATCCAGGGGTGTGCTCTCCCGGCTCTCGACTGCCATGAGCTTGAGATATAGTGAATCTGTAGGCAAGGTGAGGGTCGGTGCCACAGGATCTATCCAGTTGGATTCATCATCAGTCATCACAAAGTCGCACTCCTGGTGGATGTCTAGCTCTTCCTCTGTCATCTGCGTGGCTTTGTTGGACTGCTCCGAGCATTCAAGTTCTTTGGCTCTGGTTTCCTCGATCGTCTCTATTTGTATGGTTTCACCCTCTACGCGAAAACATACCTTCCCACTGTCATGATCGGTGACCGCCTTGGCTGCGGCCAAGAATGGACGTCTGAGTATGATGGGGGCATCGATTACCAACTCAGGGATCTTCATGTCCAACACACCGAAGTCCACGGGGAATTTCAGGCCCTAAATGGTAACGACCACGTCTTTCAATACCCCTTCGGTCTCTTAGTCGACCTATCAGCAAACTGAAGGACTGTCCTGCTCCTAAGAAGAGGACCAAACTCGAATCGGTCGAGTAAGGCTGCTAGAAGAAGGTTGATTGAAGAGCCGCTGTCTAATAGAGTACGATCAAACTGTTGCTCCTGAATCTCGCATCTGACATAGGGAGCTCCTGCATCTGGTCACTTAACTGGCATCTTGTTCTGAATAGTGCAACAAGTGGAATGAGTGAGCACATGGATTTGATCTCTGTGGTTTCTCCTCTTCCTGCGGATGGTAGTTTTCTCCTTCAAGTTCTTTTTGAAGAGGGGGATGTGCTCAAGTGCTTCCTGTGGAGTCAGCTGAATATGAAATCTGTCTATCATCTGATTGCTGAACTCTACCTGTTGCTCTTTTTTGGGATTTTCTCTCTTGTTCCCCTTCGCTCGGCGGAGTGCCTCAGGGAAGGGGATCGTAGGGGCCTCCACAGATGGAGGACTAGGAATCGGTCCCTGTGCCTGTGAAGGAGGAGAATCCATACAATCATCATCATACAACACATATGGATCCGCAATGTGAACAGAAACCTTTCCTTTATTCATATTTTTGTTTTTCTTTTTGTTTCCACAGTCCATAGGTACAAAATGTGGGAACATCACGGAGGGAAGCTCAACAAAAGTGGATGTGGTGGCCTCAGTGCTACCACCAGAACCTGTCTCTGCGGCATCAGCACCACGCTCTGGCTTAGCATCCAAAATGGTGGCATCAGCACCACCGTCTGCATCTGGTCTCACGACGGCATCAGCACCGTCGTCCTGGATTCCATCATTGGTGGCCTCAGCACCACCGTCTCCAACATCATCATTAGCGGCATCAGCACCGCTACTCTGCTCCTCTGGCGCTCCTGGTTCTGCATCTGGTTGTCGCTCAGAAGAGGCGCCGCCGGCGGGCATCCTACCGCTCCTAGTAGTCACAAAATCGGCATCATAGAAAGAATAAGACATATCGCTCAAATAGTCACTAGGAGAGGTATCCTCTGTAAACTCTACCTGCTCAGACTTCCTCTTCAGATTGTTCGGGTTAGGTTCAATCTGAGCAGGTATGGCAACCTTGGCCTTTATGATATCCCTCATTTCCTGCCGGAATTCATCCATTTCTTGCTTGAAGGATGCTCGCTGTTCGGAGAGCAAGCGGACAAGATCATCAAGAGCTGGGTTCTCAAAAGCGGGTGCTTGAGGACCGGATGGGTTTCCTTGCTGGAAATGAGGCTGTTGCTGCTGCTGCTGGTGGTATGGATAGTTCTGGGTCGGCTGGGAATAAGATTGCTGAGGCTGCTGACGCTGCCTCCACTGCTGTCCCTGATAGGCGGGACGAGGACCACTCTGATACTGTTGTGGCTGGGCATACTGGGGCTGCTGGTGTTGCTGTTGCTGCTGGCTGCTCTGCTGTCCTTGAGCGGGATTCTGCTGCTGGGATGAGGAGCCACCGTTGCCCCAACGGAATCCGGGGTGATCACGATGAATCCCGGGCTGAGGGTACCGGTCGTACCATATCCCATTGACTTCCATCAATGGTTCCTGCTCGAAGGAGGGTGGAGGAAGATCTGCCAGTGGCTGCTCCGGCTGATACACCACCATCTGAGTGTCTGGAGATGGCGGTTGCGCTGGGTAGTACTGTAGCAGTGGGACTGGCTCTACCTGGATATGGTTCACCTAGCGGTACGATGTAGAGGCTTGGTTGGAACTGCTACTGCTGGGGTCCGCCCGTGACCTGGGAGGCTGCTGGGAATGAGTCTGTGCCTCCTGGACACAAAGGATTTGCGTCTTCAGGTCACTCATGGTTTTGGCGATCTGGTCCATCTGGGCCATGCCTTGCATTTGTTTCTTCTCTAGGATCTCGAGACGGTCCAGCTTCTCACTGATTATGCCCATGTCGGCTGCGGCTGATTCGGCTTGGGCTGCGGCTGCCGCCACTGTGTTGGGACCGGCATCGATGCGGGCGATCCTTTGGAATGATCCCGCTCCTTGCGGGGGCTTCTGCTGCGTGTAGACTCGAGCTTGGGCCATCACTTTAGAATTCTCTGCCATGCCCTCGTAGATGGCCCAGACGTCGTCCTCACCCTTGGAAAAGTATGATCCTCCGCAAGAGGCGTTGACTAGCCCCTGCAGCTCCGGTGTCAGCCCACAAAAGAAACTCTGAACTAAGTTAGGCTTGGAGATGTCGTGATGAGGACACCGGTCGATGAGCTCTCGGAATCGATCCCAAGCTTCATGGAACTGTTCATTCGGGATCATGACAAAGTTGCTGATCATTGCTCTAGCTGCATTTGTCCGGCCGAGAGGGTAGTATTTCTTCAAATACGCGGTCCGGAGATCTGCCCAAGTGTCGATGAACCGCCCGAGGTGTTTGAGCCAGTATGCGGCTCTGTCAACCAAGGAGAATGGAAAGGCGATCATCTTGATCGTGTCCTCGGTCATCAACCTGTCATGGATGGTGCTGCATATCATCTCGAACTCTTGGAGGTGGAGGTGTGGCTCTTCGGTCGGCAACCCGTGGAATTTGGGTAGAAGCTGAATGGTATGGGGCCGCAACTTGAAATCTCCATGGATCAGCGGAAGTCTGATCCAACGATGAGTGAGGGATGCGGCTGGGTTGTGCAATTCCCTCATGATGGTCTGCGGCAGTCTCTCAACGTCGGGATCGCCTCCTCCTGCATCAGGTCCTCCTCCTCCTCCTCCACCGCCACCGCCCCCAGGTCGGTTTTCTCTCATCTGAGCTATCTCTCTCATGAGATCACCCATGAATGTTCCCTGGTCACGGATCTGCCTCTGCATAGTCTCCAGGGACACTAACAAGGAATTGTTGATGGCCGCCTGATCAAATATGAACGGAAGGCGATCATGGTCATCTGGGTGCTCGCCTCTGTCTGCCATCACTAGATTCTCTGAAAAAGCAAAAGAGGCCATCTCAAGTGCTTTCGAATGATCTGAACTCTGTGATGCACTAAATTCTGAAACTATTGGACTGAGAGAAGGAGAATGGGAAGGGTGGTCGAGGGGGAACAGGGTGGATGTAAACTCAGGCTCGGAGAGCGGACTCTCTTCGGTAGTCCTAGATGAATAAGGAGGAGTGCTGGATAGCGGTGCTGACAAAGTCGGTCTAAGAGATCTCCGTCTCATCATCTTGATTATTGGGAAGAGCAGAGGGAATGCAGAAGAAGAGAAATGAAGGAGAAGAAAAATTGCGCACAATTGTGCTGTATTTTTGATCTTGACCTAAATAAATCTAGCAATCAAACACAAAACAGGAGTGAGTTCACCAACTCAACACATGAAGCCGTGAAGGTTCGGCTTTTATCTTGTCAATTTTAGCTTGATTCAGGAATTAATCTTTTCACGAGTCCTTAGAGCGCTACGCCTAAAGGAGAGAGAGTACTGCCGGAAAAGTATTCCCGTACTTGTCCTCCTCCTGTGTAACCTGTAACTTGCGCTTTTTGAGGTCCTTGTAACCCTTCCTGGATCCCTACTCAACCAAAGAAATAGAGGGAGGAAGCCGATAGGCGAAACCGATACTTCAGACCTCGCTCGCAACAGAATCACCCGTGAGCGTGCAAGATCCTACTCGGACGCAGCCGGTGAGACAGACACGCCCGTGAAGGTGTGGCCTATGCTCGGTACTTCGGACAAGGTCGATGCTCACACAATAGTGAGTCACCAATGGCGACCAAGCCCTACTCGACTACGTACGATAGTAGCGCCAATACTTCGGAAGTCCAGACGATACACAAGGCAGCCACAAGTTGGGTTTTTTGGCTCTAATCCTTACGAAGCGCTTGATGAATACCCATTCATCACTCTTTATTCTTATATTTTAGCTACAAAAACCTATGCAAATGCATGTAGATATGTGTAAATAGGAATAATTACCAAAAGCATGCATTGTGTAAAAACCTATAATTAGCATGTTTTTGTGCAAACATAAAAGAATAAAGATTAAAAAGAAAAAGAGGGAAATATTTAGAATAAATATTGAGCAACCTAACCCAAGGGAGGGCTCAGCATGGGCCTGACCGCATAAAAGCCAAAGTAGAGGGAGATAGGGGCTCATGTGTGTAAATACCTATGTAAATAAAATAAAGATATTTTCCTCACCAAAAATAGCTTGAAATATGCTTGTAAATACTTGTATATATCTATAAGTATAAAAACAAAAGAAAAAGATAAAAATCAAAAAGACCAAAAATACCACCTTCACCATGTACATAAACCACATCTATGTATTTATTTGACCTTGTAAATAAATAAAATTATTTTCCAAAATTTTTGTAAATATTCTAGGTTATATATTGTAAATAAATAAAATATAAAATAGGGATAAAATTATACAAAAATAAGAATTTAAAAATAAAAAAAAATCAAAAACCCTATAGTGTACAAATACCTATATATAGCTATATAGTGTAAGTACTTTATTTTTATTTTGAAAAATTAATTAAAAATCACAAAAAAATAGAAAATATTAAAACAAAAATATTTCATGTTTTGACTTTTTAATAATTCTGCCATTTACTATTTATAATTGATTTTTCAAATCTTTTCCACGTGGCAGCTTCTCATTGGCCCACGGAGATGTTGACCTCCGGTCAACTCCCTCCGCGGACCTCCTTCTCCAGCGGATCTCGCGCCCGACCCGACTTCTCCTCTTTTTCCGCGCTCGATCCTCTCCCCATCTCCGCAAACCCCGGGTCCTATCTCTTCTTCTTGCATCCGAGACCCTCGCCGGGGTATCCACATCGGGATCCGCGCTTCTCACAGCCCTACCCGACCAGCCCTAGCCGGACCTGCACCCACTTAAATACCCAGCTCCGCCACCCATTTTCTCTATCTTTGGCCATTCGCCTTCTTCTCCTGTGAGCTCCAGAGAGTGTGTGAGGTGACAGCTCGCGCCTGAGCCTGTTGCAGCGAGGAGAGGAGGAGGATTCCATCGATCCGGCGACGTAGCCGCCGCAGCTCTGCCACCAGCGTGAGCTCCGAGCCTCGGGCAGAGACGACCCTCGAGGCGACGACTAGGAGCATCCCCAGCTCCTCCCCAGTCTCTCCGTTCATCCAGGTAGCCATTTAGCTCCGCCATTTCCTTTGATTTTTGTTTATCCCCAAATCGCACCGCCACCGTCGTTCTTTGATTCCGACCACCCCGTTACCCACTTCGATCATCGGAATCGCCCATTACGTTCGCCTTCGTCCGACACACCTTCTCCACCCATTCACTTAACCCAGCTCGCACAGGAGCTGGGAACCGAGCTCCTCCGTCCACCCCCTTCGCTGGAGCTCGCCGTCTCGACGCACCAGCCACCTCCACCTCGCCTAACCGGGTTGAGGCACTTTGCCCTCGACCCGCGAGTCTTCTGGGTTGCTTTGCAGGTCCAACAAAGGCCATCTGAGGCCTTTTGCCGTTCAGACCAGGAGCCTCACCTCCGCCACCCTCGCCGGAGCTCACCCGAGCTCGGGTGGACCATCGGAGGGCATCGGTAGCTGCGCACAGACACGCCGGAGCTTCTCCGATCCTTAGGCCCAACAGAGGAGGTCGGGAGCGCGTCCACGAGGCCGGCGAAGTTCGCCGGCCACCTGTTCATCCAGGACCTCCAGTTGCCGTCGATCGCCTCCCCCTCGCTCCAGTTTTGATCCTGGCCGTCCATCCTGGGAGCCACCAGCACCGCTCGATCCGAGGAGAGACGATCCGGAGCGCCCATCATCCGCAGCCGTCAGATCTCCACGTGGCGCGCTTCCAACGCCCCCGCTTAATAAAGGGTAATTTACCCTTAGGCCCCTGTCTTTATTTTATTTCATTTTAGTCCTGTAAATATTGAAATCAGTTGTTTAGTTTTAGGGTAATTTACATAGTGGACCTTGAGCTTTAGATATTTGCATTTATACCCCTGCCTGTTGTGGACACGTGCACCGACACGTGATTTATTTGGGTTATTTGCAGTAGACCACCCTGTAGTTCTGGATGTTATTAAATGAATGAAAGTTTTTAGATAATTGCATTTATACCCCTCTGCGTGGTTTATTTGAGCATGTGCGATTTATTTTGGGTTATTTGTAGGTAAGCCCCTTGGACTTTTGGTACCTGTTACCAATAAGTCCTCGGGACTTATTTTTCTTACATTTAGGTCCTTGAGTGCCCCAGGCACGCGCGTGGCGCGTGTTTTGCTGGGTATTTTGCACCAGGACCCCCAGAACTTTGGGTATTTGCACTTTGGTCCCTGTGCACAGTGCCCTATCTTTATTTTTGAATAAAATATCAAAACACCTCCAAATCCAACGAAAATTTGACAATGGCTCCTTCCATGGTGTAGGATTTTTGTGGATTTTTGAGGATATTTTTGATTTAGTTTGATATTTTTAAAAAATCAAAAACCTTTATTTTTGTCACTGTCTAGTTTGAAAAATCACAAAAAAATATAAAAACTCACTTAAAAATTCTATAAAAATTGTCTACTATTTGTTTTACTTAGTTTGATTTTCTAACCAATTTTGGCTATTTTTCATTACTGGAAAACACTAAAAACTTATAAACACTCAAAAACCCATAAAAATTCTAATAAATAAATTAAAAATTCAAAAATAATAAAATTGGTACTTAATTTTCCTTATTTTATCATCTTTACAGGAAAATTACCTCCAGGCCATTTTGGGGCCCTTAGATATTTTATCTAGGGCTTTTTGGCTCGGTTGGACAGTACCCCCTGTTTGTTTCACTTTCTGATTTTTAGAAAATCAAATAAACATCAGAAAATTACCAAAAATTCACCAAAAACACTAAAAAATATAAAAGACGTAAAAACATTTTTATTTTAATTTTTGGTTGATTTTTAGTACCTTAAATAAATTGTTGAAGTGTGCTTTTCCTTGTTTTCTTTATTGTCTTAATTACTTAAAAATCCAAAAAAAATATAAAAATAATTAAAAACCACTAAAAATATTTTCTTTCTTTATTTTCTTTATTTTTACTACTTCGTAGGCCTCTCGGCCAACCCGTGCTCCTTGAGTCCGACCCTGGGTGCTATACCAGGTTAATCACATAGCAGGACCACTATCTCGCGTTTTTGATCGATTTTATTCTCATTAGTGGTTCGATTTTCTTGATTGAGTGCATCTGAGTGATCGAGGTCGCAACGACCTACTTCTGTACCTTTACCTCAGTCGTTCAGAGCGCTCATCAGAATGGCGTCGTTGCCGGGGAGCACGGCTTAGTAGTTTTATTTTGATTTTCGTTTTTGTTTTCGCGGCTTTTCGTGGCTCTTTCAGAGCTCGCGGCTTTTCGCGACTTTTGTTCATATTTTATTTTTATTTTATTTTCTTTTATTTTCTTTTCTTTTGTTTTTATTTTTGTTTTTTTTTGAGTGATTATTTTATTTTGCATTTTTGCATATATATCCTCATTTTCTTTCATTTTATTTTTCTTCGTATTATTTGCTTATTTTTATTGGTCTGACCACTCTGTTTTCTCTTGCGAGGGCCCGAGGACCGAGGCGGCTGATTTTGAGAAGTCGACGCAACCGCGGGAGTCGGAGGTGGCTCCCTTCTGTACGGAGCCGTAGGAGAGAGTGAGAGAGAGTTGAGTGGGAGAGGAACTTTTATTTTTATTGCATTATTATTGTAATAATACAGGACACTCTCAGAGACTTGGACCTTGTAACTTAGCGGGTCTGTTTCGCCGAGCACCGGTGTGCTCGGGGGACCCTTAGGATTTTCACGGTTTTTCGCGGTTTTGGTTTTCTTTTATTTTCTTACTGCCTTTTCCGGTGTTTTCGCGGTTTTTGCTCGAGCCCCTAGACTTAGGCATTTCTATTGCTTGTGCCGTAATTAGTAGGATCCCCACACCTAACTGCTTGACTGTTCCTATAGAACGTTAATTGGACCTACTAAAAATCATTAATAAAAATAACCGAATCATCTCCTTTGTAGCCTACGTGCCGCAGCCCGTCCTGTAAAGCGCTTTCTCCTACCCCCGATTTGTCGGACAAAGGAGGGACGGGCCAAGACCGGACTCTTTGGCTTGGAGGTCGGTGACCGGTTAGACGGTTCTTACGCTAGAAATTGCTCATCTAGGACTCGGCTTTCCCGTTGCATCATATAGGTAGTTTATTTTCAGTCTTTCAATTCTGCGCGGATCACTTGCATGTAGAGTGCTGGAGACAAGGTACGCATTTCTTACTCAGCATGCATCATTGATTTCATCGCGCATCGGCTTTTTCGTCTTCTCCCCCCTGTTTTGGATTAAATAACCAAGAGAACCGAAAAATTCGTCAGGCCTTCTGTTTTGATTTGAAAAATATTAAAAAGAAAAACCATAAAACTGGGACTGGTTAACTCTATTGATCTTAAAAGACGCTCACCCTAAAAATTTTGTCTTGGGGAGAGCAACCCCCTCATTGTATGGTTTGGATGCGCGAGAGAGTGACCCGCACCCTAGGTAGAGCCCTCCAGTGCTAGTCCCGACTGATTACCGACTCTTCCGTGCGGGCCAGTCGGTTGGGATAGCATCGGGTATCCTAACAGGTCACGTAAGTGCTCTGATATTTTGTATGTTCACCTAATAAAATCGACAAGATAATTTGACCGAACTTTCACGGTCTTCAGCTCGCGTCGCGTTGGTGAACCGGGGGTTTGTTTTGTGATCATAGTTTCTCCAGATCTCATCCGCCCTACTCGTAAGATCAAGATGATGGGTAGACGCTCTCTTAGGCAGCCTCTGGCTGCACCGCTTTCGGGCACGTCTACCCAGTCATCTAGGTTGGCCCGCGAGTGCCGAGACCAGCTCTCCGAGCCCGAGTACGACTCCACCCTGTTCCCCCTCGACCCCCTTTCTTTCCGACCTAAGAGACACGAGCCCGAGGAGAGATTGATTGATTTGACAGCACTTGAGTTGGGCTCGTTTGATTTTGCAGACGTCGCCATGGCCGGCAGTTCAGATGATCACTCCCGTCAGCCAGAGCACTTTGTATAAGACCAGGGAGCGATCAACTCCACCCTGATCGCATCACTTGAGACAGTCCAACAGCAGTTACGTGATCAGGGAGCATTCATGATTGAGATGAGGAGAGAGTTGGAGCGCCTCAGAGCAGAGAGAGATCAGAGCGAGCCTGAGGACGGCCCAGATGCAGAGGCACGAGCCGCCGCAGCAGCAGCAGCAGCAGCCGCGGCCGCCGCCGCGGCAGGAGGACCACCGAGACCGATGCGGGAGTTGCACAACCCCGGATCTACACTGATGCACCATTGGGTGGTGGTACCTGCTATCGTGGGGGACTTCAAGTTCCCCCCGAACACCCTGCAGATGCTTCCCCGTTTTCACGGGCTTGCCACCGAGGAGACCCATCTCCACCTCTAGGAGTTCCTGATGATTTGCAGTACTGTCCACGACCGCCATGTGGACCAAGATACGATTCGAATGATTGCCTTCCCCTTCTCATTAGCAGACAGAGCAGCCACCTGGTTGAAGCACCTGGGGAAGTTCGTTTACACCTGGGAGTAGCTCCGCACCGAGTACTTGAACAAGTACTATCCACTCGGGCGGACGAATGCAGCGAGGGCCCAGATCAACAACTTCTCCATGCTCCCCAATGAGCAATTTCACGAGGCATGGGAGAGGTTTAGAGAGCTCACGGATAGATGCCCGCACCACGACATCACGAAGCCGAACCTTGTCCAGAGCTTCTTCAGCGGGTTGACACCAGAGCTTCATGGTCTGGTGAATGCTTCTTGTGGCGGGTCCTATTTCGCCAAGGACCACGACCAGGTTTGGGCCATCTTCGAGGAGATGGCTGAGAATTATATGGTGATGTCCCAGACCCGGCTGTACACACAGAGACCCCAGCCGCAGCAGCCAGGATCCGTGCAGTACCAGCATATATCACGGGTCGATGCAGGTCCATCTAGTTCGTCCGCAGTCGCAGCAGCACAGGCAGAGTCGTACGCTGCGGATATGGGTATTATCAGCGAGAAGTTGGACCGCATGGAGCTGATAGAGAAGAAGCAGTGCTAGAGCATCGCGTAGATGGATCAGATGGCACAAACTCTGAGCGACATGAAGACCCAGCTCATGTGTCTCCAGGAGGCACAGACGGCTTCACATCCCCTTCTTCAGTCGCGAGGCGACTCCGGCAGCAGCAGCAGCTCGTCCCAGCGCTCCAGCTCCCTACAGCAGCCTAGATAGGTACATCTTGTACAGGCGGAGCCGTACCAGCAGCCGCAACCCACCTACCAGTCCCACCATCTCCAGACATGCAGATGGTGGTCTACCAGCCGGATCAGCCTCTGGCAGTACTCCCACCAGCCCCCTACGATGCAGAGCCGTTGATGGACGTCAACGGGATTTGGTATGACCGCCCCCAGCCTGGAATCTGACGAGACCATCCCGGATTTAGGTGGGGGAGTGGAGGTACCCAGCCCCAGCAGCAGCCAGCCGGTCAGGGAGGGCAGTACTCCCAGCAGAGAGATCACCAGCCGCAGCAGCAACCCCCAGCTTATCAGTCACACCAGCCATCATCCTTCGTCCCTCGTCCCTATCAGCAGCAGGGACAGTCGTGGAGACGTGAGCCGCAGGCTCACCCAGCATACCAGCAGCATCCCTCTTCCTACCCCTCTCAGCAGCACCACCAGCAGTTCCAGCAGCCTCAGCACCAGAGAGGCTACCCGTCGGGCTCCCATGAGAGCCCCGCCTTGGATGACGTCGCCCGCCTCCTCACGGATCAGCAGGCCACATTTAGACGGGAGATGGATGAGTTCCGCCAGGAGATGCGGGACCTGGTGAGAGGGAAGGCCGCCATTCCTGCACAGATCGAGCCGAACCCGAACAACCTCAAGAGGAAGTCTGAGCAGGTAGTACACACTGAGCTTGCCACTCCTAGTGACCCATTTGTTAATACATCTTCAGATCTATTTGATGCTGATTTTGTTACACTTAGGAGCGGTAGGACCCCAGCAGGCGGCGGCGCCTCGTCTGAGCTTCACCACGAGGATATTTCAGAGGCGCCACCTGAGGAGAAGGAGAGCGGTACTGAGGCCGCTCCAGATGATGACGGTGGCACTGAGGCCACCAAGGATGCTGATTCCACCGGCGGCACTGAGACCGCCGCTTCACCAGTCCGAGGAGGTGGTACTGATGCCACCCGTTTAGCCGAGCCAGCCTGCGGTACTGATGCCGCGAGACGTCCAGCAGCAGCAGCAGCAGAGACAGCCCGTGGTGGTACTGAGGCCACCGGTGTGTGTTTTGATAGAGATGTTATCTTTCCTCATGTTACTGTATCTCAGAACTCTATTTTGAATAAAGGAAAAGGTTTAGTTTCTTCTGGTCCCACTGTGGTGAGTGATGTATGTGTGGATCCGGCCGTCGAGCCGTCTAGGCCTTTTCCTAGTCCTTCATCTGCGAAGGACCCTGTGATCCCCTTCCCTAGAGCCCTTCAGATGGGGAAGAGGAAGAAAAAAGAAAATGATCCAAAAAAGAGAGAGCAGGAGGAGTTTAGTCAGAGCATGATCGATAGATTCCACATCCAGCTGACCCTCTAGGAGACTTTGCAGCACATCCCCCTTCTTCAGCGATCTTTGAGAGATAGGACCACAGTCAGGAGGAGGAGGAGGAACCACACTTCAGAGATTCATGTGCTGACGAAAGCCACGTGTTTTGCGATCCAGAACCGTCTGCCAGCCAAGAGGCCAGATTCAGGGGCCCCGTATGTCAGATGCCAGATTAGTGAGCAGAGGTTCGACCGGACTTTATTAGATAGCGGGTCGTCGATCAACCTACTTCCGGCAGCCCTTCTTGACCGCTTCGAGTTGGGCACTCTTCGACAGAGCAGGACAGTCCTTCAGTTTGCTGATCGATCTATCAAGAGGCCGAAGGGGTTGTTGCGAGACATTATCGTCACAATTCAGGGCCTGAAATTCCCCGTGGACTTCGTAGTGTTGGACATGGAGATCCCTGATTCAGTGACCGATACCCCCATCATCCTCGGTCGTCCGTTCTTGGCCACAACCAAGGCGGTGACTGATCATGACAGCGGGAAGGTGTACTTTCGCGTCGAGGGCGAGAGTATACAAATAGAGACGGTCGAGGACTACAGAGCCAGAGAGAGAGAGCACGCTCAGAGGCTAGCACAGATTCAGAGCAGCTGACAGACGCAGAGCCAGACATCCATCAGGACTGTGATTTTGTGATCACAGACGATGAGGCAGCATGGGCAGATCCTGCAGCACAAGCCATCCTCTCATTTTCAGACACAGCTGATGCCGAGATGATAGCAGAGGAGAGTCTGGAGAGCACAGCCCTGGTTCAGGATACTACAGAGGCAGCAGAGCCGGTCCTTGATCGCGACACGACTATCATTGATGGTGGTGCTGAGGCCACCTTGTGTGATGGTGGTACTGATGCCACCGTATTGGATGCAGATCCCTCGGATTCAGAGTCTGATTGGGCAGATTGTGATGATCAGATGCCAGACTTGAGTCCACTTGAGCCGACAGATGAGGAGGAGGCAGATGTAGAGCCGATCAGAGATAGCACAGTTGAGAAGCCTTCTCCAGATCCCGTCTGCGGGAGTTCGCTTTCTTTCTCCCAGGCAGATTTGGCAGACTTAGCAGCATTCACTCATTTCCTTCCGCAGCCAGATTTGCCAGCACCCAGCCTTCCAGAGCTGAAGCCGCTCCCTACTTCGCTGAAGTATCGGTTCCTTGCGGGCGAGCCAGAGATGTACCCAGTCATCATCTCCGCCGATCTGACTGGAGAGCAAGAATCCCGTTTGATGGGGGATTCTTGAAAAGAACCGCAAGGCAATCGGATGGAGCGTAGCAGATCTCCATGGGATTAGTCCATCAGTGTGCTCCCACCATATCTATCTCGAGGAAGGGGCGAAGCCGTCGCGTGAGTTCCAGCGGCGACTGAACCCCAACCAGAGAGGTTGTGATGAAGGAAATATCAAAATGGTGGAGTGCAGATTTTATTTATCCCATTTCCGACTCCAAGTGGGTCAGCCCCTTGCATGTGATGCCCAAGAAGACGGGCATCACGACTGTGATCAGTGAGTCGGGAGAGGAGATTGCTACACGAGTACCCACCTCTTGGAGGGTCTGTGTTGACTATAGGAGACTCAACCAGGCCACCAAGAAGGACCATTTCCCCCTGCCTTTTATTGACCATATCATTGAGAGACTGGCAGGGAAGAGCCATTATTGCTTCCTGGATGGGTACTCGGGCTACAATCAGGTAGCCATCGCTCCTGAGGATCAGGAGAAGACCACCTTTACCTGTCCCTTCGGCACATATGCTTTTCGACGCATGCCATTTGGGCTATGCAATGCCCCTGCGACTTTTCAGAGGTGCATGTTGTCGATCTTTTCGGACATGGTAGGGGAGTGTTTGGAGGTCTTCATGGACGATTTCTCGGTCTACGGCGACGGATTCGACTCCTGTCTTGACTGCCTAGACCGAGTACTCCAGCGATGTATCGAGTATCATTTGGTTTTATCTTGGGAGAAGAGTCACTTCATGGTGACTCAAGGGACGGTGCTTGGCCACATCATCTCCAACAGGGGCATGGAGGTCGATCCGGCCAAGGTTGATGTCATTAGAAAACTCGCACCGCCGTCCAATTTGAGGCAGCTACGGTCATTTCTGGGGCACGTTGGATTTTACAGGAGATTTATTCAGGATTTTAGCAGGATTGCCCGGCCGTTGACTGACCTCTTGACGAAAGACACCGAGTTCCTTGTCGATGACAAGTGTCTTTCGTCCTTCGCGACTCTCCAGCAGTGTGTTATTGAGGCTCCTGTCCTCCAGCCGCCTGATTGGTCTCTCCCATTCGAGATCATGACGGATGCCTCTGATTTTGCCGTAGGGGCAGTGCTGGGACAGAGGAGGGATGGAGTTCCATTTGCCATTCACTACGCTAGCCGCACATTGGATTCCGCCCAGCGGAATTACACGGTCACAGAGAAGGAGATGCTAGCCGTAGTATTCGCCCTAGATAAGTTCAGATCGTATATCATTGGATCTAGAGTGACTTTGTACACAAATCACACCGCCATCAGGTACCTCATGGCAAAGAAGGATGCCAAGGCCAGACTGACTAGATGGATCCTTCTACTCCAGGAGTTCGACATTGAGATCAAGGATAAGCCTGGAGTCAAGAATGTGGTGGCGGATCATCTCTCCCGTTTAGAGCAGCCTGAGGAGTCTGAGCAGATTGATCCTATTAGAGATACCTTCCCAGATGAGGCGATCCTTGCTATCGCCTCACTCCCGTGGTACATCGATATTGTGAACTTTCTCGTTGCTGGGAAAGTCCCACAAGATTGGCCCAGGCAGAGGCTTGAGACCTTCCTTGCGAAGGCCAAGTCCTACCATTGGGAGGATCCCATCCTTTACCACGAAGGAGGGGATAGCGTCTGGCGTCGGTGTATTCCTCAGGAGGAACACCATAGCGTCCTCACTTACTGCCACAAGCTTGAGGCAGGAGGACATCATTCAGGGAGGAGAACAGCACAGAAAGTGCTCCAATCCGGCTTGTGGTGGCCTACCCTCTTAAAGGACTCAGATGAGTTCGTGAAGAGGTGTACTGACTATCAGAGGATGGGCACTTGTGGACAGCGTGATATGATGCCGATGCAACCCATTCACTTCTGTGAGGTTTCTGACGCATGGGGCATCGATTTCATGGGTCCATTCCCTAAGAGTCAGGGATTCGAGTACATTCTGTTGGCCGTTGATTATGTTAGTCATTGGGTGGAGGCTATCCCCTCCCGAGCCGCTGATGCGAGGACAGTTTGCAGATTTTTGAGGAAGCACATCATCACGCGGTTCGGGGTTCCACGAGTTCTGATTTCTGATGGGGGATCTCACTTCATCAACGACCAGGTGAAGGCACTTGCTAGCAAGTTCAGCATAGATCATCGTGTTGCTACACCTTACCATCCACAGACGAATGGTCTAGCCGAGGTGTCGAATAGGGAGATCAAGACTATATTGCAGAAAGTCGTCCGCCCTGACCGAAAGGATTGGTCACAGCTTTTGGACTCGGTCTTGTGGGCATATAGGACGTCTTTCAAGACTCCATTGGGCACATCCCCCTTTCGCCTCGTATATGGCAAGCCATTCCATTTACCTGTTGAGCTGAGGCACAAGTCACTTTGGGCAGTTACAGATATTCTTATGATCCAGATGGTATGGGAGACCAGAGAAGGGCAGAGTTAGCTGCCCTGGAGGAGCTCAGAGATTCAGCTTTCTCAAACGGCCTACATTATAAGGAGAAAGTGAAGGAGTGGCATGATTCTCATATCAGCCACAAGCATTTTGAGATTGGACAGAGAGTATGGCTGCTTGATGCAAGGCTACGATTATTTCCAGGGAAGCTACAGAGCAAATGGAAGGGACCCTACTTGGTCAAAAAGGTACACGACAACGGTAGCATTGACATATCTGAGTTGTCTTCTGAGAGTACCTTTCGAGTGAACAGCCAGCGACTCAAGCCATTTCTAGATCATGAGCCGCGGGTCGCTGATCTTGCCCCTATTCATTTTGCGTGAGATGTGGTCTTTGACTCACATCTAATGCATCTCACGCCTGAGTTTCACTGATCTTCCGCCTTGCATAGATCCAGATGTCCATATCGCTACATTCTTTAGTCCCACATCCCTTTCTTCATCCTGTGATTATGCTATACTTAGGGTGTACTTTACCCTAAGTATAGGGGGGATGTGAGACCTTTTGGGTATTTCTTTTGTTTCTGTCTACCCCTGTTTTTGTTTCCTATACTTAGGGATATTTCACCCTAAGTATAGGGGGGGGGGGGTAGACCCTGTACATTCTCCACTTGGTTTTCCCGTTGTGTACAACCTGCTATACTTAGGATTATTTAATCCCAAGTATAGGGGGAAGACCCGAGACCCTCTTGACTTTTCCATTTCATTCTTCTTCTTTGTATATAGCCTTCCTTTTCACTTTCCTATACCTAACACGAGTTATGTCTTCTTCATCGCTCTTGACTCTGAGGACATCGTTCGAGCTAAGTATAGGGGGGTGTGTATATATTTCATATATACTTTAGCCATAACTCGTACTTTGTGTGAGTGTGTTAATAAATAAAATGGCTAAAAATCATGAAAATTAAAAATTTTCATGTACATAATCTTCTTTTATTTGCACATAAATAGCTAAGTGTACAAATTATTTTTGTAAAAATGATTTCAAAAATCTTTTGTGTAAAGCTTGTGTAAATATTTTTTGTATCAAAATTATGTATATAGTACAAAATTTTTCCAAAATGTTTTGAAAATCAAAAGTTTGCAAAAATCTTGTGTAAATGTGTGTAAATATCTTTTTGCAAAACTTGCACTTCATGCATCATCCATTCATGATTTCAAAACATTTTTCAAAAATTTTGCATGATTATAAAATTTGTGTAAATAAGCATCTTTTGTACATATGTATATAGTTTTTCTGGATGATAGTTGACATTTAAACTAGCCTGGAATCAAATTGAGAAATGGAGCTTGATTAAGATCTTAATCCACCTAATTTCTAAGAGGAACCTTATAGGGCTTAGGTTTAAGGCTTTTCAGGTCCATGGTGACTTAATTCTTTGAGTCCACTAGGATATGATCACATGTCATCTCAATGAGCCTAAGTAGAGCACTTAACAACAACACATGACTCATATAGACAATGGCTTTACTTGGACACCAGCACTATGCACCGAGCTCTCTACAGATGAGGTGGTGAGGAGGCAATCTTCCTTGACTTGGGGTAGCATATGAGGGCAGTACTTCTAGGCGGAACCTCTCTTCTTCTTTTAGTGAAGGAAGTGCGTCTCAACTTGGTCTGGTTGCCATGAGGTTTAACAACGGGAGTTGTGGGTTGCAATAAAGCTTCAAAAGAGGGATAGTCTACTGGCTCAAGAGGAAAAACTCCTTGTATATATGCTGCACATGTATATGTTGTATAGATGCACTTGAAAAAAAATGTGCAAAAAGAAAATAACTCCAAAAAAAGTGGTGGGTCTGATAGAAAATGATAATCCCACCGGAGAATGTATAGAGAGTGCAATAAGCAAAGCTTGGTTTCATGTTCCACCTGTTGTAGCTTGCAGCAGGGAGACTTGGCTACACTGGTTAAGCTCCCAAGGGTACTTGGCTACACTGGCCTTGACCCATTCTCTTCTTCCCCCTCTTCTTGAGCCGGTTGAACTTGAACTTAGAAGGGAATACCCCGCTCCTCGAGGAAAGAGTGGCCAGATTGAGGTCATAGAGTTACCTTGTTGGGGAGGGTTGTCAAGTTGCCATTTCTGAGGTGGAGAGCTTAGACATCACATTCACAGGACAAGAAAAGATTCATGGTCTTCAGGGTTTGTGATTGATGACTTGTTTAGATCTGGAGCATTGAGGAGTCTTGGTTATAGATTAGTGGAACTTAGAGGCTGTTGAGTTTTAAGCTTAAGTCTAAATAAGGTTCCGACACATTAATAATCCAAAGATCTGATCGAGCTCCATACCCCAATTTAATGAAGGCAAGTTTAATAATCAACCTTGATCCATGTACGCCCTCTTTTTCTTTATTTCTTTCTTTTTCACTTCTTTTTCAAATAAGTGTTTGCTAAGGGACTAGCAAAGTTAAGTATAGGGGGGTGATGAATACCCATTCATCACTCTTTATTCTTATATTTTAGCTACAAAAACCTATGCAAATGCATGTAGATATGTGTAAATAGGAATAATTACCAAAAGCATGCATTGTGTAAAAACCTATAATTAGCATGTTTTTGTGCAAAAATAAAAGAATAAAGATTAAAAAGAAAAAGAGGGAAATATTTAGAATAAATATTGAGCAACCTAACCCAAGGGAGGTCTCAGCATGGGCCTGACCGCATAAAAGCCAAAGTAGAGGGAGATAGGGGCTCATGTGTGTAAATACCTATGTAAATAAAATAAAGATATTTTCCTCACCAAAAATAGCTTGAAATATGCTTGTAAATACTTGTATATATCTATAAGTATAAAAACAAAAGAAAAAGATAAAAATCAAAAAGACCAAAAATACCACCTTCACCATGTACATAAACCACATCTATGTATTTATTTGACCTTGTAAATAAATAAAATTATTTTCCAAAATTTTTGTAAATATTCTAGGTTATATATTGTAAATAAATAAAATATAAAATAGGGATAAAATTATACAAAAATAAGAATTTAAAAATCAAAAAAATAAAAAACCCTATAGTGTACAAATACCTATATATAGCTATATAGTGTAAGTACTTTATTTTTATTTTGAAAAATTAATTAAAAATCACAAAAAAATAGAAAATATTAAAACAAAAATATTTCATGTTTTGACTTTTTAATAATTCTGCCATTTACTATTTATAATTGATTTTTCAAATCTTTTCCATGTGGCAGCTTCTCATTGGCCCACGGAGATGTTGACCTCCGGTCAACTCCCTCCGCGGACCTCCTTCACCAGCGGATCTCGCGCCCGACCCGACTTCTCCTCTTTTTCCGTGCTCGATCCGCTCCCTATCTCCGCAAACCCCGGGTCCTATCTCTTCTTCTTGCATCCGAGACCCTCGCCGGGGTATCCACATCGGGATCCGCGCTTCTCACAGCCCTACCCGACCAGCCCTAGCCGGACCTGCACCCACTTAAATACCCAGCTCCGCCACCCATTTTCTCTATCTTTGGCCATTCGCCTTCTTCTCCTGTGAGCTCCAGAGAGTGTGTGAGGTGACAGCTTGTGCCTGAGCCTGTTGCAGCGAGGAGAGGAGGAGGATTCCATCGATCCGACAACGTAGCCACCGCAGCTCCGCCACCAGCACGAGCTCCGAGCCTCGGGCAGAGACGACCCTCGAGGCGACGACCAGGAGCATCCCCAGCTCCTCCCCAATCTCTCCGTTCATCTAGGTAGCCATTTAGCTCCGCCATTTCCTTTGATTTTCGTTTATCCCCAAATCGCACCGCCGCCATCGTTCTTTGATTCCGACCACCCCGTTACCCACTTCGATCATCGGAATCGCCCATTACGTTCGCCTTCGTCCGACGCACCTTCTCCACCCATTCACTCAACCCAGCTCGCACAGGAGCTGGGAACCGAGCTCCTCCGTCCACCCCCTTCGCTGGAGCTCGCCGTCCCGACGCACCAGCCACCTCCACCTCGCCTAACTAGGTCGAGGCACTTTGCCCTCGACCCGCGAGTCTTCTGGGTTGCTTTGCAGGTCCAACAAAGGCCATCTGAGGCCTTTTGCCGTTCAGACCAGGAGCCTCACCTCCGCCACCCTCGCCGGAGCTCACCCGAGCTCGGGTGGACCATCGGAGGGCATCAGTAGCTGCACACAGACACGCCGGAGCTTCTCCGATCCTTAGGCGCAACAGAGGAGGTCGGGAGCGCGTCCACGAGGCCAGCGAAGTTCGCCGGCCACCTGTTCATCCAGGACCTCCAGTTGCCGTCGATCGCCTCCCCCTCGCTCCAGTTTTGATCCTGGCCGTCCATCTTGGGAGCCACCAGCACCGCTCGATCCGAGGAGAGACGATCCGGAGCGCCCACCATCCGCAGCCGTCAGATCTCCACGTGGCGCGCATCCAACGCCCCCTCTTAATAAAGGGTAATTTACCCTTAGGCCCCTGTCTTTATTTTATTTCGTTTTAGTCCTGTAAATATTGAAATCAGTTGTTTAGTTTTACGGTAATTTACATAGTGGACCTTGAGCTTTAGATATTTGCATTTATACCCCTGCCTGTTGTGGGCACGTGCATCGACACGTGATTTATTTGGGTTATTTGCAGTAGACCACCCTATAGTTATGGATGTTATTAAATGAATGAAAGTTTTTAGATAATTGCATTTATACCCCTGTGCGTGGTTTATTTGAGCATGTGCGATTTGTTTTTGGTTATTTGCAGGTAAGCCCCCTGGACTTTTGGTACCTGTTACCAATAAGTCCTCGGGACTTATTTTTCTTACATTTAGGTCCCTGAGTGCCCCAGGCACGCACGTGGCGCGTGTTTTGCTGGGTATTTTGCACCAGGACCCCCAGAACTTTGGGTATTTGCACTTTGGTCCCTGTGCACAGTGCCCTATCTTTATTTTTGAATAAAATATCAAAACACCTCCAAATCCAACGAAAATTTGAAACATGGCTCCTGCCATGGTGTAGGATTTTTGTGGATTTTTGAGGACATTTTTGATTTAGTTTGATATTTTTAAAAAATCAAAAACCTTTATTTTTGTCACTGTCTAGTTTGAAAAATCACAAAAAAATATAAAAACTCACTTAAAAATTCTATAAAAATTGTCTACTGTTTGTTTTACTTAGTTTAATTTTCTAGCCAATTTTGGCTATTTTTCATTACTGGAAAACACTAAAAATTAAAAACATTCAAAAACCCATAAAAATTCTAATAAATAAATTAAAAATCCAAAAATAATAAAATTGGTACCTAAATTTTCCTTGTTTTATCATCTTTACAGGAAAATTACCTCTAGGCCATTTTGGGGCCCTTAGATATTTTATCTAGGGCTTTTTGGCTCGGCTGGACAGTACCCCCTGTTTGTTTCACTTTCTGATTTTTAGAAAATCAAATAAACATCAGAAAATTACCAAAAATTCACCAAAAACACTAAAAAATATAAAATACATAAAAACATTTTTGTTTTAATTTTTGGTTGATTTTTAGTACCTTAAATAAATTGTTGAAGTGTGCTTTTCCTTGTTTTATTTATTGTCTTAATTACTTAAAAATCCAAAAAAAATATAAAAATAATTAAAAACCACTAAAAATATTTTCTTTCTTTATTTTCTTTATTTTTACTACTTCGTAGGCCTCTCGGCCAACCCGTGCTCCTTGAGTCCTACCCTGGGTGCTATACCAGGTTAATCACATAACAGGACCGCTATCTCGCGTTTTTGATCGATTTTATTCTCATTAGTGGTTCGATTTTCTTGATTGAGTGCATCTGAGTGATCGAGGTCGCAACTACCTACTTCTGTACCTTTACCTCAGTCGTTCAGAGCTCTCATCAGCGCTCACCTCACTTAGAAGGAGATCTTCCCATGCAACCTGAATACAAGTGAGGGTGTTACTCTACCCAATCAAGGAATCCAATTACCGATTTTATTTTTGGTCAAGGTTTTCTTAGCAGTCCCTTTTTTTTGGTGTTATCGCTTCTTTTGAGTTGAATCAAACAAGCACCTAACAATTTTTGTATTTTCTTGATCCTACTTTGTTCCAAAAACAGAGGGAGAATAGAGTCGGAAAAGCCGTGCAAGTCGACACCAAGGTGGAAATCTCACCTTTGTGCCTAGATGATGGATGCAAAGTGAGAAGACTTACAGTGAATCCCAGCTCTCTCCATGCGGGATGCAAAGCAGAATTTATAAACCTAAACTACATGCTGATTATGCAAAGCGGAAATCGTCCTAAGGTAGGCAACTGCTAGCGTGAAGAACCACAAGCTAACCACTAACCCTCAATCCTAATGTCCGGTCTAGGCTCACCCCTCCTCTGCTCAACACACTTGAGTTTAGGAGAAAGCGCTTTGCGGGATGAGCTCGCGGCGCGCGGATCAAAAGCTAATGGTCAACTGTTTAATTAGTCTAAGTCCAAATACGATCTATAGGAGCATGCAAAGGTTATAAGTGTGTTTGGACCTATTCTAATCGAATCAAGCAAGGCCTACAACTAAGGGCTCAATCCACAAAAAAATTAAAAAGGAAAACAAAACCGGAAAATGACAACGGAAACCGCGATAAAAGCCGCGGTGAGCCCCCGGGTGAACAAACACCCAGAAATTAGGCCCGAAGTGTCCAAGAGTCAAAGTCCCTGTATTATTACAAATTATAAAGCCACTCTCTCACAAAATAAAAATGCGATCTAATCTAATAACTCTCTCACTTCTCCTGCTCTCTCCTGCCGGCTTGGCCAAAGAACGGCCGGCTCCGCTTCCCAAGGATGCTTCGGGTCACCTAGGCGATCCGTCTTGCTCCGTGGTCCCTCGCAAGAAGACAAAAGAGTGGTCAGAAAGCTCAACAAAATATATAACAAATAAGAGAGGCAAAAAGTGATAGCAATGGTGATGAATCTCCATTTCATCACCTTTATTCTATCATTTTGGCCTTAAAAACCCCAGCAAATGCATATAAATAGCATTAATTTGTATATAATAGCATTCATTGTTTCTTGTATCTATTGTACATTAAATAAGGTTTTTTAAGGCCGAAATTATAGAATTAAAGAGAAGAAAAGAAAAAGAATAAAATATTGCAAATATTTTATGACCCGAACCCCGAGACCAAGGCCAGCATGGAATTGGTCGACAAGGAATAAAGTAGGGGGGAATAAGGGCCAATTATACAATAAATATCTCATTAATTCATTCATTCATTCATGCATTTTGACACCTATTTTGTACATAATCATTTACTCATCAAATAAAGAAACTTTGTTCATAAAAGATGTAGATAATAATGTAAATAAAAATACAAAATTGAGTTTGCACAAAAATAGTACTCAGTGTACATATTATACCCAGAATAAAAAGCAAAAATCTCAACTTCACAGACCCATATCTTGCAAATAAAAACTCCAAATCACCCAAACTCACCTTTAATTGTATATAGCATTCCATAAACTATTTTATAAAATTGGTTTCATAATTTTTGGAGTCCATCTGTGGAAGTTAGGTTTTGACCCTCATTGTATATAGTACCCGATTAAAATATTCATTTTATTCAATAATTATTATTTGTACAAAATTATATTTTTAGAATTTTATAAATAATATTTATAATACATGTACATATTTAAATTAAAAGAACACCAAAAAGAAATTTCAAAAATAAAATAAGCCTAGATAATACCTAGGCAAAATACCTATGCTACCCATGTGTATAAAAATAAAGGGGAAAACATTCTTTAATTATTTTATTCATCTATATTGTCCTAAAAATACATATATATTACACATAACTTATCCAAAATACAAATCCAAAATAAAAACAAATAAAATTCATCAAATAAATAAAATGTATATAATATATAGGTAAAATACCTATAAGTATACATACACACACATACATCTATTTATTTAAAAATATAAATAAACTCATTAAAATAAAATAAAAATACCTCTATACTCACAAAAATAAATTATAAATTTATAAAATAATCCAATAAAATAATAAAAGAAAATAAATAAATTAAAAATAAAATACATAAAAAAATACATGTAAATATATACATATACACATTATTCAAATAAAACTATAATAAAACACCTCGAAAAATTCAATAAAAATCATAAATAAATACTACATTAATTTATAAACATTTTTTATTTTATAAGTAAAATCTAATAAAATCATTTACTAGGTTAAATAATTCATTTTGTAATAAGGATCCCTATTTTGGCGTGTAGCGGCTGAGGTGGACCAATGGGCGCGTCCCGCCTGTTGACCGCAGGTCAACTCGACCTCCAGCCATCTGACGTGACGAGGAAGGTCTTTTCCCCGATTTCCTCCCTTTTTCTCGCTCGCCACAGTCATCAATCAACCACAGTCCCTTCACAGATTTTGTTCCCTGATCATCCAAGATCCGCGCCGATTACTGAGATCCATTGTACATAGCCCCGTTTCTTCAATAAACGCCGGTCATTGGGGGTCCCTCGGAATGTCTATAAATAAAAACCTCCGACTTCCCGGCCAAAGTTGGCCATTTTCACTCCACCAAAAAGCCTTGTTCTTTCTCCTGGTGTGTTCCTCGTGACAGGAGGAGTCGCCCAGCACCTCGACTTGGCCGGAGGTCGGAGAAGTTTTGTCGCGGTGGTGCTCCGGCGACCACCCTGCTCCCTGGAGGCCCCCAGGTATAAGAGCTGTTCTTTCTTGCTTAGTAGGTAGGTTTTAGTATTAGCTTTTCATTCCAGTCCTTAGATTAGCATTTAGATGATGGGCTTAGGCCAAAATCCGAACTTCGAAGTTCGCCGGAGCTGAGCTCCGGCGACTTCCCCACTGTGATCCCATCTGTCTTCGACCGCCTAAATCGCCTCATCTCCATCCCCTTCGAGTTCTCCATCAAATGCACACACTTGTTCAACCCAGGACCCCAGGTCTTGGCGAATCGGAGCTCCTCCTCCACCCTTCGCCGGAGCTTCGTCGCCCACCACCATCCGCTTGCTCACAGCTTCAAACCCCTGGTCGAGGAAGACGCCCTCGAGCCACTCTTTCTTCCTGTGCAGGTTAGGTGCGAAATAGAGCACCGGGAGTCGATTTACAAGCCGGCGGAGGTACCTGGAGCCGTAACCCTACTTCGAGCTCGTTGCAGCGCTCCGGTGTACCTATGGCCGATCCGAGACCTCCAGACGTTAGAGGATACCTCCAGGAAGCTTCCTGGACCTTCAGGAGCGAAGAAGACCGGCGGGAGAGCGAGATCCGAGCGGAGGAAGCTCGCCTCGGCGAGGCTTCTTCCCTGTTCTTCCTCGCAGCTCCTCCGCCGTTGGATGAAGACGAAGGCCCAGATTGAAGACCAGCCGTCCGATGGAGCACCGCCTCGACCGTCGGATCATCTCGGATGATCTAATCCTAGCGCTCCATCGACGAACCGTCATCGGCGTACGTGGAGGCGCCACGTGTCAAGTGAACGAAGATCAGCCGTCCATCAGCGCGCCTTTTGGGGGTAATTTTCACATTCGACCCCCGTTTTTTTTTGTATTTTATTTTTAGTCCTGTAAATAAATAAGCACGTTATAATTAATGTGGATATTTTGCATGAGACCCCCTGTACTATTTTGATATTACTCTTGGGTCCAGTCCACGTCACCTCACGTGTCGTCCCACGTGAGGTGGGCTTTTTGCATAAGACCCCCTGTATGTTTGTAAATTTGAATTTAGTCCAGTAAATAAAATGTTCAGTATATCATTTTTATGAAAAATTGCAACCAGGACCCTGAACTTTCTGATATTGCATTTTGGTCCCTGTGGGTGCGGATCACGTGTAGTCCCACGTGGTGGTTAAATTGCAAGGGGGCCCTGGCGGGTTTCTTTATTTGTTCTTAGTCCCTAAAATCACAAAACACGTTATAATGTTCTGGTATTTTTGCACATGTGCCCCTGGAATTTATTTTATTTGCAAAAATGCCCCTGCCAGGCTTTAGTACTTTTTGTGTCTTTATCTATTTATTAAAAATACATACATGGCTTCTAAAAATTCACAAAAATTAGGGTAGATGCTCCATGCCATGCTTGTTCACGCACATATTTTATTTCGCATTTTTTGCATTTTTCCTACTTATTAAAAATGAAAAAGAAGCCATTTTTGTACTGTCTAAATTAGAAAATACAAAAAAATTAGCAAATGTTTTAGAAAAATTCCAAAAAAATTATATGTGATATATTTATATGTATATTGAGTCCAGAAAATGAAAAACCCTAAAAATATGAAAAAGAAAATTAAAAAAAAAATCATAAAACCCAAAAGCAACATAAAAATTAGAAAAACTCTTTAAAAAACCTAAAAATACATTTCTCTCTTTTATAATTATCTATATATTATTATTAATATGTGAAAATTAATTTGGGCAATTTTGGGCATTATTTGATATATTTTTTAAAACCCAAATTATATACGGTTATTTATTTAGTCCTATATTGTGGACATTTTTGAATTGAAAAATACATAAAAATTAGAAATATAAAAAAATTAAAAAAAATTATAAAATATATGTCTATGTATTAAGTTTTTATGTTTATATATATATATACATTCTAAATTACTTCTCTCTCTCTCTCTTCTTATATATATATATCTCTTTATATATATATAGTATATATATATATATATTTATAATTAATAATATAAAAAGAAAAATAAAAAAAAAGTATAAAATATAAAATCAAAATAAAAATTATAAAAACAAAAATATAAAAAAAATTACAAAACCCAAAACCCACAAAAATAATAAAAGGACATGCACAATTGATTGAATAAATGAATGATACATTACATACAACCATTCGCCTCCCAGTGTTCGACCTCTACCTGTACTTACACCTATACACGTTTGCATGTAGAGTTATAATAAATTTTAACTCCACATTTTTGGATATTCATTGCATATATTTATTGTGGGTTAATTGTTGTTTTATTCCGGATCTCGTGTGGTCGACTCAGCGACTAAGTTCACGCCTTGTGAGGAGCTTAAGACCACCGGTTTCCGGAGTAAACAAATGGCGCCGTTGCCGGGGAGGCAACGGATTTTGTATGATTTTGTGTGGTTATTTGTTCATTTATTTGATTCTTTGTTCATGTCCTTCATTTGTTTATCTGTGTGATTTTTATTTTATTTTTATTTGATATTATTGATTGACTGCTCTGACCATCTCTTTCTTTTGTCTTTGATGCGAGGGACCGCTAAGCGAAGGAGGACCTCCTAGGAGGCCCTATGCACCCAAGCGAGGCGGTGTTGGCTCTTCTATGCCAAGCCAACAGGAGAGAGCATCGATAGCAGATGAAGGAGAATTTTTGAAGACAGTCTCTATTTCATGAATTTTATTTCCTTTATCTTATTATGTATATTCATGTGAGAGAGTGACACTCAGAATTTTGTAATAATACAGGACTCTCACAGGTGCACTCCGACTCCCGAGGTCCATTGCCCGAGGGATTGTTCCCTTGGGGGCCTCGACGGTTTTGACGCTTTCTCGTTTTTTATTTTATTTTTATTATTTTGTGTGAATGAGCCCTAGCTTAGGAGTTGCTTGTCGATAGATTAGGTCCAAACACCCTAAATATATTTGCATGTACCTATAGTGCGTTTTGGACCTAGTCAAATCTAAACAGTTGGTTCATTTATCTCTTAACCACTGTGCCGTGAGCAAGCCCCATCAAGCGCTACTCCTGAACTCGAGCGTGTCGAGAAGAGGAGGGGTGAGCCAAGACCGGACTCTTAGGTTAAGGATAAGCGACCGGCTTGTAGTGCTTCACGATAATAGCAGTTACTATCCTAGGGCGATTTCTTCGGCTTGCATTTGCATATAGCATAGGTTTCAATTCCGTTATGCATCCCGCATGGAGAGAGCTGGGAAGCACTGTAAGTCTTCTTACTTAGCATGCATCATTGATTTCCGACTTGCATGGCTTTTCCGATCTTCTCCCTCTGTTTTTGCCAACCTAGGATGCTTAATGGAAATTGGAACCTCGATAGGCACGTGCATTGAAAATACCCAAAAAAAAAGTGATAACTTAAATAAAAATCGGGACTGCTAACTCTATTAAACTTAAAAATAAAACGTAATGGATTCCTTGTCTTGGGGAGAGCAACCCCCTCATTGTATGCGTTTTAAGTGCTCACGTACACGCTAAGGAGTAGAGCCCAAATCCTATCAAGCCTCCTAAGTGTTTGTACAACTTTGTGATTCTCACCTAACTCTAAAACCGAAAAGATAAATGACCGTCATCTGACGGTCTTCACTGTGTCGAGTAGGTGAATTGAGGGTTTGCCTTGTGTATTGATTGTGACCTGGAGTCCGTTGTGTTTTGCATTCATTATTAGAGTCATCGGTCCCGTCCGTGTGAGTCATGCATTTTTCATCTTTGAGTCTCTCTATCTCTCTTATAAATAGACCTCTTCATTTTGCATCGAGTCATGATAGTGGCGCTTGAGCTCAATCATTCTTCGCCAAGTCCTTTGTTTCCCGCATTCTTCACCATCTTCTATGTATCCATCGTACCATCTTCTCTGGATTCGAGGAGAGACCTCTTCGGCCCGCAATTTTGACGGTGTTCCCGCCTTGTGTGGAACACCTAATTTGTCTATGTACCGATCTTATCACCCGCCCTCCTCGTTCCCTCTGTATCACCTTTCTACCACCCATGATATTGGCACGCCCGCTCAATCATCTTCTCCACTCCATTGTGTACCCTTCTTACCCATCCTCCTCGTGTACCCCGTATCACCTCTCCCTTTACTCGGGAATGTTGTGCATATTGATGAGGCCCGCATCGAGGATTATTTATACAAGATTATTTGTGTAAGCCGGGCCCATGATGTTGAGGCTGCTGAGATCGATCTGGTGGATTTGTCTTTGATACATGCATATGGATTTCTTGAGGATTTTTGCTGATGCATAGAGCATAGGTGTGATGCATTATTGAGGAATTTTAGTTCTCGCACACCGGATTAAGGATGTGATGTGCTGCGATGAGTTGATGATGATATCATGAGCATTGATTGATCTATCTATTTGAGGTTCCACCCATCTTGATCTTTGAGGATTAACGGATTATTCTACTTTGGATTTCTTGATAAGTGTGTGCGGATCCTACATGATCTCTCATCTTCCTGATTAAGTCGTCCTCGATCTCCTGACTTCATTATCCACCCCTGGCACTTAGAGGATTCCTGACTATTTTTCGTGCCATCTCAGTTGACTGGATTGACACAAGGGATGCTTGGTGAATGACATGATTATTCGCTCCCTGACATGATCTTATGCCCTCCGAATAATTGAATGATTTATTACTTTTGAGGACCTGAGATGACTTGCCAGCATTCCCATGACCTTCATTGCTATGGCTCGCATTGCTCCCCGAGGACTATCTGCGGGAGAATGCGACAATTTCTAGGACTGCGGTTTCATTCACTGCTTGGGTCGCCATTGTGATGGGACCCGAAACCGAGTCGTACGATATGTTTGATTGGCCTCCCCCTGTGATTGTGTACTTGACCTGTTGGTACACGAGGCCAATGTATTTGACTCATCTGAGTCCGCTCTCCTTGACGGTCCTCGCAAGGATGAGCTCTTATTATTCATTTGACTAGTTCATAGCTCCCCGAGGGTTATCTGCGGGAGACTATGACATATTTCAGATTTGTTGATCTCTTCTGCGGGTAGCCGATCTGTCGTCTACCGAGACCAGATTCTCTATGGATCCATCTGCGGGATATAGTTCCTTTGAGCTCTTCTCTCTCCTTGACGACCCTCGCAAGGTAGAGGCACTCTCTGACTATTCCTTGCCTAGATTGCACCACTCTCCGAGGACTATCTGCGAGAGATTGCGACACTCTCTTTACGCTCGGTTCCCACTGCTGACTGTGTCTCCGATCTGCGGAGCACGGAACCGAATCGTCTGCTGCATGATTTTGGTCCCATCTTGAGTTGCTTATCCGATCTACGGATCATGGGACCCATCTGATTGGACTCCTTTGAGTATGCTTGCCTTGACGGTCCTCGCAAGGCTGAGCTTTTGATATCTGCTATTCCCATGACTAGTTGGCAGCCCGCTCCCCGAGGGTTATTTGCGGGACGCTGCCACACTTTCTTGATTTGACGGTCTCTTCTGCTGGTAGCCGATCTGTCGCCTACCAAGACCATTTCTATGATCCGTCTGATGGATCAGGCTCCTTTGAGCCCGCTCACCTTGATGACCCTCGGAAGGGTGAGCTTCTGTTCTGATTATTCATTGCCTAGTATGTACTACTCCCCGAGGGTTATCTGCGGGAGAGTACATCATCTTCTAGGTACACGACTTCATTTCTGGTGTCTCCCAGTTGGGGGAGCACGAAGCCGGGTCTTCTGACTTATGTACTCGGATTTCTCCCTGGTTGTGTCTCCTCTCTGTTGGAGCACGGAGCCAAGTCTTCTGATTATTCTCTAATTCCGCTCACCTTGATGACCCTCGCAAGAGTGAGCCCTATATTGTGTTGTTCGGTGTATTCTTATGACTTTCAGATTATATCACCACCGTACATCACACAGTCTCATATGCTTTATTTCATATCTATCTGAGACTCTGATTGACCGGAGGAATTTGTACTGCTCTTTCTTCCTCCCGGTCCTACGGTATCGGCTATATTCTCCCATGATGACCATATGAGCCGTTCACCTGCTTCATGCTACCGGACCGGATATCTTTACTTTCTGATCTGACTGTCCCCAGTAGCTGACACCCACTTGACTGTATATCAGGATGTCTTTTCAACTTCTGGTTGCGTCCTCGTTCTCACAGGGAGACGACGACGATAGTACGGTAGTCGCTTACCAGATACCGTCCTGTACTTCACCGGTTCTTCACCATTTGTATATATGTGTGCCTTGTTCATTCTTTCTCCTGTATGTTATGTGTGCCCCAGATCTATCGCCACATCTTTGTGTCTACACTTAGGACGTACCCTGTCCTAAGTATAGGGGGGCACACACTGAGTTGTTCTTTCCTTGCACTTTTTCGTCACTCATGTTCTTGCCTATACTTAGGGCTATCTCACCCTAAGCCTAGGGGGAGTGATGTGTATATTCTTCACGATCTTTTCATCAATCTGTATCTATCTTTTCTTCTTTTCTTCTTTTCTTCTTTTCCTTTTCTATCTTCTGTATCTAAATAAAAGGTGTCACCCCTTTGTGTCAGTTTTCTGTACTTAGGACGTACTTTGTCCTAAGTATAGGGGGGTGCACCCCTGATTTGTTAATTCTTTGATCTGTTTATTCCCACCCTTGACCCTCCCTGCTTTGCGTACAGTCTGCTATACTTAGGATTACTTGATCCTAAGTATAGGGGGGACGGTCAACTTCTATTTCCTTTGTCTCTTATTCATATATTCTTTAGACTTGTCTATACTCAGTGCGAGTTATGTCTTCTCTTTTCTTTTCGATCTATGAGGACATAGCTCAAGCTAAGTATAGGGGGGTCGTATATACTATGTATATACTTTAGCCATAACTCGTACTTTCGTATTCTCTTAATAATATGGCTAATAATTCTTTAAAATTCATTAAGAATTCTTAATAAAAAGATGTGGTTGTTCCTCAAATTCTTTTGTATATACTGATTAATAAATCAGGTGAAAATGTTTTTTGCAAAATGTTTGGAAAATAGTTTGAAAATCTTTGTGAACATTTATTGAAAACTATTTTGAAAATATTTTGTTACATGTTTTCAACCTGTGTAAAAACGTGTGATTTGTAAAATTTATTTTCTTTGTATGAAATAAAATGTTTGAAAAATGAGTTGCAAATGGTTTGAAAAATGGTTGCAAAAATATTGTGAAAATATATATATACTGTTTTGAAAAACCTTTGCAAAATGATTTTCAAATGTGTGTACATGTTTGTAAAAATGTTTGTAAAAATTATTTTGGACTATAGTTTTCAAAAATTGTTTGAAAAATTTGTGTCAAATAAATTTGAGGAATAGTCACATATAATAAAAACTAAAATAATATAACATTATAATAAAAATAAAAATAAACAAAATTCTTTAATAAGTGTACATATATACCTATAAAAAATACAATATATTGTGAATTCTTAATTCTTGTAAAATAAAGCGGCATGCCCGTGTAAATAACTGTACATATTTTATGCTTTGAGTGCCAAAATTCTTTTATTTGCAAAAATTCTTTGTGTAAAAATTCTTCTCTTTGTTTTCAAATTCTTTGAAAAATTGCATATTTGTAAATAGCATTTGCATAGCATTCATATTCTTTGATTGAGCTTGATAATTGAACTAGTCCAATAAAGTTGAAGATTGGAGCTTGGTTGGACCTTACTGCACCTAACTACACTGGAACTTTATGGGAACTAGGTTTAAGGTACTTCAGGTCTATTCAGACTTAATTCTTTGAGAAAGCAGGGCTGGGTTCAAGTCACCTCAGTGGACTAACTAGAACTTTTCGAAACACACGCATGACTCTTGTCGGCCGTGACCTAACTTGGACACTTGCACCTTTCACTTGGCTCAACTCAGTTGGAGTGGTGAGGGGGTTGGATTTGCCAGTCTGAGACGCACACGGGTGGAAACATTCGTCCTCGTCTAGGGAGGGAAGTGCACCCCAACCTGGTCCAGTTTCAATGATGTCGAATGACAGGAGAGTGTGGGTTGCAATAAAGCTTCAAAAGAGGGATAGTCTTCTGGCTCAAGAGGAAAAAGTCCTTATGTAAATGCTGCTGTACATAGTATGTTGAAAAAAAAAAAGAAAAAAAAGAAAAAAAAAAGAAGAAAAACTCCAAAAAGTGGACAGGCTTGTAAATAAAAATAAAAGTGCCTGCCGGAGTATGTACATATGTTGTATAGAAAATAAGCAAGCTTGAGCATCAAAGTTATACCATGTGAGCCTGCAGCTGGATGACTTGACTACACTGGTCTTGCATCCTAGGATAGGTAGCTACACTGGCTACCGTCCATTCTTTTCTCTACCTCCTCCTTTTGAGTCGGATGCCACTTGAACTTAGAAGGGAATACCCCGCTCCTTGACGGTAGAGGGCTGGATTAGGGAATCATTGGGTTGTCATTCTGGAGAAGTCAGTTCTTTTGTCATTTCAGTTGGGGAGAGCCACCATCACTTACACTGTACAAGTCAGCTTCATAGTCATAAGGGTTTGCGTATGATGTAGGCTAGTTCTGACCCGGCTATTGAGGTGATTTGAACCGAGTTCTGTGACTCTCGAAGGCTGTTGTGTTTTAAATTTGGTTCCCGACTGGGTTCCACACACATTCTCACACCAAGGTCTGACCTGAGCTCCAAAACTTTGATTTTGTACAGATGAGTTTAATAATCATGATCAATTCAATTTATTCTTTGAATTCTTTATTTTTGCTTTTTCTTTTCTTCTTATTCTTTAATTCTTTTTGTACTTATTGCATAAGTGTTTGCTAGGGACTAGCAAAGGCAAGTATAGGGGGGTGATGAATCTCCATTTCATCACCTTTATTCTATCATTTTGGCCTTAAAAACCCCAGCAAATGCATATAAATAGCATTAATTTGTATATAATAGCATTCATTGTTTCTTGTATCTATTGTACATTAAATAAGGTTTTTTAAGGCCGAAATTATAGAATAAAGAGAAGAAAAGAAAAAGAATAAAATATTGCAAATATTTTATGACCCGAACCCCGAGACCAAGGCCAGCATGGAATTGGTCGACAAGGAATAAAGTAGGGGGAGATAAGGGCCAATTATACAATAAATATCTCATTTATTCATTCATTCATTCATGCATTTTGACACCTATTTTGTACATAATCATTTACTCATCAAATAAAGAAACTTTGTTCATAAAAGATGTAGATAATAATGTAAATAAAAATACAAAATTGAGTTTGCACAAAAATAATACTCAGTGTACATATTATACCCAGAATAAAAAGCAAAAATCTCAACTTCACAGACCCATATCTTGCAAATAAAAACTCCAAATCACCCAAACTCACCTTTAATTGTATATAGCATTCCATAAACTATTTTATAAAATTGGTTTCATAATTTTTGGAGTCCATCTGTGGAAGTTAGGTTTTGACCCTCATTGTATATAGTACCCGATTAAAATATTCATTTTATTCAATAATTATTATTTGTACAAAATTATATTTTTAGAATTTTATAAATAATATTTATAATACATGTACATATTTAAATTAAAAGAACACCAAAAAGAAATTTCAAAAATAAAATAAGCCTAGATAATACCTAGGCAAAATACCTATGCTACCCATGTGTATAAAAATAAAGGGGAAAACATTCTTTAATTATTTTATTCATCTATATTGTCCTAAAAATACATATATATTACACATAACTTATCCAAAATACAAATCCAAAATAAAAACAAATAAAATTCATCAAATAAATAAAATGTATATAATATATAGGTAAAATACCTATAAGTATACATACACACACATACATCTATTTATTTAAAAATATAAATAAACTCATTAAAATAAAATAAAAATACCTCTATACTCACAAAAATAAATTATAAATTTATAAAATAATCCAATAAAATAATAAAAGAAAATAAATAAATTAAAAATAAAATACATAAAAAAATACATGTAAATATATACATATACACATTATTCAAATAAAACTATAATAAAACACCTCGAAAAATTCAATAAAAATCATAAATAAATACTACATTAATTTATAAACATTTTTTATTTTATAAGTAAAATCTAATAAAATCATTTACTAGGTTAAATAATTCATTTTGTAATAAGGATCCCTATTTTGGCGTGTAGCGGCTGAGGTGGACCAATGGGCGCGTCCCGCCTGTTGACCGCAGGTCAACTCGACCTCCAGCCATCTGACGTGACGAGGAAGGTCTTTTCCCCGATTTCCTCCCTTTTTCTCGCTCGCCACAGTCATCAATCAACCACAGTCCCTTCACAGATTTTGTTCCCTGATCATCCAAGATCCGCGCCGATTACTGAGATCCATTGTACATAGCCCCGTTTCTTCAATAAACGCCGGTCATTGGGGGTCCCTCGGAATGTCTATAAATAAAAACCTCCGACTTCCCGGCCAAAGTTGGCCATTTTCACTCCACCAAAAAGCCTTGTTCTTGCTCCTGGTGTGTTCCTCGTGACAGGAGGAGTCGCCCAGCACCTCGACTTGGCCGGAGGTCGGAGAAGTTTTGTCGCGGTGGTGCTCCAGCGACCACCCTGCTCCCTGGAGGCCCCCAGGTATAAGAGCTGTTCTTTCTTGCTTAGTAGGTAGGTTTTAGTATTAGCTTTTCATTCCAGTCCTTAGATTAGCATTTAGATGATGGGCTTAGGCCAAAATCCGAACTTCGAAGTTCGCCGGAGCTGAGCTCCGGCGACTTCCCCACTGTGATCCCATCTGTCTTCGACCGCCTAAATCGCCTCATCTCCATCCCCTTCGAGTTCTCCATCAAATGCACACACTTGTTCAACCCAGGACCCCAGGTCTTGGCGAATCGGAGCTCCTCCTCCACCCTTCGCCGGAGCTTCGTCGCCCACCACCATCCGCTTGCTCACAGCTTCAAACCCCTGGTCGAGGAAGACGCCCTCGAGCCACTCTTTCTTCCTGTGCAGGTTAGGTGCGAAATAGAGCACCGGGAGTCGATTTACAAGCCGGCGGAGGTACCTGGAGCCGTAACCCTACTTCGAGCTCGTTGCAGCGCTCCGGTGTACCTATGGCCGATCCGAGACCTCCAGACGTTAGAGGATACCTCCAGGAAGCTTCCTGGACCTTCAGGAGCGAAGAAGACCGGCGGGAGAGTGAGATCCGAGCGGAGGAAGCTCGCCTCGGCGAGGCTTCTTCCCTGTTCTTCCTCGCAGCTCCTCCGCCGTTGGATGAAGACGAAGGCCCAGATTGAAGACCAGCCGTCCGATGGAGCACCGCCTCGACCGTCGGATCATCTCGGATGATCTAATCCTAGCGCTCCATCGACGAACCGTCATCGGCGTACGTGGAGGCGCCACGTGTCAAGTGAACGAAGATCAGCCGTCCATCAGCGTGCCTTTTGGGGGTAATTTTCACATTCGACCCCCGTTTTTTTTTGTATTTTATTTTTAGTCCTGTAAATAAATAAGCACGTTATAATTAATGTGGATATTTTGCATGAGACCCCCTGTACTGTTTTGATATTACTCTTGGGTCCAGTCCACGTCACCTCACGTGTCGTCCCACGTGAGGTGGGCTTTTTGCATAAGACCCCCTGTATGTTTGTAAATTTGAATTTAGTCCAGTAAATAAAATGTTCAGTATATCATTTTTATGAAAAATTGCAACCAGGACCCTGAACTTTCTGATATTGCATTTTGGTCCCTGTGGGTGCGGATCACGTGTAGTCCCACGTGGTGGTTAAATTGCAAGGGGGCCCTGGCGGGTTTCTTTATTTGTTCTTAGTCCCTAAAATCACAAAACACGTTATAATGTTCTGGTATTTTTGCACATGTGCCCCTGGAATTTATTTTATTTGCAAAAATGCCCCTGCCAGGCTTTAGTACTTTTTGTGTCTTTATCTATTTATTAAAAATACCTACATGGCTTCTAAAAATTCACAAAAATTAGGGTAGATGCTCCATGCCATGCTTGTTCACGCACATATTTTATTTCGCATTTTTTGCATTTTTCCTACTTATTAAAAATGAAAAAGAAGCCATTTTTGTACTGTCTAAATTAGAAAATACAAAAAAATTAGCAAATGTTTTAGAAAAATTCCAAAAAAATTATATGTGATATATTTATATGTATATTGAGTCCAGAAAATGAAAAACCCTAAAAATATGAAAAAGAAAATTAAAAAAAAAATCATAAAACCCAAAAGCAACATAAAAATTAGAAAAACTCTTTAAAAAACCTAAAAATACATTTCTCTCTTTTATAATTACCTATATATTATTATTAATATGTGAAAATTAATTTGGGCAATTTTGGGCATTATTTGATATTTTTTTTAAAACCCAAATTATATACGGTTATTTATTTAGTCCTATATTGTGGACATTTTTGAATTGAAAAATACATAAAAATTAGAAATATAAAAAAATTAAAAAAAAATTATAAAATATATGTCTATGTATTAAGTTTTTATGTTTATATATATATATACATTCTAAATTACTTCTCTCTCTCTCTCTTCTTATATATATATATCTCTTTATATATATATAGTATATATATATTTATAATTAATAATATAAAAAGAAAAATAAAAAAAAAGTATAAAATATAAAATCAAAATAAAAATTATAAAAACAAAAATATAAAAAAAATTACAAAACCCAAAACCCACAAAAATAATAAAAGGACATGCACAATTGATTGAATAAATGAATGATACATTACATACAACCATTCGCCTCCCAGTGTTCGACCTCTACCTGTACTTACACCTATACACGTTTGCATGTAGAGTTATAATAAATTTTAACTCCACATTTTTGGATATTCATTGCATATATTTATTGTGGGTTAATTGTTGTTTTATTCCGGATCTCGTGTGGTCGACTCAGCGACTAAGTTCACGCCTTGTGAGGAGCTTAAGACCACCGGTTTCCGGAGTAAACAAATGGTAGACAAACAAAATAAACACAAGCAAAGATACTACTCGCTGTTGCTCCCCGGCAACGGTGCCATTTGATTTAGCCAAAAATCGATGCGATCGTATTGACTCACAAGGCGAGTCAACAATCGGTGTGTTGACCACACTAAACCTCAGCTAAAATCAACAATTAACCTACACTATAGATCAAAGAAATAGAAATAAATGTGGAGTTAAAATTTATTTTTAACTCTGCACAAAATGTGTAGCAAGCAAGTATGCAGAGAGTTCGAACACAGGGAGTAAACAAGGTAGATCAAATAAATGTGTGTGAGTGAGTGTGAGTGATGTCTACACTATGCAAGCAAATGATTTTTGTGGGTTTTTAATTTTTTTTA
The DNA here is from genome assembly GCA_037367405.1 of Ottelia alismoides. NCBI lineage: Eukaryota > Viridiplantae > Streptophyta > Magnoliopsida > Alismatales > Hydrocharitaceae > Ottelia > Ottelia alismoides. The sequence goes on along the minus strand of JAZKJV010002906.1, from coordinate 693,718 downwards.
ATTTTGTATTTTGATTTTTAATTTTCTGATTTTATATTTTCTTTTTATATTATATATATTTTTTTCTTTTTTTTTCAATATTGGAATATAAACACAATGTAATAAAAGGGAAGATAGAATATTAATAAAAATATGAAAAAATAGCCAAAAATTCAGAAATAATTTTTTTTGGTATTTTTAAGATTTTCTACTGTTTTTGTGATTTTGGATAATTTTCAGAATGTTTTTGGTATTTTTAAACACTGAAATAAACTAAAACAGTGGGCAAGCTACTCGCTGGAGATAAAATGAGAACTAAAAATAGCAGATAGCCACAAAATTTTTCCACACTATTTTTCAAATACAGATAATAAATACATGAGACTACATGACTTGAGTTTACAAATTTTGGAGTTTTCTACAATTTTATAGATTTTTTGAAGTTTTTATGTATTTTCTAATTTTTAAGGTTTTTCTTTTGAGTTTTTTAGTGATTTTTGGACTGACACTAAAATAGGTTAAAATACACACTAGGGATTTTTTTTGGAATTTTTTGAGATATTTTACTATTTTTGGTATTTTCTAAGCTAGACAGTACTGAAATGGATAGTTTTTGATTTTTAAAAAATATTAAAATGAATGAAAATCAAAAGCTAAAAATATAACGTTGAAAATAAAGCACACAATAGCTTAAGTTCAATTTTTGAGAATTTTTGGAATTAAAATGATGCCCTAATTAAATCAAGCAAGCACACAAAAATATCACAGCCTGACCGGGGTATAAGTGCAAATATCCAAAAGTTCAGGGGCATACATGCAATTTTTCACAAAATATTGAACTGAATATTCAATTTCCAGGACCAAACATAAATTCCAAAAGCCACAGGGGTGTCGGCAAATTACCCACCAGGGCACGTAACTTGCACGCGCCTGGCGAGGTCTGAAAAGTAATTTTCGAAAATCCGAGGGCTTACATGCAATTTCTCCAAAAATATAACACTTAATATCAAAGTTTTGGTACTGAAACGAAATAAACCAAAGGCCGAGGGCCTCTATGCAAAATGCCCGCACCTCACGTGTACAGGTCACGTGAGGTGACGTGGCAGAGGACCTGTATGCAAATACATAAAGTTCTAGGGACTTTTCGCAAATTTTACAAAATATTTAAACTACGAAATAAAGTTTCGTGACTAAATTAATATTACAAAAATAGCGGGGGTGTGACTGTAAAATACCCTCGCTGGGACGATCCGACGGCGGAGGCTAAGCCACTTGCCACGTGGCGGTGTGGCGTGGCTCGATGACGGTTCGGCGATGGACGTCCGAGATTAGATGGATCTCGAACGATCTGACGCTTGCGGCGCTACTCCATCCAACGGTGGCGGTGCGATCTGGAAGGCGCTTCCTGATCCAACGGTGCAGGCGCGCGGAGGAAGAACAAGGAGGAGCGCCGGCGAGGCGATCTTCCTCGCTCCGGATCTCCGCGCTCCGACGAGCTTCGGGCGTCAAAAGGGGGCTGCGGCCTCCTGAGGTCCTCCTCTAGCTGCTGGCGGCGGCAAAAAGCCTCGGCGATGGCCGAGGGGCTCGCTGGAGGGTGGCGGAGCCACAGAGCTCCGTTAGCTCCGCGAAGCTCCAGAATCACCTCCAGGCTCGCATGAACGTGCTTCGACCTGCAAAAGGGATTAGGAGGTCCAGGGCAAAATGCCTGGTCCTCAGGATGGTGGTGGAGATGCGTAACGACTCGGGGCGGAGAACGACCGGAGTTGCGCTCCGGCCAAGTGGGTGGATTCGTCGATTCAGGTGACAATCCTTAGGTGTTTCTGGGGGTTTTCGTTCCTAGAGCTATCAGAAGTAAAATGCAAGCGAAAAATAGAAGGGGGAAGGCCCTCAATGGCCGGAGCTAGAGGGAGTAGTGTACCTCGACCGCCGGTCTTGCGGGAGGTGGTAGAGGCGCCCTCGACCTCGTTCGCCCTGGCTGAGGAACTCGCGGTGGAGTTGTCACCTCCAGCAAGCTTCAGAGCACCAGAGAGGCGGAGAGGGGTGGACCAACGATTTGAATTCAAAGTAGGGGGGTCGCTTATATTGGGTTTGACCCTGAGTGACATGAGCTCAAAGACCAAGGAAAATCTCGTAAATCTTGGGTCCAAAGACCAAGATTATGCTTGGGCGAGCTAGATGGATGGTTGGTGAACAATGTTGCAGAAGGATGCAACACAAAAATGTGAAAGGTTTAGCCTCGAAAAATCCACAAACGTGGGTTCAAAATGAGGTTGTTAGAGTCCTTAGGGGTCTAGGTCACCTAGTTGACCAGAGTCAACTAGGGCTTGCGCGTGGTTGGTCCACATGGACCAACCAGGAAAAACCCTGAATAAATCTTTTATTAATTTATTTAAAAATAGAAAAAGGTCGAATTAAATTATGATTATAAAATAAAAAATATTCGTTATTTTGTGTAGTATTTTATTATTATTTTTAATTTATTTTATGAGGTATATTTTTATGAGTTTACTTTTTAGCCCTTCATAGGTATAATACCTATATATTTTAGTATTTTATTTTTATTTTTGCATTTTACTTTTATTATTTTTGTTTCTTATTTTCTAAAATTATAAAATACTTTTACACACTTAATTGTATTTTTGTTTTATTTTTCTGATATGTTTTGTATTTTTAATAAAATACAAGTATATGTTGTATAGGTATATAGATATAATACCTGTATGATCTATATGCGTTTATTTTTATTTTGAGTTTTCTTTGTATTTTTATTCTGATTTTAATACACAAATATATTATAAGTAATATTTACATAATTATAAAATTATAAAAATATACAAATAATGAATAAATAATATATTGAATATTTTAACCAGTACAATTGTACATGGTGGGTCCAAAGCTCAACTTTCAAACCGTAGCTCCGCCAAATGCGAAACTACCACCATTAAATAGCTTATTTTATTCTATATACAATTAAAGGTGATTTGCTGCATTTGGAGTTGTCAGTTGTGAGATACGGGTCTGGGAAGTTGAGATTCTGGATTTTTATTCAGACCATAACTTTTTATCTGTACATTATTTTTCTGTGAAATCAATTTTGTATTTTTCTATCTAAAATCATCTACAACTTTCATGTACAAAGTTTCTTTATTTGATGTACAAAAAGTGGAACCAAAAATAGGTCCCAAAATGAATAAAGAATGAAAAAATTTAAGGAATTTTATTGGTATTTTTGGCCCTTATCTCCCCCTACTTTATTCCTTGTCGACCTAGTCATCGAGATGCCTAGGTCTCGGGGTTTCGGGTCATAAAATATTTACAATATTTTATTCTTTTTCTTTTCTTTTCTTTTCTTTATTCTATAATTTTGGCTTTAATTACAGTATTTTATACACTAATAGGATGCACATGCATGAATGTTAAGATGATGAAATAAAGGGTATTTACAGGCATTTGCTAGGGTTTTTGGTGCCAAAATGATAGAATAAAGATGATGAAATGTGGATTCATCAGTGATGCACAAAAAGTTAGAAATGATCTCGCTAGGGTGAGGGCCTTCACCGGGGTCGGAGGGCTGCCACCACCTCTCTCTGAGCTCTCTCTATGGTCTGTCTATGGCGGATTCCTTAGGAGTTTGACAATGATGGGTTTTCATAGGAGAAGAGTCAATGAGGGTTTCAAGGGAGATGGCTGAAGTTTTAGGGCGTTTGGCAAGGATATGGTTTTATGACGATAAGGTTGGTTTGCTGTGATCGATGAGGGGATAAAGAGATGGAGATGTCCGAAGTTCGTTGGAACGAGATGATGATGCCTCCGGCCGTTGATAGTTCGGGTATTTTGGCGAGATCATCGGAGGTTAGAGGTGTTGTTTGTTAGGGGTAGAGAGGAAGGGCATGATCTTGTCCAGAGTGGCACAACTCAGCTCAGGGAGGGGCGGCACAGTAGAGGGAAGGAAGCCCCTCACGTGCATAGCACATGAGGTGATAGGAAAAGGAATCACACATGCTTAGCACATAAGGATAGTGGGAAGCAGGTGGGATGTCTCACGTGCTAGGCATGTGAAGAGATAGAAGATGAGGGGAAGTGATTAGGAGAGAGAAAGGAGGGGTGGCACATGGTTGCCCCAAGAGGCGCCATGTGTCGCTCCAAAAAATTTCAAAATTAAATATAATCAAAAAAAATTAAATAGAAGGAGATTAGAATCAGAAATTTTTCTCCACAAAAATTGCTCATCTTGATGAGATCTACAACTTTCATGAAGGGACCAAGAGCAAAAGAGGTCATATGTGCAAAATGATATTTTTGGTGGTACCCTATGTACATAGAATCCCTTAATTTTTGGGTTTTATAATTTTTTGTGATTTTTAAAATAAGATAAAAATCAAGAAAATTACGATAAAATAAAGGACATATATTTACACATAACTCTAATTTTTTTGGATTTTCAATAAATAAGAAAATAGGCAAATAAAATGGATAACAAGAGATATTTGTACAAACTCAAAAGGGACACTCAGACTCGGTCAGTTTCTTTGATTTTAGTCTTATTTTGTATTTTTGCGAATTTTAATAAAAATTTCATTAGAGAATACAAATGAAAAAGAAACAAAAGAAAAAAGGTTAAGTATGCACATAAAATATCGGGTCAAAAACCTCTAAAATACACAATCCACAAAAGAGACCCAAAATCCAACTTTCACATATGAGCTCCGATTTTTATGAAATTGGTCTTGTTTTGAAGGTCTTTGAATATATATTACTTTAATATATAATTCTCTCCCTCACATTGGAACAAGGGGCCTCTCGAGTGCCTTATTACTCAACACTTTATATTCTTGTTGTTGATCAATGTGTCCGTCAAGAGAATTCTGAGTTGCTTGCACTTGTTTTCCTGGGAGCACATTGTGGTGTGTCTCTTTTGAGTATCTAAGATACCTTCGATACCCAGACTTGTATCACTATACTATGCAACACCCTTTTTTGGTGCTAGCCCAACTCCTTGGTCCTATTAGCATTTGGTCTAAGTGGACACTTTGAAATGGTTGTGAGTGCTCGCCTTTGATGGAAGCTCTTTTAAATTTGTATTAGCAATGATAGAGCTTTTCTTTACATGAGAGAACTTCTCTCTAATTTTATTTCAATGTTTGGCTAGCTCCACTGCTTTTACCAAAAGTTAGCACACACTGACCAACAATTTTATTAGGTTTCATCACACCCTGGCACATAGGTAAATATCAAACGATGCATGCGAACTTGTTCACATGCTATCTAAGGATTTGCTGACACTCATGTTTCTTGAAGCCTTCATTAACTTTATCCCATTCTCGAGCATCATTAAATCGGATCTAGACTCAAATAACCAGTCCTAGTTCCTCAAGTGATAACTCAACTCATCTCATCAATCATGCAGTTGTGAAAGTGATGTGATGATCATATTCTTTAGAAGGTAGAAATGAAGAGTGCAATATAGCGCTCAAATCTTTTAAACTAGGGAAGTGTGGATTATTAAGTTCAAAACGCTAATGACTAAAGCTGGCTAACTTAGACTCTCAAGATCTCAGAAATCAAGTATCCTCAAATCCTTAAGCCTTGAGTGATAGTGAATGTGTCAGGAATACACCAACTCCTTGCTTAGTGCATTTGTCGGGCAATAAAATTCAACGAACTGATAAAGGTGAGACGTGTGCTCGGCAATGACGCTATTTGATGAAGTGTATTTCACCACATTATTGGTCGTCTTTTATCGTAGTATATGTGGTGAAAATGGTTCAACAAATGCAGAAGTTATTTTACTTGGCAAGTATACCAAGGTCGAACACAAGGACACGAGCCTCTTCGTCTATTTATTAAAACTATTGATTAAGTAAAGAGTGAGTATTTTTTAAACCTAGGTCTTCATGCAAAAATATATGCAGATAAAATATACAAATAAAGTAATGTAAGAACATAGTAGAATGATGCATGCAATTTTTGTTTGATTTTAAAGTGTAATTAAATGAGATGCAACGAATAGAGTATGCAGCGATATGCTAACAAAGAAATGATATACAAATATACTACGAATTAATCATATCATTGAGCAAGAAACCATAGATCGATTTCAGAATCGAATTGAGCATTAACGATGATGAATGGTATTTAAATCAACGAGCATGGGACACTATAGATCATGAAAATTAGCCCAATTAATAGAGTGTCAAAACATGAAATTATCAATTCTAAAGGCAATGAAATAAGCATCAAAATGAAATTGAAATCATTCAATTTGGACTTGAAATGCTTAAGATAGGTTAAAAACAATGCAGGAGCATAAATGTAATAAAAATGCATGAGAAAATAAAGATAAATATTGCAAATAGATCCCTGAAAGGATCCATTTGCAATACCAAAATTTAGAGGGGCCTCTGTGTAATTTCTCCTTATGCGCGGGGGCATCTTTGCAATTATTGAAACCCGATTGAGCCTCGCTGTAAAATACCCCAATTGCTTTTGTGAGGCACGTGCCTGGAGGACATAGATATAATGTTTGAAAACTCTAGGGTCTTTAATGCAATTAACCTAGTGCCTCACATGCCAGGCACGCGAGGGGCTAGGCTCGGGCGAATGTGTGGTTGCTGCGGATGGCTTCGGTGATTAGCTTGGTTCTCCAAGCCTACAACCTCGGATGTTGTTACGTGGCTGTCTTTGGGTTGTTTGATGGTTGTTGAGAGGCACCATCCAACGATGACTGTACTTCATCTTTGTCGGAGGAGTAACAATGATGTCTTGTCTCCGACGAAGCACGCAGGGCTATGTCTTGTTCCTCAGTGCGGCTTGAAGATCGACAGAGCCTCCTTTAGCCATGGCGAAGAAGCTCGAACCAAGGAGAAGACCCGACATGGTCTCGATCAGGCTGGCAGTGTGAGTTCATCGGAGACTGAGCTGGAGATCAACAAGGGTGGATGGAGTCCAGCCATTGAGATTCCTGCAATGTTAGCATGGCCGAAGTAGTGATGTGAAGTACTGGAGTGAGCTTGTGAGGTGGATGGAGGGGTGGGGGTGGTTGGAGATGGAGTCCTGGATGGGTCCTTCTCAGGCTTGCCTGAGAAGAAAGAGGCACAGCAGAGAGGGGTTCTGAAAAAGAGGGATGGTGAATGGGGGTATCTGTGATGGTGGTCGATGTGTGGTGAAGCTAAGGGCATGGTTAGGGGGAGGTGAGGTGTATTAAGTGCGATGGGATAAAAGGGATAAACTCAAAGAAAAACAAGGATGAAGTACATGGGAGATCGGAGATGATCCTTAGGCGGAGGGATTGGTCTGTGCTGAGGTCCAAGGAACCTCGGGGTCGTCGCATTACGAGGGTGACCCATCCTCGATGCTCATCGGTGGCGGGGCCATCGTCACACGACCGGGTTGGTTGAAGGTTGAATCCTGGAGCTCAACCCACAATCGCCTGCCAATTTCGCCTCCTTCTGTCACGAGGAGGGGAAGGAGACTAGGAGAGAGCTTTATGAAGTGGTGGACGAGGTATGAGTGTGGCAGAGGTGGCAGATATATAGTGGTAGGCGATAGTTTTACATAATGAAGGAAATGATTTGCAATGGCTGAACGAAAGGTCTGGAGTGATGGAGGCATTAAGCGATGGCTGCGCAAGGATGAGAGGAGTTATGGCTAGAGGCGCTAGGTCTTGGAGAGAAGGTCGGAGGTGATGGCTAGAAATGGAAGGAGGCGGGTGGAAAATCAGGCGTTATGCCTGGGGAAGGAGACGCTGGAGGTAGGAGATGGAGTGGAGCCTTTGGATCTTATGATCCAACGACTTTGACTAGGGTGTCAGCGGAGGGCGTAGATTAGATCAGCAGATCTAATCGAGTGGTGAATAGATGCGTGAAAAGTGACGGCGTGGATGGGGTTGGAGTTTGATCCTGTGGTGGGGAATGGAAGTACTTGATGAGCTCGAAATGCATCTCTTTAATTATCTTAAATTGTAGTATAGGAGACGGATTTTGGTCAGCAAAAACCACAATCTTTGAATGTTGTGGAGTATTTTTAACTTGGTAAGTGTACCAAGGTCGAACACAGGGAATGATGATTATTAGTTGCAAGGTTTTAAATTAGAATAAATAAATAATTAATTCAGTGTCGAAGAATAAAATGCAATGAAATGAGATGCAAGAAAATAAATAGAGAAAATAATTCAACATAGGATATGTGATTTTATAAGATTTAAATCCTCAATGAAATGATCAAATAATCCTCAAAATAAATCACAAATCAAAATATTAAAATTGATTCTAATACTCAGGTCAATAATTCAATTGATACTCTTAATAATTCGAAGCAAAATTTCTGGCCTCAGAATTTCTGTGATTGAATTCCTCAAATAGTCAACACTAATAATTAAGGAATAAACATTAATTAATCCCCATGCAACAGTTAAATCCTCAAAAATATCAAGAATAGTATAAAGGGATCAAATAGTTTCAGCTCCTCGCACTTAATCCCCTGCAAATGAAATCAAGTATCTTCTCAGTAAATAACACAAATATGTCAAGAAGAATCCTACATAATACAAAATGATCATCAAATAATTATAATCAAGAAACAACCTCAGATGTGTCCACAAGATATGTAAGATGAAAGAGCAAGAAAAAAGCTTCAAAGTGATATATTATGCACTAAAACCAGAGTTCATATGAGAAAGTTATAATAAAATGAAACTACAGGGACTAAAATGTAAATAAAATAAAGTTTTTATTTCATTGAGGTCCCTGGAGTGGCTTATCTGCAATTTCTGAGATTCGGTTGGAGTCTTCTGCAATTTACCCCTAACGGGGGTATTTCTACGATTAATCAAACTTTAGAGGACCTGAATGCAAAATTCCCAATTCATCATGCACGAGGCACGTGACACTGATTTCAGCTCTAGCGGGGATGTCTTCGTGAATTTCTGGAGGAGGGGGTAGCTGCAATTTCACCAGCCCCCACGTGATACACATGTGCGGACTTAGATCCGGGTGGCGAGGCTTAGGTTCGGTCGACCCGAGCCTCGAGGCTGAGGCTCGAGGAAAGAAACGTGGCGATCTCTGATTTCTGTTGATAATACGAGACTTAGGTCTGGGTCCACCGCTCAGGAGGGGGACGTGGCTGCGTTGCAGCCGTTGGATCCCCTGATCCAACGACAGGCAGTGGCGGATGAGGGCTAGACCGGGAGGATGAGCTAGCAAATGGTGGAGAGAGAGAGAGAGAGAGAGAGAAAGCCATCGAGCGATGGCGACGGTGGAGCTGCCCCCTCGACCGACACACGACACGAGGGCATTGGTAGCAGGAGGAGCTGGCGGTGGCAGGAAGAGCGACTCCTACGGTGGTACGTGTAGGTGGTGTTGACAAAGAGGGAGGAGTGTGCGATAGGGGCTTCGCTTGCGGTGATCGTGGACTTCACAGAGCTGCGGAGAACGATGCAATGAGGGCGGGGGTTGACGGATCTCGCAGTAGAGGTCACTCCAGGTGTTGGGGTGGACTGTGTTGAGGAACAGACAATGTATCAGGGAAAAGTATGGAAATAAAAGGAGACCTCGGATCAAAAAATTTCCTTCATGAAAGTTGTTCTTCTCGACGAGATCTACAACTTTTATGAAGGATCCAGGAGCAAAACATCATTGTGCGAAGTGATTTTTTTGGTGGTTTCCAAGTGTATAGAAAACCGATTTTTTACAGTTTTGTAATTTTTAGTGGTTTTTTAAAGAGGGTAAAAATTATATAAAAATACGATAAAATACAAGAAAATTAATTACACATTAATCTAATTTTTTTGGATTTAAAAAAAGAAAATAGGAAAATAAAATAGGAGTGAGAAATACGAGACTTTGTACAAACTCACAGTGGATACTTGGACTCAGTCAGTTTCTTTGATTTCAGTCTTGATCTAGATTTGGATTTTTATGTCTTTTAATAAAATCTCATCAAAAAACACAAATGAAGAAGAAATAAAATTAAAGAGTTAATTATGTGCATAAAAACTCAAGTAAAAAATTGCAAAAAGCTAAACAATGCAAAAGAGGCCCAAAACCCAACTTTCACATGTGAGCTTTGAATTTTATAAAATTAGTCTTGTTTTAAAGGTATTTGAAAATGGAGTATTTTAAAAGCGAGTAGACCAAAATCGGACACTGTATGAGAGAGATATGCATGTTTTAGTCCGCGAGATGTGGAATTAGACTTTGGGATTATTTGACACTTATTTGAGTTAGTAATTTTTTTGTATTTTTTTATTTATTCTTGTTAGTAATATCTACACAATGGAGGTAGTTTGGGATTAATCGGAGTTAGGATAAATTAATTGAAAACTATGGAAGTTAACTGATTTTTGGGCCAATTTACACTAGTAATTTTTAATGGAATTATGCATGATGAAAGGCAAATATTATTTACACATATATGAATGCTAATGATTCTCTATTAGTTATTAATTGCAAATGATTTGTAGGGAACAGAGCCAAATTAATCAATGTTAGCATGATGAATACGAGATTCATCATACCCTTATAGTTAAACCATGCTCGTCCCCGAGTATCAATGAATGAATGACTTAGTTGAATACATCCCTAACCGTGCATGCGAATTTTTCAAGGCTCAATTCATAGAAGACCCTTAATTTGAGTAATCATAAAATTCTGGGCTCAACCATGCTTTAATCAAAAGGAATCTAACTTCTCTATTTTTCAGACTCTCTTTTGTACATAATATATAAGGATGTGACTTTTAGTGTACTGCAATCATGAGAGTCGAGTCGAGACATCACTCAAAGTTCTAGTCCAGGAGACTTTCCTCTAGACCTAATCCTCAACACTAGGGAATAAGTCTATTCCTGCTTCAATCAACCGTCTCACTAGTTTGTCAGACTTGAAAGTGTAGATGGATGGCTAGATGATGGAGGGGCTTAGGATTGTGTATAATTTTCTCTCCCTTACATTGGAACAAGGGGCCTCTCGAGTGCCTTATTACTCAACACTTGTATATTTTGTTTTTTTGATAACTATGTTCGTCAAGAGAATTCGGTGTCATCTACACTTGTTTTTCTGGGAGTACACCAGGGTGTGTCTCTTTTGAGTATCTAAGATATCTTCGACACCTAGACTTGTATCTCTTATGATGTAGAGCCCTTTTTTGGTGCTAACCTGACTCCTTGGTCCTAATTAGTGCTTGGTCCAAGTGGACACTTTGAAAATGGTTGGGAGTGCTCGCTATTGGTGGAAGATCATTTGTAATTTGACTTTGAATGATAGAGCTTTTCTTTAAATATTTCTTTCTTTTCTTTTCTTTTTAACTAGCTCCACTTCTTTTACCCAAAGTTGGCGCACACTGATCAACAATTAAGTTTCATCACACCCTGGAACATAGGTAAATATCAAAGAGACAACATATGAACTTGTTCACATAATGGTTAGGGTTTTGCTGACACTCAGGATTCCTGAAGCCTTCATTAACTTTATCTCATCCTCGAATATCATTAGATCGGGTCTAAACTTGAATCTCTAGTCCTAGTTCCTCAAGTGATAACTCAACTTATCTCATCAATCTTGCAGTTGTGAACGTGAAGTGCTGATCATATTCTTTAGGATGTAGAGTTGAAGAGTGCAATATAGCGCCCAAATCTTTCAAACTAGGGAAGCATGGATTATTAAGTTTAAAAACCCTAATGACTAAGGAATGTAAACTCAGACTCTCAAGATCACAGAAATCAAGTGTCCTCAAATCCTGAAGCCTTGATTGATAGTGAATGCGTCAGGAATATATCAACCAAGGACCACATGAGATGCTTGATGAAATGCAAGACCATGAGTGATTTCTTTCTTTCTTTCTTTTTTATGCAAAAAGGTTTTTTTGGTTTTTGTTTATTTTGTTTATTTTGTTTGTTTTTACTAAAAACAAGTATTATTTATAGAAAGCATTTAGTAATATATACATAATATACACTACTTGTACCCAATACCGATGTTAGATCAAAACAATTAAAGTATGAGCTATGGATAAAGTATGTAGAATATATACAAACACCCCCTATACTTAGCATGTGCTATGTCCCGATGGTACAAAGTGAAATTTAGCCATAACTCGTACTAAGTATAGATGAGTTAAAAAATAATAGAAGAGAAGTGATGTATAAACAATGGTACCGGTCCCTCTATACTTAGGCTCAGGTCAGCCTAAGTATAATTGGATAATTACAGATGGAGAACCGAGTTGATTTACGGATGTATCAGTCAAGGAGGTTTGTGATAGACCTTCTTGCGGGAGTGTGGAGGGAGATAATATTGAGATGTGGAGGTCGGTGAAGAGGGGGATGGTGAAGATGACCAACCATTGTCAGAGTCATCCTCAGAAGAATAGTAGTCGTACGCATAGGATCTCCAACTATTGTCAATCAAAGGTAAGTGCCCTGGGATCAAAGCTATACTTATTGCACTTATCTGATGAATCACTTCAGGATCGGACGAGGACTTTTAGAAATCACCTAGTGTCTAAGGTCAAAGGTGACTTTCTTGGTCAGTTTGCTTCCTTGAGAAGTATTGGGAGGAAGTTGGACATTCTTCATCTCCCTTTCTTGAGTAACCGGTGTATCATTCATGAGTTCCTCATCAGATGAATCGTCGTAAAAGTCGACCAATTCTTGTAGGGTCATACGCTGCTTCTGGAGAGGGAGATTGTTCTTGGTAGTTTTATGAGTTACGGATAGGGATGATGTCACTTCCCGATGATCGTGAATTTTGGTGACATCGGATGTTTCCGGAGTCGGTTTCTTGTATGGTTCAAGTATCTCGTGAATTGCCGTCAACTCAAAATTGGACCACTTAAATAATCGTGACGTTCCTCAAATATGGTCCATGGCAACGACGCCATTTGATGAGCTCGAAGTTTGCCTCTTTAATTATCTTAAATTGCAGTATAGGTGACATATTTCGGTCAGCAAAAACCACAATCTTGAATGTTGTGGAGTATTTTTAACTTGTTAAGTGTACCAAGGTTAAACATAGGGAACTGTGACTATTAGTTGCAAGGTTTTAATTAGATTATATAATTAATTGTTAATTAATTTCAGTATCGAAGAATACAAATCAATGAAATGAGATGCAAGAAAATAAATAGAGAAAACAATTCAACACAGGATCTATGATTTTATATGATTTAAATACTTAATGAAATTGATCAAATAATCCTCAAAATAAATCACAAATCAAAATATTCAAACTAATTCCAATACTCAGGTCAATAATTCAATTGATACTCCTAATAATTCGAAGCAAAATTTCTGGCCTCAGAATTTTTGTGATTGAATTCCTCAAATAGTCGACCCTAATAATTAAGGAATAAATATTAATTAATCCCCATGCAATGGTTAAATCCTCAAAAATATCCAGAATAGTATAAAGGGATCAAATAGTTTCAGCTCCTCGCACTTAATCCCATGCAAATGAAATCAAGTATCTTCTCACTAAATAACACAAATATGTCAAGAAGAAGCCTGCATATAACAAAATGATCCTCAAATAATTATAATCAAGAAACAACCTCAGATGTGTCCACAAGATATGTAAGATGAAAGAGCATAAAAAGAGCTTCAAAATGGCATATTATGCGCTAAAAACAGAGTTCATATGAGAAAGTTATGATAAAATGAAACTGTAGGGACTAAAATGTAAATAAGATAAAGTTTTACTTCCAATGAGGTCCTTGGAGGGGTTTATCTGCAATTTTTGAGAATCGGCTCGAGTCTTCTGCAATTTACCCCTGACGTGGCTATTTATGCGATTAATCAAACTTTGGAGGACCTAAATGCAAATTTCCAATTCGTCACACACGAGGCATGTGGCGCTGACGTCATCTCTAGCGGGGATGTCTTCGTGAATTTCTGGAGAAGGAGGGGTAGCTGCAATTTCACCAGCCTCCATGTGTTACACACATGCGGACTTAGATCCTGGTGGCGAGGCTTAGGTTCGGTCGACCCGAGCCTCGAGGCTGAGGCCAAGGCTTGAGGAAAGACACGTGGCGGTCTCTGATTCCGTGGATAATCCAAGCCTTATGTCTGGCTCCACCGCTCGGGAGGAGGATGTGGCTGCATTGTAGCCGTTGGATCCCCCGATCCAACGGCAGGTAGTGGCCGATGAGGGCTTTGATTGGGGTGGATGAGTAGGCGAATGGTGGAGAGAGAGAGAAAGCCAGTAGGCGATGGCGACGGTGGAGCTGCTCCCTCGACTGACACACGACGCGAGGGCAATGGCAGCGGGAGGAACTGGTGGGGGCGGGAAGAGCGGCTCCTACAATGGCACGTGTAGGTGGTGTTGACAAAGCGGGAGTGGCGTGTGACGGGGGCTGTCGCTTACGGTGATGGTGGACTTCACGACGAGTTGCAGAGATCGATGTAGGGAGGGCGGGGTTGACAGAGCTCGCGGTGGAGGTCGCTCCATGTGTTGGGGTGGACTGTGTGGAGGAGAGGATGATGTATCAGGGAAAGGTCTGGAGATGGAAGGTTGATTCACCTACGAAATGTGGAGGAGCAGAGGCTCGCTCCGATGATCGCTTCGAGGAGGCAGTGGAGCTTCGAAGCTTGGCTGTCTTCACAAGGAAGAGCAGCACAGAGGACGGTGGAACGTTTGGATCGTGCCAATGAGATGCAACCGCTGTCACCGGTGTTTGAGGGGAGAAGGGCGGATGCCGGAGAAGGCCGTCGGGGGAAGGCTTTATAGAGGTTGTAGTAATGACTGGTGGGGCTGAAAGGGCGGAAGGGCGTTACGCGCGTGTAGTGGAGGCGCGTAACGACAAGGGTGATGGCGACAGAAGGGAGGGAGCGTTTCATGCAAGGAGGAGAGGGAAGCACGACTGGAAGGGAGAAGTACGGGGTCACGTGCTGGGCACGTGACACGGGGAGGAGAGAGGAGAGAGGGATGAGGTGGGGGTGACACGTGGCACGCCCAGGGGCTGCCACGTATCAGCCAAACAATTCAAAATTATAAAATAGAAAAAAATAAAAGGATACGTCGGATCAAAAAATTTCCTTCACAAAAGTTGTTCGTCTCGATGAAATCTACAACTTTCATGAAGGATCCGGGAGCAATAGAGGTCACCTGTGCGAAGTGATATTTTTGGTGGTTTCCAAGTGTATAGAAAACCATTTTTTAGAATTTTGTAATTTTCAGTGGTAAAAATTATAGAAAAATACAATAAAATATAATAAAATTAATTACACACTAATATAATTTTTTTAGTTTTTTAGTAAATAAGAAATCAGGGAAATAAAATAGGAGTGCGAAATACGAGACATTGGTATAGACTCACAGAGGACACTCGGACTCAGTCAGTTTCTTTGATTTCAGTCTTGATCTAGATTCAGTTTTTTATGAATTTTAATAGAACTTTCATCAAAGAACACAAATGAAGAAGAAATAAAATTAAAATAGTTAATTATATACATACAAACTCAAGTCAAATATCATAAAAAGCTAAACAATGCAAAAGAGGCCCAAAACCCAACTTTTGCATATGAGCTTTGAATTTTATGAAATTGGTCTTATTTGAAGGTATTTGAAAATGGAGTACTTTAAAAGTGAGTAGACCAAAATCGGACACTGTATGAGGGAGATATGCGTGTTTTAGTCAGTCAGATGTGAAATTAGACCTTGGGATTATTTGACACTTATTTGAGTTAATATTTTTTTTGTTTTTTTGTATTTTTTCTTATTAGTAATATCTATACAATGGAGGAGGTTTGGGGTTAATAGGAGTTAGGATGAATTAATTAAAAACTGTGGAAGTTAAATGTTTTTTGGGCCAATTTACACTTGGAATTTTTAATGCAATTACGCATGTTGAAATGTAAATATTATTTACATATATATGAATGCAAATGATGCTCTATTAGTTATTAAATGCAAATTATTTGTGGGAAATATAGCCTAATTGATCAGTTCTAGCATGATGAATATGAGATTCATCAGGACTACATGGAAGAATGTTAGCCATGAGATGCGGAGGCATCTGATGGCTGGGATGAAGGTGGGTGTGAGCGGTGGTGATTTGATCTAGGGATCTTATCCAAGGGTAGAGGGTGTAGTGATGATGTGGATATGGCGTGAGCGTTGGATGAGGACCCTGTGGTTGAGATTTAGGCGTGAGGGGGTGGTCTAGATGAGAAGAGGGAGTGGATGAGACGGCTGCGAGCGAGTGAGGGATGGATGGTGGAGATTGACGCGGAGAAGAGGGAATCCAACAGCCAAGAAGGAGGTCGGGTGTAGATAAGAGGACATGGCCACGTGGGCAGCCCAAAAGGCGCCGCATGGCCGCTCCAGCAAATTTAAAAAAAATAAGAAAATAAAGAAAGTAAAAAAGAAATAATAGGAGACTGAATTAGAAAAAGTCAAAACATGAAAGTTGTAGATCTCAATGAGATATATAAATTTCATGTTAGTCAAAAAGCCAAAAGAAGTCATTTGTACAAAAGTAAATTTTTGCAAGAATTTTTAATGGTTAAAAATACCGTGTTCTGTAGTTTTGATATTTTTCGTCTCTTTAATTATTATTAAAGCCAAAATAAATATAGAAAATATATACCTAATTTTTAGGGATTTTTAATAATATAAGAATAAAGAAAAAGGTTTAGTAATTAAATACAATTACAGTTAGAAAATAAAGGTTAAATATACAAAGATTACTTAAAATATAATACACGTTAATTTTAGGGATCTAATTGTGGTTTTTATTGAATTGTTTAGGTTAGAAGAATAATAAATAGATTTTAACATGATGTATCTGAGATTCATCAGTCACCATATAGATTGTAAAATTTTTGAAGGGCCAACGCATGTCTCGGGTAGGAGCTAGTGATCTCAATTGGCTTGGCAATGATGGGCTCATTTGTGAGATCACTGAAATGGTCAAGGCAATCAGAAAAAGTCATGTCCAACTTAGGGATAGCTTCTGGTTGTGAGTCTTCTTTAGAAGCTGTCACGGTGGTCGTAATCCAAGCAGTTGGTGAAGTGGAGGTGTGGGGACTCTCTAAACCAATGGTCGTCTTAACATTTGGTATCTCAGGTGTAGTAGAGAGACGGGACTCATAAATCTCTTGGAGGTCACGACTGTCTGCGACATTACAGGTTACTTTAGAATATTGTGTGTCCTCAAAGATCGGGTGAGGTCAGAATGCTATAAATGCAATGAAATCGATCTCCTGAGTCTCGCAATCTATAGTTGCCTTAGCCAAGGCTAAGAACGACTTTCCGAGAATGATTGGAGACTCGGTGAACTCTCCTCGGTGCTCAATGTCAATGATTGTGAAGTCTACCTATAGTAGAGTACCTTGGAAGGTAATGATGACTGAAATGATTCCTCTCGATCGTTTTATAGACTGATCAGCAGTTGAACGATCTCTCTCGTCTTCCTGCTTGACCCGAGTTTGAGCTTGGCAAACACAGAGATCGGGATGATATTTATCGGTGAGTCATCATCAATTCTGGCATGGGTGAAGGTAGTGTCTTTGATTTTACAGTCAACCCTAGGCAACCGCTTCACTCTGCGAATCTTGGTCTTTCTCCCCATCACCAACGAGGTGGCCATAGACACTGTGTCTCAGTCCTTATCCTCTTATTGCCCGACCTCTTAGGAATCAATTTACTTCTCACAAATCGTTTGAGGTCGAGGAAGTGATCTATGATCTTTATTAAGGGAAGCTTAAAAATGCGTTCCTCATCGAGTGCTTCCCTTAATAAAGGATCCATTTTTTTAAATCTTTTTCATTTCAATTTTTATGATTTTTTTCTGGTTTTCAATTTTTTGATCTTTTTGGGATTTTCGATTTTTTGTTGTTTTTGATAGGAGAAGGAGTAGTGGGAGGATGTACAGACTCTAGATTGGAAGGTAAGTGGTTAGTAGAAGAGGAAGGAATGGACTCCAGCTGTACATATTGTGTATGTTTCCTTGTGTCCTCTAAGTTTTCAACATTGAATCCGCTTGTTCTGTTCTCCACTTCCATACCTGATATGGAATAAACTGAAATTAGTCGGTCGATGACATTTCTATATTTATCATCATTTAATTCATATCTCTTAATAATCCTAAAAATGTTATCCTCCAAAGATTCCTCATAACAAATCATGGAAGCGGTCTGTTCCCTTGGAGGATACTGTTGAGATCTTGAAGTCTAGTATTCAACATACCTAGACTTAGGAATGTAGTGTTGGGTCGAATATGGACCATTTGAATGACAGATATTGGTCAGAGCCTCACGCGGTGGAGTCAATAGACACAAGGTTTGATGATTGAGCTCATGGGTTCAGTCTCCTGTATGTGAAGGCTCTCCGAATGGGTAGTATGAAGGCTGGTCAATGTGGGCTTGATTACTAAGGTCAATCAAGTCTGGAATATGGTGCATGCCTCTCCATTTGGATTGTTAGGTCGGCCTTGTTATACCCTAATGTCAAGTCGGGATGTGTATATGTGAATTGTTGTTTGGTCCCAACTTGAGGCAAGAAAGAGGTATGTGGAGGTAAATAATTTTGCCATTTCTCTGTCTCAACAGTGGCTTGCTCTTCAAATGATTCCTTGATTCCTACAAACGTCCGACTATAAGGTGAACCAACCCAGGGTGGAAGTGGATCCGAGGTGTAAGAAGGTGGGGTAGGTGAGAAATGTGAAGAGGTGGGGAAGTCAATTGAAGGTCTGACTTCATACTCAGGATGGGATGCGAAGATGGAAGAGGGAAATGGTGAAGATGTTTGGTAATCAGTAGAAGAGAAATGATGTAAAGAATTTGAATACGGATACTGATATGCCAACATCTTTGTTAAGAAGTGAAAGCAGATTGAAGCGAAAAACGTGTAGATACACAAAGGGATAACACACACAAATAAACACAAAACAAACACAAGAGCAAACCCCAAATTTCATCAACTCGACACGATGGTCGCAAAGGTCCAACTTTTTATCTTTTCAATTTTATTTGGTGATAAATGCAAACTTTGAAAGAGTTAACAAGCTGTTAGGTGCTTGTATTTCCCTAAATATTGGCCCGAATCTTATGACTAGTTGCATCTACTTTCAGCCAATATGGATGTAAGTACATACCGTAAAACATCTTTCCGTTACTTAAGGATTGAGGCTTATACAATATCCTTTAAACCATCCACTTTGTTAAGAAAATCCAGACCATTTACCGGCTACCCGTATTTCCTCACTGAGAAGTAGCTAATCATTTTTGTTGAATCAGTAGTTAATATAAAGTTCCTAGCTTGGTTCTATCCTAGTGTTCATCTCTCTCTCACTTGCAAGTAAATTCAAACAACGAGGGGATTGCTCTCCTGAAAACAAGTGTTAATTTTAGTCAATTTTTTGGTCAGCTATAATTAGCACTCCTGATTTTAAGATTGATTTTCACTTGATTAATCCACCAAGCACGACACACCTAACGATCAGTACCAATTTTAGTTTAATCCTAACTTGTAAAATCAAGAGAAAGGGAGTCGAGAAAAGCCCATGCAATCAGAAAATCAATGATGCATGCTCAGTTCAGAAGACTTACAGTGATCCTCGCACTCTACATGCAGGATGCAAAACATAATTGAATTTTTACATTATATGAAATGCTAATGAGAAAATCATTCCTAGACATGCCGTTCTATTAGCAGTGATGAATAACTTAATTCAGACTAATAGATCTGCGGTCTAAGTGCGTCTCGTTAAGTGTGATGTGTGGTCCTATAGAGTACGAGCACATGCAATAAAATAATAAAAAATGCTCTAAGAGTCGCAATTTTAGGTTCTAATCTATGCCAATCAACAACACGATCACGATGGGTCCAATGTCCAGTCATGATACACACGCAAGACTCGAAATGGAATCCTCTAGAAATCAAGCAATTATTACAATTTTTTTTTCAAAAATGAAAACTAGAATCTCTCTTCAAAAATCTTCTTAGCATCTGAACAACTGGCTCTCTCCACGAATCATCGGCCTCCAATGCACTTCGAGATGCGTCGACTTCAAGAAAGCTACTTCAAGTCCATCAGGCCCTCGCACAAAAGATAAATTTTATGTCAGAGAGAGATATCAAAATATATATACAAAATAAACAGAAAAATAATTAAAAAAATAAAATAATTACAAGGTGATTCGGGGGTGGACTACTCGAGTGAATGGAAAACCTAAATCTAATTTTATAAAATGATCCTAAGCCGTTTGCCTCCCTGGCAACGATGCCATTTGATGAGCCCCTAATTGTCCTATGTTAATGTGGCATGTTGTTGTAGTCGAGCAATTGGGATCGATAAAAAATTAACCACACAAATTGATAAATCAACGAATTAATTAAAGTGTAGTTTTATATATTTTTAACATGGGAAAGCTCTAGGGTCGACATAAGGAGGCGAAGGAACAATGTCTGGTCAACTTAGATGAATTATCTCACGGTTTTCCAAGCAGTTTTTTTTATTTTTTTGCAATATAAATGCAAATGCAAAAATGTGATTGAAATACGTTATTAAGAAATCAAACAACTTAGCCAAATTAATTTTAATGTAAAATTAATCTAATTTAGCTAAATTATATTTTTTTCTATAAACCCAATCCAATGATTAATGCAAATTGTATTTTTTTGGATTTTTTGAGTTTAAAATGCAATAATGAAAAATACACACCTTTTATGCATTTTAAGCAATTTTTCTCACAAAATAGAATGCAAAACTTATGAAATTTTTACTAGAAGTGAAACATGATGAAACAAAGCTATAGTAATTCTTTTGGATTTTTCTAACAATTTATGATTTTTTAATGAATTTTTTACTGAAACAATGTGAATTTAAGCAATTAATTCTTAATAAATCCACAATAAAAATTCTCATCAAATTAAAATTATCTCAAAAAGATCTTTTTATGTGCAATCTAGGAGATTTGAGTTTGTAGAAAAATAATATGCGTGGACCAAATTAAAAATTAATTACATTAATTATTTAACAATTTATTTCATGCAGAAGACATCTCCATGTGTAATGAAATTTGGACATAAATTAAAACACATTTAGATGCATCATTTTTTATTTTTGCACTATTTTGGAGTAAGATAATTAAATATGAATTTCAAACCATAAAATGGGTAAAATATACATTTTTTACTAAAAAAATAGTTAATTACCCAGTGCTCACAAAATTCCAAATAAATAGTCAGGAGGTACAAAATTAATTTCTCAACAAAATGTTTTTTCAATCAAAGAAATGATTCAAAATTGATGTCTAGAATAATGCGTAAATCAAGGGGTGTCTTTGTAATACAAAAAATAAAAATTCAACGAAATAAAATGTGCTTAGGGGCACTTTTGCCATTTTAAAAATAAGAATGGACTCAAAATACAACTTTTCCAATATAAAATAACAAAATAAAAAGATGAGACCTTCATGGAGAAGGTGGGTTCTTGGAACCCACGTTAGGGAACGAGGAGGCAGACGGATGCGTACGTGGGGTACGGATGGAGATGCGACAGCCAAGTGATCCAGCTGCAGGGCGACGATGGTATCGAGGTCGCGACAACGACGTCGGGGATCATGCTGGCAGCGTAGGGTCAGTGGAGACGCCTACGATGGTCAGGGGTAGCATGAGAAGGGAGGGCGACCCGCAGCTGGAGGCACAGGCGACGGCACGCGGCTGTGGGCGCACAAGGGCGGCGGTGACCTGGCAGCAGCGGTGGCCACAAGCGTGGGAGCACGAGACGCTTGGAGGCAGGGCATCCGCGAAGGTGGAGACTGCAGACGGAGGTGCAACGCAGAGGCGCCTGGAGGATGGCGGCTGGAGGGTTGGCACAGTCGCACGTTGGTTGGCAGCGTCGTCGGTGGCTGCTGGTGCCGTGCACGGCTGGTGGGTTGATGTAGGGCGACGACGGTGGATATGGACCTCCACAGAGATGCTGCAGGAGCTATAGGTGGCCTGCAAGATGGAGGTGCCTGGCCCGTGCGAGGTGAAGCCGACGGAGGTGGCGGGTGTTGGGCGGCAGCTGTGTGTGTGTGTTTTTTTTAAATAAGAAATGACAATGTGGATGAAATTGTGGTGTGATTTAGTGATGTGGTCATGGATGTAGAACAACAAGAAAAAATAATGAGTGCTAGATTAAAAAATGAGGAAAAGAAAATGGTAACTTACCTGTGATTTCGTCGGAGGGTGGGGCTGCAGTGTGTGGCTCCCGTCATTGCCTCAAGCATGTGGCAGAGCATGCAAGACTATGAAACAGCCTGGAAGGAACTGCAATGCGAAGCAGAGCTTCGCGGATCTCGGCAATGGTCGAAGAAGGTCGGAGACTCGTCATCGCTCAATGTCAAGGTGGAGCTGTCACCTCGGAGCTTCGGCAGGGCTGGAGTTTTCTCCTCTCTTATTCAAGAAATGGCGGATGTAGAAGAATGAAGGAGGAGAAGGGAATAAAAATGAGGTGGAGGAAGTTAGAAAGAAGGTGTAGAAGGTGGCTTGGGCGGGAAGTTGGAGCAGAGAATAAGTAAAAGGAGAGAAAAAATATAAAAATAAAATAAGTAAATGCCAACCTTCTTATTATTCCAGGACCCAATATGCCTCACCTTGATTATCCAAGGTTTATTCAACTATACTTCCAATTAAAAACCTAGTTTTTCAGCGGGGTATAGATTTTTCTTAGAAACAATTAGAGTTAATTCATCAAGTTAAAAGTATACCATCAAGCTTGTATACGAGCATTATACTCGAACGCTCTCTTTATACCATCAAGCTTGTCATTCTTGATTTCTTCTCCCTATATGGTTACGTCACTTCTCGGATTTTTTTGGATTAAAAAATAGAAATCAGTATATTTTTGAGATGATTCCTATGATGGGATAAGCAGTATCGTTATTGATTTGGGGAGGTTTCCTCACCCATTCTCATTCTTGGAAAGTATACTTACTTTATCTGATTCTTGAAATATATTTATGCATTTCGACAATGACCTTACTTAAATTTGATCATTGATATGGCTTGGATTTATCCTCCAAGCAAGGTCATTTAGGGAATTTGATCTTGCATTTAGCATACATACAAGTGTTATGAAACCTCATATGACATGGAATTAAAGTGACAAGTCACGTTCTTGAATTTTTATCATTATTTTTGAAAGCATAGCATTCTTAAAGCTTCCTAAGTTTACCATACCTCACCCATCCTCTCTACTTGCATCTCCATCTCCGATGGGAGAACTCCCCAGCCTCTCCGGACGGTCCAAATGTGGATATCCACCGATGGTCGATACTTCAGTGCCATCGTCCGACCAAGGTAAGTAATGCTCCCCTAAGATCCTCCCATTCCCTCTACATTCTTCTGCGACAAATATACAAGCTCACCTTCCAATCTTCTTCCTCCGACTTCTCCCCTCTCCCTTTCCTCCACCCTCTCCTTTTGGTTAAACCATGGGGTGCAAAGGCTATAAAAATATATACTACAAAAAAAGCCAGACCACATCATTTACCCCATGTTGATCGGACCATCTCCCAATAATCCCTCCATCCACACAAATGAACAAATATATGTCCAGGTCCCAACCTATACCACTGTTGAGAAAAGAGTGTACCCCCCCAGAAGATAAAAAAAGCTCATAAAAACATGTTGCAAAAGCAAAGAATGAAACCACCAGGGGAAATTTTCTCAGTTGATGACATCATCCCTCCAAATCCTAAGCTTTGTCACAAGATTTTGTTGGCATTATCACCATCTTCGTCGGCCACTAAACTGAGCTTTCCAACCCTAAGTCAACTTGATCCCTCAATAGAAAGATCCTTACCATCTATCTCGCCTAACCGTCCACCAGGATTAATGGAGATCATCCATAACCTAAGCGATTCCAAAATATTATCCAATTGGGTTAACCATTCTTCACCAATTTTTGAATCACCATAACCAGAATGCAAGTTCTCAAACTCACATTCTTCACCGGCCACGCCTTGTACAAGAGAAACCACCCCTAGATCCTTGAGAAAGAACCCCTAACAACCCTGCCTACCTGTGCTGACGCTATCCCTGATGACGTCAACTACCCCACCAAGCGAAACATTCTCTCACCTCACCAACTGGATCCAACCATGGAAAAAAGAACGTACCTCGAATACCCCTACAACCTTTTGAGATCCCTTCGGTACCCCCAAAGATCACACCATACCCCCTTACCACCTTAGTTCCAACTCCTCCATATAATCATAAATATAACCAAGGCGATGCTGTCATCATTACAGAATCCACCCCTCCTCCCAAACGATCTCCTCACTCAAACAAAATCTCCCTAAAACAAGGAAAGGCCTCAAAATCCCCTTTCTTATATCGATGTCTGACACATCAGATTTCAAACATTAGAAAATCAAACTCCTGAAAGCCAGAATGGAAAATGCCAAACCCCTTGCTCTTACACAACCGCTAAACTTCAAAAGGCGGATCAAGAAAAACCTCAACACACATTACAAAAGGACACCTACCGAAGCCATACACCTTCGTAACTCCCCTCCTTATCTCATCTTCTTTAATTGCCTTCGTCTCATGCATACAAAGCATCATTTCCTCTTTGAAAACCATATGCTTCTTATGCCACCAAGTGGGACACACTTCCTCTGCTTGCTTATACCCCTCCTCCTCAAAGATGTCAAACCCTAACCAAGACCAACCACCATCAAAATGGAAAAGAAGTACCTAGCTACCCATGCTTTGCCAAACTTACGTTCCTAAGGAGACCCCCTCTTCTAGGCCCTCGTTGGGAGAGCGTCGGCCCTCACCCCCTCTTCCAAAAAAGCTAACTCCAGAGCGGACATGACTATCTCATCCCATTGGCGGGCGGAGCTCTGTAGCTAGTCCATTGTAGTAAAAAACCAACTCCTACATTGCTTTATTGCCGAGTTCTCAAAGGATATTCCATCTCTCAAGTGGGAAAAGAAAGCCCTCATCGAGGAAGTGGGGTCAGATACTTTCAGATTATTCTGGAGTGTTTCAAAATGTAAGATCATTGCTGAGGTCTCCTCTGAGCTGGAATACAAAAACCTCATCAGTACCTCTTGCACTTCCCTTGACGAGGTTACAATATGGTTCTATAGATGATACCCATCCTTTTGATCTGAACAAATTGAAGAAACCTCAACCTAGTGAATAGAAGTTTTGGATCTATCGCTCCACCAAAGATACCCATACATCCTACATAACTTAGTTAAGACCTTTGGAAAGCTTCTCTCCTGTGAGCTCCCCTCTCTCACGGAGGATTGAGACGATGCATCAGGAGTCCACCTACTTGTTGATATCCCAAGAATCCAAGTGATGGGACCGAAGTTACAACCACTGATGGAGTCTTAGAAGCCACCTTCCACCCACTAAGACACAAGAGAGAAGTTTCCTTCATACAATATAACACCCCATCCTCAGAAAACACTACTACGTGTCTCCTTCTGACAAAATACCAACATGCCAACCTCTCCCCACAATATCCATTTACGTGGAACCACGACAAAACTACCCCTCAATCTATATCCGAGCTAGTTCTCAGAAAATTCGATCTATACCCCGACTCCACATGGTCAAAAGCAAGCATCGATCCCCTCTCCTTCTTGATACATCATGGCTCCTTCGCAAAGGTAGGTATTCGCTTCTCAAAAGACCTTGACAAAGTATCAACTAAGAAAACTATCATGTGGTTGAAGGCCATTGGGGCACAACTGGATGATAGCCTTGTGAAGATGGCAACATAGCTCCCCTCAAAGTAAGAAAAAGAGGAGATGGAAATCATTCTTACCCCCTCCCCCCCAACCCCGACTCTCTTTTACTGCTGGAGGTCCCCCAAGACAACTAGATGAAGAACATTCTAGAAACTACATTAAGTCCAAAGAAATCCATGATGCATATCCAAATAAAATGCATGATGCATCCTCCTCCAAGCAGGAAGTCTACTATGCCAAATCAGATATGTCCCCAACCTATTCTTTTGACTTCTCTAAACATATCATAGATTTTTTGAGCCCTGAAAAAAATCCCCTTTAATCTCCAAAAATCTCATTTCTCCCGCGAGTAAACTAGTGAGCAAGCTTACCATTTCGAGCCTAGGACATTCATTTATTGACTCACCGAACAAAAACTTTTTCATCGATATCGTTTGGGGATACAAAAGCTTCAAATGTTGAACCAAGTGCATCTCACAAGGCCCCTCCAAAAAACCCCAATGTGGATATTAACCTCCTATCATGGAACACCCAGGATCTTGGCGGTCGGTGGAAAAAGAATCGGTTACATGACATCATCCATCGCCATTTGATAAATATCGTGGCTCTGCTTGAAACCAGAATTGTATAATCTTTGAAAATGATCATCTCGCATACCTGGAGAATTTCAATTGGCACACAAATACTGATTGCACTTCCTGGAGGATTCTTATAGGATGTTATTCTCATCTCTTTTCCTTGGTTTCAGCAACGACCTTCGATTTTTACACACTACTAAGTCTCAAATTTTGCCAAAACAACAAAATCATGCACCTATACAATATCTATGCCCCCTACAAATCTCCCATAAGCAAAACTTTCTAGATCAACTATCCACGATCACCCTCCCCAGCAAAAAAAATAATCTTGATGGGAGATTTCAACCTCTTCCACTTTCATCAGAATCTTCATCCACCTGCCCACCATCCCCTTTTATCTTC
Organism: Ottelia alismoides; assembly: GCA_037367405.1. Lineage (NCBI taxonomy): Eukaryota > Viridiplantae > Streptophyta > Magnoliopsida > Alismatales > Hydrocharitaceae > Ottelia > Ottelia alismoides. The sequence continues at coordinate 667,066 of JAZKJV010002906.1, read as the reverse complement.
CTTTTTAATGATTAGTGCCTTTCATCCAAGCTTACTGACGTCAAAGACCCCTCATCCATATTTACCTTGATAGACCCCAACAAAAATATTGGGCAATCCTAGACAGAATACTTATCTCCCCCTTCTCCTAGAATCATCGCCCCTCCTCAAATCTCAGGCATTTCTAAAATTCTTATCGGATCACAAACCTCTGGTAACGACAATATCCACCCTCAAATCAACCCATCCATCCTTCAAAATGAAAGCTTTCCGATTTAACAACCCCACCTTCCCTCCAATGGTATCTATCTCATGGAACAAGCCATGCTAAAGCTTTAGCCCCTTCTACACTTAAGTTTCTAAAAACAAAGCGTCTTAAATTTGATATAATCATCTGGAAAAAAATCACAACTTGCCCCCTTCCATATTTCAAAAGAAAACCTAACACACCATATTGCTTCATTAGAACTATCTTTAACCCTAACAAACCCCAAATCAAGTATATCAGAACAACAAATACTCCTTCACAAATCCCAAGAAATCCTTCACGAAGATTCATTAGCTTCGAGAAGGAGATTGCAACACCAATCTCATATAATCTCTCGCTTTAAGAAAAAGAAACAGAAAATCTGTCTTTGCTTTAAAAGACAACCATGAGGTGGTACAGACATCACCAATTGCTATCTCTCAACTCTTCATCTCATATTGCCAAAAACTATATCGGGGTGAAAGATCCATGCCGTCACTCCCCTTCAGTCTTGAAAACCTCCGCCCGGGCAACATTGAGGACCCAAAACATCTGGTTGAACCTATATTGAAGACTAAAGCTTTCACGATAAAGCAAAACCTAAATATTCTAAAAGCTCTAGGTCTGGATGGAACAATCCTCGAGTTCTTCAAGCGCTTTTGGACCATTATCAAACATGATTTGATGAACCTAATCAACCACATTTTCTCCCCATCAATCAACCCCAAAAACCTGAATAATAATTCTATAATAACATTAATCTACAAAAAAGATGACCCCAAAAATATCAAAATACCGACCCATCAACCTTATAAATCTCCCCCCTGAGAATCATCTCAAAAATCCTGACCAACAGATGGGACCATAAGGTAAACAACATTATCCCACTCTCCCAATGTGCCTTCCTTCAAGGCATAGGAGCATCTGATGCCTTTGCTATCACTTCATAAATCCTAATCCACTGGCACAAGACCAAAATAAAAAACTCATCCTCAAGATCGAACTTCGTAAAGCTTTCAATTCCCTAAACTGGAACACTATGCTCTCAGCACTCAAATACACTAACTGCTCGAACACCTTCATTACTTTGATCGAATCATTCCTTAAGAGCACGTCTATCTTGTTGAAAATGAACACCACCACCTCAGGCTTCTTTAAACCTTCGAGGGGGTGAGATAGGGGGACCCCCTATCCTTGCTACGTTTTTAAACACTATGAACATCCTCGACAGAATGTTCCAAAACTTAGCAAAATCAAATTTAATCGAAGCTTTTCAAATCCAATGGAGGAAATTTCCATCACAAACATGCTCTTTGCTGATGATATCCTCATATTCCTAAAATACAACCCTCAAGCTATAAAATGTGTGAAATTCACACAATATATTATTCGAGATCACGGGTATGTATGTAAATTATGAAAAAACTTCCATCCATACTCTTAACCTCACGACTTAGAAAATCCATCTAGTAACCGCCATACTTGACTGGTCACCCCACCCCTTCCTAATAAACTACTTAGAAATCCCTCTTTCCCCATATCTCCTTACTAGATCAGAGTGGCTTCCCATCATTGGAAAATTTGAACAAAAACTCTTAGGCTAGAAGTCCCGTATGTTATCCCTCCCATCCAGAATCACCCTTTTGAACTCATCTCTCACCCTCCAAATCCACCATATGATGGCCTCCCTCAAAGCGCCTAAGTATATCTTATCGAGAATCAACAAAATTTGAAAAAAAATTCCTTTGATCGGAGTCTTCAAATGCTTCACAGACATAAGGTTAAATAGGAATCTATATGTCATCTGAAAGTTAATGATGGATGGGGAATCCTTAACCTTGACACTTTCAGTTGTGCGCTTCTAGTGAAATCTTGGCTCCATACAATGGAGAAGCTACACCATATATTCTCAAGGATCATTCGGGCCGCATTCATAACAAAAATCCCATGCCAATCCTTGAACCCAATCTCAAGAGAGACTCCTCTTGCCAACGATCAATTAAAATAAGGTCTCAAGGGATATGAAATCTTGCATCCAAAATGCTGGGCGATGGAAAAAATTCCCTCCTCTGGACTGACAAACTCAACAACAACCCCTCGTTAGACCTCTAGTCACTGGATAGAAATAAAAATAACGCATTCAATAAAATCTATCCACCATCAATGCCAAACAAAACTAGCTCAAAGCACTTGTGAGCCGCGCTCCTGGCCCGGACACGCAAAATTTATATCCTTTATCTTTTTTTGAGATTGATTCAAAATGCTACTGATACAACCACTATCCCACAAAATATACCAAAGCTGAGACTAAACAATCACATATACAATATACTACCACATGGTGTACTTGGCCCGAAACTCGCCTCAAACTCCTGGAAAAGTCCCTTTCATCCTTGAGTATCCATCTTGCTATGGATGCTCAACCATAATAAGCTGAGAACCCATGACTGCCCCCTTATACCATACACCACCTTCTCCTCAGATGCAACTTCTCACGTTTCCTTTTCAATATTTTAAATCTTCCTAACTTCTGTGGTGATTTTGAAATTTTTTTCAATCAACACTTACAAATACCACCATCCTCCACCATATGGAAGATCTCTGCAGCCTAGGCATCAGCTTGGCGGTTGATCTGGAAGGAGAGATATGCGAGACTCTTCCAAGGTACCTCCAACCCGTCCCCAACTCTATCCAAAGAGTTTGCACTAATCATGACCTCCTTAACATGTGCCCCCTCGTAAATGAAGGTTTTACTCCACTTTTTCTCTTTTATTAACGCTTAAAAATCCCTCATTCGGCGATGCAGACAACAAAGTGTCATCATCTTGAACTCGAAGCCATGTACACGAAAGCAACACGTGCCTAGACCGCTTCTTCTTGAACCTGTATGCTCGTCATACCCGCCTCAGCCATCCAACTCCGCAACAACTCCCCTGTCTTATTTAAAAACTCTTCGAAGTACTTTGAACCCACCTTTGAGTAACTCCCTGAGTGTACTAAATACCAGACCAAAGAGTGGGTAGTAGTTTTTGCTCTTGTTTATCATGCTTATCCTTTGCATGTCGTTTTGTTTTTTGTGCTCCCGCAAACATTTTGGCCCTATAACCCCTGGAGGGCTCTATTTTGATGAAATGAATCGATATCATTTATCTAAAAAAAATACCTCACCCACCATTTATCTTGGGATGACAAACATGATTCCATACTATAACATGCATGTGCATGCATGTGCTTCTGTAACACACCACCTTTGCGTTTAAAACTAAAGACAATGATATTATAGAAATAAGTAGACTATACTTAGGATTTTATTTACAAAATAGGAATTAAAGTACTAATAGGTACTACAATATTTTTCCGAATTTTTATTGTATATAGATGAACTTTTATGAACTTTTTAAGAATGTTTGTAAATCTAATGGTTTATGAATATCTATAAATAGGAGAAAGCAATATTTTCAAAAGAATGACTTACTTTATATAGTACCAATATAATAAACTACCAATGTGTTTTTGTTTTCAAGAGATTTAACTTTTTGTTATGAAATTTGTAAGGTTATAAACTTTTTATTAATTTTAGGTAAAAAAGATAATATTGATTTTGGAAATTTTTATAAGCAATATTATATACTAACTGTTTACCTTGTTTTTATTGGTCTTAGTATATACATAGTTTCATTATAAATTAAAAATAATAATCTTGACAACACCTAAAATAAAAAATAAATCATAAATATATAAAAAACACACAAAACGACACCAATTTAGTATAAACACCTACCAAATTTTAAATATAAAAGATGAAAAATGAAGGAATCATTCTTAAAATCCAAGTTTAATGACTAATCAATACAAAGAAAATATTTGAAATATAAGACTATCAGGTCCTTGAGGATCAAATAGCATTTTCTAAAACACGCGAGGTTATTCTATTGAATACCCCCAAGTAATGAGATTTATAAAATATTTGGAAGTGCCGAGGGGTTCCTATGAAATTTCTCTATAGGAGGCCTTGCTTGAAAGGTATTCCTAAACTTTTTTCATATGCATGTCCTTGGTGAGGACAATTTGCTCAAAAGTGCTTAGGTTTAGTATATAAACTAGCAGACTACCTTGCACTTCGTAGCAAGAGAGTAAATTGTAAATGAAAGTTAAGTAGGGTCATAGAACCCCTAGTTAGAAGTTTATTCAGTTTAGGGGAAATATGTGAAGTTGAATAAGTTTTCGTAATTGCAAAAAGATAAATATATTATGGTAGTTCTTCTATCATTAACATGATGGATAGGAGTTGCACTATTATAAAGAGGAAAGAGAATTAGGAATGTTTTTTTTCACATTATTTGCTTGAAAATTCATTACCTATCATGATGAGGATGAATGATTAAAAATCACTAGAAATATAAACAAATATAAACATTTATGTTAAATATGATTTTCCAGCTATAAAATGAAGAAATAAACAATTAATATGTGTATATATATATTTTAACGAGGGTTGAATATACTTCAAATATGTTTTGGAAGTATAACATTATGGACCAATTATTTCATAATCTTAACTTTCATCTAGAAATCATTTTAATCAAGTATGTAAATTAAATATATTGTCATTGTTCTATTTATCCTCTCTTATACATCCACATTATTTTCTAGTAAGGAAGTTTGTAGATTTTCTGCAAGTATTTTTGAAACTTATCATTACTTATTAGCATATTTTATATTAATTACTATTTACTATCAAAACTATTTATGAAAAATACAATGCATCTTTATCTTTATCTTTATTTTTTATTCCATTTGTTGGATAACACAATCAAATTCATGAAATTTTAATTGAAGAGGACATGTTGATATACATATGATACAAAGATATCAAGGATAATAATTGACTACATATAAGATCCATGAATTAGTAGTCTTTCTAGATTTTTAGTTAGTTTTTAAATATTTATTAATATTTTCATAAGCGACAAGAGATACTTTGGATTTGTTTTAATAATAATCTCCAATTAATTTTGTTGTAAAAACTATTAAGTACAACATGACTAATATAAAAAAATACAATATATGACATGGTAATAAACCTTTTTGTTTTTTTACCAGAAATAACATTTTATGTGTTAAGGAGAGAGAAAGAGCTATAAAAAGGGGCGTTGGAAGGGTTGGGAAGGAAGGATGGAGAAATGTGTGAGAAAGAGTCTGATAAATCCATGATTTATCATTATATTTTATGATTATTATCCCTCTTATTTAGTTTATTCAATAAAATACTTAACTAATTCGATAATATTAACATATAAACCATTGTAAATAATTAACCATGATTTTATTTGTATAAATAACTTTATTTTTCTTTCTTTATTTCTTTTATTTTCCTAATATTAAAATTATCATAAAATTAATGTAATGTTTTATATTTTTATTTTGTAAATTAAAATATAAAAAATCAAAAAAGAAATTAAAATTATTATATTTAATTACTTAAAAAATACTATAAAAAATGATAGTTTGTACATATTGTTTATTTTCATCTTGGGTTCTACATTGAAGTTGTAAATCTCAAAAAGATCTACAATTTCTATGTTGAACATTTTTTCATTTGAGACTTATAGATATTATATTTTTGTGTATCTTTTATTTTCCCATTTATCTTTTATTTCATTAGAACACGTAGTGCCCCTAGGGCCGCCCATGGGATTTGCCCCCTCGCACTAGCCACCCGTTCTCTCTATCGTCGATCAACTCTCGATTGATCTCATCTCCACCGCACACCTGCGCCTCTCTCCCACTGTTGGATCGAGCAATCCAATTGTTCACAGTTGTATTCAACCTCTTCCCACTCCACCTCTCACTTGCACACCTCTCTGCAACTGCTACTTCTACCTATTTTTTCCACTACTTCGATTGACCTCTCACCCAGCCAAGCACTCCCTGTCGTAGACTTATCATCCCTCTTATTCATGCACCACCTATATCTAGCCCTCGTTCAACCGTCGGTCAACAGGGGCGGTTAATACCCCATGATCATCACTTGGAACTACCCCTAGGTCTCTTTTTTATACATCGTCTCCGATGAAATTTCACACGATATGACTATATGTGAGTGAACAACTGAGCTCAAACATCTTATCTGTGATAGAGATTGAGCTGTTGATTGAGAGAAGATAAGGATTCACTTCGGAGCGATCCACGATGAAGCTTCATTGTGTTGCAGTTCTCATGTGGAGCTGCTCGAGCGTAGCTTCTAGCCAAAGCCTCGAGCGAAGATTGGGGAACCTAATCCTCTCTCCTATGGCCCGTCTCCATCATCATTATTCCCTCTCCGTTCTTCACCATCTCTCCAGGTACACGTTTCTTTTTTGTTCTTTGTTTTTCTCCTATTTTCTTGCGCTTGTTCACACACCATCACCAAATTGATCACTCCCTCATGTTCATTGATCCCTTCCATCTTTGCACTATCTCCTCTAGTCCTCTTCGTTTCTCCATCGACCTCTCCACTTCGGTCTTTAATGCCCCTTGTAAAAGGGTGGTGAACCCATTAGGGCTCGAGTCCACCACCTCCAAGGAGACCCCATTCCACTTTCCTTAGCATCCTAGTTGATTCACCTTGTGGTCATGTCCGATGCAAACCCTTGCAAGGGCTCGAATAGGTAATTAATCAGAATATCCACCACAACTCCAACGTCAAGCTTCTTATTCGATTTCACTTAATCGCCAGTGAGTTGCAAACACCATTGGCCCTCAAGCTCAATACCAGCACCTTCATGGGGCCATCGGGCTCCTCAATGAATCTTCAGGACATCCAAAAAAATGAGGAGGAGGAAGCCTGACCTCACCAGCGCTCTGCCAGAACACCGCTGCACGCAGAAGAGAAGGATGGAGCCGACGTACAACTATTGTTGGATTGGATCCATATGATCATATCTAACAGCTGGGATCAAGTCCAGGCCTCCCACAGAAGCAGTGATTAACTCCTATAACTTGGAGTGACCTAGCCTACCACCAAAGCACGAGGGAGTGCCACTTGGTCCCAAGCCTTAGCCTCTGCCCGAGCCTAACTGCACGCACGACCACAATGGATCCTTTACAGCATCCTATGTGGCAATGTATTCGGCTTCTATTGTTGAATCACATGTAGTGTCCTACTTCTTGCCTCTCCAGCTCACAACACCACCATTCAACGAGAACACAAACCCTGAAATTGACTTGTGGTCATCTATATCAGATTGGAAGTCTAAATCTATGTATCCTAAGACTTGGATATCACCATCTCCATAGACCAAGATGCAATCATGCATCAGTCTTAGATACTTTAATACGTTCTTTACTTCATTCCAGTGTTTTTTTCCATTGCAGGATTGGTAACGACTTACCACTCTTACTGCATGGCTGATATCCGACCTTATACACATCGTGGAGTATATTAGGCTTCTCACAATTGATGCATAAGTGCATCCAACCATGTCTTTCTTATCCTCAACACTTTAAGGAGCCATCCCATTAGATAGGTGGATACCATGTCTTAAGGGAAGGAAACCTTTCTTGGACTCCTCCATATGGAAACATTCCAAGAACATCTTAATGTGCCAATGTTGTGATAATCCAAAAATCCTCTTTTCTCTACTTTTGAACAACTTCATACCCATGATACAAGAAGCTTCTCCAAGATCTTTTGTGTTGAAGGTATGGGACAACCAAATCTTAATACTAGTCATCATCCATGTATCATTCGCAATGATAAGGATGTCATCTACGAAAAGCATGGTTAACAAAATAACACTCCCACTAAGCTTCTTGCACACACATGGTTCATCAGGCTTAATGAACAAAATCATAACTCTTTATGATTTTATAAAATTCGATATTCCAGCTATGAGAAGCTTGTTTAAGCCCATAGATGGATTTCTTCAGCTTGCATACTTTGCCTTCCTCGATTATGGAATCCTGGGGCTGCTCCATATAGATATCCTGCTCGAGATATCCATTGCGGAATGCAATCTTGACATCCATCTGCTAGATGTCATAGTCAAGATATGCAACTATAGCTAGCAATTCCCTGATGGATTTAATCATAGCTACATGAGAGAATGTCTCATCTTAGTCGATGCCTTCTCTCTATGTGTAGACCTTGGCCACGAGGCATTACTTAAAGGTCTCTACCTTCCCATTAGGTCCTCTCTTTCTCTTGAAGATCCATTTGCACCCAATGGATTCTACCTCTCTAGGTGGATCCTCTAGAGTCCATACATTGTTCTTGTACATGGATTCTATTTCAGACTTCATTGCTAGCATCCATCTATCCATGTCATGATACGCGAATGCTTTATCAAATGAAGTTGGATCATAATTAGTTTCACCTGACACATGGAATCTGTACCTTTCAGGTGATGCAACCACCCTCGAACTCATTCGAAGAGGTATGTGTGTTTCATCTTCATTTACATCTTCAATTTCTGGTTCATGAAGCTCAATTGGGGGATTCAATGAGTTCCTTTACTTCATTTTGTCTTGACTCTTAAGGAAGTCATCCTCTAGAAATTGCACATCTAAAGAGATGAAAACCTTTTGAGTCTCAGGGTCATAAAGTTGGCATCCAATACCATCCTTTATATACCGAATAGAGTAGCACTCTCTAGTATGAGATTCTATCTTACATTCATCCACATCCTTTGTATGGACCAAGCAAATCCAAATCCTCAAGTTTCTAACACTAGACTTGGTTTCAAACTAAAGCTCATGAGGTTTTTCAGTACATATTTGCTAGGAATATCGTTAAGGATATATATATATATATATATATATATATATATATATATTGCAATTTCTACTGCATATCTCCAGAAACTAAGAGCTAGATGTGTTTTGCTCATCATAAACGGATCATGTCCGTAATGGTCCTGTTGCGTCTTTCAACAACACCATTTAGTTGGGGAGTTCCAAGAGGAGTGAGATTGGATACACTTCCTTTCTCTTTGAGGTAGTCCTTAAATTCATTTGAGAAATACCAGCCACCTTAGTTAAATCGAATCCGTTTAATCTTCATATCAGTTTGGTTCTCAACCAAAGCCATGAGTTATTTGAACTTTTCAAATATTTCATAATTATGACATAATAGTAAGATAAACCTGTATTGTGAATTTTCATAAATAAATGTCAAATAATATCGACATCCTTTTCGGGGTGTGGTACTGACGGGATCACTTATATCAATATGTATTAGATCAAGAATACCATCATATCTTGTAACCTTATTACGAAATGGTGCTTTGGTCATTTTACCTCGAATTCAATGTTCACAAGTAGGTAAAATTTGGACCTATCGAAAATCTAACGGTCCATCCTTTATCAACTATTGATCTCATCGATAGCTAAATGACTAAGCCTTTGATGCCAAATCATATTAGAATTATTTTTGTCCTCTGTGGTTCTCTTAAGATTTTTATTAATAGGTGTTACATTCACAATAGATTCATCAATGCGTAATTTATAGAATCCACTAGAAGTTAGAACACAATCTGCAATATGTTTATCATAAAGACTTATGATAATGTTATCATAAAATAGGAACGAATATCCATTACTAACTAAATTAGATACATATAATAAGTTCCTTCTAACATCTATAACATAGAGACATTCTCTAGGTAATAGGACTCTCCCACTTATAACGATAGTCTACACGTCTCGATGATGACTACTGCAACAGTTGCATCAAATCCAATCTGGATGACTATCTCCCCTTGATCAAGATTTCTAGTTTCTTGAAATAGACACAACATATTACATACATGAGCAGAAGCACCAGCATCTACGACCCAACTACCTTCTTGTTACACGAGAAAATTGATTTAAATGATGAAAGTAGATTTTACACATATCCGGCATTATCTCTACCGTTCTCTAAGGTTTTTAGATAAATTGGACAATCTCTCTTTCAATACTATGGACTTTTGCAGTGATGACAAACATCTGTTTCATTAGATGTCAGATGTGTAGAAGATTGAGAGGATGAGTCAACACTTGTACTCTTCTTCTTCACCTGTCGGGCATGACTCTTCTCGAACCCACACTTCCGATCATGCTCAATGAAGTTCACATGATCGAACATCTCTTTAAACTCATTATTATATCATGGGCATTCTCTATAACCATATGTTGCTTCCTAAAAACATTAGACAAAGATCCCACAATATAACATCGAACCAACAAGTGGTTGATGACACATATCTTGCGAGGGCCTAGAGTAATCTATACACGGTGAGAACTACAATATCGCTGAAGCGACCGCTCACGAAACCCAGGTCAATCAATAATTAACCTACAATATGAATCAAGAAATAAATAACAAAAATGTGGAATTAAAATTTATTATAACTCTGCAATAAATGTGTATAGGTGTAAGCATGTGTGGAGGTCGAACTCAGGAAGCAAACAATAGATGGCGGCAATTATGCTAAAAAACATGTCCTTTTATCTCGTCTAATTTTTATTGTTTTTGTAGGTTTTTAATTATAAACATATTTCGGATTTTTGAATTTTTATATTTTTGAATTTTTATATTTTTGAATTTTTATATTTTCTTTTTTATAATTTTTCTTTTTATATATAATAGAATACACAAGTCTATTTATTCAATATAGAGTAGTATAATTATAAATACTAGTAAGAACAAATAAAATATAGAAAATAAATTGTTTTGGGTTTTATATTTTTCTAATTTTTTTGTGATTTTTTGGGATTTTGCTAATTTTTATGTATTTTTAAGGCCAAAAATATCCCAAATTAGGTATAAAATGATAAACTGAAATTGAAATGAAGATTAAAAATAACAAAAGACATCAAAAATTCTTTAAATCCATTTTAGTAGTAGACAATAATACAAATAAAATTCAGAAATAGAAAAATATATTTTTGGATTTTTTGATGATTTTACACATTTTTGTAAATCCTTTTGGAACTTTTTAATTTTAAGTCTTTTTCTTTTTCTGTTTTAGGAATTTTTAGTCTGGAGTTAATAAATACTAAAATAAACAACATATATGTTTTTTAGTAATTTTTTAAAATGTTTTCTATTTTTTGATATTTTATAATTTATACAGGGATAAAAATGATTTCATTTTAATTTTAATAAATAGGAGATATCCTAAATACAAAATCTAAAAATACATCATGAAAATATATGCAAGCAGGAGCTTAACCCTATTTTTGCATTATTTTTAGAGTAATAGTGCTATTTTTAATAATGAAATTCAAGCACCAAAAATACATATACTCGAAAGGGCATTTTTGTAAATAAAATAAACAGTAGGGATCATGTGCAATTTTCCCATAAACATACAACAAACACTGAATTTTATTGGGTTAAATTGAAATACAAAAAACATCAAGGGCATCCTTACAATTTTCCCTGCTCACGTGGGACTACACGTGAGCTGAGTTGGAAATTACCCACATGCAATATTCAATAAATACAAGGGCCTAAGTTACAAAATGTCCACTTTATTAACACTAAAAATTTTATTTACAACATTAATAAATAAATATTAAAATATTGGGGGGTAAGAATTGCAATTTACCCCAATTAACGCGGAGGCAGACATATGTATTTCAACCACTAAAACACATGTAGTCTCCTCGCTTGTCGATGACACTTCACAATGGACGCATGGGATTAAACCCCAAGTCAGATCTGATGTCTGGCGGTGAGGTGCGTCGGACGGTTGCGAGAGCATCTGGGGTCGAGGCTTGATCCAACGGCTGTGGACTCCCCTGGATGAACATGGAAGAACATCGCATGGGTCGAGCTTCGATTAGCTATTCTAACCAGCTCTGACCACCATGATGTGATCCAAAAGGTGCTACGGACTCCTGGGCTGGTGCTTTATTTACTGGAGGGCTTCAAAAGGTGCGGTGATGACCGGAGCTCCAATGAGTGGTCGGGGAAGAGGGACTGCTCAGGTCCCTCCGACGAGCAACAAAATACCCTTTAGCTAATTTTTTGGCATTCATCCTTGCAAAAGAACCAACTATGGATGAGGGAAAAATGCCTCGTCCCATCAGGAGGCAGAATGGAAGCGTAATGGAGGCGGCGGTGGCTGCTCCGGAGAGGCGAAGGAATGGAGATTTATAGTCCAGATCAAGGGTCGATCTGGGTTAGTGGGAGGTTAAACACAATGAAGAAGTGAAGGGAACAAAGGTGAGGGTGAAAAGGGTGCGTCGAAACCAGGTGTTGCACGGTGGGATATTCGCTGGAGCGGAGCTCTGACAAAGATCGAAATGGGGATTTTTAATGCTAATTTGCTAGACTAACACTAAAGTAATTGCAGAATTAAAAGCAAAAGTCAGCTCTTCTACTTGGTCGGAGGTTAGGGAGCAGGGCGACCAACGAGGTCTACTGTGGGTGCACCTCCTTTTAACCTCAGCCGCTCTCAACCCTACAGGGGTACGCCACCTGTCACATGGCGACACGCTAGGCCGAAAGCGGGGGCTCAAGTGCTTTGGAAGTGACCAAAGAATGAGAGCAGGATGTAGGTCTTTATTTAAACACATAGGCTGGCATCCTTATTGATGGGCAGTTTTGAAAGAATCGAATCTATACACAACCAATCCAAGAATTGGGCGTGAATCACAGAAGATCAGGAAGTAGATCTTGTGAAGGGATCAAGGGCGATGGATCAACGGAGCGACGAGGAAAACTCCGAGAAGGCAGGCCAGTCAAGGTTCTGACAGAAGTCAGAAGAAGGAACGGGGGGTTTACCGAGGATCAACATTCCCATGAATGTGGTTGGCCCATGTCAGCCCGCTACATGACAAAAGGGTCCAATTTATTCGAAAATAAATAATTAAAAATAGTAATTTATTTTTTTATTAATTTTTTATTATAAAATTAAAAAAATGTTTATGATTTTGTGTAGTATTTAATATGATTTCTATTTTTTGGTGTTATTTATTACAAGTTAATTTTTAGGGATATATTTATAGGTATATTCATCTATGTTTTGGCTATTTTATTTTTATTTTATATAATTTATTTTATTATTTAATTTTTATTATTTTATATATTTATTACTTATTTTTAGGTACATAAATATATTTTTATTATATATATATTTTTATTATATTTTTATGATATAATATATAAATGTATGTGTAATATATATATATATTTATGTATAAGTATAGTATAAGTATCTATGTATTGAACTATATTATTTATTTAGATTATTTCTTTTGGTTTTTTTTTATTTCTTTATTTTTAGTAGAATACAAGGTATAAAAATATAGAAGAATAAAGAATAAACGACTGAAATTGACTTTTATTTATTTACAGAGATTAACATGTGTATTTTGCCTATATAGTTAGACTTATTTTATTTTTCTTTGTAGTTTTATTGTGGATTTAGTATGCACATAGGTTATAAATAATATTTAAAAAATTATAAAAATATAAAATTGTAAAAATAATAATGAATAAAATGAATATTTGATACATGCATATAGTACAATAGGGGTCCAAAATCTATCTTTCACACCTAACTCCAAAAATTATGAAACCACCTTTATTAAATAGTTTATTAAAAGTTATATACAATTGAAAGTGATTTTGATATATTTTGAGTTTTTATTTGAGAGATATGGGTCTGTGAAGTTTGGTTTACGGCTTTTTATTTTGTGTATAAAATGAATACTGTGTATCATTTTTACATGAAATCAATTTTATATTTTTCTGTACATTATTATATACAATTTTATGTACATAGTTTCTTTATTTGATGAATAATTAATAAGGAATAAAATAGGTACCAAAAGGACTTATTATTGAATAAATAATGGATTTTAAATCGATTTATTGGTCCTTATCTCCCCCTACTTTATTCCTTGTCGACCAAATCTATTCTTGACTTGGTCTCAAGGTTTCGGGTCATAAAATACTTTTGGTATTTTATTCTTTTTCTTTTCTTTTCTTTATTCTATAATTTTGATATTAAAAACAATATCTTTTGGTGAGTCATTAAACACAATATTATTTATACAATGAATGTAATAAATAATGAGTTTTATTTTGTACAAATTAATGCTATTTGCATGCATTAGCTAGGGTTTTTAAGGTCAAAATTATCGAATAAAGATGATGAAATGGAGATTTATCACCCCACTTTGTTTCCTTTGCTAGTCCCTAGAAAACGCTCATGTAATAAGTGAAGAAAAATGAAAATAAAGAAAAGAAAAAAGAAAGAAAGTGGGTTGAATTTTCAAACTTGTTTTCACAAAATCAAGATTTGGAGCTCATGTTAGACATTGGTGTGAAAATGTGTATGGAACCTGGTTGGGAACCATATCTACAACACAACAACCTTCGAGAGTCTCATAACTCGGTACAAACCACCTCAATAGCCATGTCAGAACTAGTCTATATCATACGCAGACCCTTATGACTATGAAGCTGACTTGTATGGTGTAAGTGATAGTGGCTCTTCCCAATCAAAATGATGAAAGAACTGACTTCCCCATAATGACAACCCAATGATTCCCCAATCTAACAACTCTTTCCTCGAGGAGCAGGGTATTTCCTTCTAAGTTCAAGTGCATCTGACTCAGGAGGAGGGGGTGAAGAGAAGAATGGATGGTAGCCAGTGTAGCTACCTATCTTGGGATGCATGACCAGTGTAGTCAAGTCATCCAGCTGCAGGCACACATGATATGACTTTGAAGCTCAAGCTTGCTTATTGACTATATAAATATGTACAATCTGATAGATATATTTTTTTCAATCAGTCCTGTCCATTTTTTTGGAGTTTTGTTTGAAATATCATATACAACATCATTTACATAAGGAATTTTTCCTCATGAGCTAGAAGTCTATCCCTCTTTTGAAGCATTATTGCAACCCACACTCTCTTGTCTTTAGATGTCGATGCCACTAGATGGGTTGGGGTGCACTTCCCTCCCTAGAGGAGGACAAATATTTCCACTCGTGTGCGTCAAACATGCAAATCCAATCCCCTCACCACTTCAATTGAGTTGAGCCAAGTGAAAGGTGCATGTGTCCAAGTTAGGTCACGACTGACAAGAATCATGCGTACGTATCGAATAATTCTAGTTAGTCAGTTTAGGTGTCTTGAACCTAGCTTTGAGTCTCAAAGAATTAAGTATGAATAGACCTGAAGTACTTTAAACCTAGTTCCCATAAGGTTCTAGTGAAGTTAGGTACAATAAGGTCTAACCAAGCTCCAATCTTCGACTTTGCGTAGACTAGTTCTATCATCAAGTTCAATCTGAAGAATGCAAATGCTATGCTATGCAGAAAAATGTTTTGATGATGTAATTTTCAAAAGATTTTGCAAATATTTTGGAAAAAATATAAAAATACTTTTGGCAATAATAAGAAATATGTTCAGCTATTTACACGGGCATGCCTTTTCTTTATTTATTTACAAGAATTAAGAGTTTAAAGAATTTACAGGTTGGCTATTAGTTATTGTTATAGGTATGTATATACATTTGGTAAATAATATTTATATATGTATTTTTTATTTATATATATATATATATATTTAATGATGCATATATTCCTCAAACATATTTGAAAACAATTTTGAAAACTATAGTATAAAGTAATTTTTTTAAAATATTTACAAACATTTGAAAGCCATTTTGCAAAGACTTTTCAAACAATATATATAGATTTTTCAAAATATTTTTGCAATCATTTTCAAAATGATTTGCAGATAAGTTTTCAAAATATTTTATTTTAGACAAAGAAAAGAAATTTTACAAATCAAAACATTTTACAAAGGTTGAGAACATTTTACAAAAAAGTTTTTCAAATGGGCAAACCATTTTTAAAATCATTTTGTAAAATTTTTTTAACCTGACTTATTAAGCAGTATAAACAAAAAGAATTTTGAGGAATAATATGCATCATTTTATTAATTGGTTTAATGAACTGTATATGTATATATATACACATATTATCCAAACTTATTAAAATACAAAAGTACGAGTTATGGCTAAAGTATATACAGAGTATATACGACTCCCTATACTTAGCTTGAGCTATGTCCTCACAAATCGAAAAGAAAAAGAGAAGACATAACTCGTACTGAGTATACAAAAGCCTATACTACAACGGCAAAATAAGGAATGAAAGAATAAAGAAATAAATGAATATGAAGTCAACTGCCCCCGTAAACTTAGGATGGAATAATCCTAATTATAGCATGTTGTATCTACATGCAGGGAGGGTTAGGGTGGGAATGAACATATCACAACTCGGTCTGTCTCCCCCTATACTTAGGGAAAGATATCCCTACATATAAAAGAGCAAATCAACAAGAGAGGAGATAGTGAGGGGATCAATGAATAAAAAGGAAAATATAGAGGATGAATGTATGTGTCACTCCCTCTATACTTAAGGTAAAAGAGCCCTAAGTATGGGCAACGACATGAGTGATGAAACAGAATGAAGAAAGAAGAACACAGGGCGTACACCCCCTATACTTAGGACCAAGTACGTCCTAAGTATAGTCACACAGATATGGTGAATGATCCGCGGTGCGCCTGACATATGGAAGAAAGAAGGAATGGAAAGACAAAACATATATATATACAAGAGGTACAATTTGGTGAAGTGCAGGACGGTATCCGTACTCTCGTCATCGTCTTCCTATGAGAACGGTGAAGTGATAAGAAAAGACACTAGGATATTCAATCAAGTGAGTGTCTGCTACTGGGGTCAATAGATAGAAAACTAAGCCATGAGTCGGTAATGGAAAATAGCATATCATCTCATAAGAACAGAGTGAAGGATCAAAGCCGATACCGTAAGACATGGAGGAGGAAGGAACAATACAGATTCCTCCAAGTCAATCACGGTCTCAGGAAGTACGAAAAGTGAAGAACGGGGGACTCTCTATGTTGCACGATATTCGATGGACATAAGGTCGACAGATAAAGGATACACCGAATATCAGAAGACATTACTCAACCCTACGAGGGTCATCAAGGTAAGCAGACTCAGATGAGTCAGAGATCTTAGGATAATCAGAAGCCTGTGCTCAAATCATATCGGACACACAAGTAAAGAGGATACCGAGTACACACATTAGAAGACTCGGCTTTGCGCTCCACTAGATTGTAGACACCCGAAGTGAAGCCGAGTACCCACAAAAATGATGTACCCTCCCGCATATAACCCTCAGAGAGTGGTACATACTAGTCAACCAAAATCGGAACAAAGCTCACCCTTGAGAGGGTCATCAAGGAGAGTGGACTAAAAGGAGTCAGATCCATCATATGGATAATCAGAAATGGTCTGAGTAGGTGACAGATCGACTACCAAGTAGAAGAGACCGAAAAATCTAGAAAGTGCCATAGTCTCTCGCAAATAACCCTTGCAGAGTACTGTGAACTAGGTAGGTGATAACAAAGGTTTTCGCAGAGGTCTTGTCAATCCACAAGGCAGACCGATAGTTGTCGAAGTGACCCCGAACAAAAACCCTGATTGATCAACAATTAACCCACAATATATATATATATATATATATATAAAGCCATGAATAACAAAAATGTGAGGTTAAAGTTTATTATCTCTATCATAAAATGCATAGTGATTAAGCATGTAGAGGTCAAACCACAGAGGGCAAAGCATGTTGCTTATGGTTAATTATTTACAACGATGTGATTTATCATGCATATACATATATCTTATTGCGGGTTTTTGGATTTTATATATTTTTATTTTATTTTTATTTTATATTTTTGTATTTTGTTTTAATTTTATTATTTTATATTTCCTTTTCATATTTTTAGAGTTTTATATTTCTTTTTCCTTTAAATACATATATAATACATATGGGAATATATATACATATATTTACAATAATATATTTATAAATACTAATAAATATCAATAAAATTCAAAATAAAATTATTTTTATGTTTTATATATTTTTCCAATGTTTTTGTAATTTTCATGGATTTTTTTTCTAATTTTTATGTGTTTTAAATTCCAAAAATATCCCAAAAAGGAATTAAATAATTACCCGAATTGATTTGGAATTTAAAATAGTAAATGAGTTCCAAAAGTACCCAAACCAATCTTAATATATACATATTTATATAAAGAAAATTATAGGATATAAAATATTTTTGGATTTTTTAATGAATTTTTAGATTTTTTGATAGATTTTGGGATATTTTAATTTTTAAGTTTTTTTTCCATTTTTAGTGATTTTTGGTCTTACTTAAAACATGACAAAATACACCATATATAATGTTTTTAGATTGTTTAGACACATTTTCTATTTTTTGTATTTTCCAATTTAAACAGGGAATATATGTACTCCATTTCATTTTTAAAAAATGACTAAATTGTGCAAAAATGCAAATAAAAATATGGGCATGAATGTACTTGGCATAAGGCATTTAATCCTATTTTTGCATATTTTTAGGATCACAATAGTTATTTATATCAAATAGACAAAAACATAAAATAATATATCCTAGTAGAGGCATATTTGCAAATAAAATAAAGTCTAGGGATGCATATACAAATAACCCAAAAATATACAACGTACTTAAACTTTTGTTAAACCTTTTCATAATTACAAAATAACTAGGGGTATGCATGTAATTTGCCCATCTTACATGGGGAGAAACGTGAGCTGAGCTGGACTAGACCAAAATGTAAATAAGAGAACTATAGGGGCCTTTTTCCAAATTTGCCAATTGATTTTAAGCGTACTCATTATTTACAAGACTAACTATTAGATACAAAAAGAGTGGGGTGAATATGTGTAATTTACCCCATATCCGTGCATGATCGAACGACGGAGGATAAGTCACTTGACAGTTGGTCGCTCCATGTCGTGCGATGACGCTTCGGCTTCGACACACGAGATTATATCACACCAAGTGATCTGACTGTTGATGTTGTCCTCGATCCGACGTCTGCTGCTACTGGGGAAGAACAAGGTTTGATCCGATGACGGAGTAGCGTGTTGGATGAACAGAGAAGAATCTCGCTTGGACGAGCTTCCTCCGGTCGAAGCTCTCTCCTCCGTCAGGCCTGGATGCTCAAAAATGCCCAGAAAGATGCCTGGGCAGATGCTCCTATCGGCTGGGGGTTTTAGAATGGTCAAAGGGTTACTAGAGCGCCACTACAAGGTCGAGGAAGAAGTGGCGCCCCAGGTACCTCCGACGAGGGTCCAGATAATCCCTAGATGTGTCTTGGCACATCTACCCTGCACAGGAAGAAACTAGGGATGAGGACAAACTGCCTCGTCCCGTTAGAAGGGAATAATGGACAAAGGGAGGACGGTGGGCGACGCTCTCCAATGAAGGGTGGAGAAAGGAGAGCCGATCTCCAGATCCACGAGGGATCTGGGGTGAAATGAACTTCCTGAGGTGATGAGATGATGAAGGGCGATAAAGTGAGGGTGAGAGTAAGGTCGGAGGACAGCGTGAGTCACGGTGGAAGGTGGCTTGTGTAGAGAGCTCTAGAGATTGAAAATCTAAAACCCAAGCTACTATGATGATCTCTACACTAAACTAACTGCTGGAATGAAATCACAAAGCAAGAAACTACCTAGAAATGATAAACACGCAGCTCATACATGGTCGGAGATCAGGAAGCAGAGACGTCACCGGAGCTCTGCCTTGGACCACCCCTCGTCCTTACTACGCCGGTCTCAAAGTGCGGGGAGGATTGCAGCTGTCACCTGGTCCTCAACGCACACACAAGAACACGTGATGAAGCTCAAAAGGGTATCAAACTCACAAGGAAGGAGGATAGGATTATTTATAGTTAAGCACAAAGAGGGCTTATTAGGTTAGGGTTTCTACTCGATCGTGGAGTGTTTGATTATGGAAAAGTGCGGGCGTGATTGAGGGTGGATTGCAGAAGGTTTTTTGTAAAGGAATCAAGAAGAGAAAATCAATAGATTGGAAGAGGAAATTCAGAGAAGAGATGGGTTGATGGACGTCGGATACGCCAGGCGGCTGGAGCCAGGGTAGTTGACCTAGGTCAACAGGCGGGACATGGCTATTGGTCCAGATCGGCACGCTACACGATAAAACCGAATGTTTTATTCAATTATTATTATTTTAAAATAGTATTTGATTTTATTATTTTTTAGTATAAAATAAAAAGTGTTTATTATTTTATATAGTATTTTGTTATTAATTTTATTTATTTTTTGATGTTATTTATTACAAAATAATTTTTAGGTGTATTTTTATAGGTATTTTCATCTATGTTTTGTGTATTTTATTTTTATTTGTATATTTATTTTATTATTTTTATATTATTTTATATATTTATAACTTATTTTTACGTACATAAATATATTTTTATTATATTTTTATGACATATTTTGTACACTTTAAATAAATAGATATGCATAATATATAGGTATACTTCTAGGTATTTTATCTATTATTTAGATACATTATTTTATTTTAATATGTTTTTTGGGTTTTATTATGTACATGTGTTATAAATAATAATTACAAAATTATAAAAGTATAAATTTGTAAAAATGATAAGGAATGAATAAATTGAATATTTTATTTGGGTATAATGTACAATATGGGTCCAAAACCTAACTTTCACACAGTAACTTCAAAAAATATGAAACCACCTCCATTAAATAGCTTATGAAAATATATACAATTAGAGGTGATTTTGATACTTTTTGAGCTTTTATTTGCAAGATATGAGTTTATGAAGTTGAGATTTTGGTTTTTTATTTCGTGTACCATAAGTATACTATGTGTTATTTTTGTACAAACTCAATTTTGTATTTTTATTTACATTATTATCTACAACTTTTATGTTCAAAGTTTCTTTATTTGATGAATAAATAATACATAATAAAATATATGTCAAAAATGAATAAATTATAAATAAATAAATGGAATTTTATTGAATTTTGGCCCTTATCTCCCCCTTCTTATTCCTTGTCTACCAACTCAATTCTTGACATGGTCTTGAGGTTTAGGGTCATAAAATATCTTTGATATTTTATTCTTTTTCTTTTCTTCTCTTTATTTTATAATTTTGGCATTAAAAACCATGTTTTATACACAATAAGTACAATAAATGATGAATTCTATTTGTTACAAATTAGTGATATTTACATGCATTAGTTAGGTTTTTCAGGCCAAAATGATATAGTAAAGGTGATGAAATGGAGATTCAGCAGCAGGAAAATAATCAACAAAATGTGATTCATCCTTGCAAGGACCGTCAAGGAGAGAAGACTCAAAGGAGTTCAAATAGCTGGGATAATCGGTCTCGTGCTCCAACATATCGAACACACAATCAGACAGTGAGACCATACACATATCAGACGACTCGGTTTCGTATCCCATCAACATGGAAATGCAAGTAGTGAGTGAAACCGATCGTAAAGAAATGTGTTGCATCCTCCCACAGATAGTCCTCAGGGAGTAATGCAAACTAAGTCATTGAAGATCATGAGAATGCTGACATCAAATCTCAGGTCCTTAAGGAACTTCAATCAATCATCATCAGGAGGACATAAGACTATGGAAGGGAGAAGAGATCATCAGGGAAATCATATGTGGTCCCTCAAATCAATCAAATAAACTGAGATGGCTCAAGATGACAGAAGGATATCCTCAAGTGTTAGATGGGGATGGAAAGTCAGGAGATGGAGGATGGGGCAGTCAAGGAGACGAGTGAAACCATGTGGGTTCCGAGCAATGTCGCTTTGAAGCATAGAGAGAGATAGACCATCAAGCATCTAAATCAAGACGGGTTGAACCTCATAAGAGATTGTGCAATCAAGGCTCATAGAATCAACATCAAATCATTAGTAATCAATAATATCCTCAATCCGATGTGCGAGATCAACAATCCTCGATAAGAACTCACACCTAAAGTCGTGCAAAAATCAAAATCCTTGATGCACATATCAGATTTTGACCCACCATAAATAGCCACCAATCTCAACATCCTCACACCTGCCCGACTTACTCGAATAATCTATGTAATCCATAAATCTCAATGTGGGCCTTATCTACTAGCGCGAGTTTCCCGGGTGAAAGAAGAGATGGTACTAGAGGGGACAAGGAGGGTGGGCAACATGTCAGAATAAAGACAAAACTGTGGTTCGAGGAGGGGATCTCCTTGAATCGGACCAAAGTAGAGTGATATGGGCAAGGAGAAAGCCACAAAACCCCGCGAAGACGGTGAAGATCAGTACCCGATATCACGTCACGACACATATGCAAACGAGAAAATATATGAACAAGGGAGGGAGAGGGACTCAATGATCAAAATGACACACCCACAGATGCACTAACTCAAAGAATGATAAACGACAATGGACCCAAAGTCACAATCAATGTACCAAGAAAACCCCATGTTCACCTACTCAACATAGTGGAGACCGAGATGGTCTTTTGTCTTTTCAATTTTAGAGTTAGGTGATTTTCAACAAAGTTTTACAAACATGAATATAGGCATGGGATTGGGGCACTAATCCTTAGTGTGTACATGAGAATAAAATGCACAAACAATGAGGGGGTTGCTCTCCCCAAAGCAATGAAACCATTATGTCTTCTTTTAATAGTCTAATAGAGTTCACATTCTCGCTTTATTTAGGTTATCACTTTTTTATTTGTAATTTTTCAATACATGTGCCTAATGAGTTTTCAATTCCATTTAGCATCCCAGGTGATCAAAATCAGAGGGAGAAGGTTGGAAGCTATGCAAGTCAGAAATTAATGATGCATGCAAAGTCAGGAGACTTACAATGCTTCCCAACTCTCTCCATGTGGGATGCAGAATAGAATTGACATCTACACTATATGCAAATGCAAGCCGATGAAATCACCCTAGATCAAAATATACTATTAGCATGAAGAACTAGATGCTAATTATTTAGAAAAGAGACCAAGGTTCGATCTTTGATGCCACTCAGTGCCCGCCACAATGGGTCCTGCCAACGCTGTATGTGACCTCTCTCGGCACGTGGTCTCAAATCCAAATAATTAACAATTACGATTTGACTAAGTCCAAAAGCGAATCTTATAGGTACATGCAAATATATATTAGGGTTTGGACCTTAATCTATTGAACAAGCACATCCTAAGCTAGGACTCATTCACACAAAATAAAATAAAGATAAAAGCGAAAATCAAAAAATAAATAAAAAAGAAAGCAATGAAAACATGATAAAATCTGATGAGGCCCCCAAGGGAACAATACCTCAGGCACCGGACATCGTGAAGTGTAAAGTGTAAGAAGAGTCCAAATTATTACATATCCAATGTCACTCTCTCACTTTAATTACAACATAGAGTAAAAGAAAATAAAAAGGAAACTGTAAGAGAAATTGTCTTCAGAAATTCCTTCATGTCCTCCTTCACTGCTCTCTTCTGTCGGCTATGTCGGAAAGCTGGCTCCACATTGCTTGGGTGCACATGTCCTCCTAAGAAGTCATCCTTTGCGTAGTGGTCCCTCGCATCAAAGTCAAACAAGAATAAGTGTCAGACAGTTCTCAATTAATATCAAACAGGGTAGGAAATAAATAAATGACAAAAATAAATAAATTCCACAAATAGACAAGAGAGCATCAACAATTAAATAATCCCAATCTATGCTGCGTTCCTCCTCATCAATGATGCCATTTGATGATACTGATCGTGCGAGGGCCTAGAGTAGTCTACACAAGGTGAGAACTACAATGTCGCTGAAGTGTCCGCTCACAAAAACTCGTGTCAATCATCAGTTAACCCACAATATGGATCAAGAATTAAATAACAAAAATGTGGAGTTAAAATTTATTATAACTCTACAAAAAAATGTGTATAGGCGTAGGCATGTGGAGAGGTAAAACTCAGGGAACAAATGGTATATGGGGGCAATTACGCTAAAAAAATTGTCCTTTTATCTTGTCTATTTTTATTGTTTTTATGGGTTTTTAATTATATATATATATATATTTTGGATACTTTATTTTGTATTTTGTTTTTTTTATATTTTTATATATAATTTCCTTTTTTATATATAATAGAATGCATAAGTCTATTTATACAAGGGATTTTTACACCCATAACCCAGAGTAATTTCGTAATTACAATCATAACCCTGCATAATCATGAATTACTTGGAAAACCCTGAGTAATACTTAACTCTTACATGACATAACCCCGTGTTATATTCCGTTCGGGTTATCCGTTATATTTGACAGTTTCTCTTGAAAAAGATAAAACTATCCCTGAACCTCATTCTTATTTGCAATAACATGCCATCATTCTCTCCATCGAAGCCCCTATTGAGCTCCTCCTAGAAGCCCCCGTCCCCATCCAGGTCGAGCTGCTCCTCCCCTCCTCAAAGCCCCCTGCCGCCGAGTTCCTCCTGGTCCGCAACGCCGATGCTTTCAGGCCCCTTCCCCCATGCAGTGCTCTGCGGCTAAGCTTCGAGTCCCACCTCCCCCGAGCAGTGCTAATCCTCGAACCCCCCGGCAGCGTCGATGCTTTCAGGCCCCCTTCCCTCGAGCCCTGCCGCTGAGGAGCTCCGCGCCCCAGCTCCTCCTCCCCTGTTCGAAGATCCGCACCCATGAGCCCCTCCGCGCCCTAGCTCCTCCTACCCTATTCGAAGATCCCCCCATCCCCGCATAGCTCCGCCTCCTCCGACCCCCTGCCAACCCTCTCCCTTCCACCCCCTCTCACCAACCCGCCACCTCTAGCCCATCGAGCGCCACCCCCCGGTGGAACCTGACCCCCACCGCCCATGTCTTCCACCCCTGGTCAGCATAGCTCCGCCTCCCTCGACCCCTCGCCAACCCCCTCCCCTCCACCCCCTAGTGGAACCCGACCCACCCGTCGCCTCCATCCCATCGAGCGCCACCCCTAGTGGAACCCGATCCCCCTCAGCCCGAAACCCACCATCCACATCCTCCAGGTCTCCCCCAACCCCCCAGCCTGGAAGCCCCACCTCCTCCAGCCCACCGAGCACTGCCCCCCCTCCCACTGCTCACCTCCTCCGGCCGAGGTCAAGCCCCTCCCCCTAAAAGCCGATAGCCTCCATCCTAGAGAAGCCCCCTCCTCCAGCCAGTGCTCCCGTCGAGGGAGGAGAGATGGAAGAGACTGGTGTAATTGGAGGGGAAGCTACTAGAGGAGGGGGGTTTTTTTCTTATTTTGGTTATTTCTAGAAGTCCGATCGCGTATTTGTTAGATTAACTCAATCATCTGGTTAACTTAACGAACTAAAGTAACAGAGGGTTATGGGTGTAAGACGTCACACTTATTTAGGGTCCTTGATGTGATTCATGATTATGCAGGGTTATGATTGTAATTGTGAAATTACCCAAGGTTATGGGTGTAAAAATCCCTTTATATAATATAGAGTAATATAATTATAAATACTAGTAAGAACAAATAAAATATAGAAAATAAATTATTTTGGGTTTTATATATTTTTCTAATGTTTTAATGAATTTTCTGGAATTTTTGGTAATTTTTATATATTTTTAAGGCCAAACATATCTCAAATCAAGGATAAAATAATAGGCTGAAATTAAAATGAATATTAAAAATAACAAAACACATATGAAATTCTTCAAATCAATTTTAATAGGTAGACCATAATATAAATAAAATTCAGAAATAAAAAAACTTATTTTTTGATTTTTTTGATGATTTTCCACATTTATATAAAGGATTTTGGAGCTTTTTGATTTATAGTCCTTTTCCTTTTTCTATTTTTAGAGATTTTTGGTCTAGAATTAATAAATACTAAAATAACAACATATATCTTTTTAGGGAATTTTTCAAAACATTTTTATATTTTTTGGTATTTTATAATTTAGACTGGGATAAAAATGTACTCATTTTAATTTTAAGAAATAAGAGAAAACCCGATATGCAAAATGTAAAAATACAATGTGAAGATATATGTAAGTAAGAGCTTAACCCTATTTTTTCATGATTTTTAGAGCGGTGATGCTAATTTTAATAAATGAAATTTGAGCACCAAAAATATATATACTAGAAAGGCATTTTTGCAAATAAAATAAACAGTAAGTGCTCATGTATAATTTCCTATAAATATACAATGTACACTGAATTTTATTGGATTAAATTGAAATACAAAAAGCTGTAAGCATCCTTGTAATTTTCCTCGCTCACGTGGGATGGCATGTGAGCTGAGCTGGACATGACCCACATGCAATATTCAATAAATACAAGAGACTAAGTTTCAAAATATCCATTTTATGTAAACTACATATTTTATTTACAACATTAACAAATAAATACAAAAATGTTGGGGAAAGAATTGCAATTTACCCTAATTAGCACGGAGTCGGATGGCTGGATTTCATCCACCAAAGCATTGTCGTCTCCTCGATTGCCGATGACGCTTCACGATGGACGCTTGGGATTAAATCCCAAGTTAGATTTGATGGCTGATGGCGAGGCACATCGGACAACTGTTGGAGCATCTAGGGTTGAGGCTTGATCCAACGGCTGTGTACTCCCCTGGATGAATGGGGAAGAACATCGCTTGGGTCGAGCTTCGATTGGTGATTCTGACCGGCTTCGGAGGTGATCCAAAAGGTGCTACAAACTCCTGGGTTGGTTCTCTATCTGTTGGAGGGCTCCAAAAAGTACGGTGATGATCGGGCTTTAATGAGACGTCGGGGAAGCGGGACTGCTCCAGGTACCTTCGACGAGCAGCAAAATACCCTTTATCTTGTTCTTTGGCATTTAACCCTGTACAAGAACTAACTAGGTATGAGGGCAAAATGGCCCGTCCCATTAGGAGGTAGAATGGAAGTGTAATGGAGGTAGGTGGTGGTTTCTCGACGAGACAAAGTAATGAAGCCTGATAGTCTAGACCAGGGGTTGATCTGAATGAGTGGGAGGTGAAACACAATGAAAAAGTGAAGGGAGCAAAGGTGAGGGCAAAACGAGTGCGTCAAAACCATGTGTTGCATGGTGGGATGCTCCCCAGAGTGGAGCTCCGATGAACTTCGAAATCGAGATTTTCTAACGCTAAATCGCTAGACTAAGACTAAACTAATTGCATAATTAAAAAGCATGAATTAAAGATTACCTCGAAAGAAAGAAAGTCAGATATTATACCTGGCAAGAGGCGAGGGAGTAGAGCGGCCGACGAGATCCACCGTTGGTGTACCTCCTTCCTACCTCAACCACTCTCTACCCTTCATGGGTACGCCGCCTGTCACATTGCGACACGCTAGGCCAGAGGCATGGGCTTAAGTGCTCTGAAAGTGACCAAAGAATGAGAAAAAGATGGAGGTATTTATTTGAAGACGTAGGCTGGCACCCATATTGATGGGCGGTTTGAAAAGAATCGGATCTATGTACAACCGATCCAAGATTTGTGCGTGAATCACGACAGATCATGGAGTAGATCTTGTGAAGGGCTCGATGGAGATGGAGCAACGGAGTGGCGAGGAAGATTCCGAGAAGGCGGGTCGCTCGAGGTTTCGATAGAAGTCAGAAAAAGGAATGGGGAGTTGACCGAGGGTCAATATTCCCAGGAATGTGGTTGGGCCACATTCGCCCGCTACAGGACAAAAGAATCCAATTCATTTGAAAATTAATAATTAAAATAGTATTTCATTATTATTATTATTTTATTATAAAAAAATGTTTATTATTTTATGTAGTATTTTAATATGATTTTTATTTATTTTTTGGTGTTATTTATTACAAGTTAATTTTTAGGGGTATATTTATCGGTATATTCATCTATGTTTTGGCTTTTTTATTTTTATTTTGTATAATTTATTTTATTAATTTATTCTCTTATTTTATATATTTATAGCTTATTTTTAGCTACATAAATATATTTTAATATATAATCATATGTGTAATATATATAGGTATAAGTATTGTATAAGTATCTATGTATTGAACTATATTATTTATTTATTTTATTTATTTTGGTTTTATTTTATTTCTTTATTTTTAATATAATATAATATAAATAATACTTACAAGAGTATATAATATAGAAGAATAACGAGTAAAAGAATGAAATTCACTTTTATTTATTTACATGGATTAGCATAGGTATTTTGTCTATATAGTTATATAGACTTATTTTATTTTGTATTTTCTTTATAGTTTTATTGTGGCTTTAATATGTACATATGTTATAAAAAATATTTACAAAATTATAAAAATATAAAATTGTAAAAATAATATAAATAAAATGAATATTTTATACATGTATATAGTACAATAGGGGCCCAAAACCTAATTTTCATACCTTAACTCCAAAAATTATGAAGCCAATTTATTAAATAGCTTATTAAAAGTTATATACAATTAAATATGATTTTGATATATTTTGAGTTTTATTTGAGAGATATGGGTCTGTGAAGTTTGGTTTATGACTTTTTATTTTGTTTATAAAATGAACATTGTATATCATTTTTACATGAAATCAATTTTATAGTTTTCTGTAAATTATTATCTAGAATTTTTGTGTACAAAGTTTCTTCATTTGATGAATAAATAATAAAAAATAAAATAGGTCCCAAAAAGGACTTATTAATGAATAAATAAATTGAATTTAAATGTATTCATTGGCCCTCATCTCTCCCTACTTTATTCTTTGTCTACCATCTCAATTCTTAACTTGGTCTCATGTTTCGGCTCATAAAATACTTATGGTATTTTATTCTTTTTCTTTTATTTTCTTTATTCTATAATTTTGGCATTAAAATAGTATTATTTACACAATGAATGCAATAAATAATGAATGTTATTTTGTCCAAATTAATGCTATTTACATGCATTAGTTAGGATTTTTAAGGCCAAAATGATAGAATAAAGGTGATGAAATGGAGATTCATCAGTGGTTCTTATTAATATTTTCATTAAATTTTAATTCTTCCATTGTCAAAGGGTTTGTATACTTATTCTCAGTGAGCACATAACCGATGCACTCCGTAGAGAGATTAAGTTCTAAATTACAGATCCAATTCAAATAATTTGCTCTGGTAAATTGGTTAACCTCCAAAAGCCCTTTGAGCGGGTTCATGGATTCATATATGAGATTAAGAATGCACTTATATTAGAACATATAAATAATTATATATTCAAATTTAAATTCTTTGATTAAGGATTTTTAATCAAATAAGTCTTGCCTTTTAAACTCTGAAATCCATTCCCTTATTAAACTTTCAAAGCAAGATATATACTTACTGTTATATCTCTAACAAGATATGGGATCTCGTTTTACCTTTGTTACATCCTAATAATATGAGAAATTATAATTTGGATAAAAAGAAGCGGAAACTCATTCCATTTTGCAAGTCCATCTTGCATTTCCCAATTCGGTCTTTAAAACCTTAGCCCACCACCCCTAAGGTGATGTTGACTCGTTATTAATTGCATCATCTGTCAACAAGAATAGAACTCGTTAAGCACAATCCAATACCACCTCAATTATATGAGGAGCAATATTGGTGTCACTACACATACGACCTTACTCTTTTGAGAAGCAAAGATCTTGATCCATGTGCATTTGTATGTAGGAGGTATTACTTCAGATAGGCATCTCTAGCTTACAATCCATGGCGATGGAACCCTTTACCTTTATGGGAGACCATGGATGTCATTTATATGATCCTTCATATCTCATTAAAATTTCAATTAATCATTATGAATCATATTCACATAATTAATTCTTCCAAGAGGATTACATCTCTATTTATAATAGAGCATTTATTTTAATTGTATCTTATTATTTAGTTAATTAAAAAATCATATTCAACTAACAAATAATTAGGGTTGGCTTGATATTACTATATAGTTTACACCCTCACTTTATACAATTGTATTATTCCAATTATTTATTTAAAGTACGTATAGATTTCTCATGCTATCATCCTTGAAACGGAACAAGCCAGTTCAGACAGATAACACTAATATGGAGTGCTTCCATTGCGATGTATGATACCAATTAAGTAACCCTTTAGCATATCCATGGCCTAGACACAATCATCGAATCAATTCAAGATAACACAATTGGTACAAATTGTAATAAGAGGTTTTATCGGTCGCATGCTCTTGGTGACCGACATGGTAGTAATCAATCAAAAATCTTAAGCATCTTAAAAGAATTTTAAAGATCCTAAATGTCTAGTTATATCAAGCAAACATGTTTTGCATGTAAAAGTTGACCTACAACTATTATAGGTTAAACTATGGTTTTGTCATGAAACATTCATTCAATGGTGATTGATGTTTAATCAAATATTTCCATTAATAATAAGCACCAATTTAATCATGGTAAATTCATAATTTACTCGATTTACATTGAATGATATACATACTAGAAAAGTAATCTTGATGATCCAATCTTCATTCGACCCATATCCACTAAATATGGAATATCTAGGGCAAAGGAGTCAGAATCGCATGAAATAAATTCGAACGGTTTGCTAGTTTAATTTTGTACTTATAAAGTTTTTATTTAATATTTCATGATTGAAAAACAATAATGAAAATTTTATTTATTGCAGATATGTGAATACATGCAAAAACAATGTCACTGCGGGAGCTTTTAGAATTTTAATTTATGCACCTTTATTTCCAATAATTGGCTACTATTTTGGGGATATATTTAGACATTCTAAATATATTTTATTATCCAAAAATTTCATCCAAATAGTGCATAAAAAAACTTTTCATTTTAACGAAAAACAATTCGAAACATGCATCTTATGCATAAACTACGAGTGCACGCGCATATGATATACTAAACCGTGATAAATTAAGGTTTACATCAAATCCAAGACCTTTGATCAAGGCTCTTATACCACTAGAAGGGAAGGATTTGGGCCTTAGCATATTACAGAAGCATGCAAATCACATCATATGCGATCAAGAGCAACTAGTCATACTAGTTGCTCGGGGCAACTGAAATTAAAGTTTTATAAAGATGAAACCACATGATATGAGAACCATTCTCATATTATTTCATAAAGATCACAAATTAGTAATAGTATTAACTCTTTAAGCATGTTTGTGATCGCATATGTCTTTAAGCAAAGAAACCTCCTGTCTCAAGTTCGATCCGACGAAGGATGCACTTGCATGCACGTGGATGAGACACGTACTTACCGCAATCCGAATTGAAGATTCGAGCATGGAATCTCTTAATTTTATTCCACAAAATAGATATCCTTCCTCATGAGTAATATGCACTGCAGAAGACAGAGATCCATGAGCAGTCGATCCGTCAGCACAACGACAGCACGATGACTGTGATGGTCTCTAGGTCGATATGGTGGGCGACCACAATATTGAGAGAGAGAGAAGAGCGTGTGTATGAGAATAGAGAGAGAGACTAGTTTCTCTTGCAATTATTGTAAAGAATGAGCTAGGTCTAGCCTTTCTTTTAACATATTGGATGTCCATGGATCTCAGGCCATATGCACACATAATCAATGGTGTGGATTATTTTGTGTTTTCAATAAATAGACATGATTTTATTGCATAAATTTGCAACAACAAATACTTAATTTAAAAATAAATTAAATATATTATAGATCAATCAGTATAATTTAATTTACATTAAATCAGTAAATATATAATTACATGGAAGGAGAGCAAGTCTCCTTCCATACATAGGGCGGATGACCATCAAGTTTTAGGACTCAAGGTTGTTGTCCAGTCCTTGTATGGTAACGAGGCTCTCTCATTCAAATTAAGTTGAGATCTCATATCACATCATATATTCCACATGTGTAACAACTTCTATTACATAATTATTCACCAAAATATCTCCAAATTATTTTTATGACAATTTCAATCATGCCACTGCCACTAATGAATCATATTCATACATCCAATATAAAATGTAAATTACATTTACAATTGTTCAATGTGAATCCAATTCACGTCAATATTTAATTTGTAGATACTATTTACGATTACATCTCTCCAACTTGTTATAAATCACATTTATAATATTTATGATTATTATCGACAACGATATCTACATTAATCATATCCCTGATAATTAAATCTTATTTACTTATCTTAAATTATTATGTGTTCAAAATAATATGAATCATACTCACATTATTTTATGATAATTAAACCCTTACACATAAAAATAAAAACTCATAGTTTCCATACCAAGATTAGAAACTTTGAACCTCTACTATAACTGATCCCCGCAGGTCTCTTCAGAAATTTAATTATCATTTTCTCAATGCTCATATACATTATCAACAATTAAATTATTCTTGAACTATTTTAAGAATAATGTGCTTTCTCTGTGGATACTTGGAGATAATGACAAGATGCTTTTACATTCCATGTGTAGTGACTTGGATTGAGATCATATCTCAAATCCAAATCTCAGGGACCTCTCAAAATATTTGATTATATCAAACTATAAATCTAATCTTCTCATTTCATCCGAATCACATTCAGATCAATGTCTACATTTGGAATAAGATTGGATTACTAATCTACTGAGAGGAGTCACTAAAATCCAAACCTATTTCATCACTCCCTTGGAATGAAAGTGTCATGGTTGTACAATTGTTTACGATTACATCACCCTCGAGTATTCCTAATACCCATACATCCTGCATACTGGAATACCTAGAATAAACTCGAAGTTTTAATAATATTTGGATTGTCTTCTTCATGATTTTATCATTAAGTTTCTTATTCGCTCAATGGAAGTTGGTATCGATCATATGCTTTCCAAAAGTATATATCATACCTACAAATTCTTGTCATGCTTCCAAAGCAAGAAGACCGTGCATGGAATTTGATTGGTCCCAATACCTAATGAGTGAGCTCATGTCTTCTGGTTTAGTAGTGAACCTGTATGATCCCTTTGAGAGATCTTATTACTCATATGCCCTCGTATGCACAACTACTCGCCAATGTATAGACCTTGGACATGTCATCATCCAAATGGTTTTCCTAATATACATACTTAGACATATAGTAATACATCTTTCTCCGGTCAGAGGACACATGCCTATATCATGACAACATATGACATAGGTTTTGGTTATCTTGATCTCGCCAGGTCAACTCTTTGACCTAACTTATCTGACACCTCCAAATCTCTATTCCTATGCAAAGGACCTACATCAAGAGGTTGGTCAGATATCAATCTTTAGAGAGGGATTTCCATCTCGTTCTCAGATTGGAGATCCTTTCTTAACAATCATTTGACAGTGCTTGATGATTCCTCAATCTAAAGCACCAACCTATATGATTCAACCATTGAATCAACAACTGTATGATTATTAAGATGGCTATGGTACATTACCCTAATTGTACTAAGGGACCTTATAAGTGCATTGGTTAATTTAGTCTCAGACAAGGAGTGAAATAAACCAATAACCTTCCTATATAAAGATTACAATAACATTTATTGTAGGAATGGTTCGCCTCAGGCTCACATTGGCTAATAGTAACAAGTCCAGAAAATATAGGGGCATACATATAATTTTTATAGACCCTTACGTGTCGCTACATGTTAGGCAGAAGGACTAAGATGCAACATTCAAAGAGTTCAAGGTCCTTCATACAATTATACCATAAAATATTACTCTAATATTTATATTTACAAGACTTGAAACAAAATGCAAAAGGTGGAGGGGTGTGAGAGAAATATACCCCTCGAGCGGGCGTGCATCACATGCAATGGTAGTGGACAGCCAGATGCAATTCACTTAAGTGATTTGACTATTTTGCGTGTGCACTACTTCGCTTCATCAAACGATTGTGATATAAACTAGGGTAGAGATTGACCGAACAGTGGTTTCTCTTCCACAAGAACATGGAAGAATAGCCATCTAGGCTGACTTCGATCGATCGATTCTCCATCTTCCGACATGTTCTTTGGATTCTGATTGTCTCAATTGATTTTTGGGGCCCTTCTAAAGCTGGTGGAGAACTCAAGAGGCTCTGGACCTCACTCAAGAGAAGCCTACAGTTCAAGTCGAGTCAAAGCACATGAAAGCTAAGGTCCAAATTGATTCCACCACTGATGGAGTTCATTGGGCTCAAGGCATGTACCAAAAAGTTTTTAGCTCGAAGGCAATATCACTCAACCGGTTATTATGGGGGAAAATGGGTGAGATGAGGTGCGATAGTGATCTCCGATGAAGCGACGGAAGGTGGAGGTTGAGGACTCGTTCTATGCAAGAACGAGGTGACTGGATGGTTGAAGGTGGTAGAGAATGTGACAAGGAATGAGGTGGGGTGAAATGGTAGTCAGAACAATGGTTGATCATGGGGAACAAAAGGGCAAGAGCCTGGTGTTCCGATGTAGTAAATTTTTGATTTTTTTGATTTAAATGCGACTGTAAGAAACTAAGCTAAAACTAAGCTATTGGAATGAAAATACAACTAAAATGCGAGAGATAGAACAACTCACTTGCCTGGAGTTGCTGGGAGAAGGGTCTCTTGGAAGAGCTCTGGCAAGTGGCGAATTTCCTTTGTTCCTCCACTCTCCTCACCACAAATTGAAGGGGACATCCTTCTGTCATAAGGGGCCAACTCAAGATCGAGATTTGTGGTGTTATGGAAGGCTAATAATCGATTAAACAAAAAAATGGTGATGGTGGTAATTATATATAGATGAGGGAGGTCACATGAGATGAGGATTGTGTGAAATGGAAGGGGAGTTGGTGGAAGCTAGAAGGTAGACATGGATGAGGATCATGGAGTTTGTAGAGTTGGAGGAGCTTGAGGGAGATGGTGGAGTGGAGATAGAGTAGGATTTTGGAGAATAAAGGGCTTCATGTGACCTTGACAAAGTTAGAGGCCCGACGGTACAGTTCACCGAGGATAAAAAAGGCTCGCATCCATTGGTCCACATAGGACCACAAAAATATAAAATAGAAAGTAAAAGGTTTACTACTTCAATATCAAATAATAAATGATTTTATTAAATAAAACTGAAAACATAATTTTTTTATTTTTCAAAATATTTTATGGCAATTTTTAATTTTTTTACAATTTAATTTGTTAGGTGTTAATTTTTACAACTACGTATATATGTATATTTACATATATTTTGGTTAATTTATTATTTTGTATTTTCCTTTTTTATTATCATATTTACATATTTTTATATATTTATAATATAACTAATATATGTACATTCTTTATTTTATTTTTATGATTTTATCTACATGCTTAGATAAATATATGTATGTACAATACATGCATAGTATACCTATATATTTTAATTTATTATTTTTTAATGTATTTTATGGTTTTATTTTATATTTATGATTTTATTATATTTTAAAGGTATATACGATTATTTAAAAATATAAAGAGAGTAAAAATATAAAGAATCTACTATATGAATAAAAATGTATAAACACATGGTACAATGGAGCCCCAGAAAGCCAACTTTTGTATCTTAACTATATTTTAAATAAAAAATCTTCATTAAATAGACAATTTAATTTATAATACAATGGAGTTGAGTTTGGTGAATTGTAAGTTAATATGGAGAAGATATTATATGTGAAGTTAGATTTGTGGCTTTTTCATATGTGTGTCATGGTTGCACAATGTATTATTTTTACGTGCAATTATTTTTATAATTTTCAATGTACTTTTATGTACGAGTTTCATGTAGAACACTTTATTATTTGAGGTGTACAAATTTAGAATAAAATAGAGTAGAAGCGGTATTTTTGCAAATACAATAACTTCTAGGGGAAAAACTGCAAATTAACCAGAACTTTTAAACATCAACTTGATTTTAATAGACTAAAAAGTAAAGAAAATAATTGGAGGGGCATGCCTACAAAATTTCCCATCACATGTGGTCCACGTGGGGTGACTTGCCATTAGGCTTAAATGCAATATTATTAGTTACCATGGCATACATGCAATTTGTCCCAAATGTTTTGAATTAATTTAAATAAATACATGACCATTTATAAATAACAAAAAGGGTGGAGGGTTTACTTGCATGTTTCACCTCTTAAGCACCTTGATCCGACTGTTGTTGCTGCTCCACGAGGCAGATCAGATGACAACCCTCGCATACCTCTTCGAATAAAATCAACAATCTAGATTAGATATGGATGTGTTCTTGATTAGACGGCTCAAAAGGGGGTATGAAGAACTCTTGATGAACTGA
Organism: Ottelia alismoides; assembly: GCA_037367405.1. Classification (NCBI taxonomy): domain Eukaryota; kingdom Viridiplantae; phylum Streptophyta; class Magnoliopsida; order Alismatales; family Hydrocharitaceae; genus Ottelia; species Ottelia alismoides. The sequence goes on along the minus strand of JAZKJV010002906.1, from coordinate 630,680 downwards.
TGGCTGACAAGCTTTGATTTGGCGGATCTCCTTCCTCTGAAAGTGGATTTTCCTTCTGACAGGCCTAACAGCGTGGTAGGCATCCTCCACATGCGATGGCGTGCTCCGATGAGGGCGGGGGAGCTACTGAGAGCTCAGACATGGTTTGAGGACCTTGAGCTACTACAGGTGTTCAATACAGCTCCAGATGCTCCCTTGGAGTCGTGGACCTGCACAAAAATGCTCCTTGGCTTGAGGGATACTTCCTCAACCCAAGGGTTAGGTAAAAAAAGTCTGGGATGAGGTGAAGGTGGAGCTCCGACGAAGGGAAGTAGAGGGAGCTTCGACTCCCAAATCCACAATGGATCTGGGGGGGACTGATGGAGCAGATGAAGGGGAGGAAAATGAGATGGAAATCGGGGCAATTAAATGGTTGGATGATGATGAATTGCTCTGGAGCTCAAGCTCCATGGATTTGGGGATTTTTGAAATTAAAGTTAATGACTAGATTAAAATTATAATTAGATGCATGAATGAAAACTAGAAGCAGAAATATACTAAGATAGGACAAGAGGGCCTTGACTCGACCGGAGTCGAGAAGATGGAACTTGTCGTGGATCACTCCTCCGCGTCCTCCTCGCTCCAAAACCTTCAAACATTGAGTTGTCACCACGAGGAATTAATTGGGCTTGTTCTGAGTGTCTAAGATGCACCAAAGAAGGATCAAACTTGGCAACAGAGCTGGAGGAGCACACTTATAGGCAGAAGGGGGTCGAAACATTCGATGAAGATGATGATCTACTCGAAGCAGATCATGAGAACCCTAAGATGCGACGAGAATCAAGGAAGTCAAGGCTTCAGAAAGTGTTCATGGCACGAGGTGAATCGATCATTAGATCACCTGAAAAAATTGCGAGATGTGGGGCATTCGAGATGTCAGACGAGTCAGAGGAGGTTGTGGGAGTAGTTGACCCGAGGTCAACACAGGAATCGTTCTGGTTGGCCCACGTGGACCAACTAGAAAAGTTCAAGGAAAAGATACTTTGTAAAATCCATGATAAATTGCAATTGAATTAATTGAATTATATTAAAACAAATTTTTTTTGTAATTTAATGTTGTATTTTATGCCTATTTTTATTTATTTTTACGCGGCTTTTTATTCAAAGTTAATATTCACATGTAAAATATAAGTATAAATACATGTATTTTGGTATTTTATTTTTATTTTGTATTTTAGTTTTTCTTATTTTATACATTTATTTTATATATTTTTGATTTATTTGTATACACATTTTGATATTTTTATTGTATTTTTCTGAGTTTGTTTGTGTACGTAATTAATTAGTTATATATACACTATAGGTATATGTAAGTATATTTTACCTATGTATTTATATGTATTGTTTATTTTAGTTTTATTTTGATGGTTTTGTTTTAATTTAATTATGTACATATATTTTAAATAATATATACAGTTGTATACAAACAAAAGAATTTGAAAAACATATAGAATAAATATGTTGAACAAAATATACATGTATAATGCACAATAAGGGCATGGAATGTAAATTTTGGATCTTAACTCCAAATAAAATGAAATCACCATCATTAAATGGCTTATTAAAACTTATATAAAAGTAAAGGTGATTTTGGTCCATTTTGATATAGTATTGAGAAGATAGAAATATGTGAAGTTTTTATTTCGACTTTTATTGTGTGTCCCGAGCACACTGTGCATTATTTTCCAGTAAATCAATTTTGTATTTTTCTTTGTGAGTTTATCTAAAATTTTCATATAAAGAGTTTATTGATTTGAGGTATAAATAATAAATAATAAAATATGCACCAAAAATCAATTATAGATGAAATAAAAATAAGGTTTTTGATGTCTATTTTGTACAATTAATCTTCTCTATCTCCCCCTACATTATTCCTTGTCGACCAAGGGGTCCAGGGTCACTCAACACTTATGGTATTTAATTTAATTTCTTTTCTTCCTTTATTCTTTTATTTTGGAATTAAAAATAATAAATAAACAATATTTTATACAGTATTTTGTACAATGTACATAATATTTATTTTGAAAAATTAAGACCAAAATGAAACAATAAAGGAGATGAAAAGGTGATTCATCACTCCTTGAGATCTACAACTTTATGTTTTGATTTTTTTCATAATTCCTCTTCCTTTTATTTCTTTTGTATTTTGTTTCATAGTTTCCTATTTCATAAATAAATTTATTGAGCAACATGGTGCTCTCTGGAGTCCGCTCCTCTTTGCGCCACCTGGCCTTATCCACGACTCCCCATATGTGATCCATGCCTTCTCTTCCTGCCTTTACCTCACCCGTTGGATGGCTTCACATCCAACTGCTCCACCTCCTCCACGTAGCCTCTTTCTTTCCCTCTGCTGGATTCTGCTACCAGACTCCTTCTTTACCATCCCTCTTCGCTACTCTTTCCATCCTTGGATCATATCATCAGATCTGATCCCAACAACTCATTGTTTCTCATTTCCTGACCGTTGGATCATGCGATCCAACTATCCAAAACCCTTCTCCTACCTCCCGTCGCAACCTTCTCTCCCACGTTCCCCTATCCGGCCTCTTATCCCCTTCTTTTTCTAGCACCCTCTCCAAACCACCTCTCCACTCACTAAAACCACCCCCATGATGACCTGACTCCCCCTCTTTCGTGTGACCAAAAATGTCACGTACCTCGCCCTAGAACCCTCCAACCAATCATTACATTCACGCCCTCCACCTCTTGTAATGGCTGGAGCTCCACCCTTAAATACCTCTCTTTCGGCCACCTAACAACTTATCCACCATCACATGGGCCACAAACCAGCCACCCTCCTCCACCATGTGATAGACAAAGAATGGATCGAGGGGCAATGATGGTCGACGATACCCAGGTGCGATGCATGGTCGGCAGACCATGTCATGGTGGTTCCACAATCGTTTGAGCCCCATGATCCGATCTAGCTTGTATAGCGACAATCAAAGGTTCCATTGGAATTCATCTTTAGCCTCTCTTCCACCCTCAGTTCCTTCCCCAATTAGGTACTCCTCCATCTTGTGTTTTACTTAATTTCTTCTATTTTTTTCATCGCACTTCAACCATTTTTGCCAACAAAACCCCAACATCCTCTTCCCTTTCTCTGCAACCTCATCAACTCCATACCTTCTCCTCCATTGGAGGCGGAGAAGGACACACGGGTGCCACCTTACTCGCCCCGCTCTCCTGCCATTCCACCCATGTCTCTTTGGCTATCCACCACACTAACCCATTTGCAGGTTCTCCTTCAATAGCCAGACTTTGGGCGGAGCTCAGTTCTAGAGCTCCACCTCCGATGAGGCTTCATCAACGGTCACCTCTAGTATTCCCCGCGCCTCCACCAATCTTCAAACTACATTGCCAGGTGCTCTGCATATCGCCCAGACCTTTAGCGTGCAAGAAGGGGTGTAGTGGAGCTCCGACAGCCTTGTCGGAGCTCCAATTGCACCTCCTGTAGAACAACATAGTAGATGTCCCAAAACGAGCAGTTAACATTGGATGGCGCCTTCTCGACATCCATCCAACAGTCCTGATTGAGCCACAACACCTTGCTGAGGCCCCACAGCTCGATGGAACCAAGCCTTCGCCCGAAACTCCTCGGGCAGCCACATGGCCTAAGGCTACTACAACCGGTGCCTAGTGAAGAACCCAAAAAATCCCTCACTAATTATGTGGACTCAACGTTAAATTTTTGTTGTAAGTAGGCAATTTCAAATTAATCTAAAACTACTTAAATAATATGTCAATTAAGGTAAGCGGTCAATTATTTTTTTACTTGGTAAGTCCAAGGTCAAACTCAGGGAGGTAACTTTCTCCTTAGGTTGATTTACAATCAATCTAGAGGTTAGATTTTCAAAGAAGTATTTTTATATTTTTTTAAGCAAGAAATAAATGAAATGCAATTATGGCAAAGTACAACCGCTAAATTGCAAATTTAGATCAAATGTACTCCCTACCCATTGAAACTTAACCAAGATGTGTATGAATGCAAGACTAAGCTACTGTATTTTTTTGGATTTTTTGGATGCAAGATGAATATTTGTTGAATTAATGAATGTAGATAGTGTGATTTCAATAATTAATTATAATAAATATTAAATATAGTTATTTTCAGGAAATAAAATTATCTAAGATATATCACTAGGTTTATCTCAGAAAAATCCTAAACCCTGAAGATGTTGAATTTAATACCTAATAAAAATTGATTAATAAAACATATACATTGATTTTTTTAAAGCAAATATGCATGAAAATGCGGCACAATGTGAGTCACAATTAATTCTATAAGCCGTGAATTTTTAACAATTTTCAAGCAATGGTTAATTAAGTATGAACTTCTATGCATAGAATGGATAAATATGCAACAAAAATATTAATTAATCACAGATAATGAAATATAAGGAGCATGTCACAATGTAGAGAATTAATTGAGAAACACAAGTCAAATTTTTAAATAATTAAATGATGCAAAAATAAGATTCAAATAATAGAAGAAAGATAGGGGTATGTTTGTAATTTTTGCAGCAATCAAATAAAACAAAAAAATAGAGCGAGGACTAAGTTGCAATTACCAAACCAAGCAAGGGGGAAGATACAAAAACTCCAAGGGGGCACATGTACAGCACGTGCCCTTGGAGGCAAGGGCTTCTGTGGAGATATGAAGGACTCCAGGGAGTGTTCAGCCAAATTAACAGCAACCCCACGTGCGTAATACATGCGAGGGGTCTTGGTCTTTACGTCCAGTGGAAGGGAGGGGCTGAGAACCAGTAGTCGGCAGAGGCAGCTGAGATTGCTGCTTGTAGGTGGAGCGAAGGATGGACTCCCATGCAGTCGTAGGAGGATGTAGCTGGGGCTCAGACGTATGAGCGACGGGGCTCCTACAGGTAGTGCGCCGATAAAGGTGCTCGACTTCCTACGATGGCTAATAAAGCGTTGGGCTCTCCGGCAGAGGAGAATGGCTCGATGTCAAAGGCAGGTGGCTAGGCACCCTCTCCAGGCGACACATGCCCGGAGGTGGTGCAGAGAAGTCATGTAGTCGTGGTTGATTCTCCTAGTGGTCAGTGCAACTTAGTGGTCGAGGAAGAGTCAATCGAGGAGGGGTCCAATGATGGTGGGGCTCCAGTGACGGAGCAGCAGACTGAAGGTGAGGAAGATCGTCAATGGCAGTTGATGGCGATATGGTTGTTGCACGGGGCTCAAGGCACCGCGAGGATGAGGGTGAGGTGTCAAGAGCAAGGGTGGTTAGAGACGATGGAAGTGCATAAAGGTGGAGCGGGCACACCCGAGAAAGATGGGTGAGGCGATGGAGGTGGGTCGAAGCATGAACGATGATCGGGGGAGTGGAGGTGGATGAAGTTTGAGCGGAGAGAATACATAGAGAAAAATGGGGGAGCAGAGAAAGTAGAAAGGAAGAATAAGAACGCATAATGAGAAGATGATGAGGAAGAAGGGGATAGGAAAAGAAATATACTTGGAAGTAGGATCAGACAAGATGGAGGAGTTCATTGGGATGGACAAGCTCATTGGAGCTTCATCGGTTCGCACTCTCGACGCTGTGGCACATAGAGCTAGGCTGCGATGAAGATGCGACATCAACAGGAGGTAGATAACTCCTGGATCTCACCTGGGAAGAAGATGGGTCGTCCCTCAACTACATAACTCCTTTGATGTCACCTATGGTTGGTAGGAGCTCTCCTCTCCCTCACCGTGAGAAAGATCAATGATTGTAGCTCGGGGTCGATGATGCTCTTTTATGGGAGAAGGGGAGAGGAGATGACAGATGGATAATGAGAGGAGGGTGGCCGTTAGGCTAGTGGGTGCGAGGGATGCAGGTGGCTGAGCAAAGTAAGAGAGATAGAGGTGGCGTAGGAAGGCGGTGGCCGATAGGCCGTTGGGTTTCAGAGATAGGGAGATGGCTGGAGGTAGTTGGCATGGTTTGGCGAGCCTGCCCGAGGAAGGTGGTGGTCGGTAGGCCGTTGGTTGAGTGGGGTAGGGGTGCGCGAGAAGAGTGGTCAGCGATGAGGGTTGACAGTCGTAGGAGCTGGTCAGGTGGAGAATACTATGGAGGGGAGAACGGTTGGAGATTAGGGACGCACGTGCGGGGCACGTGCGTCGGAGTGAGAAGAGAGAGAGTGGGAGGGGGAGGGGAGGGGTGGCAGTGGCTGCCCCATGAGGCTTCACGTGTCGCTCCAAAAAAATTCAAAAATTAAAATAGAAAGAAAAAAGTAAACAAGAAATAGAAGGGGAACTTGGATATAAAAGTTTTCTTCACGAAATTTGCTCGTATCGACGAGATCTACAAATTTAAATAAGGGACCAAGAGCGAAAGAGGTCATCTGTGCAAAATGATATTTTTGGTGGTATCCTATGTACACAGAATACCTTGATTTGTGGGTTTTGTTTTTTTATCATTTTTTAAATAAGTTAAAAATCGAGAAAATTATGATAAAATAAAGGACATATATTTATATATTACTCTATTTTTTTTGGATTTTTAGTAAATACAAAAACAGGAAAATAAAATAAAATGGAAAACGGGAAATATTTGTACAAACTCACAAGGGACACTTAGATTCAGTCAGTTTCTTTGATTCCATTCTTATTTTGGATTTGTATTTTCATGCATTTTAATAAAAATTTAAAATAAGGAATATAAATGAAAAGTAAATAAGGTAAAAAAGGTTAAGTATGTACATAAAATATCATGACAAAACCGCTAAAATACACAATGCGCAAAAGAGGCCAAAACCCAACTTTCACATATGAGCTCTGATTTTTATAAAGTTGGTCTTGTTTTGAAGGTCTTTGAATGTATCTTACTTTAAAAGTGAGTGGACCAAAATCGGACACTATATGAGGAAGATATACACGTTTTAGTCTATCTATTCTGAAATTAGGGTTTTGTCTCACGGGTTAATTATTTGAGTTAGCAATTTTGTATTTTTCCTTTAATATTGTTAGTAATATGCACACAATGGTGGTGGTTTAAGGTCAATCAGAGTTAACATGATTTAATTAAAAATGCATGAAGTTAGGTGAAAACATGAAGATGGTTATGAATGCAATTATGCGTGCTAAAATGCAGATATTAATTCTAAGTGCATGAATTGTTAAAATGCAGAATAAATGATGAAATGCATCAAATTACTCGAGAAAGAAGCTCGGCTCAGAAATCATCCTAGATCAATCATTCTCCCAAAGCACACCTAATGAACATTGAACAATTGTCTCATATGTGTGAAAGGTTTTAGCTCTTCTCATCAAGAATGCCATACTACTATGCAAACCTCTCCTCCAATAACTCATCCTTGAGGAAGGCATTTAAAAAGAAGAAAGGGAAAAAGAACTGGAGGGTAACCCGTGTAGTCACCTCTCCTTGTGAAGATGGCCGGTTTAACTAAATCTCCAACAAGATCTGCTGGTTTTCTTGACGCTTGGACCTTTTTGGTCAGATATTTATTTGGTAGTTAGATTCTTTTTGTTTAAATATTTGTAGTTCTGCGTGGATCTTGTTGTGACCCTACGGATATGGAGTCTTTTTTTCCGTACATGTTTTGGGGTCTTAGAAAAATTGTGCCCAGCCATCCATCCCTCATCCGAAACTTTATTTCAACCCGTACTCTAGTCTTTAGTATCCACGCTACCGGAAAAGAGACCCACACCGTATTCCAACACCCCGTCCGTGTTGCGCTAAGTGCATAGAGCGAGAGTATAGATTAATTCCCTATTCAGAAGTTATACCCAGAATTAGGAGACCGGGTTAGACACTAAGAGTCAAAGTCTGCACATTGTCATGCGGAACTCAAAGAATTAAGTTAAAGACTCGAGGCTTCTAAAAGTCTCTTTCTTGATGAAGTTCCTCTAGAAATTAGGTAGATTAAGGTCAAGTCAAGACCACTCTCTACTTCTATTCATAACTCATTTCAGAACCTAATAACTTTCCACTTTGCATATGTTAGATATGCAAATGAATTGCAGATGCATATGATGTGCAAGATGATTTTCTTCTCATTTGTTTGTATTAATGCAAGGATGATATGTAAGAGTAAAGATTTTTTTATTTTTTTAAACTTTTACCCATCCTGTAATTATTACATAATATATATACGAAAAGATGTGGAAGTATGAGCTATGGGTAAAGTATATATGTAATATATACACACCCCCTATACTTAGCGTATGTTGTCCTCAGAGCACAAGAAGTGAGGAAAAAATATAGCTCGTGCTAAGCATAGGAGAGTGAAAAACAAAAGAAGTATAGAAGTCAACCTCCCCCCTATACTTAGGCTATGGTCAACCTAAGTATAGAAGAAGATCAAAAAGTGGCATGATCAAGGTCAAGAGGAGAAATGGATGAATATATACTGGGTGGGCATCAGTCCCCCTATACTTAATGGAGAGGATGAAAGTGATGCAGATTCATGCGTTCCCCAAGAGTGGATCATGGGATTCTGGGATGTGCATGAATGAGATCTCCTCAACTCGGGCTAACTGCTCATCTGATCCTACAAAATGCATTAAATTTGCCCATTCACAATGAACAGTTGTGCACTATCTGTAAGGTCTAAAATCCATACACTTCCATTCATATTTACTTCTCTAACATTGAAGGTCCCATCCATTTGGATTTCAACTTGCCCTGAAAAATCTTTAACATGACATTGAATAACCATACCTTCTTCCTTGGGACAAAATTCTTTCGTCTGATGTGTTGATCATGCCAACGCTTGACTGTGTCCTTGTAAATACACTGTTATCATATGCCTTGTTTCTGATTTCTAGAAGCTCGTTTAGATCCATCCTTCTGCTCTACTGTCCTTCATGAGTGTTCCAGTTTACTTTCTTTAATGCTCATTCAGATTTGTGTATCAGCTCAGCGGGCAGATGACATGGCTTCCCATAAACCATCCGGAATGGGGAGGTTCCAAGCAGAGTCTTGTAAGTAGTCTGGTATGCCCATAGAACTTGGTCCAAGAGCTGGGACCAGTTCTTCTTGTCAGGGCGGACTAGCTTCTGCAAAATGTCCTTCACCTCCCTATTCGACACCTCAGCCATGCCATTCGATTGTGGGTGGTATGGACTAGTGACACGGTGCGTGATGGCGTAGTCCTTTGTTAACTTTATCATTTCTCTGTTAACAAAGTGGCTACCCCCGTCAGAGATGATGACTTTGGGATCCCTGAACCTTGAAATGATGTGATCTTTAACGAACTTGTAGATAGCCTTGCTATCTGCGGCTCGGGTAGGGATAGCTTCCACCTACATTGAGAGATAATCAGCCGCCATGAGAATATGCTCATAGTCATTGCTGTTAGGGAATGTGCCCATGAAATCTATGACGCATGCATCGAAAACATCAACCATAATGACAGACTGCATGGGCATTTCATCTTTGGAACCGATAGTCCCTCCTATTATCTGACATACTGGACATGACCTAACAAATGCCCATGCATCACGGATCTGGGTCGGTCAGTACAAGCCATACTGAAGCACTTTCCAGGCGATCCTATTCTAGGAGTGATGTCCTCCCGCATCCAAGGAATGGCAGTAGGTGAGGATGCTCATGTATTCCTCCTGAGGAATACACCTTCGCCAAACAAAATCCGATCCTCCGAAGAAAAGGAACAGATCCTCCCAATGGTATTTTCTTTATTCCAACTTAAGTATGTCAATGCTGCTCTTAGGATAATAATGGGATACTATCATTGACACTATGAAATTCACCATGTTGGCATACCATGGAAGAGAGTCGACAAAATAGATCGACTCATCGGGGAAGGAGCCCTTGATGGGGCCAGTCTCAGAGGAACTATGCGACTCTATGCGGTAGAGGTGATCAACCACCACATTCTTTACTCCTGGCTTATCCTTAATATGTAAATAAAACTCTTGGAGAAGAAGGATCCACCTAAGAAGACACTCCAACGTATCCTTCTTTTCCATGAGGTACTTGCTGGTTGTATGATCTGTGAATACGGTAAACTTAGACCCTAAAATATGTGACCTAAATTTATCCAAGGCAAACACTACGACAAACATTTCCTTCTCTGCGACAGTATAATTCTGTTGAGTTTGATCGAGTACTTTGCTTGCGTAGTGGAGAACATAAGGAATCCCTTCTCTTCTTTGTCCTAACACGGCCCCAACAATAAAGTCAGAAGCATCTATCATGATTTCAAAAGGAAGAGACCAATCTAAGGCCTGTAAGATAGGAGCATCCATGATCTTTCTTCTTGGGAGCTTTAAGGCCTCAAGGCACTTGTGATCTACAATGAATTCTGTGTCTTTCCCTAAGAGCTATGTTAGTAGTCGGGCAATCTTTAAGAAGTCCTTTATGAATCTATGATAAAAGTCGACATGCCCAAGGAATGACCGCACTTGTTTGATTTTGGTTAGTGGTTAAAGTTTCTTGATCACATCCACCTTCGCAGGGTCAACCTTTATTCCCCTCTTAGAGATGACATGCCCCAACAAAATGCTCTCTCGAACCCATAAAATGGCTCTTTTTTCCAAGAGAGCACCATATTCACCTCACTACACTTCTTGAGGACTCGATCCAAATGAGATAGACAAGTATCAAATGAGTCACTATATATAGAGAAGTCATCCATAAAGACCTCCAGGAAATCTCCCACCATTTCGGCATATATTGCAATCATGCACCACTGGAATATCCCCAATGCATTACATAACCCAAAGGGCACGCACCTGAAAATGTACGTATCGAATGGAAATGTAAAGGTGGTCTTCAAGGGGAAATTATCCTTCTTCATCGTGACATTCAAGCGTTTGTAATCTACACAAACATGCCGTGATGTAGGTACTCGTGTCGCAATCTCCTCTCTATCCGAGTTAGTGAGTGTCTGAAGTCCCGCCTTCATAGGGACTACATGAAGTGGTGCCACCCACTTGGAATCAGAGATGAGATATATAAACCCTACATCACACCATTTTTCAATCTTCCTCTTGAACACATCTTGTAAGTTTGGATTCAACATGTGCTGGAACTCACGAGAGGGTCTAGCACCTTCCTCAAGGTAAATATGGTATGAGCACAAAGTGAGGTTAATACCGCAAAGATCGGACATGCTCCAGCCTATGGCCTTGCGGTTCTGTTCAAGAATCTCTAGCAGACGAGATTCTTGTTCGTCGGTCAAGCAAGAACTGATAATGATCAGGAATTTCCTTGGTGGACCCATAAGGAAGCCATATTTGAGTGTTGTGGGTAATGGTTTAAGCTCATGTAAAGTGTGGTCGTCAAGAAAATCTGGCTCAATCAACTCTGGCTCTGGGTTGATAGTGGCTGGATATGTCACTGAAGTATTGGCCACCAACTGTTTTGGCTCTGGAGTTGTATCGTCAAAAGTGTCCAAGAAATCAACAAAAGCCACGTCTGACTCATCATACTCGTCCTCTGATTGACCTGAAGGGAACATGTCTAACAAGCATAAGTTGGCTTCTGAGTCATCGAGAATGTAGGGAGATGCATGAGAAAATTCTCTTATGGATAAGGTTTGATCTTGCAGGATCTGTTTAACTGCCTCATTTACATTGTCCTCTCCTAGTGAGAGGGACTTGTCAACCCAAGTTGACTGCTATTGCCAGTGATCAACTATGTCAACTCTATAGCACTCGGCTTCTGATGAAAGATACTCTATACTACTCTCCGAATCAGGTCTCTACCCTTTCATTTGCTTCATCTCTAACTCTACACTTTCATCATGTGCATGAAAGCGTATCTTTCCCAGAGTATAATCAAAGATACCTCCGGCCATCCTCAGAAAAGGACGTCCAAGTATGATATGGGAATCTTGCCATTTTCGGGGACACTCCATGTCTAGGTTCGCGAAGTCCACCTTGTACTGCTTCCCCTCTATGTCAAGGGTAAAATCCTTCAACATCCCCTTGGGCCTCTTAATAGATCGGTCAGCGAATTGTAGGAGTTCTCTCTCAGAGGTCCTAAATATGGATGATCTAGGAGAGAATATGGCAGTATATCGATTGAGGACCCGTTATCAAGTAGAGTACGAGCAAATGATGTGTTAGTGATCTGACTGGTGACAAAGTATGCTCCTAGATCTCTCTTCTTCCTTGGATTCTCATTGCGAATCGCATAGGTAGTGGCTATGGACAACACATGTTTCATTGTTCGAGTGTTCTTTTTCCTGCTAGTCCTAACATGTGTGCATGTCGCCTTTAGTTACTTTTTCAATGTAGGAACCATATCCACTAATTGGAGGAAAGGGATCTCAACTTTTACATACTCATGGCATATCCTTCCCATCTTTAAAATGTCAAGACCATTTTTTTCTGAGAAATTTTCTTCTTTCCCTTAGATAAAGCATGTGGTAAAGGGATTGGAGGCTCCCGATGTGAAACCAAATTATCATCATATGAGTTCTTATTGGAATAAAAATTTAGTCGTACATAACTCTGACTTCGACTCGGACTCTGTATAGGACTTGACTGACATGCATGAAATGGAACTGAAACTGAAGATGGAAAATCTATTGGTGATACATCTAAGGCGGTCTTCTCATCTCCTAAAGACTCGGTGCTCACGATCGTGCTTGACGTTGCTTTATTCTTGTTTTTGGATTTTCTTGTATTTTTTTATTTTTGGATTTTTGGGGATTCAATTCCCCCTGGTGATCCTGAAGATGTTGTTGGTGATGATGATCCTCCTCCTCTGAGCTATCCACAAGGGATGGCTCATTGGTATCCTCTTCTCCACTCCATCTTGCCAAATCAAGGGTCTGCACGATTCTACTGCTCCTGAGAATAAGATGATGAACACCATGTGATAGGATCTCATGATCTGATTCTAAGAAATCGGAATAGTATAGATCCTTCTGGCGATTCTGTCCTTGGTTCAGGTTGTTGGGGTTAACCTGAATTTGTGCTGGGATGGAGGTCCTAGGTGCGGTGAACTCATCATGCTAATGTGAAATTCGATTGATGTCAGCTCTTTGATCATGCTGCTCATTGTAGTTGAGTTTGAGCTCGTTGAGGATCTTTTGTAAGTCAGAGGTACCCGAAGATGAAGCTCCATGGTCCTGTCTCTAGGATTTTTGCTATTGTCCTTGTTGCAATCTATTAGGTCCCTGATGGACCTTCTGACGATAGTGGATCCGCTGATGGGGGTTCTGCTACTGCTGAGGGGGTTGAAACTGGCGATATTGAGCTGAGGGGGGTATTGTGGGCGTTGTTGCTATTGTTACTAGGTAACATTGGGATTATTGGTGTACCAAATCCCATTCATCTCCCATACTTGTGGGGACTTCTCAGTTACTGTCTTGATGGTCGTCTCTGTAAACTAGCTCTCATGGACCTCAGGTTGACCCGAAGTCCATGTGTTGTAAGTCACCTGCATTTGTTGCTCTTGAATGTGGTTCACTCGGTAGATGGGAGCAGGGGGTGCAGACGGGGCAGGTATCTTGATCTTGGATACCATATCATCTAACTCTGCCATATGTTTGGGAAGCTTGGCATGGTTCTCCCATTCGGCGAGCTTATTTATTTTGCTTGCCTTCTTCTCGATCTGGTCTATCGTAGTTAACTTATTACTGATTATCCCCATGTTGGGGAGTAGGTCATTTTCTAGATCAGCGACAGATGTTCTTGCCACCTCCTGAGGTACATGAGAGGGAGGTGGCTTGTCATAAGCCCTGCTTGATGATCTAGTCTTGCTGGTCTCTGCCATCTGATCTAAAACCATCCAAACCGCATCAGCTCCTTTGTTCAGATAGATGCCTCCACAGGCAACATTCAGCAAACCTTGAACCTCTGGAGTCAGACCACTGTATAGTTTCTGAACCAAGATTGGTCGATCAATATCATGACATGGGCATTTCTGAATCAGGTCCTTGAATCTCTCTCATGCCTCGTGGAATGGATCATGGGACATATGTGTAAAACTTGATATCTGAGACCTCATCTGATTAGTTCTACTCAACGGGTAGAACTTCTTGAGGAATATGTCCTTCAATACAGCCCACATGGTGACTATCCTCCCCAAATTTTTTAGCCAATAGGCGTCTTTGTCTGCAATAGCAAAGGGAAAGGCTCTAAGATGTTTGTAATCCCGTGCTACACCAGGTCGTTCTAGATTGTCACATACCATTTCAAACTCTTGCAAGAACATGTATGGTTCCAACATTGCATTGTCATAAAATTTTGGCAAGAGTGTCAAGAAGTGAGGCTTTAATTCTCCAGCATTTGGCGGTATGACTGGCCTAAGCCCATTCTCATTCTGTGCGGCACTGGGATTGTAGGCATCTCTCATCGATCCCCCCTCATTTCTTAATTGTACAAGCTCCTGTCTGAGTAATTCATTTCTTTGCTCAGCTTGTGCAAGTCTGGCTAGGATGTCCCTCAATGTGTCATGTTCTCCCTCATCATCCATGCTTTTCTTGGGAGGCATCGTGTTGTTTTGGTCTTCTTCACCTTCAGAATACAAAGGGTTTGAATTAACAGGATGGTAAGAAGGTGATCCAGAAGCATCAAGGTGAGAGTCTTACTCGATGTGGTGAGAGAAGAGAGGGTTGGTATGGGTCTGACCGCCCATGAGAATGAAGAATGTAATATTGACAGTCTTAAGGGAAGATTATCCATGAAACCAAGGGGATTCAGGGGAACAATGTCCCTAAACCCGTGAGGATGGTCGGTTTGGAGAGGTCAGCGAGAGGCTCGCGGAGTCCGAGCAATAATCACCCCAATCCATCATTCTCTATGTCAAAAGGTTTGAAATAAGAGCACGATGTGAAACGAGGAGTGATAGAAAGTGTGCTAAGAGTGCAATCTCTGAACGCACACCCCTGAATACAAACATAAACCAAACCCCAAATTCACCAACTCAACGCTGTGAAAGCCGTGAAGGTTCATCCAAATTATCTTGTATGTTTTAGTTGGTGATAAATGCAAATTTTGAAAGATTTAATGAGGTGTTAGATTTCTGTATTTCTCTAAAGACTGGCCCAATTCTTATGACTAGTTGCACCTACTTTCAGCTAGTATGGGAGTAAGTACGGACAACATAAATACGACTACTTGTTACTTGAGGACGGAGCCATACATAGTATCCTCTAAACCCCCACTCTGCTAAGGAAATCCAGACCGTTTACCGGCTACCCATAGATCATCACTGAGACGTAGCAAATCATTTTTGTAGAATCAGTAGTCAATCTGAAAACCCTAGCTTGGCTCTATCCTAGTGTTCATCCCTCTCTCACTTGCAAGTAAAGTCAAATAATGAGGGGATTACTCTCCCAAAACAATTTCAGTTTTAATACAATTTTTTTGGTTCAAATTGTATTAGCAATCCCGATTTTAATTTTGATTTTCACTGGATTTAGTCCACCACACAAGGCACGCCTAATGAACAGTCATGATTTCCTTTATTCTTAAGTTATAAAACCAAGGGGAAGGGAGTCGAGAAAAGATGATGCAACGATAAAATCAATGATGCATGCCCAGTTCAGAAGACTTATAGTGATCCTCACGCCCTACATGCGGGATGCAATACAGAATTAAAAAGTTTATACTATATGAAATGCAGATGATGAAACCACACCTAGCAGATAGTTCTAATTAGCGGGAAGAAGTGAGTTCAATTTGACTAAGTTAAAATGATCTAAGGTGCATATGGTTAAAGTGAATGTGTCGTCCTAAATTACGAAGGGCACATGCAAGTTTGAAATTACACTACCGCGTGCTTATTCTAATTTCGCCACTCAAGTCGGACCCACCCTCACTGGAGAGTGAAACATATCCCACACACCACAGAAAAAGTCTAGTCTTTTTACACACACGAGAACTCGATCGGAAACTACTGGAAATAAGTGATTAATTATAAATTAAAGAAGAACACCATCTCTCTAAAAATTAAATTCCCCGTGCATCCTAGTAGCTTAGAGTTGTGTCGGCTTCTAAGAAAGCCGCTCCAAGTTCATCGGGTACCTCACACGAAAAATGAAAAATCAAATATTAGAGATTTGTTCACAAAAATATACAAAAATAAATAAAAAATGCTGAATAAACAAAAAATGGAGAAATAAATATAAGAAAATCGGGGGTCAAACTACCCCGAGTGGAAAATCTAAAAATTAATTTTCTAAAAGCTACCTAAGCCGTGCCTCCCCGGTAACGACACCATTTCAAGAACCCTAAAAATCCCTCACTAATTACGTGTAATTAATGTTAAATTTTTGTTGTAGGCAGGCAAATTCGGATTAGTCAAAAACCACTTAAATAATGTGTCAATTAAGGCAAGCGGTCAATTTAATTTTTTTACTTGGGAAGTCCAAGGTCGAACTCATGGAGGCAACTTTCTCCTTAGGTTTATTTATTGTCAATCTAGAAGTTAGGTTTTCAAAGAAGTATTTTTTATTTTTTATGCAAATAATAAATGAAATGTAATTATGGCAAAGTTTAGGGGCTAAATTGCAAATTTCAATCAAATGTACTCCCAACCCAATGAAATTAATCAAAATGTGTATGAATGCAAGACTAGGCTATTGTAAAGTTTTTGGAATTTTTGGATACAAGATGCATATTTACTAAATTAATGAATGCAGAAAGTGAGATTTTTAATAATTATTTATAATCTATACTAAATCTACCTATTTTTAGGAAATAAAGTTATCTAAGATATATCACTAGGTGATTTATCTCAGAAAAATCCTAAACCCTGAAGATGTTGAATTTAATACATATTAAAAATTAATTAATAAAACCTACAATAATTTTTATAAAGCAAAATAAGCATGTAAATGTAATTCTTTTTGGGCACAATATGAGTCACAATTAATTCTACAATCCGCGAATTTTTGGAAATTTTTCAAGCAATGATTGATTAATTATGAATTTCTACACATGGAATGGGCAAAAATTGCAATTTTCCACACGAATATTATTATTAATTAACCACAGATAATGAAAATAAGAGGATCAAGTCACAATGTAGAGAATTAATTGAGAAACACAATGCATATTTTTAAATAATTAAATGATGCAAACATAAGGTTCAGATAACAGAAGAAAGACATGGGTTTGTTTACAATTTTTACATTAATTAAATAAAATAGAAAATGTAGAGGGAGGACTAAGTTGTAATTACCAAACCTAGTAGGGGGGATGCAAAAACTCCAAGGGGGCACACGCTCCTTGGAGGTAGGGGCTTCTGTGGAGATATGCAGGACTCCAAGGAGTGTTGAGCAAAATTACCACCCCCCTACGTGCGTAACACGTGCGAGGGGGGCTTGGTCTTTGCGCCCAGCAGAAGGATGGCGCTGAGAACCAGTAGACGGCGGAGGTGGTTGAGATTGCTGCTTGTAGCTGGAGAGAAGGATGGATTTCTAGGCGGTCGCATGATGTTGTAGCTGGGGCGGAGACTTACGAGCGACGGGGCTCTCGCAGGAAGTGCGTCGATGAAGGTGCTTAGCTTCTTGTGGTGGCGCACGGAGCATCAAGCTCACCAGCAGAGGAGCACGACTTGTTGTCGAAGGTGGGTGGCTAGGCACCCTCTCCAGGCGACACACGCCTGGAGGTGGTGCGTAAAAGGCCTATAGTCATGGTTGATTCTCCAAGTGGTCGGTGCAGCTTAATGCTCGAGGAAGAGTTGGCTGAGGAGGGGTCCAGCGATGGCAGGGATTTAATGGAAGAGCGGCAGACTGGAGGCGAGGAAGATCGTCGATGGCGGTTGATGGCGACGTGGTTGTCGCATGGGTCTTGAGGCAGTGCGAGGATGAGGGTGAGGCATCGAGAGCAATGGCAACCGAAGATGATGGTAATGTGTAAAGGTGGAGCGAGCTTGGCCAAGAAAGATAGGTAACGCGGTGAAGATGGGTCGAAGTGTAAATGACGATCAGGGGAGTGGTGGTGGATGAAGTTTGAATGGAGAGTGAACATAGGAAAATGTGGGAGCAGAGAAAGTACAAAGGAAGAAGAATAACACAGAATGAGAAGATGAGAAGGAAGAAGGGGGGAGTAAAAGATATATACCTTGAAGTGGGATCGGGCAAGATTGAGGAGTGCCTTGAGATGGAGAAGCTCGTCGGAGCTTTGCTAGTTCTCGCTCTCAATGCAATGGTACATAGAGCTTGGTTTCCGTGGAGATGCGACAGTGACAGGAGGTAGAGAACTCCTGGATCTCTCCTGGAAAGAAGATGGGTCGTCGCTCAACTACAGAACTCCTTAACTGTCACCTAAGGTTGGTATGAGCTCTCCTCTCCCTCATCGTGAGAATGGCGGATGATCGTGGCTCGGGTTCGACGATGTTCTTTTGTTGGAGAATGGGAGAGGAGATGGCGGAGGAAAAATGAGAGAAGGGTGGCCGTTAGGCTAGTGGTTGCAAGGGATGTGGGCGGTTGAGCGAAGCGAGAAAGATAAGGGCGATGCAGGAAGGTGGTGGCTGGTAGGTCGTTGGGTTGCCGGAGATAAGGTGATGGCTGGAGGTAGTTGACATGGTCAAGTGAGCCTGCCTGAGGAAGGTGATTGCCGATAGGCCATTGGGTAAGGGGGGGGGCACGAGAAGGGTGGTAAACGACGAGGTTTGACCGTTGTAGGAGCAGGTCGGGCAGAGAATACTGAGGGGAGAGTGGCTGGAGATTGGAGATGCACGTGCGGGGCACGAGTGTCGAGGTGAAAGGAGAGAGATAGTGAGTGGGGGGAGGGGCATCACGTGGCTACCCCAAGAGGCGCCACGTGTCGCTCCAAAAAAATCAAAGTTTAAAACAGAAAGAAAAAAGATAAGAAATAGAAGGGGATCTCGGATCAAAACGTTTTTCATAAAAATTGCTCATCTCGATGAGATCTACAACTTTCATGAAGGGACCAAGAGGAAAAGAGGCCATCTGTGCAAAATAGTATTTTTGGTGGTACCCTATGTACATAGAATGCCTTGATTTTTTGGTTTTGTATTTTTTATCAGCTTTAAATAAGATAAAAATCAAGAAAAAATACAATAAAATAAAGGACACATATTTACATACTACTCTATTTTTTTTGGATTTCTAAAAAATAAGAAAATAGGAAAATAAAATAAAATGGAAAACAAGAATTATTTGTACGTACTCACAATGGACACTTAGACTCAGTCAGTTTCTTTGATTTCAGTCTCATTTTGGATTTGGATTTTTGTGCATTTTAATAGAACTTTCATCAAGGAATATAAATAAAAAAAATAAAAATGGTTAAGTATTGATGAATCCCAGGTTCTAACTCTTTATTCTTTTATTTTAGCTATTTTTCTTTGAAAAACATCATGTGAATACCTGTAAATACAATAACTTAACAAATTACATGTTTGTGTTAATATTGCATAATTATCATATTTTTATGCAAAAATAAAATAATAAAGGAAAAGAAAAAGAATGACGTATTTAGAATAAATACAGAGTGACCCAAACCCCAAGAGAAGGTCAGGCCTTGACCTCATCACAAAATAAAATAAGATAGGGCTCACTATGTATTGTAAATATTACCTATATTTGTACATATTACTTGTACAATTATTTTTGAAAAAAATAAAATTAATTTATCCTTTTTATATCCTGGTATATAATCACAAAAATAATATAAAATAAAAATCAGAAAAATAAAATCCTTCATTCCTTGTACAAAACACACTTGTATACATTATATCCATTATTTATAAATTTCTAAAAATAAAACAAAAATTAATTTATACTTCTAATTTTTTGTTATAGATAAATAAAATACATAATAAGGGTATTTTTGAAAAAATAATAAAATAAAAATACTTGTACATAATACCTAGGTGTACTATACATGTATATAATACTATATATAAATTTATTTTCCTTAAAAATAATTAAAAATCACAGAAAAATAGTTTACAAAATAATAAATATTTTTTATTTTATACAATTTTTATTTTAAATTCATTTTCTATTTTATTGAATTTTCAATTATTTTGTATATTCTAATTTTCTGATTGGTCTAGGGGTTTTGCTGACTCCAGTCAACGCCCCCTCTTAGCTCGGGTCAGGTCAAAGCCTCCTTGCTGGAGCTGCTTCTCTGATTTTTCCCGCCCGATTCTGAGCTCCTCTTGCCTTGAGATCTAGACTTGAGATTCCTCGTATAACCGAGATTCTTGTGGATCCCTTGCATCATCTGGATCCCTTTAGGGTCTCGTTCTCCACATCGATCTTTTTGGACCCCTGAGTTGCCAATATAATCTTCTCTTCCACCACCTAGCGTGGCATCTCGTTCCTCGCCTCATTTTGACCCTTAGCAGCCTCCAACTGAGTGACAATTGTCTGGAGCGCCCTTTGGAGCTCGATTTGGTGCAACAACGATGCGGCCTGAGCTTCGTGGTCGGAACTCCGCTACGAGTAGCCTCCTCATCCGTTGTAACGTGGTTGAGGCAATTACCCTGACGTCCACCTTTGCTGACATTGCTGAGCACATCAGTAGCTTCAGATATCGCTCATTTCCTTTACATTTTGCATTTCGACTCATCCTTTCATTTCATCTCCACCATCATTCACTTGCTTCGACCAACTGGTCAGAGCCCCGTTCCCTACATCCACCTGCTCCGATCTAGGCTACATCTCACTCTGCACCATCTCACGCAACCCAACCATCCTGATATTCGACCATCGGGTCGCGGTTAGGCTCAGACCTCCTTCTCACGCCTTCGTCAGATGTTGACAACCATCCCCCGTTGCTTCCCTTATCCTTTGAAG
This sequence comes from Ottelia alismoides, assembly GCA_037367405.1. Taxonomy (NCBI): domain Eukaryota; kingdom Viridiplantae; phylum Streptophyta; class Magnoliopsida; order Alismatales; family Hydrocharitaceae; genus Ottelia; species Ottelia alismoides. The sequence continues at coordinate 609,930 of JAZKJV010002906.1, read as the reverse complement.
CAATAACCAGGGTCAGAGCGAAGCCCCAAGCCCTCTCTTCCCCTTGTAGGTCTACATGTGCGCCTGGGATCATTTTGAAGCCTTTATAGCCAAGGAAGAGGAGCTCCAGGAGGAGCTTCTCCACCGTCACCATCCGATTGTTGTCACCTCCATCAGAGCCATCCGTCGGAAGCAGAGCACCTCAGCGACACTGCATGACCCTTTGGTGACCTCATCGGATCAGTGGATCACCTCCATTGGCTGATTAAAGGTCGCCCGAGGGGGTGTTCTTCCATACCCTCCGTTAGTCGTTGGATGCCCGTACCTCTGCCAGGTTCCATCATGTCCATCCGACATCAGCATCCTTTCTGTCGTTAGATCAGACCCTCTGGAGCATCTGACACGCACGTAGCCAACCTCTCTGACCATCAGATCTGCAGCAACGCGTTGATCAGGCCTGCACGCCAGGGCCTCCACCCGAGATGGCCACGTGTCCCCATGTGCCTGCGAAAGCTATATTTCCCTTTTACCATTGTTTATTTCCGCATTTGGATTTATTCCAGTAAATAAAAGTTATAGTTGAGACATTTTGCAACTTGACTCTTGTGTTTTTATCTATTTGCATTCTAGTCCCTTTCTGTGTGTAGCACGTGTTGTCCAACTTGACTTGTTGGGTTATTTGCACTTTATGCTCTGAAATCTTTATATGTTATGAATAGAATGGCAAGTTTTTGATATTTACACTTATACCCATGTGGGTCTGGTTTACGTGTTGCGTGTGTGCTTGCTTGGACTTTTTGCAACTTCTGCCCCTATACTTATTAATTGTGTTATTGTTCAGCCCTGGAACTTAATATATTTGCACTTAGGTCCCTGTAAACTATACCTAAGTACATCTTGTATTTTGACTTAATAAATATCATTTTAATTCGAAAAATCACCTAAAAATTACCTCTAACTCCCGTGTATCTGTAATATTTAGTATGAATTTATTTAGTTAATTTGTTTGCATTTAGTATTTTTTAAAAATAAAATACCTATAAAAAGTTTCCTATCCATAAAAATTCTAAAATTGTCTTAAAAATTCCAAAAAATCCTATTAGTGTCTTCTTGTGTGCTTTAGCTACAATAGTAATTTTGCTTGAAAATTCCCTATAAATACTCTAAATACTGTAAAATACCTAAAATATTATAAAAAATTATAAATCAAGAAAAATCCAAAAATCCTCATTTCTTATATTTTCTCATAAAATTGCTATTCAGGATTTTAGGGCATTTTAAGTATTTTTTAACTTGTAATTTAATTCTGGCTGTGCACTGTATGAATTTTTAGTCACTGTTTGATTTTTTATAAAATTTCAAAAACATTAGAAAATCTCCAAAAAATTGCCAAAAACACCTTAAAACCTCAAAAACCCAAAAATATTTTTATCCTAATTTTCTGAGTATTTTTAGCCTTAAAGAAAATTACAAAAAGATTGGTGTGCTGCTTTGTTTTCGTATTTATTGATTTTGTTTCCTTATTAAAAATCATAAAAAAACTGCAAAATAAAAAAACTACTAAAAATATGTTCTTTTATTTCTGAGATTTGACTACTTCGTAGGTTTTCTTGTGCTCCTTGTTTTCGACCCTGGTTGTTATACCATGATTAAAATAGCGAACCACTTACATATGCTTGATTGTTTCTGATCTGTTTCGAGTGGTTTATTTCTTCTTGTTGACCAATGCTTGGTCATTCGGGTCGCAACTTCCCTTGACATTATTTAACCCGAGTTGCCTGGCGTGTCATCAGAATGACGCCATTGTCCGGGAGCATGGCTTAGTAGTCATTTTTTCTTTTCTTTTTCTTTTTCTTATTTCTTTGTCTCTATTTGATATTACTGTTTTCTGACGCATTTCTGCTTTCTTTCTGTGTGAGGAATCGCCCGAGGATGCTTCGACTTTCTGTTGGAGTACCCGCATCTGAGGAGGAGTAGGAGAGCAGGAGAACATAGTTATAGTAGATATAGTAGTTTAATTTTCTGCAAAACTACTATTATTGTAAAATTTGGACTTGGACACTCTCTTTGGACACTTAGATTCATCGGGGTCTGTTTCGCCGAGTAACGGCGTGCTCGGGTGACCTCACTGGACTTTTCATGGTTTTTGTTTTCATTCCTTTTTTTCTTTTGATTCATGAAGTTTTAGCCCTTAGTCTTAGAATTTTTGTTGATTGTGATGTAATTAGCTAAGGCCCCACATCTAATTTCTCATTATGTTCCTATAGACGTAATTGGACCTAACTAAAAATCAATAAGAAAAAGTTAACTTAATGGATTGTGAGTCCACGTGCCGCTAGAGGTCGTATATAGCCCATGCAGGATCCGTTGTGGCGGACACCGATCGACCTCTGAGACCGGACTTAGGCCTCTCTCTGATTAGTTAGCTATCTGTTCTTCATGATCAATAGAAGTTGCTTGTCTAAGGCCAATTTCTTCGTTGCATCATTTAGTTAGTTTATTTTTTGTCGTTTAATTTATGTGCGGATCACCTTACATGTAGAGTGCTATAGACAAGTACACAAATCTATCTCTGCATGCATCATAGTGTTTGATTGTGCATCAGCTTTTTCGACTTCCCCCCTGTTTTATTGGACTCAAAATGACCTAGGAAATCGAAAAATTTGTTAGGCATTGTTTTCTTTCTCAAAAATACATAAAAAGTGAGAACAACTAAAATTGGGACTGCTAATGCAAACTGGACCCTAAAATACACCTCATCTAAAAAACTTTATTTTGGGAGAGTCGCCCCCTCATTGGTTGATTTATCTACATCGAGAGAGTGACCCGCACACTAGGTAGAGCCATACCCGAACCTGAACTCTTTTCAGACTACTGGTCTTGCGGTTGGTTGTTCTCTAGTAAGGATTTCACTGGGTAGCCCGTATCGGTCCAGGACTTCCTTAGTAGATTGGGAAGATCGAGTAGCCGATAAATGGTCCGCACCCATACTGGCTGGGAAAAACTAATTGTGGGATTGGGCCAGTCTCTTGGGAGCATCGGGTTCTCAACGGCTCGCTTAATCGCTCTGATAGAATGAATGATCATCAAAATAAAAGCAAACACGATTAACGACCGATCTTTCACAGTCATCAGCTCTAGTGACAAGTAGGTGAATTGAGGGTTTGCTTTCTGATCTTGTTTGCATTCTAGATCTCATAATCATAAATCCCTACATCACGATGATGGGAAGGAGATCCCTTAGACTGACTTTGACAACACCGCTTTCGAGCACTCCTTTCCATTCATCTAGGGCAGTTTCAAAGAGCCCTGACCATTCCTCTGAACCTGAGTTCGTGACCACCCTGTTTCCCCTTGACCACCCTTCTTCCAGTCCTGAGATGCTAGAGAAGAGACCAATATAGTTATACATTTATTTGAGAACACCTGAGTTGGGATCTTTTGCCTTTGTAGAGACCCGAGAGATGGCCAGCAGTGAGGGACACACTGATGAGCAACCCCAACATCCAGCCTACGTGCTTGACCAGGACACCATCAACAACACACTCTTAGCCTCCTTGGAGACGATGCAGTGTTAGATTAGAGACCAGGGAGCATTCATGAGAGAGGTGCAACAAGAGATTAAGGAGATGAGAGCTGCCAGAGGAGAGCCGCAAAGACCAGCTGGTGGAGAGATACCTACAACTGGAGGAGGAGATGGACATCTAGATGATCAGCCAGTGTCGAGGCCACCATGCACGATGAGGTAGTTGCACAACCCTTGTGCAACTCTCACCCACTGTTGGATTCAGCTCTCGGAGATCCTGGGCGATTTTGAGCTTCTCCTCTAGACTATTCAGCTTCTGCCCAAGTTCCATGGGCTAGCCATCGAGGATCTGCATCTCCATCTCTAGTAGTTTGAGATGATTTGCAGAACTGTCCATGACAGATTCGTGGACGAGGACACGATCAAGATGATCGGCTTCCCGTTCTCATTAGTTGACATAACAACCTATTGGGTGAAGCATTTGGGGAGTTATGTCACAACCTGGGAGCAGCTCTAGACCGAGTACTTGAACAAGTTTTCTCCACTCGGTCGGACCAATGCAACAAGAGATATGATAAACAATTTTACCATGATCTCGAACGAGAAGTTTCACAAGGCTTGGGATTGTTTCAGAGAGCTCATCGACATATGTCCACATCATGAGATATCAAAGGCCAACTTAGTCCAGAGCTTCATTCGTGGGATGACACCAGAGCTGCAGGGGCTTGTTAATGCCTCATGTGGAGGGTCCTATTTCGCCAAGGATGAGGACCAAGTCTGGGCCATCTACGAGGAGATGGCAGAAAACTACACGGTGATGTCCCAGACTAGGTTCTACGCTCAGGGGAAGCTCCTCCCACAGGATGTATCCTATCAGAGGACAGAACAGATCGATGCAAGTCCATCTACTTTATTAGCAGCAGCATCACATGTCGAATCATCATCTGCTGACATGGGGATCATCAACGAGAAGCTGGACCGCATCGAGATCATCGAGAAGAAGTAGTGCCACGGCCTCACGTAGATTAACCTATTGGCACAGACGCTTAGTGACCTGAAGACTCAGATCATGTGTCTCCGAGAGGCACAAAGGGCTCCACAACCCCGTCTCAGGTCACGGGTTGATCCCAACAGCATCAGCTCCACCCAGCCCTCCTCCACATATCGTCAAAGGGTTAAGTATTGATGAATCACTAATTCTCACTCTTTATTCTTTTATTTTAGCTCTTTTTCTTGGCAAAACATCACGTGAATACATGTAAATACAATAACTTAACAAATTGCATGCTTGTGTTAATATTGCATAAGTAGCATGTTTTTGTGCAAAAATAAAAGAATAAAGGAAAAGAAAAAGAATGATGTATTTATAATAAATACATAGTGAACCAAACCCTAAGAAAAGGTCAAACCTTGACCTAATCGCAAAATAAAATAAGATAAGGCTCACTATGTATTGTATGTATTACCTATATTTGTACATATTATTTATATAATTATTTTTGACAAAATAAAATTAAATTATCCTTTTTATACCCTTGTATATAATCATAGAAATAATATAAAAATAAAAAAATCAGAAAAATAAAAATAAAAATAAAAATAAAATCCTTCATTCCTTGTAAAAAAACACACTTGCACGCGTTATATCCATTATTTATTAATTTGTAAAAATAAAATAAAAATTAATTTACACTTGTATAATTTTTTTTATAAATAGATAGAATATAAAATAAGGGTATTTTGTAAAAATAATAAAATAAAAATACTTGTACATAATACCTAGGTGTATTATACATGTATATAATACTATATATTAATTTATTTTTCATAAAAATGATTAAAAATCACAGAAAATAGTTTGAAGAATAATAAACATTTTTCAGTTTATACACTTTTTATTTTAAATTCATTGCTATTTTTATTGAATTTTCAATTATTTTGTATATTCTAATTTTCTGATTGGTCTAGGGGTTTTGTTGACTCCAGTTAACACCCCCTCCTAGCTCGGGTCGGGTCGAAGCCTCCTTGTCGGAGCCCCTTCTATGATTTTTTCCGCCAGATTATGAGATCTTCTTGCCTCGACATCTGAACTAGAGATTCCTCGTATAACTGAGATTCCCGTGGATCCCTTTCATCACTCGGATTCCTTTATGGTTTCGTGCTCCACGCCAATCTTTCTGGACCACTGAGTTGCCTATTTAATCTTCTCTTCCGCCTCCTAGTACGGCAGCTCGTTCCTCGCCCCCATTTCGACCCTTAGCAACCTTTAACTGAGTGACGACTATCTGGAGCGCCCTTTGGAGCTCGGTTTGGTGCAGCAGCCACACAACTCGTGCTTCATGGCTGGAACTCCGTCGTGAGTAGCCTCCCAGTCCGCTGTAACGTAGTTGAGGCCATTACCCTGATGTCCACCTTCACCTGACCTTGCTGAGCACATCAGTATCTTCAGTTATCGCTTATTTCCTTTGCATTTCGCATTTCGACTCATCCTTTCATTTCATCTCCGTCGTCGTTCACTTGCTCCGACCAACTTGTTGGAGCCCTGTTCCCTACATCTATCCGCTTTGATCTATGCTACATCTCACTCCGTACCCTCTCGCACATCCCAACCATCCTGATATCTGACCATCGGGTCACGATTAGGCTCAAACCTCCTTCTAACACCTTTGCCGGAGGTCGACAACCATGCCACGCTGCTTCCCTTATCCTTTGAAGCAATAACCAGGGTCGGAGCATAGCCCCGAGCCCTCTCTTCCCCTTGCAGGTCTGCACGTGCGCTAGGGATCATTTTGGAGCATCTGCTAACAAGGTGGAGGAGCTTCAGGAGGAGCTTCACCACCGTCACCATCCGACCTTTGGCACCTCCACCGGAGCTATCCGTCGGAAGCGGAGCACCTCAGCGACACTGCATGACCCTTTGGTGACCTCATTGGAGCAGTGGATCGCCTCCATTGGTCGATTGAAGGTCGCCTGAGGGGTGTTCTTCCAGACCCTCCATTAGTTGTTTGATGCCCGCACCTCTACCATGTTCCATCACGTCCATCCGACAACAGCAACCTTTCCGTCGTTGGATCAGACCCTCTGGAGCATCTGACACACATGTAGCCAACATTCTCTAATCGTCAGATCTGCAGCAGCGGGTTGATCAGGCTCGTACGCTAGCACCTCCACCCGAGCCCACCACATGTCCCCACGTGCCTCGCAAGCTCCTACGAAGGGTATATTTCCCTTTTACCCTCGTTTATTTCCGCATTTAGATTTAGTCTAGTAAATAAAAGTTGTAGTTGAGACATTTTACAGCTTGGCCCTTTTGTTTTTATCTATTTGCATTCTAGTCCCTCTTTGTGTGTAGCACGTGCTGTCCCACGTGACTTGTTGGGTTACTTGCATTCTATGACCTGCAGTATTTATATGTTATGAATTGAATGACAAGTTTTGATATTTATACTTATACCCCTGTGAGTCTAGTTCATGTGTTGTGCACGTGCTTGCTTGGACTTTTAGCAACTTCAACCCCTATACTTGTTAACTGTGTTATTGTTTGGCCTTGGAACTTAATATATTTGCACTTAGGTCCCTGTAAACTATACCTAATTTCATCTTGTATTTTGGACTTAATAAATAACATTTTAAGTTAAAATCTCCTAAAAAATACCTCTAACTCCTGTGTATGTAATATTTAGTATGATTTTATTGAGTTAATTTATTTGCATTTATTGTTTTTGAAAAATAAAAACCCTATAAAAAGTGTCCTGTATATTTTGAAAATCTATAAAAATTTGAAAATTGTCTTAAAAATTCAAAAAAATCGTGTTAGTGTCCTCTTGTGTGCGTTAACTAGAGTAGTAATTTTGCTTGAAAGTTCTTTATAAAAACCCTAAAAAATGCAAAACACCTAAAATCTTATTAAAAATTATAAAAAATTCAAGAAAAATAAAAAATACTCATTTCAGTTCTTGTTTGTAGGTTTTTCTTCATATTTTCTCATAAAAATGTTATCCAGGATTTTAGGGCATTTTTAAGTATTTTTAACTTGCAATTTAATCTTGGTTGTGCACTGTTTGAATTTTTAATTACTGTTTGATTTTTATAAAATTTCAAAAACATCAGATTATCTCCAGAAAATTACCAAAAATACCTTAAAACCTCAAAAACCCAAAAATGTTTTTATCTTAATTTTCTGTATATTTTTATCCTTAAAGAAAATTACGAAAATATTGTTGTGATGTTTTGTTTTCGTATTTGTTGATTTTGTTTCCTTATTAAAAATCATAATTTTTTTTGCAAAATAAAAAACCACTAAAAATATGTTCTTTTATTTCTTAGATTTGACTACATAGTACGTTTTCTCGTGCTCCTTGTGTTCGACCCTGGTTGCTATACCAGGTAAAATAAATAACGAACCGCTTACATATGTCTGATTGTTTTTGATATGTTTCGAGTGGTTTATTTCTTCTTGTTGACCAACGCTTGGTGATTCGGGTCGCAACAACTCTTGATATTATTTAACCCAAGCTGATTGGCGTGTCATCAAGTTTATACATAAAATATCAAATCAAAACTGCTAAAATACACAATACACAAAAGAAGCCCAAAACCCAACTTTCACATATGAGCTCCGATTTTTATGAAATTAGTCTTATTTTGAAGGTCTTTGAATGTATATTACTTTAAACGTGAATCGATCGAAATCAAATATTGTATGAGGAAGATATGCACATTTTAGTCTTTCTATTATGAAATTAGGGTTTTGTCTCATGGGCCAATTATTTGAGTTAGATAATTTTTTTTTTGAATTTTTCCTTTAATCTTATTAGTAATATGTACATAATGGAGGTGGTTTGAGGTCTATTAGAGTTAACATGATTTAATTAAAAATGCATGAAGTTAGGTGAAAATGTGAAGATGATTATGAATGCAATTATGTGTGTTAAAATGCAGATATTAATTCTATGTGCATGAATATAAAAATGCAGAATAAATGACAAAATGCACCTAATTACTCTAGAATGAAGTTCTATTTCTAACTTTTAATGTGATGAATCACAAATTCATCAACCCCTGATGCTTAAACATTTCTCATCCCGAGCAATTAAAATGAAATGCAAGAGTGAAACGATTTTAGGTTCCATACCAAGGTCATGAACAAAAGTTGAAAATGAAGTTAGACCCGACCTATGGACTAATAATGTGGCATAACTCCTGTGAGAATTAGGGTTTTAAAATCAACAACCCTCGAGTTCTACATATCATTGTAACAGTGTCGACTCAGAAGTCATCTTAGATCAATCCTTCTCCCAAAGCATATCCCATGAACATTGAACAATTGTCTCATGTGTGTGAAAGGTTTTACCTCTTCCCATCAAGAATGCCTGACTACCATGCAAACCTCTCCTCCAATTACTCATCCTCGGGGAGTCAAGTATTTCCTTCTATGGTTTGCCGCGCTGTGTTCACAATCGAAAAGGGGAAGAAATTATAAGAAAGGGAAAAGAACTGTAGGGTAACCAGTGTAGACACCTCTCCTTGTGAAGCTGACCTGTTTAGTCAAGTCTCCACCAAGATCTGCAGGTTTTCTTGAAGCTTGGACCTTATTGGTCAAATATTTATTTGGTAGTTGGCTTGTTTTTGTTTGAATATTTGGTAGCTCTGCATGGAACTTATTGTGCCCCTATGGATATGGAATCTTTTTACGTGGAATTAACGTAAATTTTTCATTGTATGCAGAAATTTTGGATTAATAAAAAACCACTTAAATAATGTGTCAATTAAGGTAAGCAGTCAATTAATTTTTTTTACTTGGGAAATCCAAGATAGAACTCATGGTGGCAACTTTCTCCTTAGGTTGATTTACATTCAATCTAGAGGTTACTTTTTCAAAGAAGTATTTAAAAATTTTTTTATGTAAATAATAAATGAAATGCAATTATGGCAAGGTTTAGGAGCTAAATTGCAAATTTCGATCAAATATACTCCCAACCAAATGAAACTTAAACAAGAAGTGTATGAATGCAAGACTAAGCTACTTTATTTTTTGGGAACTTTTGTATGCAAGATGAATATTTACTGAATTAATGAATGCAGATAGTGAGATTTTCAATAATTACTTATAATAAATATTAAATCTACTTATTTTCAGGAAATAAATTTGTCTAAGATATATCACTACGTGATTTATCTCAGAAAAATTCTAAACCCTGAAGATGTTGAATTTAATACCTATTAAAATTAATTAATGAAACACACACATTGATTTTTATAAAGAAAAATGTGCATGTGCAATTCCTTATGGGCATAATGTGAGCTTTACAATCCTTGAATTTTTGGCAAATTTTAGAGAAATGGTTAATTAACTATAAATTTCTATGCATAGAATGGGCAAAATGTGCAATTTTCCATACAAATATTAGTTATTAATTAACCAC